>RCTD01000001.1:2590773-3238466 GCA_014898415.1 Stromatinia cepivora | reverse complement strand
AATTCTGAGGTAATATAGATAATTCATGATTTTTTTATTTTGGTTGTATATTATTATTATTTATTGATTAATAATATTGAAATAAAAAAGGAATTTCAGAAATAAATAATGTTTCTTTCAATTGTAATATAATATTCGATCGATTAAATGAAATATTAGATAATGATTCGGAACAATGACGATGATATAATGAATTGAATGATGATAGAGATCGATAACAATAATATAACGAATTAGATAATGATAAAGATTGATAATGTTTTCTATTATGTTTTTATTGTATTCTTTATTTCGATATATTCTTTTGGGGATCCTTGATAGATCAGGACCCATATTAGAAAGATATCGAAAATCTAAAAGATACTTTATCTTTGCCCTTCGATTTTCTTATTCTTTTTTAATCTTTTTATTTGAAAATTTATTTGTTGTAAAAGTATAAATAAACTTGTCAATTATAAGATCCCTTCCATCCATCCCATACTTTAGACTACATAAAAATAATATTAGATTACAAATAATATTATAATTTAAATGCTTTGAATGATAATTATATATATTTTATTGAGATTAAATATTCTTTCAATAGAAATACTAACAAAAGGAATATAAAGAATATTTTTTGCTATTTGTATAAGATCAGGGAATAAATATTTATTCCTTTTTCAAAAAGGTAAAAAAAGTTCAAAAGAAAATTCTAAAAGAATAATATTAATAATAGAAATTGATTAATATAATGATTAATATAAAAAATCTTATTTATTGCAAGATATCGACCAACTTTCAAATCAATTTGCCAAACTTTATTTTTTCTATAATTAATAGATCCAAAAAATATTATTATCGAAGTATTATAAAGAGAAAAAATTATTATAGAAATATTAGAAATCTTATAATTCTTCTCGAAAAATTTTGTAAAATGTTATCGAAATTTGATTTTCTAATCAATTCCATCAAATTGAATCTATAAATATTCTTTTCGAACGAAGAATAATTTGAAAGTAAAATTCAAAATTATAATAAATATTAAAATATTATATTTAGCTTCAAAAATTCTTTGATAATATTTTATTAGTTTTCTTATTCTTATTTGAATATCAATTCGTAATAATTAAATCTAATTATATTCTAGATTATAAAATCGTTGATTATATTCTTCAAATCTTTCAAAAAGTTCTTTATATATTTGGAACACAAATGAAGTAATCGAATCTTTGATTTTATTAATATTATTAATGAAAAAATAGAATAATAAAATAATATCTATAAGATATCTATATTGATTTTATTCATTATTATTCAAATCAGATTTTGCTATATCAATATCAAAAACAATATAACAATTATAAGAATATTATAAAAATAATAATCGAATAAACATCAAATAAATAAAATTTCATTTAATTGCAATATCTTGAATTAATTGTAAAGATTTCTTTCTAAATTCAACTATTTAAAAAGAATTGAATTTCTCTTAATAAATCGAATTTATATTGATCTTGATCATTCTACAATATACTTTTTGATAATTAGTATAAAAATTAATATAAGAATAAAATTACTTATTTTAACCAAAATATATTGAATATCTTTTCTAGTATTTTATAATTTAATATTATTTTCTTATTATTATTCTTAATTTTATTAAAATTCATTATTAATAAAATTAATATAAAAAATAAAGAGAAACTTATTTAAAATTATTTAAAAAGAATAAAAGAAATAAAGCATCTGTATTATCTTTCGATTAGAAAAAAATTCAAGGAATTCGAAAATTTGGATTCTTTTATTAACTTTTACAATCAATGTTATATTATTTGAAACATTATCTATAATTATCGAATATACTTATTCAAGAATTTTGAATTTTTGAAGAACACCTAATAAAAGATCTCCAAGATATCGATCAATATAAAATTCATAAATAGATTCGAATTCAATCAATATATATTCTAAATCCCAATTTCAATTAATAAAACAACAATTAATCCCTAAAAAGGAATCTCTCGTTAAATTAAACTAGTAATCCAATATAATAATATATTTTGATTAATCAGAAATAATAATTAATATAATAACTTTGAAAAAAAGAATACAATTGTTTAAATGATTTCGAAATATAATTATAAAAGGTAATAAAAAGAAAGGATTTTGTATTAAATATAATACTCTTCATTATAAATCTTCTATAATTCAAAAAAAAACTTTTATAAAAATAATAATAAAAAGAATTTAATTATCAAATTCTTCTTTTGTTAAAAGCTTTTTCATTTTCTAATAAAAATATTAATAATTATATTAATCTTTATATTAATCAAAATAATATATTTCGAATATAATAAAATTTTTATGTATAAAATTTAAAGCCCTTTTATAATTCTTTGATTTCAAATAATTAACTAAAGCAAATATACCAGTACTTTTTCCTCGAAGATTCGAATATATCAAATAACTATTATATATCTAACAAATAAATTTATGAAAATAATTTGAAATCTTTATTAAAAACTCTTTAAAAGTAATCAAACTTTGAAACTCTTTTTTTAAATTGAATTGAATTCTTATTATTATTTATTATTATTATTTTCAATTACATTTTTATTATTTAAATAAAATATTTAAATATATTAAAGAGATTCAATTATATTAAATTCGTTGATATTCAAATAATTTGTTCTTTAAATATTCCAAGAATTATTATTATCTTTGAAATTTGATATATATTTCTTAGATTTTGAATTATCTTGATTATTAATATTCTTATTAAAATCATTATAATTCTTTTTATTTTCAATAATATTATTCTTTAAAGATTTTTTAATCTGATAATTTTTCGAGATTTTATTAGTTTTTTTTAATATTAATATTATTATTATTATTCTTTTTATAATAATTTTTAATATAAAGCTCAGGGTTTTTTTTAAAACATTTGCTTTCTAAATGATTCTTTTTATTACAAAAATTACATTTTTCAATTCGAATATTATTTAAAGATTTATTAAATTTATTATTTAATTTAGCTTTTTCTAATATTAATTCAAAATATAATTCATTTAAATCAATATTATGATTATTTTTGAATTTCTTTAATAATTCTTTAATTTTCCTTGATTTAAAATCATCAAAAGAATCATTTAATCCATTAAATAATATAGATGTGAGAATCACAACAAAGAATTGGTTAATATTCGAATAACAATAGGTTTGGGTTTAGAATCAAGACTTTTCATTGCTTTTTTCAATCATATTGAAGAATTCTCTCTCTATATAGATGAAAACTCTTCAAACTAATATATAATTCGGCCCGCTTTCGGCTAGCCTTCGTCTCGTAGTTGAGGTTCGTAACAGAACCCTCCTTTCCGAAGCTTTCATCCTCGAAAGCTTTTAATATTGAAGTGAAACCATTTAAATTGAAATATCCAATCAAAACTAATATCATTCGATGTTGTATCGTATACCTTTCGTAAAACCATTGGAGATCCATCGATATTGTGTCGTATGCCTTTTCGTAAAACCATCGTAGATCCATCGAAACCCTTTCAATTCTTCCAAACCTCATTAACTCCTCCATTCATGGCCCTACTATAATCGGCCGAACTGAAACTCCAATGGAGAATTTTATACAACGATTAAAAGCCATAATAATTTCTTCAATAATGAAATTATAATATCTATATTTTTATTTTATGAAATTCAGCATTTTCACTTCTTTGAAAACTCTTTAATATCATTTAAAAACTCCTATATATATATTCATTTTTCGATCCACTTTCATTTTGATTTCGATACGATTTCGATAAGCATATTTTCGATTCGGATTCGATATACTTTCGATTCGGATTCGGTATGTTTTTTAATGTGATAAGTAGGGGATATTGATCGTTTCGGATTCGATATGTTTTCTAATATGATGAGTAGGGGATATTGATACTTCCCTTTTTGGATCGATATCCTTGTCGATTTCAATGATTCTGTAGATTCGGTAAGGTAAATAATAAGGGGGGGATTTTCAATTTGCTTTTTCTTTTGAAATCTGAAATATAAAATTTATTATATCCATTAATATATCGATTCAAATTTACATCAAAATGATATCTTTAATATAAATATTGTTTCGTTTTTAACTAATACATTAGTTTTCCAATATGGATCCGATTATTTGTAATCAATTTTCATTAATGATCCTTCAAAATTATACAAAGACTAATTTCATTTTTTCTTTTAGAAAAGATCTAGTATTCTGTCAAAGGGAAAAAACTTCAAGTATTCTATCAGGGTTTTATTTTGAAAACAGAAATGCAATTATTATTATATATGAATTTATTTATTATACTCTTCAAAAGTAGTATTAAAGACTTTATTATAATCTCAATTTCAATATCTTCAATCTTTCCAACAATTTTTATATTCAAAATTCTTTAGTTTTCCAATGAAATCCTGAAGGTTTTCTATATACTTTTCGTTTTTTCATTCTTTTGTTTAAATGATTTATATAATTTAAGAATTCGTTTTCGAATTTCGTAAAATAAAGTAGAATTCGGTTTGTATATTATATTCATATCTTTCGAATAAATCTTTTTAATTCCTTTTTCTTGTTTTCTTGATTCAAAGGTTTTTCGTAGTATTTTTGGTAAGTTTTCGATAATATTCCGAAGGGTTTTTGAAGGCTCGTTTCGAGGCTAAATTCGTATATGTTTTGAAGGTAAATTTCGAAGGTTTTCGATAATATTTCGAAGGGTTTTCGAAGGTTCATTTCAAGGCCTAATTCGTATATATTTTGAAGGTAAATTTCAAAGGTTTTCGAAAACTCCTCTAAATAAAAAAAAATGAGGTTATTCCCAAAATTAATTGACGAGTTGTTTTCAAGAATGAATAAAAAGAATTGTAAGAATTATAATAAAGAATCAATTAATATTCGAATAACAATAGATTTGGATTTAGAATCAAAACTTTTCATTGCTTTTTTCAATCGTATTGAAGAATTCTCTCTCTATATAGATGAAAACTCTTCAAACTAGCATATAATTCGGCCCGCTTTCGGCTAATCTTCGTCTCGTAGTTGAGGTTCGTAACAATAGAAATTATAAAAGATTTTTGAATTTCATATTTTAATTCTTTTAAATAAATATAAGGTGATTGAATTTTATTTATATAATTATTTTTATTATTAAAATTATTATAATTAGATTTTATTAATTTATTATAATATAAATTGATTAAATCTAATAAAGATTCATCAAATGAATTATTAATAGAATCCCAAAACTCTTTTGGATCTAGTTTATCTTTAAACTTTTCAATTAAATCATAATTAATTATTGATTTAATTACATCTAAAACTTTAATTGAATTATTATTAAATTCATTTGATATAAAATCATTATTTTTAAAATATAATGATTTATTAGGCTTTTTTTCAGAACTATTAATATAAGATATAAATCTATTTATTTCTAAAAATAATTTAGTTTTATATAATTATTCATTATAATTAGAACGATCAATTAATAATTTATTATTAAGCTTTTTCTAGAATCTATTTTTATAGTAATTTATTAATAAAACTTTTTATTATTAAATTTATTTCAAAATGAATTAATAAATTATATTTTATAATATATTTATATTTAAAATATTAATTTATTTAATAAGATAACTTTAAAATAGATCTAATTCGGTTTTAATACTTTTTCTTTTTTGAATTATTAAGAATATTATAACAAAAAATATTAAATTCGAATATAAAGATTTGATTTCTTTATTTTAATATTTTATATTAAAACTATTTTATAAATATCTTTATTATATATAATAATATATCGAATTCGATAAGTAATTAAATATATATATATATAATTTCGAAGAAGTATCGAATATTAAAAAGTTTCGAATTATTTTATTTAATATTGAATATATAAAATTATTATATTAATATATTATATTCTTATATTGATATAATAATCG
Organism: Stromatinia cepivora; assembly: GCA_014898415.1. Lineage (NCBI taxonomy): Eukaryota > Fungi > Ascomycota > Leotiomycetes > Helotiales > Sclerotiniaceae > Stromatinia > Stromatinia cepivora. Next base: position 3,232,505 of record RCTD01000001.1, on the reverse strand, counting down.
AATATATATATAAATTATTTATATATATTAAAGAATAATAATATCGAAATTAATAATTCGAAATTTCGTATAGATTAATATTCGTTTTTTAATTTATAATCAACGAATAATAATGAATTATCTTATAATAATTGAAGTTCTTTCAAATAAATATTTTATTGATTCGAATAAATGGTTTCGAATATAATCTATATATATTTAAGTATTTATATATAGTTCTTTTATAATATTTATATATATATATATATAGGATATATAGTATATAATTGATATATATTAAACGAGATATTTGAAAAGGGGAATAAATTTGATATTATATATAGTATTCGATATTATATTGATATATAATAATAATAGTTTTGATAATATTCGATATAATATCGATGTGTAATAATGTATAATATATATATAGATAAAATATATAATATATAATTGATATATATTAAATAAGATATTTGAAAAGGAGGGTAATTTCGATATTATATCGATATATAATGAATGGTAGAGAGTTTTGATTATATAATTGTTTTTTTTCGTGATTATAATTATTTTAAAGTTTTCTGAGCTTTATAATCTGTTGAAGGTTATGTATTTGAAAATGATAAATTTTATAATTTGGAAGTAGTAGTTCAAAGATTATAATGGAATAAGCAATTATAAAATTATAATAATAATATAAAGTTGTATACGAATATTATATTATATATAATTAATAATACTGAATAATATTTTGATTTTGATTTTTAATCTTTAATATTGAAGGTAAAGTTTTTCTATATATCTTTTTCGAATTCTTTTATATATCAATATCTTATTTTTATTTATTGATTTGAATAAAGATTTATCATTCCAATTATTTTGATTAATATTATAAAGGTTCTTTATTCGAATACTTCTGATATTCAATTAATTAGATTTCTTTATTTGAATACCCCTGTATCGATGATTTCGATCGTAGTACGAATAAGGTCATATGATCGTAATACGAATAATATTATATGATCGTAGTACGAATAATATTATATAATAATAGTACGAATTATATAATCGTAGTACGAATAATATTATATGATCGTAGTACGAATTATATAACCGTAATACGAATAATATTATTATAGTATTAATAGTACAGTATTAGTCAACTTATATTACCCCACAATCTAATTTCAGTTTTTTTATATATTCAATATCTACCTTTTAACTTAATTATAAAATCAAATATTGATTATTATAATCCAAAATTTGAATATATTGAAATTCTATATCTATACTATTCCCCAAAAAAATTCAAATCTTTATCATCCTACAATTAATCAATATTTTGTATACCAATCTTTTATTATAATACAAACTTCAATTTTATCAAATATACTCATCTTTAATTTATCGAATAATTTTTGATCTAATATATCCCAAATTACTTATAAACAACTCTCTAATCTTTATTTAACATATTTCAATTCACTTTTATCAATTATAATATTAAAAAACATTTCATATAATTTCATTTTTAAAATTCATCAAATATATTCAATAAAATTGAAATCAGAAGAATAAAAAGATCAATCCTTCAATATTAGGATCCCCTTTTTTTGAAATCAATTCTATACTTTGTAAATATAATAAATAAAAATATTATCCTATATAAATTTATACCCTAAACCCAATCTTTCAAAAGCAAAACCTACCTCAATATTAAAAACCTCGAAATATAAATTAACACCATATCTATATTTCTTATTCTCAAAATCTCTATCCATTATATATAAATTACTTTTCCCAAAATCCCAAAAGCCCCTCCGAATCATAATTTTTATATTCTTATTCATATTATATATTTAAATCATTTTAGATTTCCATTTCTAAACAGAAATACAAAAATACTATTCTCCTCTTTTACCCTATCTCCACTTTACAAAACACTCATCGCTCTATACAATTAATCCCTATTCCTTCATTATCAATTCCTTATATACTAAACACTATACAAACCATTTAAATATATATACCTAAATAAATTCCAATCACTTTTTACACTTCCAATTAATAATTCTATAAACCTTCAAAATCTTTTTAATAATAAAGATACTATATTTAAGATCTACAACTATTTTTGTTTATATATAAATTAATTTTAAATATAATCGAATATATCGAATTAATATATATTCTTCTTTTTCTATATAAAATCTAATTCAAAAAATATAAAATAAATTCATTCCTTTATTGTATAATATATCTTATTATAAAATATAACAAACGATTTGTATTTCGAAATTAAAATCAATTGTGATATAATAAAAACTAAAGTTATTAAAAGTTTTATCAATAATTTTGCCATATAAATATAAAATAAGATATTTAAAAACTAACTCTTTTTCAATATTCAAAATTCTGGGAATATATTATAATATTATTGATAAATAAATAATAAAGAGAGTTGAAATTCAATTCGCGAAATTTACGCGTTTTTAAGATTTTGGGGTAATATAAGTGCACGGTTACTGTATTATATAAATTCGAATATAATATTTAAAGATTCATAATGATTTATGAATTTTATATTAAAGAATATAAAGAAAATATGAAATTTCTTTAAATTTATTAAAATATTATTATTTTATTATAAAGAGATACTTTTCTTAAAAATATTAATTCCTTTTTTCAATTAATATTTTTAAGTGTTTAAAATGATATTTATTAAAATACAACAAAAATAAACTAGAAGAATTTTTTTCAAATTATATTTTAATTTATCTTGATTTACTTTTAATAAAATATTATCGAATAATTGATCTTTATTAGTTTTATTATTATCCAATATAATTTCAATTACTTTTTCTGAAATTTTCGGATTTCTCAGTTACTATTTAATTGTAAGAGTCACGAATAGCAAAGAATCAACTAGTCTCAATTTGGCTATAAAACTTTTCATTATTCATTCTATAAAACAAATTATTCTTTTTTAAAATTTAATCGATAAACTATATCAAAATGACGATCCTTATCATCGATATACTATACAAAAAAAGTTTCTTCAAATCCTGAAAATAACAAAATAGCATATCATTATCTCTATATTTGAATCTTATTCACAAATCATATATATCTAATCCTAAATCTAAATTGATAATTATAATAAAGTTTTTTTTTCTGAACTTCGCTTTTGAAAACCTTATTGATTATTGTATCATATATAGAATTATATAAACCTTTCGGAATTCTATTTTAAACCTTTTGTAGTTTCTTATTATGAATATAATATTATATCCTAGAATCATTTTCACTTCCTTTAATATATTTCAATCATTCCCCGAATTAATAATACATTCGATCTATATATCTTTATAATTTATATATCCTATATGCCTTTATTATACTAAACATATAACTTATTATAATAATGCGAAATCTTTACCTAAAGATAAAATAATAAATAAAGAATACTCTTTTCCAAAAGGACTAGATCTTGTATATATCGAATATACCCGAAAAAAGAAACCCTATGTAGTATTGCTAAAGGAAATTAATCCTTCGATAAATCGGTTATTACAATTGCATCACGAGTGGCAGGCGGCCGAAATTCGTTCACTTGAGGAAGCTATGTTCTTGAGGAAATTGGAGAATCGGCAAACTAAATTCATACAGAGAGTGGAGAAGGCAATAGTCAAGACTGAAGATTTCGATCCTTTGAGGGATTCCAATGATAATAAAGTGAGTACTATCCTAAATAAACATAATCAATCGGTGAAAGAACTTCTGGATCAATAAAGTGAATATAATAAATTAGATTTTATTAATCGATAATTAGATACTATCAGATCTCTTGGATCTCGATTATAAAGTATAAATAAATCTTCCTTTGTATCTACTTTTACAACAATTCCAAGAATTATTTCAGGATTCTATTATCGAAGAATATATTTAGTGAATATTTTATTAATCGATAAAACTAAATATTGATAAGGATTTGAATAATATAGTTAAAGATAATTTATTGGAGGAAAAGATATAAGAATAAAGAAGATATGAATATCAAATAATAAAATAAGAATAATATATTTTTAATGATATTGTGAAAGAGGTAGATCGAGATACGTGCGTCCCGATAGCACGCTGCGAAGGGAAATGGGAATTGGGACTGATCAGATTACATTGTAAAGACTTCAAGTAGTAAAACTAGTAGGTTTAGACAATGGTTTGGGTTGTACACAAATGGGGGTACAAAAAGACTAATGGAAAAACGATTGATTTCTTTCAAGGAAAGGGGAACAGAGCCCTCTCTTATATCTAACTACGAAGAGTCATATGACCATATGACTACGAACTAGCTACGTGTTAGGCCTTGATATCCCAACTTTCTCACAATATATAGAAATAAATAAATTAAATAAGGATTTTTAAATATAAATATTATAAAATATAAATATAAATCTTCTTTATCTTTATAATATATTTCGATTAAATTATTTTATGATTTTTCATTATTATTGTATTAATATATTTTCTTTTTTGTAATTTTCTAAATACCTTTTGATATATATCTTTCATTCACTGATAATTTTTCTATTATACTAAATATTATATTCTTTATTCTTTCCTTTTGTTATAATTGTTAGAAGGATATTGCTAGTACAATTAGGAAACTCTACAAGAAAGTGGTTTTATTATTAAAGGTAAATATACAATCGATAATATATTGTTGATTGATTAGAAAACTCTACAAAATCTTTATATTTATTAAACTCTAATATATAATCAACGATTTGTTATTGTTCTGATATCGTTTTTTATTGGATTTAAAAGAAGAAGGTTTTTTTAAATAGAAAAAGAATAATAAAAAGTTTTATAGCTATTTTAGAATTAATTGATTCTTTGCTATTTGTGATTTTAATAATTCTTTTCATTTTATTCCCAGGAGTAATTCATCAATTAATCATTATCAATACTCCTTCGAATAATCATAATAGAAACAAGAAGTATTCCAGGTTTATTAATCAATTTAAATATCTTTCAAATTTAAGGAGAAAATATGTTGAGGATTCAAAACGATAATAAAGATAAAGTATCGATATCAAATCATCAATTTATTATACAATTTGAAGTAGAATTATTATAAAGATTCGAAAATATATAAGAAAAATTCGAAATCTTCAGATCGGAAAATCAATAACAAATCGAAAAAAATTTGGTTTATTTTATATAAGAAAGAACAATTAGTTTATCGATAATAATTGTTAATGTGTGAGAATCACAGCAAAGAATCGGTTAATTTCGAATAACAATAGGTTTGGGTTTAGAATCAAAACTTTTCATTATTTTCTTTAATCGTATTGAAGAATTCCTCCTTTATATAGATGAAAACTCTTCAAATTAACGTATAATTCGATCTGCTTTCGGCTAATCCTTGTTTTGTAATTGAGGTTTGTAATAGAGCCTTTTTTTCCGAGGTTTTCGTCCTTGAAAGTTTTTGAAGTGAAATCATTTAAGTTGAAATATCCAATCAAAATCAATATCATTCGATGTTGTATTGTATGTCTTTTCGTGAAACCATCGATATTGTGTTGTATGTCTTTTCATAAAACCATCGTAGATCCATCGAAATTGTATTGTATACCTTTTCGTAAAACCATCGTAGATCCATTGAAATTGTATTGTATACTTTTTTGTAAAACCATTGTAGATCCATCGAAACCCTTTCAACTTTTTCAATTCCTTTATTTCTAATTCTATAATAATCAGCCGAATTGAAACTTCAATAAAGAATTCTATACAACAATTAAATCTATAATAATTCCTTTAATAATGAAATTATAATACTTACATCTTTATTTTATAAAGTTTAGTATTTTCAATTTTTTTTTGAAAACTCTTTAATATTGTTTAAAAACCTTTATATATATATTTATTTTCAATTTATTTTTAGTTTGATTTCGGTATGATTTTGGTATGATTTTGATAGGTATGTTTTCGATTCGGATTCGATAAGTATACTTTCGATTTGGATTCGATAGGTATACTTTCGATTTGGATTCAATATGTTTTCGATTTGGATTTGATATACTTTCAATTTGGATTCGGTATGTTTTTTAATTTGATAAATAAAGAATATTGATGTCTCCTTTTTTGAATCGATGTTTTTATCGATTTCAATGATTCTGTAGGTTCTGTAAATAATAAAAAGGGGGGGTTTTTCAATTTGCTTTTTCTTTTGAAATTTGAAATATAAGATATATTATATTTATCAATATATCGATTCAAATTTGTATTAAATAATGTTTTCAGTATAAATATTGTTTTGTTTTCAGTTAATATATTAGCTTTCCGATATAGATCTGATTATTTGCAATTAATTTTCATTAATGATTTTTCCAGAATTATATAAGGGCTAGCTTCATTTCTTCTTTTGGAAAAGATCTAGTATTCTATCAAAGGAAAGAGGCTTCAAGTATTCCATCAGAATTCTGTTTTGAAAATAGAAATGCGGTTATTATTATATATAAATTCGTTCATTATACTCCTCAAGGGTAATATCAAAGGTTTCATTATTATAATCTCAATTTCAATATCTTCAATTTCAATATCTTCAATTTCAATATCTTCAATTTCAATATCTTCAATTTCAATATCTTCAATTTCAATATCTTCAATTTCAATATCTTCAATTTCAATATCTTCAATTTCAATATCTTCAATTTTTATATTCAAAATTCTTTAATCTTTTGATAAGATCCCGAAAATTCTTTATATACTTTCGTTTTTTCGTCCTTTTGTTTGAATAATTTATATAATTTAAGGATTCGCTTTTGAATTTCGCAAAATAGGATAGGGTTCGGTTCGTATATTATATTTATATTTTTCGAATAAATCTTTTCAATTTTTTTTTTGGTTTTCTTAATTTTCTTGATTCGAAGGTTTTTTGTAATATTTTTGATAGATTTTCGAAAACTCGTTTTGAAGCCAAATTCGTATATGTTTTGAAGATAAATTTTCGAAGATTTTCGATAATATTTTGAAGGATTTTCGAAGGCTTATTTCGAGATCAAATTCGTATATATTTTGAAGGTAAATTTCGAAGGTGAATTTCGAAGGGTTTTCGAAGGTTTTCGATAATATTCCGAAGGGTTTTCGAAGGTTCGTTTTGAGGTCAAATTAGTATGTGTTTTGAAGGTAAATTTCGAAGGTGAATTTCGAAGGTTTTTCGATAATATTCTGAAGGGTTTTCGACAAGGTTCGAAGGCTTTTATGAATCAAAAAATGAGGTTATTCCCAAAATTAACCGACGAGTTGTTTTCAAGAGTGAATGAAAAGAATTGTGAGAATTATAGTAAAGAATCGTTTAATTTCGAATAACAATAGGTTTAGGTTTAGAATCAAAACTTTTCATTACTTTCTCTAATCGTATTGAAGAATTCCCTCTCTATATAGGTGAAAACTCTTCAAACTAGTGTATAATTCGGCCTGCTTTCGGCTAACCCTCGTTTCGTAATTGAGGTTCGTAACATAATGATAGGGAAGCAGTATTTAATTCTATTCCAGTTTTTCAAGGAAGACCCCTGAAATTTCAAAAACTTCTATTTTATAAAGGTTCTATTATTATAGAAGTAAAGAATTTCTTTTTTCAAATTAAATTCATATTTCAAAATAATAACAAATACTATTTTCTGATAGATCAAAAGAAAATAGATTATATTATCCAATACTTTCAAAAACAATTTCTTATGGTCTAATATCGATGCAAAAATAGAACGATGGATTTTAATATATTATAAAAAGAGTTTAGGGAATATATATATAATGTAATATTAAACAAAAGCAATTGTTAATATTTGATTATATAACAAATAATCTATATCAAATAATAATCTATATAAAATATAAACAGTTTTGTAATATATCTCGATAATTTAAAGAAAAAGATCGAATCAGAAATGAAGAGTATTTAGAAAAAATATCTTCTAATAAATCTATTTTCTTATATTGTAAAAAGAATTTCGGAATTATTCCAATAATTAGAAAACAAAAACGAATTAATCAAATAAATATATTATCTAAAGAATATAAATAAAATATATTATACAATGAATCCCTTCGATATATTTCATAACCGAAAATAAAGTAATTCTTTTATACAATCTAATTATTCTTTCAATCTCCTTCAAAACAGATAATCTTAAAAGCAAAATAATTCATTGTTGATTATCGGTATATAATTATAGCTTTAATACTCCAAATCTTCTTTTATAAAAAAGAAAGATAAAGGAACTTTAAAGGAAGGTTATCGAGAATAGGAATTGCAATATTATTATTATTAGTAATCGAGTTATTGTTTGAAAGGATACATCAACCTATATATTTATCGATAATATAAGGACAATTATTCCGTTTATAATTACTCTGTATGTTCTTTGTAAAATAACAATTAGGGAAATACTATAATTCAACAATAATTTTAATCATTTTGGTGATTTTGAGTCTTCAATAAAAAGGATGCACTATTCTAATTATCGAAGCAAATTTCAAGGTCGATAATACTCCGATAAAGATGCATTGTCTTATCAATTCCGAAGTACAAATTAATATTATTCAACAAAATAAATATATCAAATAGGATTAGATCCTTAATCCTAGCAAAAGCATTTTATTAATATCAACTAATAGGATTAATATATCTTTTTATAATAATCATCAATTTGTTATCGAAATAATAAACGAATATAAAGAAAAAAGAATATATACTTATTAATTCATTATTATTATTCTGGATTTATTAAGGATCAACATTATTTTAGGGTTACCTTGATTTCAAACAATAAATTCAGATATCGATTGACAATCGATTTCATTCCGCTTTAAACCTGTATTACGAGATTTCGAAATAATAACGATTAAAGAATTATATAAAGAAATAAAGATCAGGATCAAAATCTATATATTACTATTTGAAATCTAATTAATTGTAAGAGCATCATTAAACTTCAAGAACATTCTTATAAATATCTCCTGAATATAAAGAATATAAAAAAACCTTCTTCGAAAACAAAAACAATATACTCTCCAATCATTATTCAATAGAATATTATATTGATCTTGAATCTAGATTAATTTTTTTTTGAAGATTAATATATATTTTTTCGAAAGAAGAATTAACAATTCTACAAAAATATCTCGAAGAATATTAAAAGAAAAATTGGATTCATCGTTCGATTAATTCCATTGGAACCCTGATTATATTTATTTTAAAAAAAAGAAATGGTTATTAATTATACATCGATTATTATAATCTTAATTGAATTATAAAGAAGAATTATATCCCTTTACTTTTAATTAACGAATCATTGAATTATTTAAAGCAAAGAATCTTTTTTATAAAATTTGATCTTAAAGATATATATTATTGAATATATATACAAAAAAACAACGAATGAAAGATAATATTCTGTATCCATTACAATTCGAGTACCTAATTATACCTTTCGGCCTGATTAATGCCTTGATTACTTTTTAGATATATATTAATCAAGTACTCATTGGTTTTGCAAATAATATTTATATTATATATCTAAATAATATTTTTATTTATTTTAAAGATAAAGAAACTTATATTGTTGATATTTACAGAATCTTTGTCAAATTGCTTGAATATAAACTTTATATCAAATTAAAGAAATATATATTTTTTATATATAAAATGGAATTTCTGGGTTTTATTATATTAAGGAAAAATATTATTATAAAACCAAATAGAATTCAAATTATCATCGAATAATTAATATCGATATCCTTTTGCGAAATTTAAATCTTTTTAGATTTTGTAAACTTTTATTGATAATTTATGACAGTCTATTCGCGAATTATCTATAATCTAATAAATCTATTATAAAATATCAAAAAAAGAAAAATTATATTAGAATTCAAATAGATAAAAGAAATTCAAAATATCTTTAATAATTTAAAAAAAGCCTTTATTATAATATTGATATTCTGATATTTTGATTTAATATTCTGAATCTTAATCGAAATGGATACTTTTGGATTTGTATTAGAATATATACTTTTTTAATTATTCTTTGATAATATAAATGATTTTATTATTTCTTAATAATATCATATTGCTTTTTATTTGCAAAAACTTAATTCAGTAGAACAAAAGTATTTTATTTATAATTAAGAATTTTTAATTATTTACATAGTTTTTATTTAATAATAGTATTATATTGTGAATAATCGATATATTATTATAATCAAAACAGATTATAATAATCTTTAATATTTTATGGAGAAAAAAGAACTCAATAATAGATAAGCGTAATAGGTCAAAATCCTGATTATCTATGATTTTATAATCATTTATAGATTGGATAAATTAAACTTTATTAATGGTTTATTAAGATAATCAGATTATATAGAAAATATAAATAATATCAATAAGATATTATTTATATTATAAAATAAGTTGAAAAATATTATAATAATAATTATAATTTTCTTTCTTTCAAAAGTAAAAATAAAATCTTTATAGAATACTATAAACCTTTTTCAATAAAAAGGGTATAATTTGTTTTTATATAATTCTAAAGGATTGTTAATAAGAATTGATTATAAATAGTTGATATTATATTAGATAATTAATATATTAATTAATAATGAAATAACATTTGAATCAATATTAAAGTTAATAAAAAATGTTTTGTTATAGTTTTAAAAGAATAATGATTTTATAAAAATAAAGAATATTTGAAGTATCAATATAATTCAATTGGAGATATTGTATTTTGAAAAGTTGATATCGATGATTTGTTCATTTATAATAAATACATTTTTGTATTATTAAATAGAACTATAAAAGCCGAAATTTTGGAGGCTTATTATAATAATCCTATAGAAGATTATTGGAATATCAAGAAAACCTAGAAGATCCTAAAAAACAAATATTTCTGGTTTAATATAATGAAAGATATAAAAAGATATATACGAATATATATCATTTATTCATAAATAATTATAAAATGTTATCAATTTTATAATGAATTACAAATCTTATTATTTCTTTTTGATCTTTAAAAAATAATAATAATGGATTTTATTATAAATCTATTTCTTTTAAAAATAAATAAATATATATATAATATTATCTTTATTATTATTAATAAATATATAAAATTTGTTTAATATATTCTAATCAATAAAACGATAATTTTTGTTACGAACCTCAACTACGAAACTAGGGCTAGCCGAAAGCGGGCCGAATTGTACACTAGTTTGAAGAGTTTTCATCTATATAGAGGGGGAATTCTTCAATAGAATGAAAAAAGTAATGAAAAGTTTTGATTCTAAACCCAAACCTATTGCTATTCGAAATTAACCGATTCTTTGCTGTGATTCTCACAATTTTATCCGAATTAACAAAGATTCTGTTTCGATATATTTTTAAGGATTTCAATACATCGAAAGGAATAATTTCAAATCAAGGATTATAATTCGCAAACAAATTTTGAAGAAGTTTGTTTTTCTATTTAAAAATGTATTATAAATTATTAATAATATTCTATTTACAAATCAATAATTAAATAAAATGATAAAATCAGAATTTAATATATTATATTATTTATTATATTAATTGGAAACAAAACGATTAAATATCATTATTATTTTTAGTAGAATTCATCTATAATATAATATAGTATAATACAATTAACGAAATACCTTTTAAAACAATATATAGATATTTACCTATATTTAAATATATCAATAAGAATATTGATACTGAAAAAAAGAATATTTGTTATATAAGAATATATCGAATTATTAAATTAAGAAAGGATAAAACTGATAAAAATTTGGAATAATTTAATAAAGAAAAGATCGAAGAATAATAAAAAAGATTTACTCTAGCAATTCTATATCAATAATAAGATTATATTCAATATTAAGAATATCAAATAATTATAATCCAAAAAGAAATTCTTTGATTGTTTTATAGGCCCTTTTATTATCATCAATATTAGAAATAATAAATAAATATATAAATTAGTATTTCCAATATTATATAAAATATATAATGTTTTTTATATCTTACTATTCGAATTATAATTTGAATATAAAAGTATTATCGATTTTTCATCTTTTGAAGAAATTAAAGAATATATAGAATATAAAATCGAAAAAATACTAATTTATAGGAAAAGAGGATAAGGAATGCAATGTCAGAGTCACAGATGGCAAAGAATCAATTAATCCTTAAACAATTATAAAACTTTTTATTATCCTTTTCTAATTAGAAGAATCTCTTTTTTTTAAATCTAATAAAGAACGATATCAGAATGATAACAAATTGTCGATTATATATTAGAGTTTAATGAATATAAAGATTTTACAAAGTTTTCTAATCAATCGATAACAAATTATTAATTGTATATTGGTTTTTAACAATGAAATCATTTTTTTGTAGAAATTTCTAGTTTTATTAGCAATATCCTTCTAACAATTGTAATAGAGCCTTTTTTTCGGGGCTTTATTTCTGAGAAGCCAATAAATTGCTGATCTGTTTGTAATTACAAGGAATCATCGATCGATAAGGTGATTGCAATATAGGATACTTTTTGTATTATAAACAAAAAGATAAATAATAATAATAACAATAACAAAAATATATATAATCTGCTTTTTGAAGATTATATAAATCTATTGGAATTCTATTTTCGAAATTTTATACTTCGATATTACAATTGCGATATTATATTTTAAAACTTTTTGTTACTTTTTTTGTTATATCTCAGTCCTTTTTCAAATTGATAATACATTTGATTCATATACTTTTGTAATTTATATATTCAATATATCTTCGCTACACTAAATGTATCATTTATTATAATAATGCAAAATCTTTGTTTGAAAGAGAAATAATAAACAAAGAATATTCTTTTCCAAAAGGATCTGATTTGATATATACAAAATATATTTAAAAGAAGAAATCTTATATAGCACCATCAAAAAACATTAATTTTATAATAAACTGCTTATTATGGCTTTATCGCAAATAACAAACGGCTGAAATGAATTCGTTGGAAGAGGTTATACTGTTGGGGAAATTGAAGGATCGGCAAATTAAATTTATATAAAAAATAAAGGTTTTTTTTTACAAATAGAAGAAATATAATTTGATATAGTTATTTTATAATATAAAGGAAGTTGTATTAGTATTAAATATGTAGATAAAAAAGTTGATGAAATTGATGAAGATATATGTGAATTTGTAGTAATATTCTATCAATATATTGGATATAATTCATTACATTTCTTATTAACAATCGAATAGTTACATCAATAACTGATGGATAAATCAACGAGTGATAATGAACTGGAGAATACTATTAGTAAAGAGGATAAGGAAAAGATCCTCGAGGCTCTTCCAACTCGATCATCGAAATCCATTCGTGCTCCACCAGTGAAATCGATATATTGAAAGATAGCTAAAGGTAAAACCAAAAATACCAAAAGTACTAATGGGATAGCAGCGAAGAAGTTATGGGTCGCTGTATTTTGAATAATTAAAGCGAAATTTATTGGGAAAATTCCCAAATTGGTTTCTATCAAAAGAAAAGTATCGAAATCGGCTGAACTTTTTGATAACAATAATAAAGATTTATAATAATCAAATACTAAATTATTAAGCTTTAAAAATTTAAAAGAGAAAAGATTCTAATAATTAATACATCGTTTTTATTTCCGACAAATTCTGATAAATTAAATTCAATTTTTAAGATCAATATAATATTATTGATCATCCATTAAGAATCGTTAATAATTTCAATAAAGTTAATAATATCTGTAATAAAGAAATCAATAGTTTAAATTAAAGGTTTCGACTTTTTAAAGGACTCCAATAGTAATAATATGAATATTGTTTTAGATGAGTATAATCAATTAATGAAAAAGTTTTTAGATCAATATAACAAATATAATGATTTGAATTTAATTGATTGATGATTAGACATTAATAGATCTCTTGGATTTTGATTACAAAGTATAATTAAATTTTTTTTTATATTCATTTCTATAACAATTCCACGAATTTTTTATCGGGATTTTGTTACCAAAAAATATATTCGATAAATATTCTATTAATCAATAGAACTGAATATTAATAAGGATTCGGATAATATAAATAAAGATAAATTGTTAAAAACAGAAATAAAAGAATGGAGGAAACGCGAATATTTGGCGGCGAAATGAAGGTGATATATTTATAATGATTTATCAAAATAGATCGATTATGTAAAAGTTTTTAAATATAGGTATTCTAATTTTCTAATACAAATGCAAATCCTCTTTATCTTTGTAATATATTTTGATAATATCATTTCTTTGTTCTTCATTATCGTTGTAATAATGATATATTTTCTTTTTTGTAATTCTTCAAATGCCTTTTGATATATATTAAGTTTCGTGAAGTTTCCTATGTATCTTTTATTGGCTGATAGTCTTTTTATTATATCAGATATTGTATTCCTCGTTCTCTCCTCTTATAAACTAGTATTTTTTCGACTTTATATTCTATATATCCTTCAATTTCTTTAAAAGACAGGGGATCGGCAATATCTTCGCGTTCAAATTATAATTCAAATAGTGAAATATAAAAGATATTATATATTTTGTATAATATTGAAAATACTAATTTATATATTTGTTTATTATTTTTGATATTAGTGATAATAAAGGGGCTTATAAAATGATCGAAGAATTTCTTTTTGGATTGTAGCTGTTTGATATTCTTAGTATTGAATATAACTTTATTATCGATGTAAAATCGTTAGAATAAATCTTTTTTGTTATTCTTTGATCTTTTTTTTATTGAATTATTCCAAATTTTTGTCAGCTTTATTCTTTCCTAGTTTAATGATTCGATATGTTTTTGTATAATAAGCGCTTTCTTTTTGGTATCGATATTTTTGTTAATATAATTAAATGTGAGTAGATATCTATATATTGTTTTAAAGGGTATTTTGTTAATTATATTATATTATATTATATTGTATATGAATTCTATTAAGAATAGTAGTGATATTTAATCGTTTTGTTTCCAATTGGTATAATATATAATATAATAGATTAGGTTTTGGTTTTGTTGTTTTATTTGATTATTGGTTTGTAAATGGAATATTGTCAATAATTTGCGATATATTCTTAAATAGAAAAGCAAATTCCCTCAAAATTTATTTGTGAATTATAATCTTCGATCTAAAATTATTCTTTTTGGTATATCGAAATCCTTAAAAATATATTGAAACAAAATCTTTGTTAATTCGGGTAAAGTTATTGTTTTATTGATTGAAATATATTGGGTAAGTTTTATATATTTGTTAATAATAATAAAAACAGTGTTGTATATATATTTACCTATTTTTGAAGGAAGTAGATTTATAATAAAATCTATTGTTATTTTTTTCCAAGGATCAAAAAGGAATAGTAGGGTTTGTAATTCGCTATAGGGTCGATAACATTTTACAATTGTTCGCTAATAGATAGTATATATTTGTATATACCTTTTCATATTTTTTATTATATTAAACCAGAAATATTTGTTTTTCAGTATCTCCCAGGTTTTCTTGATATCCCAATGATCTTTTATAGGATCATTATAATAGGCCTTTAAGATTTCGGTCTTTATGGTTTTATCTAACAATACAAAAATGCATTTATTATAAATGAGTAAATCATCAATATTGATTTTCCAAAGTATAATATCTTCAACTAAATTATATCGATACTTCAGATATTTCTTATTCTTTATAAAATTGTTATTTTTTTGAAATTGCAATAAAGCATTTTTCATTAACTCCGATATTAATTCAAATACTATTTCGTTATTAACTAATATATTAATTATTTGATGTAGTATCGATTATTTACAATTAATTTCTATCAATAATCTTTTAGAATTATATAAAGATAAATTATACCCTTTTTATTAAAAGAGGCCTATAATATTCTATAAGGGTTCTATTTTTATTTTCGAAAGAAAGAAAATTGTGGTTATTATCGCAATACTTTTCAATTTATTTTGTAATATAAATAGTATTTCATTGATATTATTTATATTTTCTATATAATTTGATCATTTTAATGAATTGTTGATGGGGTTTAATCTATTCGATTTATATATGATTATGAAATTATAAGCAGCCAAAATTTTGGTTTATTGTGTTTGTTTATTATTGAATTCTTTTTTCTTTATAAAATATTAGAAACTATTATAATTTGTTTTGATCATGATAATATATCGATTATTTGCGATATAATATTGTCATTGAATAAAAGTTGTATAGATAATCAAAAGTTCTTAATTGTAAATAAAGTATTTTTGTTTTGCTAAATTAAGTTTTTGCAAATAGAAAACAATAGGATATTATCGAGAAACAATAAAATTGTTTGTATTATTAGGGAATAATTGAAAAAGTATATATTTTAGTATAAACTTAGAAATATCGATTTCGATTAGGATTCAGAGTGTTAGATCAAAATATCGAAATATCGGTATTGTAATAAAAGCTTTTTTTAAATTATCAAAGGTATTTTGAATTTCTTTTGTCTATTTGAATTCCAATACAATTTTTTTCTTTTTGATATTTTATAATAGGTTTATTAAATTATAAATAATTCATGAATAAGTTATGATAAACCATCGATAGAAATTTGCAAAGTTTAAAAAGATTTGAATTTTGTAAAAGAATATTGATATGGATCATTTAATAATAATTTGAATTCTATTTGATTTTATAATAACGTTTTTCCCTGATATAATAAAACCTAGGAATTCTATTTTGTATATATAAAATATATATTTCTTTAATTTGGTATAAAACTTGTATTCAAATAGTTTAGCGAAGATCTTATAGATATCAGTAATATAGATTTCTTTTTCTTTGGAATAAATAAAAATATCATCAAAATATATAATACAAATATTATCTATAAGACCGACGAATATTTGATTAATATATATTTGAAAGATAACAAAGGTATTAATTAAACTGAAAGGTATAATTAAGTACTTGAACTATTTATAACGAATATAGAACGTTATCTTTCATTTGTTGTTTTCCCGTATACATATTCGATAATATATATCTTTGAAATCGAGTTTTATAAAAAAGATCCTTTGCCTTAAACGATCCAATGATTTGTTAATTAAAAGTAAAAGAATATAATCCTTTTTCATAATTTTATTAAAACCATAATAATCGATATATAATCAATAACCATTTTCTTTTTTTAAAATAAATATAATCAAAACTTTAACGGAACTAATTGAATAACGAATCCAACCTTTCTTTTGATATTCTTTAAGATATTTTTATAGAATTATTAATTCCTCTTTCAAAAGAATATATATTAATCCTTAAAGGGAAATTAATCCGGATTCAAAATCAATACAATATTCTATCAAATGATAATTAAATAATATACTGTTTTCATCTTTTGAGAAAGTTTCCTTGTATTCCTTATATTCAAAAAGTATTTGCAAAAATGATAATGTAAGGATATTTTTAAAGTTTAGCGATACTCTTACAATTGATTGGATTTCAAATAGTAATATATAGATTTTGATTCCGGCTTTTATTTCTTTGTACAATTTTTTGATCGTTATTATTTCGAGATCTTATAATACAGATCTGAAGCGAAACGAAATCGATTACCAATCGATATCGAGGTTTATTATTTAAAGCCAAGGTAGTCCTAAAACAATATCGATCCCTAATAGATTCAGAATAATAATAATGAATCAATAAATATACATTCTTTTTTCTTTATATTTGTTTATTATTTTGATAATAAACCAATGATTATTGTAGAAAGGTATACTAGTACTATTAATTGATATTAATGAAAGACCTTTACCAGGATCAAAAGCTCAATTCTATTCGATATATTTGTTTTATTGAATAATATTAATTTATATTCTGGAATCAATAAAACAATGCATCTTTATCAGAATATTATCGATCTTGAAATTTGTTTCGATAATTAAAATAATACATCTCTTTTATTAAAAACCCAAAATCATTGAAACAATTAAAATTATTATTAGATCGTAATATTTCCTTGATTATTATTTTGCAAAAAATATACAAAACAATTGTAAACTAAATGATTGCCCTTATATTATCAACAAATATATAAATTGATATATTTTTTCGAATAATAATCTAATTATTAATAACGATAACATTATAATTTCTATTTTCAATAATCTTCCTTCAAAGTTCTTTTATCTTTCTTTTTTATAAAAAAAGATTTGGAATATTGAAGTTATAATTGTATATTACTAATCAACAATGAATTATTTTGTTTTTGAGATTATCTATTTTAAAGAAAATTGAAAAAGTAATTGGATTATATAAAGGGATTATCTTATTTTCAGTTACAAAATATATCGAAGAGATTTGTGATACAATATATTTTATTTATATTTTCTAAATAGTATACTTATTTGATCAATTCGTTTTTGTTTTTTAATTGTTAAAATAATTCCGAAATTCTTTTTACGATATAAAGGAATAGATCTACTAAAAGATATTCTTTTTGAATATTATCTATTTTCGATTCGATTTTCTTCTCTAAATTATCAAAATATATTATAAAATTGTTTATATTTTATATAGATTATTATTTGATATAGATTATTTGTTATATAATTAAATATTAGCGATTGTTTTTATCTAATATCGTATTATATATATATTCCCTGAATTTTTCCTATATCATATTAGAATCCGTTATTTCGTTTTTGTATCGATATCAAATTGCAAAAGATTGTTTTTAAAAGTATTAAATAATATAATCTATTTTTTTTTGATTTATCGGAAAATAGTATCCATCGTTATTCCGAAATATAAATTCAGTTTGAAAGAAGAAGTTTTTTGTTTTTATAATAATGGAACCCTTATAAAGTAAAAGTTTTTGAAATTTCGGGAATTTTTTTTAAGGAATTGGAATGAAATTAAGTACCGCCTTCCTACCATTGACAACCACTATTGATGAACTAATTGCCCTTTCTTGTATAAAATAAATAAAGGTTTCTTCAATCTATTATTGATTTTCTGATCTGAAGATTTCGAACTCCTTTTATATATTTTCGAATCTTTATACTAATTCTACTTCAAATTATATAATGGATTGACGATTTGGTACCGACACTTTATCTTTATTATTGCTCTGAATCCTCAACATATTTTCTCTTCGAATTTGCAAAACATTTAAGTTAATCGATAGATCTAAAGTACTTCTTATTCCCATTATAATTATTCAAAGGAATACCGATAATGACTAATTGATGAATTACTCCTAAAAAAAAAATAAAAAAAATTATTAGAATTATAGATAGCAAAAAATCAATTAATCCTTAAACAACTATAAAACTTTTCATTATCCTTTTCTAACTAAAAGAACCTTTTTCTTTTAAATCCAATAAAAAGCAATATCGGAACAATAATAAACTACCGATCATATATTAGAGTTTAATAAATACAAAGATTTTACAAAGTTTTCTAATCAATCGATGATAGACCATCGGTTGTACACTGGCCTTTAACAATGAAGCCGCTTCTTTGTAGAGATTTCTAACTTTACTAGCAATATCCTTCCAACAACCGTAACATGCAATATTTAATATAATGAAAAAGTTATCAATTAATGAAAGATATATAGGAAACTTTATAAAATTTAATATATATCAAAAGGTATTTGAAGAACTACAAAAAGGAAAATATATTATTATTATAATAATAGCAAAAAATAAAAAAGTAATATTATCAAAGTATATTACAAAGATAAAAGGGATTTATATTTGTATTAGAAAATTAGGATATCTATATTTAAAAACCCTTATATAATCGATCTATTTTAATATATTATTATAAATATATCATTTTCATTTTGCTATTAGATATTTATATTTCCTTTATTCTCTTATTTCCTTTTTTAACAATCTATCCTTATTTATATTATCTGAATCCTTATCAATATCCGGTTTCATCGATTAATAGAATATTCATTGAATATATTTTTTGATAAAAAAATCCTAATAGGAAATTTATGGAATTGTTATAGAAATAAATATAAGAAGAGATTTATTTATATTTTGTAATCGAAATCCGAAAGATTTGTTAGTGTTTAATTATTGATCAATTAAATTTAATTTATTATATTCATTATATCGATTTAAAAGCTTTTTCATTAGTTAATTATATTTATCTAAAATAGTATTTATATTATTATTATTAGAATCCTTCAAAAAATCGAGATCTTTAATTTGAGCTATTGATTTCTTTATTATAAATGTTATTAACTTTATTAAAACTATCAATACTTCTCAATAATTGATTGATAATATTATATTTACTTTAGAAATTAGATTTAATTTATTAGAATTTATCGAAAATAAAAATAGTATATTAATTATCAGGATCTTTTCCTTTTTAAATCTTTTAGAATTCGATAATTTAATATTAGATTATTATAAGTCTTTATCATCATTATCAATAAGTTCAATCAATTCTAATACTTTTCTTTTGATAAAACCCGATTTGGGAATTTTCCTGATAGATTTCGCTTTGATTATTCGAAATACAGTAATCTATAACTTCTTTATTATTATCCCATCAATATTTTTGGTACTTTTGACCTTATCTTTGGCTATCTTTTGATATATAGATTTCGTTGGTAAAGTATAAATAGATTTCGATAATTTGAATCGAATTGAAGGAGCCTCAAAGATTTCTTCCTTATCCTTTTTGTTAATGATATCCTTCAGTTTATCTTCATTTGCTGATTTATTCATCGATTATTAATACAATTATACAACTATTAATAAGAAAAACAATGAATTATATCCAATATATTGATAAAGTATTATTACAAATCTATATATATTTTCATCAATTTCATCAACTTTTTTATCTGTATATTTAGTATCAGTATAATTTCCTTTATATTATAAAATAATTATATCAAATTATGTTTCTTTTATTTGCAAAGGAAAGCTTTTACTTTTTTTATAAATTTAATTTATTGATCCTTCAATTTCCCTAATAATATAGCCTCTTCAAACGAATCTCTTGGAGGAGGTTGATTGGTTAATAATAATGAATAATATAATAATAATATTATTCACTATTATTATAGTGGAAGACTTAGTTATATAGCTTAAAAGGGTAATCGAATATATAATGGTTGAAGTCAAAATATGAGTGTATTGAATATTGAATTTATTTTGCTTGTTTTTCAGAAGAATTCTTTGAAGAAAATCTTCTTATTTATAATATTTGATAAGATTCTATGAAATTCTATAATATTCTATGATTATAAATAAGATCGATTTAAATCGAATCTTATAGAATCATTTTATATAATGAAATGAAATAGTAACCAATAATATTTAACCTTAGAAATAAGAAAGTTCTATACGCTTCCATCACATTCTATTCCATTATAAATCATTCTAATATGATATATGATCGAGATTTTGTATAATAATAAAATTTAATAATATTAAATTATATTATTAATATATCACGTGATCATATAACCATCGGTTCGGTTAATATTATTAAGTGATTTAATAAACTTATTAGAAATTCTTATAAAAGGAAAATCAACAAAAAAATATACAAATAAGAATTACAATTCCAATATCAATGTGTCACGGAAAGCCCTGTGATCCCCTGTATCCTACGAAGGATCAAAGCGTATGCTTTCCAATCGGAATGAAGGATCCACTAGCCCTTACCAATCTACCAATTGATAAGGTGATCCTGATATCCTAGTAAACAGAGATCTAGCCTAATTAAGGTGCATATCGGCTAGATAACCACTTATTTATTCTATATATACAGCTCTTGATTCATATAATCAAGGGCAAGTCATTCAATTCTTTTACTCTACCAATCACGTGTACCACCTATTCCCCGATCCCTGAAAGTGCTCTGTAATCATACTATCCCGTGATACAATGATTATTCGATTTAAAAGAATCAATAAAATATTCGTTGTAGAAATTATATCTTTTAATAATTAATGATTTTATATATCGAATATATGAATAATTATTCTTTTTCTTACAAATTTTCTTATTTTTTGTTTTAACCGAAAAATCAATAATCTTCGATAACATTTTCTCTTTCTTTTCTTTATTTAATTCATTGTTCAAAAATCTTAATATCAATAGATCAAATAAATTATTATCATTATTAAATAAAAAAACCTTTTTTCTTTTCTTTTCTTTATCGAATGATTTTTATTTCGATAATTATAAATATAGAATTAATAAAACCTTTTAATCATTTAATAAAATTCAAAAACAAAAATCTACTTTCAAATGATTACCCGGATTTATAACAAATAATTGGTTATATATAAAATTATAATTATAATAAACAATAATTCCTTTTATAAAAAAGAACAATCTTTAAAATAATTAACAATTAATCGATTACAAAAATAATCTAATCAAATCAAATTTACAAAATTCGAAATTCTATTTCGTTATCTATATTGAAGTTATTAAACTCTTTTACTCGATTTTTCCATTTTTCGAAAATTTATTAATATTAATACTCTTCAATATTATTTATATTTTTTTTTTGGAATTTATACTAAGTATAATTAATATTCAATTTTCTTTGCTTTTTAATTTTAAATATTCTAAATATAATAATAATTAATATAAATATAAAGAAAAAATAAAAAAGAATATAAAATAATCACTTTATATATTTATCAAAATTTATTTATTTTATTTCATTATCACAATTAATATATTTTAATTTAACAATTACAGATATTCTCAATTACTATATTACAAAATCAATTATTCTTTTATATTCTTCTAACAAAAGATTTTCTTTTTATTATTCAAAATCATAATTTCGAAGAATATTATAAATAATAATTCAAAATCAAAAGATATTTATGGTTTTTATATAACTAAATTCTTTTTTTGTCACGAATCGTGAACCACAGGAGGCTAACCACGTGATACCTCTTATCTCTCATATCAATTTATAAGCTGATTATCTGTGTGTATGTGTTACAAATCATACGATTTAATATAGAAAAATAATAACCCTAATAATATATATATATAATCTCATAACCTATAAATAGGTATTTATGTATATATATCTAATCGCTCTTTACGAGTTATAATTTTTCAATTGTAGATTCTAAAGAATATAATTGATTTTGTTTATTTAGTTCTATTACAGCTTTTGTATATTATATTATCTACAATTCATTTACAAGCATCCGATCATCTAATAGCCTCTCAAATAATACTTCACTTTAATAATACCTTTTTAAATAAACTTTTACGAATGTTATATCCAGAGGAAGAAGATCTATTCCGATTTAATCGACGAAGATAAACCTTTTTAGAAGTATACCATCATTTTTACAATGCAATGAACTCCTTCTCCTGTACACTCCGAAGCCTTCGAAAATATATTCTAAAGAATTCTTTTCTTTTCCTCAATTATTTTAATAACCTTTCGAAGAAAATATGAATACAGAATTGGATAACGTTACCATTAGAAAAAAGAAGATTGGTAAAGAGAAGATTCCAATATATAAAGCCAATACTCCCAACAATTCAATTGTTTTTTTCGAATCATTATTATAATTATAAAATCTCTATACAATAGTTATAAATTTGAAAAAGGAGAATCGATAATTGAAAGTTATAGTGATAACAAGTTTTGTAATAATGTAATCTTCTTTTGAACCTTAAATGATGCTTATATAGATATTCAGATCAATAGTAATATCTAGAATTCTCTTTATTCCTTTAATCGAAATTCAAGGATCTTTATTTAAACAAACTCAAAAATCCTGAAATCAAAGAAAGAAAACTTTGATCAAATAATTTGATTATTCGGGGTCCTTTAATGAATCTTCTTTTTTTTTAGGAAGTAATGATTTATTTAATAATCAAGGGTCTCTTTATTCAAGAAGTTGATTTAATTAGTTAAGATTGTATTTCTATATTAGTTATAATTTGTAGTAAGATATATATATACCAAAACCTACAAATCTTATTACTAAATTTAACAATGGTATTGAATTTAAAGTTAATTTATAGTAATTATTGATTATAAAACAATTCGAGTTGTATACTATATCATTTAAGAGTGAAATATAATGTTGTGTATATATAATCGATCAAATCAAATCGAAAGTATAAATATATTATCATATTTTTTATATACAAATACCCCGATTTATGGTATTCGAATTGATCGAATAACTTATAGCGATTTATTGGAATTCGATCGAAATCGATGATATTCGTTTTCAATACAAAATATGGGTTATGCTTAATACAATTCGATATAGCAATTTCTTAGAATGGTATAGGAAGTTCAAATTATTTATTATTCAAGTAGAGATTACCGATGATAAGGTTTTATTTAGGGATCTTGAATGGAAGATTTCCGATTTTCTTTTACAAATGATAGCAATACTTATTAAGGATTGTAAAACTATAAAAAAACTTGCGAATATATTTATTAGAATAAATCAAAACGAAGTTTCATTATAAAAACGAAACCGATATTATATTAATCGAGAAGCCCTTGTAGCTATTTGCAAATCAATGGTTATTACAAATCCCTTACAATCCTTTCGAAACTTTAACAATTCTAATTTTGGAATCTCTATATTTTTGAAACCGTTTCTATTCTGGAATACCCTTTCTGGATATACCAATCTTGCTGTATTTAATAACTATTCGAATTTCAAATACTCATCGCTCTCTTCCTCTTTTGAAATAATATATATATTAATGCTTTGTATTGATAACTTCAATAAAATCGAGACAGTATAAGAAAAAGCAAAAGAATTCGAAGAATATCAGGATGCCGAAGAAGACTTCAGTTCAGAAATTATAATTGAAATTATATAGAATATTTGTTTAGAAGAAAAAAAGTATTTAAAACCAAATATTTAAATTCCATCTTTATCCTAAATGTTATATGGGATATAAGATTTCTTGATTTAATCAAATTTATAAAAAAAGAAGTATTCATTCTTCCCTATAATTTTTCGAAAAATGATTATATTTATTAATCAAAAGCATTTATTGATTTTGAAGCAAATGAATTCGTTTTTATTAATATCATATTCCTTATTTATTTATTTCCTATATTTAAATTAAAAATTATATTGTTTGAAATTTCAATTGAAGTTAAAGGATATAATAATATATAAGGTTATATTATTATCTATTTCATATTCTTTAATTTAACGATCAATAATTGTGAACAATTTTTTATCCTTTTCTTTATTATTGAATTAGGGAATTATAGTATTATTTTAGGTAGACTTTGATTATCAGAGATTCGAACGAAGTTCGATTGCTTTAATCGATATTTTGAATAGCTTAAAAAAAGATTCTATATCATTTTCTATTCGAATAATCTCCTTATTATTTAATCATCCCTTTGCAAACGGAAGATTGATCAATTAGTCCAATAAAATACTGATCGATGAAATAACCAATTCGAAAAATATTAGAATCAAAGAAATTTACAACTGAACAGATCAATCGTAGTTGATAATGTATAATAAGAATTTTTAAATATAAATGTAATACAGATTCTTATTGAAAAAAAAGAAATCCCAATTCTTTTCAAATTCAATTCATTTTCTTTTTAATTAATTATATTATTATTGTAGATCTACAAATGCTTTCTCTGTATATCGCTCAAAGTCCTCAATCTATACGCACTCAAACTCGATAAATTCCAATTAGAATGCAAAAAAGATAAACAAATTGAATTCTTTACTATTATTTTGAAAGAATTCGATAATATGATAGACTCCCAATAAAACAAATAATATACAGAAGAGAGAATACTGATTACCTTAATCAAATTCAAGAATACAAAAGTTCGAAAGAAACTCGATCGAATATTGATCGAAATCGATTCAGAATTTGAAATATTATTTGAATATCAATAATATCATTGAGTTTTTTCCAAGTATAAATCAAATATCTTATTTTCTAATCAATTTTATAATCATAAAATCATATTGGAAGGTAAAGGAGAACAAATCTTGCATTATAGCCCACTTTATAAGATATCTCTAGAATAATTGGAAATCGTTAAAGAATATATTATAAATAATCTCAATAAAGGTTTCATTGAATTCAATCAAGCCCCTTATACTGTACCCATTTTATTCATCAAGAAACCTAATGATAGTTTGAAGTTCTGTATAGATTTTAAATTATTAAATTCTTTAATATATAAAGATCGGTATCCCCTCCCTTTAATCAACAAAACACTTTCTCGGCTTTCCAATGTTAAAGTCTTTATTAAATTCAATATTCGTCAAACTTTCCATTGTATAAAAATGGATCCTATTTCGAAAAAGTATATTATCTTTCGAATCCAATATAGATCATACAAATACAAAGTCATACCATTCGGATTAACAAATAGTCCCGTAATCTACCAGTATTATATAAATAATGTTCTATTCGATTATTTAAACATCTTCTATATAGTATACCTCGATGATATTCTAATTTATTCCAAAAACGAAAAAGAATACTAAATTCATATTAAACTAATTCTCGAATGATTAGAAGTTGTTGGTCTATAAGCGAATCTCAAGAAATACGAATTCAATGTTATATGTATCAAATATTTAAACTTTATTATTTTTATTAAAGGAGTAGAGGTAAACCCTGAAAAGATTAAGGTAATTGAGAATTGGATTTTTCCGATAATAGTGAAAGAGATTCAATTATTCCTTGATTTTTGTAATTTTTATTGATAATTCATTAAGGATTATAGTATAATAACGAAACCTTTTAATGAATTTATTAAAGTAAACATTAAGTTTGTATTCGATGAAGTATATTAAAATATATTCAATATTTTGAAAAAAAAGCTTATTTCTGTTTTGTTTTTGTAATATTATAATTATCGATTCCCTTGTATATTTGAAATAGATATATTCGATGGGATAATTGTTAATATGTTATTACAATAGTATAGCGAAGATTGGTTTCTTGTAATTTATTTCTCCAAGATTATAGTTGCTGTTAAATTGAATTATGAAATTTATGATAAGGAAATACTATTAATTATTCGATCTTTTAATTATTGGAAAACAGAATTTGTTGATTCATTATATAAAATCAAGGTTTATATCGATTATAAGATCTTCGAATATTTCATAACTATTAAAACTCTCAATACCTGATAAGCTTGTTAGGCAGAGATTCTAATCGATTATAATTTCATCATTATATATCGCCCTGGAAAAGATAACCCTTTCACCGATGTTTTAACCTATCGGACCAACGAATTGGATCTCCAGAACTATACCAAAAAGAAGAATCGCCTTCAGCAATTTATTAAAGATAACTAAATTGATACCGAAATTATGAGAAAAGCCTTACGAAAGTATTATCCAAATGAAACAACGATTATTAGCATCGATTTGAGTGAAATCGTTCCTCGATTCGATTTAGTTAACTATATTATCAAAGCAAATAAAACTACAAATAGCTTGTTAGTATTCAGAATATAAACTATTCAAGATCACAAGCATATATCACTTCAAAATGACTTCTTGCTCTATAATGATTGTCTGGTAATATCCAATATCGACAACCTTCGAATTTATCTAATTCATGAAGTCCATAATTCCGTTTCCATTGTTTATCCTGGTACAAGCAAAATCTACTTCTTATTATCTCAACAATATTATTGGCCCAAAATGTATAATATTATAACTAGATATATATACAATTATTATACTTACAAACGCAATTCTATTCTATACAATCGTACCCCCGGTTTATTGTATTCATTTCCGATTCCTAATCGAATATAGCAATATATCATTATGGATTATTACAGTTTTAATAAAGATAAATATGGATATAACAATGTTTTAATCATTATTGATCGATTGATGAAGCAAGTTATCTTTATATTTTGTTATAAATCAATCGATATTCGAATTCAAATATAATTATATCTTTATTATATATATCGATATTATAGTCCTTTTGATATTATAGTATCGGATTATAGCCCTCAATTTATATTACAATTCTAAAAGGAATTCAGTTAAATCCTAGGAACCGATTTTAAATTATTCATTGCTTATTATCCTCAAATCGATAGTTAAATTGAGATCTATAATCAATATCTTTAGCAGTGATTAAAGCCGTTTGTTAGTTATTATTAAAATGATTAATCAAAATTCCTATTTATAATGGATTATATATAATTTATTCTTCTATATAATTCTTTAGAAGGGCTTACACCCTACGAAACCCTATACAGGTATGTACCGAAATGTATATGGGAATAGAAGGAAAACGTTAGTAAGCCAACAGACGATATGAATGTATGTGATGCCCGTATATACACAGAATATAATAGATTAGTTTTTATACAAATAAAAGAAGGTTTATTATATACCCAAACCAAAATATCGAAATCCATAAATGCTTATTGATATAAGATCGATTTCGATATCAAAGATTATATATAACTCAATATGAAAAGTTATTTTATTTAAAGATCATTTAAAAAACTGGATTTCCCAATTCAAAGAAGATTTAAGATCATTGATCGATTTGGAAGTTCTTTTAAATTCGAATTCTCGATTATAATGAAAATTCATTCTGTTTTCCCTTCAAATCGATTACACAAAACATATAACGATTCTTTTTCTGATTAGATATTCGAATCACTTTCGTTTATTAATATAATTGGTAATTCGGAATAAAAAATGGAAAAGGTTCTAATAATAAAGAAAATATAAAAAACCTTATTATATAGAATCTTATAGTTTAATAACGATACCGATTTTACCTAATATCCTGCTTCCGATTTTAAAACATCATTATACTTCTTATACGATTTTCATTTGGCCAATCCAATATTACCTGATTCTTTTAATCAATTAATTGATTAAATAAAACTCTATAAAAGCAAAAAGGATAATTATAATTATATAAATAACGATTCATCCATAAAACCAAAGAAAAAAAAAGTGTTCTTTAATACAATAGATTAGATATTATGATTTTATAATAATATATATATATATAATTATAAAAGGATTAAAAACCCATATAAATTTAAGGGAATTTGATTATATATATATATAGCCCAAATTTTATATAATAGACAAACTACCATCATCAAGATAATACAAAAGCAATATATTTCAAAAAACTTATATTTATAATCATTTCAAAAATTATGTAAAGAGAAACTTGAATATAATAAAAACAAAATATAATATCATCTTTATCGATTTCGTTCAATTTAATTGATTTGATCAATTTGGTCGATTAACTTAATCGATTTCGGAATTGATTATATTAACCATCTATTATCACTATATTATAATTCAACCTTCTTCCCTTTTTTATTGAAACTTTTTCCTTTTAAAGATTCTCTAAATCAAAAAGAATACAAATCAATATTAATTTAATTAATTGATGAACAATTTAATCGATTTAATCAATTCATTCATCATTTTGATTAATTTGATCGATTAATTTAGTTAATTTGATCAATTTCCAATAAATTGATCAAATCAACCAAAATGATCAATCTAATTGATTTAGAGTTTATGAATTTTTACAAAACCTAGTTTTCGATGAAATAGTAATGAAATAGAGGAATGAAACATTCAAAAACGAACTTTTCTGAAGGGGGGGGTAGTATTACGAATTGTGAATTATAGAAGATTAATTATATAATACCTTTTATTTTTTATATCAATTTATGAACTGATTATTTATATATATATATTATGAATTATATAATTTAATATAGAAAAATAGTAACCCTAATAATATATATGTATAATTCTATAATCTACAAATGGATATTTATATATATATATCTAATCATTTTTTACAAGTTATAATTCTTTAATTGTAGATTCTAAAGAATATAATTGACCCTGTTTATTCAGCTTTATTACGGCTTTTGTGCGTCACATTTTTATTTCAAAATTATCAGAATCATTTTAGATTTATATATTACATTATTTCTTTATTGATATCTATTTATATCTAATATATATATTCCTTTGCGAACCATTAAAATCGTTTCTTTTTATATTTTTTCATTTATTGTAAATTGTTTTTCGATCTAAAGAATATATTATAAAAAAATTTGCGATTCTTTATATTCTATAAAAGATCAAGAATATATTTTCCAATTCAGATAAAGGATTTTCTAAACTTTATCAATCTATTCAATCAATAGATGATCCTAATATATTAATAAATAAAGATCTAATCTAATCGAAATATTCATTGATTAAATAATCATTCATTTGTTCTATATATATAACCCTCGATCCATATAATCAAAAGTCAACTATTCAATTCAATTTACTCTCTCAATCATATATACCATCTATTCCCCGATCTCTGAAAGTGCTCTGTAATTATACTATCCCGTGATAAATAAAATATTAATTATATAATAAAAAATAATAATCTTTTTTTTAATAAAATATAAATATTGATAATTATTTGATTCTCTCTTTTGAGATATTTAAGATTTATAATATACATATTTTATATTTTTAATATTTTCAATATGATATAAAATTAATTATATAATGATTATAGTTTTGGAATATTTAGATTTGATTCATCTTTTTATTTAGAATTATATTATTAAAATTAAATAAATATAAAGTATTTTATATAATACAAAAAAGAGATATTAAAAGAAAAAATATAATATATATAAATATATAGAAATAAAAGAATATATTAATTAATTAATAAATATAGAAAAATAATAAAAGAAAAATTTAGAATAATAATTATAAAATATTTAAGATGATTTTATAGAATTAGAATTATTATTCAATAAAAAAATTCTTATATAATTATTAATTATTTAAAAAAAGATTTTTGAGAAGTTCTCGATTTTGATTCAATTTACTAGTAAATACTAGTAAAAATTAAGATTCTAAATTATCTCAACTTTAAATATAGATTTCTAAACAAAAATATTCTAGAAAAATAAAAAAAATAAAATTATTTAACTTTATTCAAAAACGAATAGATTGATATAAAAGTATTTATATAAAAGTATATTTGATATCATTAAATGTATAAATCCTAATTATAGATTTCGATATATTTTAGTGTGATTTATGAAACGATTAATAACAATTGATTAGTATCGTAGGTAGGGGCGATGTATATCTCTTACATCGATAGCACTAGAATCCTAGACAAAAGCCATGATGAATAAAGAGCATACATGATCGTAAGTAGTCGACTTCATATCTCTTCACCATTAACCAGTAGAAAGAAGAAGTAAATGTCTTCGGTAGCCAAACACCAAAGAAAAGAGTTAGAAATTCTCCCCATAAAATTCTGAATCAGGACAAACATAGATAACCTTGAGCTTGCTTGCATCTCCTTCAAGTAATCCAAGACGAGCTATATAGGATTTTTCGGGAATTGAGGTAGCTGATCCAACCAGCTCCAACTCGGTAAATCAAGATTATAATCACCTGCATGCAGTGTATCAAGACTCTTTCGTCTCTCACGCATTAACAAGTTCCTGCCTTTTATCCATCAATCCCTCAAATCATGAGTGTATGATCAGGTCACCGAGATAGATACCACCTATTAAGGCGAGGATTCAGACCCATAGTGCATTCCGATCATTTTCTCAACTTTGGAGATTTTTATTACGGAAAGAGGAAGGGGAAGAAATGTTTATGGGAGTTTGTAGTGATGGAGATAATATTTGCGGGGATTGACTGAGGATTCTGGGGTGATGTCAAAGTGAACTTTAATTTGGTTGTTGGGGATGGATATGGATATGGGTCTGGGGATGGGAATGGGAATAGGATAATTGAGATGTGATATGATGTGATATGATATGGTAGATGTATGTTGAAGGTTATATATATATATACTCTCTACTTGCAGGAAATAAATTTAAACTTATCTAAACAAATAAACAAATAACATACACAAGAAACCTACACCGAACTTCCCATCCTACCAAATCTTTCCCGAGGAGTCAAATCTTCACTTCACTTCACCTAACTTCACAAAGATCCAATACAACTCATATTTCCAACACTCCACCCATCCAAAGCAATTCCATTTTCCCGACCATGCTTGAAAATTCTTCAATTCTCCAAATAATACAAGATTCACCGTGTCATAAGAGATAGTATCAAGAAATCCTATCAAAAATCACCAAGCAAAGTATTGGATAGTTTCGATAGGATATTCTTTCGTCTTTTAGTAATACTAGCAATATAAGAATTTCAATCCTACATCTATGTATTAATTACTTCGTCTAGGCGGGTTTGAACCCAGGCGACACTCTCAGCACCCGCGGGAGAAGGTCCGCATACCGCCTCCCTCGTAATTCAAAATCATTACACAACGATATACGACAATTTCGAATCTTCCAGTAAAAACATATAACCGAAAACCTAATATCGCGAAGCAAGTACATGGGAGTTCTTACATTATATATCTACCTATTTATCTACTTATTTATTCATAGCTATGATCACCATGTAATGAAGTCGACGGAGAGAAGGAAGCTACCCGGACCGGAACTATCGGAGAGGAATATTTAGGAAACCAATTGTTTGTTGAGGAACTTGGATATTGACCTTGTGTTGATGAAGTCTGGAGCCGATTTCTGTAGTTCAAAACACTCGTCTTGGTCAATTCGCTCCAATGTTCATTCCTCCAATAGAGCGTATTTCACAATCATTATCACCCAAACATCTTGTTCTTGTTTACTCGAGTACAACAACTTCATACCCCTTTCCATCCAATAATAGTGTAACCACTCTCTCACCAAACACATCTACGTCATCCAAACTCATCCGTTGCCCCCAGCAACGCTCAAGCCCAGCCATCAGCTGTAACCTTCCACAAAAAGGCACCAAAGCTGAACGAACCACGAATTTTATTTAATTGGCACAATTTGAGGACCTAATTTTCGTGAGACCAGTAATGAGACGCGGCGGGCATTTGTGTTTTGTATATTGCACTGCGTGTGAAATTGCGGATGTGGGCGCCAAAGAAATGCAAGCTCAGGGTTGATGAATGAAGCAAAGTCTTAATGGACGGGCCGTCCCTTGTTTACCGTCCCTTGTTTACCTAGGTATGTATGCAGTGTGACATTTGTGACGGTCACAATATTTGTGGGTTGGACTGCAGAGAGGGTCTATTTTATAACGGTACAAGTGCAGATGAAGGGATTGGATTGGGTGAGATTGGGCGAGATTGGGTGATTGATTGGCGCTGGTTGTTTCACATACCTAGGTACCGTATGCTTAGGGCTTAGGTAGGCTTAGGTAGGCTCACTGATAGGGTAGGACGAAATCGATGTCATTACTCGTACAACAGTTTACTGGACGGATGAATGCTTCTTGGTATGAGAACGTGTTCTTCTGGTAGAGGAAGGGGGGAAGGGGGGAAGGGGGGAAGGGGGGAAGATGGAGATGGCGTTTATGTTTCTCGAGTGATAGTATGTAATACTCAGTAGTAGCTTGGTATCGATGGTATAGACCAACAATTGATGGTGATTGTATTGCTTGGAGGTTTACTTGGAATACAAAATTGAAGAAGTCATAACGATTGGAGCTCTAAAACTGTGAATTATCCACGCGATTATTGGTTGAAGATAGAAGAACACTAACAAGCATCTAATCTAGCTTTATGAATTTATGAATTTTGTTTACTTTCCAGCTGAGAAATAGAAATAGAAGAAAATGAAAAGAAAATGAAAAAAACTGACAGCTTTATCAACTCAATCGGTTCAATCGGTTCAATCGGTTCAATCAACAGAATCACAAAAAGAAGCAAATAACATTCATCAAAATTAGTTGATCCTTCCGGTAGGTATCATTTTCCCCTTCAGCCTTGAATTGAATAGGGAGTAGAGGACTCGAGACTTTATCGCTGTGCATTTCGCCTGTGGAGTACAGTATCAATCCCGGAACCCTGAGAACTTTTTTAATTTTTTCTATCCCAAAGTAAACAACTGCCCATTCTAAATTGCTTCATCAAGTGAAACTTAATCATAACCTCGTGAACTCTTTTTTTACCTTCTTTCTATGGACAGGATTGGGATTATACGGAGTACGACAAGAAGGTCGGATTGATAAGAGAATTATTCGAATTTGCGAATATCTGCGAATGTTTTATACTGTTATTTTGGATGTATCTTAGTAAATTTGTCGAATGATTGTTGCTTGTAAAGTACTTTTCTCCCGTTTGCAAACAAAAAGCTTTTGATTTCTGCGATTTGCTTCATGAAGAGGTTTGTTCATTGCGCGTATTTTGGCATGATAAGAAACCTTCTGAAGCTGATATCTTATCATACAGTTATCTATCCATCCATGACTTAAATGACAATATTACGAATTATTCGAGATATCCTTTACGAAATTCGACATCCTGAGAGACCCAATCAAACCGACCACTTTTCCATTACCTGTACATATCGAACTTCAAACAATTTACATCCTATACAATGACTGATGAATCACCCCCTCCCCCTCCACCTCATGGGAATCCGCCGAAATCATCCGGGTTACCACCAGGAAATTATGACATTTTCATCATTCCACCGCATGCTTCAGGATCAGGATTTTTATATTTACCTTCACTACAACCCAATGTCAACAGTTTCGTAGCCGGGTTTGCATCAGCACTTGTACTTGTCGCATTAACTTTTATATTAAAACCACTGATGGATACTATGAAAGGAGGAGGGCCAGCAACATTGATTCTTGTGTTTGCGATTGGGTTGGGAGCTTGGGCTTTAGGACGAATGCAATCGAATGGTGAAAGCAGGCCCGGACCAAGCCAAGGACCCCGTGTACCTCCGCATGGTGGATCATACTCAGGTGCCAATAATAATACATATTCTAATGGATCGGCTTCAAGCGGTGGACCCCGTGCTTCAGGAACTGGATTTTCACCTGGATCCACATCAGAGGGGGCTGGGGGACCTCAACCTAATTCGCAGCCCGGATCAGGCACAAGACAAAGAACAAATTCAGGTTGGGAAGAAACTCCTCCTCCTTCTCCTGATGCTGGTCCAGAGATGCCGGGCGCAACACCAAGGGAAAGTCCTGGCACAACCCCTAGCGCAAACGATGATATTCGATCGAAACAAAATGCCTCGAGAACTGCGTGGGAAGAAGCTCGGGAGAGGACGAGAAAGAAGGAAGAGGAGAGAAAGAAGGTAGAGGCTGAAAAAAAGCGAAAGGAAGATTTGGAAAAGCGATTGAAAGAATTACGAGCGAAGGAGGCCTTGGAACGAGCAAATCGCGAGAGAAAACAAAGGGAAGCTCGCGAAGCTAAGGAACGAAAGGAAAGAGAGGAACGAGAAGCTAAAGAACGAAGAGATAGGGAGGAATTGGAAGCTCGGGAAAAGAGAGAAAGGGCGGCTAGGGAGAAGGAGAGGGAGGAAAATGAAAGGATAGCGAGAATGGAAAGGGAGGATCAAGTGGCGCGAGAGAGAAAGGCAAAGGAAGAACGCGAAACTCGAGAACGAATACAAGCAGAGGCCGAGGCTAAAGCAAGAGCGGACTATGATAGGAGGTTGAGAGAGGAGATAGCTAGAAGGGAAGTTTTAAGGAAAGAGGAGGAAGCTATCAGAAGAGAGCAGGAAAAATTACGATTGGAAGCTATAGCTAGAGTGGAAGCCGAGAAGAAGGCCAGAGCAGACAAGGAAAGAGCAGATGCTGAGGCGAAGGCAAAGGCTGAAAAGGCAAAGGCGGCTGCGAAAGCGTGGGCTGATGCTAAGGCGGCGGCGCTTGCAAAACGAGAAGCCAAAGCTAGGGAAGAACGTGAGAAGGAAGTAGCAGCGCAAATACGAGAAGTAAAGCTTAAGGAAGAGCGCGAGAAGGCAGCCGAAATAGCAGCACAAATGAGAGAGGACAAACTTAGGGAGGAGCGCGAAAGAGCAGCTAAAATCGAAGCACAAATGAGAGAAGCCAAACTCAAGGAAGAACGTGAAAAGGCAGCCCAAGTAGCAGCACAAATAAGAGAAGCCAAACTCAAGGAAGAACGTGAAAAGGCAGCCAGAATCGAAGCCGCACTTGCAGCCGAGAGGAGAAAACCAAGCACTTATGCGAATGCTGGTGTAGGAGAGAGAATAAGCCCTTGGCCAAATGGAAGACCCCCCACGACAACACCAGCATTTTCTACCACAAGTTCGATACCCCGACCTCAAGCACAACCTCCTTCACCGAAGAAAACCCCAGCCCCTGCTGCAAGAACGCATGCAGGTACAGACAAGGATGGCCAGTTCCACTCACCTTATGCACAACCGCCAAGACCAGGTCGAAAAAAGTCACTCAATTCATTGTATTCCGAATCTTCATACGCGGCCTCTCAATCGACTAGTAAAACTACTCCACCACCTTCGACAAGAGGAGCATATAGTACCAAGGATCCCGATAAAATTGTTATCAAAGGTGTATTCGCATTCAATAATGCATTTCACAAAACCCCTACATCTCAACTTCTTTCTGGTGTCGGTTCTGTTACCGACGGACTAATATTAAGAATTACAACAGAGGGTCTTTTCATTGATGATGATGTACGAGGCGTCGCTCAAAGAGAGTGGGATGTAAAAGCATGGACAATGAAACTCGTAGAGGTATGGTGCCCATCTTTCAGACAAGCATCGCGTGTTCCACCCACTACTACTGCTCATAAAAATCCCGTTCGACGCCTTTGGGGTCTCGATAAAGAATTAGCAGCCAGTGAAGAGGAAAAAGATACTCTTCTGGTTAGTATGCTGCAACTCTGTCGGGATAATTGTCGCGCGCGTGCCATTTCTCATCATTCTTCCACTGCGCATTCCGTTAGTGGTTCCGTCTATTCTGCAAGTTCTTATGCTTCATCTGATACACGATCATCTGTTTCATCTGATTATGCTGATTCCATTGGGTCGTCTCAATTTCCTCATGGTGAGAAAATTAAAAGAACCACTAACCATTATGCGCAGACGGGTGAGAATAAAACTGCCGGGTTACATATTTTGAGAGCGAGCATTAGGGATCAGGAGGGGAAGAAATATGTTTTTGTGGTTCAAGAGAGTGAGGCTTGGAAGGTGGCATTGGGATTGCAGAGGTTGAGGAGGGGAACTCAGGTGAGGAGTTTGGGAGTTAGTGGGATGAGTCCGAATGATGCGAAGGCTACGCTGGAAAATTTGGGTTGGATTTGAGGGTTGAATTGAGGGTTGAGGGGTGTTTATCATGCGGATGTAGAATGAGGAATGAGGAATGGGGATGAGGAATGTGGAATGTGGAATGTGGGACCAACGTCCCTAACAGCACTCGGTAAAAGAGGAACATGGAAAAGGGGATGCGAGCAAGAAAGGAGGGATGGGAAATGACGATTGTTCAAATCCAGCATTTATTTACAACAGGACCGAAGCATCAGCGATGGAGTTTTGGTTTTTGTTTCTTGCTTTATTCTTGTTTCATATTTGTTTTTTAATCTGTTATTTCGACTTTGAAGTTATTTCCATTCATTCATTCATCTAAAGGAGTTTGTGTGTTTCTGTGTTTGTTTACTTGTATGTACAGGAGATTTTCAAGAGCGTGCTCGAGTAGTTTGTGGCTTTTTTCTTTCTTTTTTGATACGGCATGTTGGAGTGGAATGAGGCACCGGTATCTTTCACGTTTGAGGTTTTTTTCTTTTTGTTAGGGAGAGAGAGAGAGAGAATGTACTGCGTGCGTATCATGTTTCTTGAATACCCCTTTTCTGCTTCTAGAGTTTGGGGTTATTGGGATGTGTTTCTGTTTCTTGTCTTATTTAGGGGGGTTGAGAGAGAATGAGAGGAGTGAGGAGGAGGGAGGAGTAGATAGTGATAGTATAGTGATATAATTGGATTAAATAACTTACCTATTTCCTGAATCTTCGAATTCTCTTCTCATTTGATGGTTTGATAACTCGATGATTTATTGTGAGATCTGAAAATATAAATGAAACTAGAAATGAAATGAAATTATATTATATTATATCAGTAGGAATATAGAGAACTACGAGAGATATAACTAGGTATCATAGGTATGATAGGTAGGTATATAATTCCGTCCGGTTTTAAGAGATAAGATGAGATTTGAATTTCTGAGAGATGAGATTTAAATTTTTGAGAGATGAGATTTAAATTGTTGAGATGTAGATGGGAGTTTGGAATTGGGGGGGTAGGTAGTAGATAGATTAAAAAGAATGATGATGAGAAGAATGAAAAGAGTGATTTAGATGTGTGATAATGATTGTGAAGTGATGTGTAATGCATGATGTGTGATGCATGATGTGTGATGCATGATGTGTAGTTAGTATTGGGTAATGGAGTAATTGAGTAATCAATATCTTTTATTAGGTAGGTAGGTGGAAAGTATATTGTTTTGTGTGGGATGAGTTTTTGAAGATATGGATATGGATATGGATATGGATATGGATATGGATATGGATATGGATATGGATTTTCAATTTGTGAAGATTCATGAATGTACAACTAGTAAGAATATATCACTAACAGATACAACAATCCTCACCTACGAGAAAACAGAAAACGACGATATTATATTTCCATGCTAGAAACTCAACGCAGCACTCCGCACGATTACCTACTTATATTATCAAACTACCTACCCATATACTACTCATCCACCACCCGCAATTAACTATATTAAAAGTAATCTTACAATATACAAATATTCCCGCCATCCATTCCAATCCATCCCATTCAATCCCAATTCCTATGCATCGAAGTAGCGAGCAAGTAAATCCATAAACTCCGTGCTGCATCCAATAAATATCAATTGCCCTATCATATACCCTTCCATACCTCCCGGTCTGTATCTTCTGTCTGGACCAAAAGTCTAACGAATCTTTCCAAGTCTCTTCTTCGTAATATTAATTTTCCCTTTAACTCTATCAGCATCCTCATCCACCCTTTTCAACATCTCATTCTGCAATTCCAATTCTCCATGAATAGCTAATCCCAGTTCTTTCTGTCTCCTCACAATCTTGGCCAGCTCTTCCACATCCATATCCTGATTCTGCATCATTTCCTTTTGTAATTGTAAGACACCCTCATTATCCAATTCTCTCGTTTTATCCGTTTCAGGGACCGGTGCGCCGAGAACTCTTCCACTGGGTCGCGATACTCCTGGTCCAAATAATGCGCTTTTATCCGCTTGAGTTGCCGCCGCATTACCATTTCCAGAACTCGAACTTGCTTGATTTTTAATCGCCAACGTAACAGCCAATTTTTCCAATCCCTCCTTTTCCACCTTCGCACTCCCCAACAAATCTCTCCTCCTCCGCAATTCGCCTGCACCAACCCTTCCCTCCCCCCTCCCATTCTTCTCCCCCTCCCCCATAACCTTCAACCCATCCTCTAAATCCTTAAGCAACCCCCCAGCCTTCACCAAACACCTCTTCGCATTCGCGCCCGCCTCATACTGACCCGCCGCCGTATTCGCGCCATCCCTCCTCCCCAAAAACAATCTCGCATCATGCAACTGCGCCTTCAATTCGCGATGAACATCCAACCAAACCTGCGGATCGGCCATCACCTCCGCATTACCACCCACACCTCGCTGATTCGCAGCGATGAGTCCCTCTCTCGCACTACTCAAACTTCCATTCCCACTACTACTAGGCAGATTTAAAAATTGTCGCCAAATGCTCGTTTCTCTCCATCGACGATCGGGATTTTCAGCAATGCTACGCAGATATGTTTCGAGACCGCGACGACGGTCTTCTGTTAATTCGGGAGAGTTGACGGTGCTTTTGAACCATGTTTTGCTGGGGAGAGGAGCAGGAGGAGCATCGGAAACTTGGGCGCAGAGGGAGGAATGAAGAGTCACGAAGTCGGAGTAGCGTTTTTGGACGACGAATGTTCGCAGGGGGAGACGTAATGTAATATTGTAGAGAGTGTAGGGTTTTTCATTTGGAGCGCTCGAGAGAATCGTGCTGGGTATAGAGAGTTCAAGAGGCGGTGCCATGATCAATTGATGTGATGAGTGAGATGCGATTCGATGCGATGTATTTCGATATAGAAAATTGATTGTTGGTCGTGTGTTCTTTGTAAATGATTAGAACCGTCACCGGTTGTTTTGAGGTTGCCTTGTAAGATCGTTTGGGCTGGCCTGGCCTTGTGCAACAAGGATGACGCTTGATAGCGCAAAATGTCAGAATATCACTTAGCGATAAGAAATTAATTTGTGACGCTCATTTCATGATAAATAAATCAATCAAATTGGTATTTGTATTTGTATGAGAAAAAGGACTTGTGGGCTTTACATTCTAATATTAAACTCTTCAATAACCAGAGAACTCTTTAAGAATTATGTAAGGTCTCAATATGCTTCAGAATTGGTTCACCGCAGGTTCACCGCATAGAACCTTCCCGTAGCCTATGAATGCTACCAACCTATGTATGAGCTTTGTATATTTGTGCCTCGCACACATTCTGCTCGTTCATAATTCGTTATCTCATAGCTTTTCTTGCTATAAAACTCCCGCAGACCAAAGAATCAGTGAATAAAATTTGCAATAGTTGCAAAAATCCAAATCCCACTATAGTAAAAACAATCTAGAATGTCTCTTCTTGATCATCAACTTCCGCCTCGGCCGGTATTTCAAATCCATCTTCAGTTGAGTACAAGATAGTTTGAATGTGCTTGATTAAACCATCTTCCTGCTTCTCAATCTCAGGGTCCTCTTCGCATGCTTGTTGAACCAGTAATTCGATATCTCTGAGTTTGCTGAAGTAGAAATCTCGTTCACGTTCTAGCCCTGCAACAGTCTCCTTCAAAGTATCATTCTCTGCCTTTAATGCTGCTGAAGCTGCACCACCACCAACAGCTCCAGGCTTAGCAACTCGTGCGGCGCTCGTTGTTGGTGTTACTCCTCTTCGAGCTGCTCCGGTCCCAGCGGATGTTTTGGGGGCAGCAGATGGAGCGGCACCGGGTCCTCCAGCAGCACGTCGGCGAGCTACTGCATCATATTCCCCTCCCGGAAAGTATTGATCCCAGTATCTCTTGGTCCATTGTAAAAATTCGAGATTGTCTTGCATCTTGCATTTAATAAGTTGTTCGACATGGATGTTTCGATCAATTTGATGACGGGTAAAGGTATCTAGACCGTTGTCAGTGGTTGAAAGCCTATTCAGGGGAAGGTATTCTGACTCTGAAGAACTTTGAAATTTTGTAGATATGCATATTCAGTATTTACATTGAACTTGATTTTTGACATCGGTACATCGAGGAAGATACTGTCGAAGACTTGGCACAGAGCAGCACTGCATTGATGATCTATGTTAGTAAATAGTCTTATAGGGGGAAACGAAAGACAGAGGACTTGTGCAAAACTGCAGATTTACTCACCCAGTTCCACACTGTTCAACTTTTGTGATATTAAGTTGTAGCAGGTTGTTAAGCCATGCCACGAGCTCTTGTCTATATTTGCCATGTTGTCAGAGACTTTGAATTCTTGTTAATAGTATAATGCGGTCAAACCAACCTTGATTCTCCCATTTTAAAAAGAGGGTTTCGAATAGCAAAGTAAATGAACAAGCGAGGCGTGTATTTCGATGAAGAGTCAGGTAAAATTCAGTTGTGCCACAAGACAATCGACGACGCAAAAATTGAGATTTTTTTGGAGAAGTTATCGCGACCAACGAGATTCTACTATTTAGGTTCCATTGACACCTCTGTCGCCTTAGGTAACCAGAATTCTATAACAAACGAGATTGGTCACGTGAACAGGGGGCGACCGAACTTTCCTGAATTTATTTCCATCCAATTAATTGCAAAACCGAGTCATCGATGTACCAGATTTTCCTTGCCCTTGCTCATATATGGCAATACAGAGCATAATATAAACACGAGAGCAACTCGACTTCGCGGCTCATTATCCTCTTTCTATTGATGAACTTTTCAGTAATGCCCATCATATACTTATTGGTTGATCATTTTCTCTCGATTTCATGATATGCACGGCATCCACGGCATCCAAACCAAGCCCTGTACCTATCAGAGGCAGCGTCATTGTGACTTAAAGATTGAGATTAAGTGACCAATTCTATCAACCTTCATTCGACGACTACTACCATACAAGGTCATCCGGATGTTGATGTTTTCGATAACTCCCAAAGGAGTGTACAATTTACAATTTACAATACAGAATACGGTAGGTCCATCTTAAACGCTCTCATAGAATTTGGATGATATTTCAATATTTCCCATCACCTGCACCTTAGTCGAATAAAGATGCTGCATAATCGCGGAAGCCAGGGGAAACAAACCCCGCAAACCCAAGAATTTGAAAATCCGTCTTACCCGACAATCTTACATATATCAGAAGTTCAGCCGAGAATCACAATTACCTTACTGGGAATAGTATTCGGTTTGGTCTCAGTATAATTCCAAGCGAGGTGCTGTCTCCGTTGAAAGCTTACTTTTATCGTTCATCGCATAAAATCAATTCCACCCATGACAAACATGGTTCTTCAACCATGGAGCATCATACAGCACACGATCATGGTGTATGAACCTCGGAATGTAACCACCACAAGCTTCTTTTCTTTTATCCTCGTTGATTGCGGATATCTAAGGAAATTGTCGTGGGTGTACATGCATACATCATTTCCATCACTTAAATTTTCTATATTATGGACCCTCTCCGCCCATCAAATTATTTCAGAAAGACCTACTCTCTCAAAAATTAGCCAGCAAATTCTACTTGACTGGTTGCGCACTCTTAAGGATGTCGCTATTCAAGGTCATCTTCTTGATTGTCTCTTTGTCGCTGTTGGGATTCGGGCAAGCTAAAATACCTTCATTCATACATAAGGCTCCACTCATTCCTCCTTCTAGCGAGGGAACAATCGTGAAAAGAGATTCGGTTCCTGCAGGATATGTTGCTGCTCCATACTACCCCACGCCGAAAGGTGGTTGGGATAGTTCCTGGAAGGCATCCTATGCAAAGGCACAAACCGTTGTGGCACAAATGACTTTAGCTGAAAAGATTAATCTTACTACTGGAGTTGGAGAGTTAATGGACAGATGTGTTGGCAACACAGGCTCTGCATTAAGATTCGGCATTCCTAGTCTCTGTTTACAAGACTCGGCGCTTGGTATAGCTGCGACCGATAACAATACAGCTTTTCCCGCCGGTATTACCACAGGCGCGACCTGGAGCAAGGATTTAGCCTATCAAAGAGGTCTTGCACTAGGTGCAGAAGCACGAGGAAAGGGTGTTAACATTCTTTTGGGCCCTACAGTTGGTACGTACGACAAGCAGTTGGCAAATACCCATTTTCAAGACATCCCTTGAGCTGAGAATCAGCAACGTCACAAATTTCTGACCATCTTTAGGTCCGATTGGAAGGAAGCCACGTGGTGGCCGAAATTGGGAAGGATTTGGCGCCGGTAAGAGCTGATGAAAATTCTGTCGTCGGGTTTGAGACTAAGATTAGTAATGTCTAGATCCTGTGCTTCAAGGAGTAGGAGGCGCCCAAACAATCAATGGAATTCAAGCGAATGGTGTCATCGCTACGATCAAACACTTCGTTGGAAATGAACAAGAAGCATACCGAATGGACATCGTCCCTCATGGTTTGATGAAAGCTCTCAGTAGTAATATCGATGATAGGTATGCGTATTCCTCAATAGATATCTTGCCCAAACTAATTTGCAGAACTCTTCATGAGTTTTATATGTGGCCCTTTGCAGAAGGTATTAGAGCTGGCGTCGGAGCTGTTATGACAAGCTATAACGAGGTGAGTACCTGTTTATCATAATTATATGAGTGGATGATGAATCCATATGATGCTTCGAGATGAAATATTCAATCAAGTAATCATCTAAGCGAACCATCAATCGGTCAATGAATGAGACCTCTTTCAGTAGTGCATTCCTTGATTTGATTCCTGGCATAACTCCAAATTTATCATACCATTTTCATGAAGACCTCAATGGCTTTTTACTGACACAGATAGGTCAATGGGAGTGCGGCAAGTCAGAATTCATACCTAATTAATAATCTGCTCAAAGACGAACTTGGGTTTCAAGGCCTGGTAAGGATATACCCTTAGTACTCTAAATACTTCTAACAATCTACAGGTTATGTCAGATTGGCTATCCCAAATCGGCGGTGTATCGTCTGCTCTAGCTGGTCTAGACATGGCAATGCCTGGGGATGCACAGATTCCTTTTCTTGGTGAAGCATATTGGGCGTATGAACTCTCAACTGCTATTTTGAATGGAACCGTTCCAGTTGATCGACTGAACGATATGGTTACTCGAATTGTGGCAACTTGGTGAGTGTTCATTCGAGGAGATGTCCCTCGAAACACCTCCCAACTCCAGACGATAGCTTTTGAGATGTCAATGACTATCTGTCATCTGGGCTTCTAGTTAATATTAAATCTTACATAGGTACCAACTTGGACAGGACAAAAGTTACCCACCACCGAATTTCTCTGCGAACACTTTAGATACTACGGGGCCATGTTACCCAGCAGCATTAATTTCTCCAACATGCACAGTAAATTTACATGTAAATGTCCAATCCAATCATGCTGTCGTTTCTCAAAACATCTCAAGAGAGGCAATAACCCTATTGAAAAATGTCGACAATACACTACCACTCTCAACCTCGGCTGCATTGAAAGTGTTTGGTTCCGATTCTGCAAATAACCCTTCCGGGCCTAATGCTTGCAGTCAGAGGGGCTGTGATACTGGTGTTCTTGGCATGGGGTGGGGTTCCGGTACGTTCTACATATTATTATTAGTCTTTCAATGATATGGTAAACTAACTCAAGCTTATAGGCACTGCTAAC
The DNA here is from genome assembly GCA_014898415.1 of Stromatinia cepivora. Taxonomy (NCBI): domain Eukaryota; kingdom Fungi; phylum Ascomycota; class Leotiomycetes; order Helotiales; family Sclerotiniaceae; genus Stromatinia; species Stromatinia cepivora. The sequence continues at coordinate 3,187,569 of RCTD01000001.1, read as the reverse complement.
TACCCTTACCTGGACGCGCCCATCGATGCGATTAAGCGAAAAGCTGCCAATGTTTATAGCTCAACCAGCGATAGCTTCCCATCTGGTCTAACTGCGCTGCCCGGGGATATTGCCATCGTATTTATCAACAGTGATTCTGGAGAGAATTCCATAACCGTGGAAGGGAACGACGGAGATCGTTCATCGTCAGGGTTGTATGCATGGCACAACGGTGATACACTTGTTGAGGCAGCTGCAGCAAAGTACTCCACCGTAGTGGTAGTTGTCCATACAGTAGGGCCAATTCTTGTTGAGAATTGGATAGACCTCCCTTCAGTAAAGGCAGTACTTTTTGCTCATTTACCGGGTCAAGAAGCTGGAAATTCATTGACGGATATTCTTTTCGGCGCTTACTCGCCTAGTGGCCATCTCCCTTACTCAATTCCTGTCTCAGAAAGCGATTACCCATCATCTGTTAGCCTCGTTGGATTCGCGCTTGGCCAGGTTCAGGATACTTTCTCTGAAGGTTTATATGTTGATTATAGATACCTCAACAAGCATGCCATCTCCCCTCGTTTCCCATTTGGTTACGGACTTTCCTACACCACATTCTCTCGAACGGTCACTCTCACAACCGGTAAAGCACTTACATCGGTTCCTCCGGCCCGACCAGCGAAAGGTTCAACACCGGCATATAGTATGGCTATTCCTCCAGCTTCTGAAGTCGCATGGCCAGCAGGTTTCAATGCCGTATCACGATATCTCTATCCATACCTCAGCGATCCCTCAAATATTACTCCAGGTGCATTTGTCTATCCTACTGGCTATACCAATACTTCCAAACCCGATCCTCCATCTGGTGGATCACAGGGAGGAAATTCCGCGCTCTGGGACACCATGTTCACTCTTTCCGTCACAGTTACCAACACCGGTCTCGTGGCTGGTAAATCGGTCGTCCAGCTTTACGTCCAATATCCTTCCGATTCTCCCTATGACACTCCCATTATCCAGCTTCGTGATTTTGCTAAGACGGATACCCTCGCACCGGGTGGAAAACAGGTCGTATCGCTTGCGGTCACCAGGAAGGATATCAGTGTCTGGGATGTGACGAAACAGAATTGGGTGATACCAGTTTCTACTACTAAACCATTCTTGTTTTGGGTGGGAGATAGTTCGGGAAATTTGACGTTGGCTTGTGAGAGTATTAGTGGGGCATGTAGTGCGGGTAGGACACCGCCTGTGGTTTAGGGGTTTCTTCGATGTGAAGGATGATGATATATAACACCTGATCTCGAGGGTGCATATTTGGGTTGATCTAAGGAAAATGCAACACATCTCTTGATGATTTGAAGGACGAATATCACAACTGAATTATACACATTTCATTATGCTCGACGTGATTAAAGGTCCAATTACATCTGTCTTCGTTAGAGATAGACTTCCTGAATTAATGGCAGCTGCGGACACTAGTAGGTTCCTTGGAATTTGGATATAATCAGGTACGAATATCTGATATCATCAACCACTCCTCTTTTCCTTCCTCGTATACATACATTATCACATTTGGAGCGCAACCACATCTACATATCTACATCTCAAATGCACAATCCTCAGTTGATTATTACTAGAATCCATCACCACTATGTCGCAAGCATAAGTAATCCATTACTTTTCAAGCGACCTCCGTATTCATAATTCTCCCGCTCTCAATGTAGCTCGTTAAAGTTTACAAAGGAGTATTTTAAAGAGATACTCACTACCTCTGACATTTCCATCGATGAAAATATCAAAGAATAAATGGAAAGAGAAGGGGTAGCGAGTAAGCTCTGTATTTTGCAAAGAAACCCAAATGAGCCGGAAATTATTAAGACATGGAGGACTTAAAGATATTGGTTCCAATAAGCATAACCTATTATTGTGGTTCAATGAGGTCATATCACTGTGTTTCTTGCAGAGATGCCATTATATTATTCAAAAGCTCCTCCCGGCCCAGAAGTTCGATATGATTGCTGGGGCAGTCATTCAGCATAATGCACATTCGAAACCTAAGTGAATCTGTCCCAGCAGAGCTATAAAAGACACAGCTCTTTTATTATCAACGTGGTAAATCTCTTTCCAAAATTGGCGTCAATAAGGCTTATGACTTCCAGAAATCCGTGTAAATGCGGCACGTTCAATATACACACACTCAAATTTGGATAGTGGTTACATCACCATATCATCTCACCATTAAATTTCGTTATGAAAAGTTTAACATACACCGGAATGTTTGCTATTTCCACCATCATTTGAATGCGGTGAGTGCATTTACAGTTTTTATCTTCGAATTCCACAAGCCTCATCCACATCCAGAAAATCTGAAGAATTAACTTAATCTCATCCTAATCCCGCCAATAATACTTCCTGATCTATTTTCATTAGCTTGTCCAAGATTCTAACAATGGAGAGAATTTCCCTCAGGCTAATCATTTATGCTTTTTAGTAAATATTGTATGTACATTGGTTAGGTCTCATGAATTCTCATCTGATCACATCAGCGTACATTTAATCTCTCGACATAAACTTTTCAGGATCATGTAGTATGATGATTCTATTGCCATTTCATCCCGTCTCAAATCCCACCCCATCAAATCCAATTTTAAAGGCAAATGCAAGCATCATCCACGGTATCAGAAGTATAAAAGGCAAAAGTTTTCTACAATCTAGATCTATCGCTTTATCAAATATCACTAAGCAAACAAGTATAGACGAGATATATATATGCCTTCCATCTCCACCAATATATATTACTCAGTCCCTGAATCAAAATGAGGCATCACCCATAACTTACAAAACTCATTAGAAATTTCATAACCCAGATGTCTTTCAGTAGGTAGTAATCGCATACTTCTCATTCTAATTGTCATTATCATGTATCCCATCAATTCCTTTGCAAAAGTCGTTCTATTATCAATAATTTTCTCGCCGTCGACGCCACTAATTCTGAACCCTACCTCTCCCCATCTTTCATCACCATCACCATCACCATCAGCAACCCATAAATAACTCACTGTACCATTATCAATATCTACACAAAATCCAAATTTCAAATTCACCATTGAACCACCCACCTCATCTTAGATACGTAATCTTACATCCCAAACACTTGAAATTTCCACAAACAAATACACATACAAACTAATCCTCTACCTCTATTGGAGTATTGGGGAGTATGGATAGAGATACTCCAATACTCCAATACTCCCATATACATCCTTAAATGAAAACTAATAATAAAACTACCTATCTACATATCTAGCCAAAAATGCGATTAAAGATATAATCAAATATATACCTAATTATAATTGGCAGCTTTCCGTTCTATACAGATTAGATTTATAAGGACCGAGAAGATAATTAATGGAAGACTTATTATAAGAGAAAATATTATGTGCTTATATAATATTTATACAATTACAAGAATTCCAAACCTCCTCATTAAAAAATGAATTATTTTTTATCGGAGTTAAATATAACGACGACGATGCGCAATATTTGTACTTTGTTAGTTTTATATCAATTAATATAAGATCTTATATTCTTTGTGACGCACAAAAGCCGTAGTAGAGCTGAATAAACAGGGTCAATTATGTTCCTTAGAATCTACAACTGAAGAATTATAGCTTATAAGAAGCGATTAGATATATATACACAAATACTTATTCGTGAGTTGCAAAGCTATATATATACGTTATTAAGGTCACCATTTTATTATATTAAATTGTATGATTCGTAATATATATATATAGACAATTAACTCATTAATTGATATAGGAGATAAAGGGTATTATATGATTAGCCTTTTATAGTTCACGATTTATAATACTATTCCCTTCTTCGGAAAAGTTCACCCTTGAATGTTTTATTCCTTTATTCCATTGCTATTTCATCGAAAATTAGGTTTTGTAAAGATTTATGAACTTTAAATCAATTTATTGGAAATTGATCAAATTGACCAAATCGTTCATCAATTGGTTAAATTAATATTGATTTGTATTCTCCTTGATTTGAGGAATCTCTGGAAGGGAAAAGTTTCAATAAAAAAGGGGAAAAGGTTGAATTATAATATAGTGATAATAAATAGTTAATATAATCAATTCCGGAATCGATCAAATTAATCGACCAAATTAATCAAATTAACTAATTTGAACGAAATCGATAAGGGTGACATTACATTTCGTTTTTATTATATTCAAATTTTCTTTTTGTATGATTTTTGAAATGATTATAGATATAAGTTTTTGAAATATATTGTTTTTATATTATCTTAATAATAATAATTCGTTTATCATATAAAGTTCAGGCCATATATATATATAATCAAATTCCTTCGAATTTATATAGATTTTCGATTCTTTCATAATTGTATATATATATATCATCATAAAATCATAACATCTAATCTATTAAATTAAAGAATACTTTTCTTTCTCTTGATTTTATAGATGAATTGTTATCTATATAATTATAATTATCCTTTCTGCTTTTATAAAGTTTTATCCAATCAATTAATTGATTAAAAGGATTAAATAATATTGAATTGATCAAATGAAAATCGTATAGAAGATACAATGATATTTTAAAGTCAGAAATAGAATACCAAATAAGATTGATATTGTTATTAAATTATAAGACTTTGTATAATAAGATTTTTTATGTTTTCTTTATTATTAGAATCTTTTCCATTTTTTATTCTGAATTATCAATTATATTAATAGATAAAAATGATTCGAGTATTTGATCAAAAAGAAGATTATTATATACTTTATATAATTGATTTAAAAGGAAAACAAAATGAATTTTTATTATAATTGAGAATTCGAATTTGAAAAAGCTCCTAAATCGATTAATAATCTTGAATCTTCCTTAAATCAGGAAATCTAGTTTTTTAGATAATCTTTAAATAAAATAACTCTTTATATTGAATTATATATAATCTCCGATATCAAAATCAATCTTATATCAATAAATATTCATAAATTTCAATATTTTGATTTAAATATACAATAAACCTTTTTTCATTCATATAAAAACTAATTTATTATATTCTATATATATATAGATATTATATATATTTATATCATTTATTAATTTATTAATATCTTCCTTTCATTTTTATATACATTTTGATATATACCTATATAAGATTTTGTAAAATATAAGTTTTCCTAAAGAATTATATAGAAGAATAAATTATATATAATCTATTATAAATAAGAATTCTAATTAATTGTTTTTATAATAATTAATAAATAATTTTAATTGTTATTGAAAGTATTAATTATAAATCTCAATTTGATTATCGATTTGAGGATAATGAATAATGAATAATTTGAGATCGGTTTTTAAGATTTGGTTGAATTCCTTCCAAAATTATAATATAAATTAAAGGCTGCAATCTGATATTATAATATCAAAAGGATCATAATATCGATATATATAATAAAGATATAATTATATTTAAGCTTAAGTATTGATTGATTTATAATAAAATATAGAGATAATTTGCTTTATTAATCGATCAATAATGATTAAAATATTATTATATTTATATTTATCCTTATTAAAGCTATAATAATCTATAATAATATATTATTATATTCGATTAGAAATCGAAAATAAATATAATAAATTAGAGATATAATTATATAAAACAGAATTACATTTGTAAATATAATAATTATATATATATCTAATTATAATATCATATATTCTGGATCAATAGTATTATTGAAATAATAAGAAATTGTGACGCACAAGAGCCGTAGTAGAGCTGAATAAACAGGGTCAATTATGTTCCTTAGAATTTACAACTGAAGAATTATGGTTTGTAAGAAGCGATTAGATATATATTTACAAATACCCATTCGTGAATTGCAGGGTTATATATATACATTATTAGGGTCATCATTTTATTATATTAAATCGTATAAATTGTAATGTATATGTATGGACGATCAGTTTATTAATTGATATGGGAGATAAGAGGTATTATGTGGTTAGCCTTTTGTAGTTTACGATTCGTAATATTATCCTTTTCTTCGGAAAAGTTCGTCTTTGAGTATTTCATTTTTCTATTCCATTATTATTTCATCGGAAATCAGATTTTGTGAAGGTTTATAAGCTCTAAATCAATTAGATTAGTCATTTTGGTTAATTTGGTTAATTTATTGGAAATTAACCAAATTGATCAAATTAATCGATCAAATTGATCAAAATAACAAATGAATTAATCAAATCGATTAAATCGTTTATCAATTGGTTAAATTAATATTAATTTGTATTCTCTTTGATTTGGAGAATCTTTGAAAGGAAAAAGTTTCAATAAAAAAGAAAAGAAGGTTGAATTATAATATAATAATGATGAATAGTTAATATAATTAATTCCGAAATCGATCAAGTTAATCGATCAAATTGATCAAATCAATCAAATTGAACGAAATCGATAGGGATAATATTATATTTCGTTTTTATTATGTTCAAGCTTTTCTTTGTATAATTTTTGAAATAATTATAAGTATAAGTTTTTTGAAATATATTGCTTTTGTATTATCTTGGTGGTGGTAGTTCGTTTATTGTATGGAATTCGGGCTATATACGTATATAATCAAATTCCCTCGAATTTGTATGGGTTTTCGATCTTTTCACAATTGTATATATATATACCATTATAAAATTATAACATTTAATCTATTAAATTGAAGAATACTTTTTTTTCCCTTGATTTTATAAATGAATTATTATTTATATAATTATAATTATCCTTTTCGCTTTTATAGAATTTTATTTAATCAATTAATTGATTAAAAGGATCAGACAATGTTGAATTAACTAAATGAAAATCATGCTGAAGGTGTAGTGATGTTTTAAGATTGGAAATAGGATATTAGATAAAATCGATACTGTTATTAAACTATGAAACTTTATATAATAGGGTTTTTTGTATTTTCTTTATTATTAAAATTTTCTTTATTTTTTATTCCGAATTATTAGTTATATTAATAGGTAGAGATGATTCGAATATTTAATTAGAAAGAGGATTGTTATATACTTTGTATAATCGATTTAAAAGGAAAACAGGATGAATTTTCATTGTAATTGGGAGTTCGAGTTTGAAAGAGTTCCCAGATCAATTAATGATCTTAAATCTTTTTTGAATTGGGAAGTCCAGTTTCTTAGATAATCTTTGGGTAGGATAACTCTTTATATTGAATTATATATAATTTTCGATATCGAAATCGATTTTATATTAATGAGTATTTATAGATTTCGATATCTTGGTTTGGATATATAATAAACTTTTTTTTGTTTGTATAAGAATTAATCTATTGTGTTTTATATATATATAGATATTATATATATTTATATTGTTTATTGATTTATTAGTATCTTTCTTTCATTTCTATATATATTTTGATATATATTTGTATAGGGTTTTATAGAATATAAGTCCTTCTAAGGAATTATATAAAAGAATAAATTGTATATAATCTATTATAGGTAGGAATTCTAATCAATTGTTTTGATAATAGTTAATAAACGATTTTAATTATTATTAAAAGTATTAATTATAGATCTCAATTTGATTATCGATTTGGGGATAGTAAATAATAGATAGTTTGAGATCAGTTTTTAGGATTTAATTGAATTCCTTTTAAAATTATGATATAAATTGAAGGCTGTAATCCGATATTATAGTATCAAAGGGATTATAATATCGATATATATAATAAAGATATAATTGTACTTGAATTCGAGCATCGATTGATTTGTAATAAGATATAGAGATAGCTTGTTTCATTAATCGATCAATAATAATTAAAATATTGTTATATCCATATTTATCTTTATTAAAGTTGTAGTAATTTATAATGATATATTGTTATATTCGATTAAGAATCGGAAATGGATATAATAAACCAGAGATATGATTATATGAAATAGAACTATATTTGTAGACATAATAATTGCATATATATCTGGCTATAATATCGTACATTCTGGATCAATAGTATTGTTGAAATAATAAAAGGTAGATTTTATTTATACCAAAATAAACAATGGAAACAGAATTATAGACTTTACGAATCAAATAAATTCAAAGATTGTTGATATCAGGTATTACTAAATAGTTATTGTAAAGCAAAAGATCATTTTGGAGTGATATATACTTGTAATCTTGGATAACTTATATTTTGAATATTAGTAAACTATTTATAGTTTTATTTACTTCGATGATATAATTAATTAAATCGAATCGAAGAGCGATTTCATTTAAATCGATACTAGTAATCGCTGTTTCGTTTGAATGATATTTTCTTAAAGCTTTTCTTATGATTTCGATATCAATTTGATTATCTTTAATAAACTATTAGAAGCGATTCTTTTTTTTGATATAATTCTAAAGATTCAATTTGTCGATCTGATGAATTAAGATGTTAACGAAAGGATTATCTTTTTCAAAGTAATATATAATAATAAAATTATAATCGACTAAAATTTCTGTTTAGCGAATTTGTCGGATATTAAGAGTTTTGATAATTATAAAATATTCGAAGGCTTTATAATCAATATAAATCTTGATTTTATATAATGAATTGGCGAATTCTGTTCTTTAATAATTGAGAGATCGAATGATTAATAGTATTTCCTTGTTATAAATTTCGTAGTTTAATTCAGTAGTAATCATAATCTTGAAGAAATAAGCTATAGAAAATCAATCTTCGCTATACTATTATAATAATATATTAGTAATTATTCTATCGAATACATTTATTTCGAATATATAAGGGAATCAATGATTATAGTGTTACAAAAGCAAAACAAAGATAAGGTTTTTTTTCAAGATATTGAATACGTTTTGGTATACTTTATTGAATACGAATTTAATATTTGTTTTAATGAATTTGTTAAAAGGTTTCGTTATTATATTATAGTTTTTAATAAATTATCGATAAAAATTGCAAAAACCAAAGAATGATTGAATCCCTTTCATTGTTATCGGAAAGGTTCAATTCTCAATTACCTCAATCTTTTTAGGGTCTATTTTTATTCTTTTAGTAGAAATAATAAAGCCTAAATATTTGATATATATAATATTGAATTTATATTTCTTAAGATCCGTTTATAAATCAATAGTTTTTAATTATTCAAGAATTAGTTTAATATAAATTTGACATTCTTCTTCGTTTTCGAAATAGATTAAAATATCATCGAGGTATATTATATAAAAGATATCTAAATAATCAAATAGAATATTATTTATATAATATTAATAGATTATAGAATCATTTGTTAATCCGAATAGTACAATTTTATATTTGTATAATCCATATTGAATTCGAAAAATAATATACTTTTTCAAAACAGGATTCATTTTTATATAATAAAAAGCTTAACGAATATCAAGTTTGGTAAAGATTTTAATATTGGAAAACTAAGAAAGCATTTTGTTGATTAAAAGGAAGAGATATTAATCCTTATATATTAAGGAATTCAATAATCTGAAGTTTATATAGAACTTCAAATTATTATTGGGTTTTTTGATGAATAAAATAAATACAATATAAAGGGCTTAACTGAATTCAATAAAATCTTTGCTGAAATTATCCATAATATATTCTTTAACGATTTTCAATTATTCCAAAGATATTTTATAAAACGGATTATAATATAAAGTTTATTCTCTTTCGCTTTCCAATATAATTTTATAATTATAAAATTGATTAAAAAACAAAATATTTAATTCATACTTGAAAAAAATTCAATGATATTATCGATATTCAAATAATATTTCGGATTCTGAATCGATTTCAGCTAATATTCGATCGAGTTTCTTTCGAACTTTCGTATTTTTGAATTCGATCAAAACAACCAATACTTTCTCTTCTGTATATCGTTCATTCCATTAGGAATCTATCATATCATCGAATTCTTTCAAAATAATAATAAAAAATTCAATTTGTTTATCTCTCTTATATTCTAATTAAAACTTATCGGATTTGAATATATATAGATCAAAAACTTCAAACAATATACAAAGAAAACATTCATAAATCTGCAATAATAATATAATTAATTAAGAAAAAGATAAATTGAATTTGAAAGGAATCAAGACTTCTTCTTTTTCAACAAGAATCTATATTATATTCATATTTAAAAAATTTTATTATATATTATTAACTACAATTGATCTATTCAATTATAAATCTCTTCGATTCCAATATTCTTCGAATTGATCATTTCATCGATCAATATCTTATTAAACTAATCGATCGATCTTTCATTTGCAAAGGAATGATTAAATAACAAAAAGATTATTCGAATAAAAGATAATATAGAATCTCTCTTTAAATTATTCGAAATATCAATTAAAACAATCGAGCTTTGTTTGAATCTTTGATAACCAAAATCTACCTAAAATAACATTATAATTTTTTAATTCAGTAATAAAAAAAAGGACAAAAGATTGTTCACAACTATCGACCATTAAATTAAAGAATATAAAATAGATAATAGTATAGTTTTATATATCATTATATCTTTTAACTTTAATTGAAATTTCAAATAATATAATTCTTAATTTAAATATAGGAAATAAACAAATAAAGAATATAATATTAATAAAAACAAATCCATTTGCTCCAAAATCAATAAATACTCTTAATCAATAAATATAACTATTTTTCGAAAGATTATAAAGAAAAATGAATATTTCTTTTCTTATAAACTTAATTAAATCAAAAAATCTTATATTCTATATAATATTTAAAATAAAAACAAAATCTAAATATTTGGTTTTAAACGCTTTTCTTCTTTTAAACAAACATTCTGTATAACTTCAATTATAATTTCTAAACTGAAATCTTCTTCGACATCCCAATATTCTTCGAATTCTTCTATTTCTTTTTATATTGTTTTAATCTCATTAAGATTATCAATACAAAATATCGATATATATATTATTCCAAGAAAAAGAAAAAACAACGAATATTTGAAATTCAAATAATTATTAAATATAATAAAACCGGTATATCCAAAAAAGGCATTCCGGGATAGAAATAATTTCAGGAACATAAAGATTCCAAAATTGGAATTATTAAAGCTCCGAAAAGATTATAAAGAATTTATAATAATTGTTAATTTGTAAATAATTATAAGAGTTTTTTAATCAATACAATATCAATTTCGTTTTTATAATAAAATTTCGTTTTAATTTATTTTAATGAATATATTTATAAGTTTTTTTGTAATCTTGTAATTCTTGATGAATATTGTTATTATTTGTAAAAGAAAATCAGAAATCTTCTATTCGAAATCCCTGAATAGGATTTTATCGTTGATAATCTTTATTTGAGTAATAAGTAATCTGAACTTCCTATATTATTCTAAGAAATTGTTATATCGAGTTGTAATAAGCATAATCCATATTTTGTATTGAAAACGAACATCATCGATTTCGATTGGGTTCTAATAGATCGTTACAAGTTATTCGATCAATTCGAATATTATAAATCGGAGTATTCGTATATAAAAAGTATAACAATATACTTATACTTCCGATTCGGTTTGATCGATTATATATATACAATATTGTATCTCATTTTTAAATAATATAATATATAGTTCGAATCGTTTTATAACCAATAATTACTATAAATTAATTTTAAATTCAATACTATCGTTAAATTTAATAATAAGATTTATAGATTTTGATATATATATATCTTATTATAAATTGTAATTGATATAGAAATATAATCTTAATTAATTAAATTGATTTCTTGAATAAAGGGATTCCTAATTATTAAATAAATTATTATTTCCTGAAAAGAAAGAAGATTCATTGAAGGATCCCAAATAATCAAATCGTTTAATTAAAGTTTTCTTTTTTTGATTTTAGGATCTTCAGATTTGCTTAAATAAAGATTCTTGGATTTCGATTAAAGGAATAAAAAGAGTCCCAAGTATTGCTATTGATCTGGATACCTATATAAACATTATTTAAGGTTTAAAAGGAAATTGTATTATTGCAGAATTTGTCATCATTATAGCTTTCAATTATCGATTCTTCTTTTTCAAATTTATAATTATTATATAAAGATTTTATAATTGTAATAATAATTCAGAAGAAGCAATTGAATTACTGAAAACATCAGTTTCATATATTGGAATCTTTTTTTTATCAATCTTCTTTCTTTCAATAATAACACTATTCAATCCTGTATTTATATTTTCTTCAAAGAATTATTGAAATAATTGAAGAGAAGGAAAAAATTCTTTAAAATATATTTTCAAAGATTTGGAGTATACAAAAGGAAGAATTCGTTATATTATAAAAGTAATGATATATTTCTAAAAGTATTTATATCTTTATCGATTAGATTGAAATAAATTTTCTTTCTTTAAATATAATATTCGTAAAAGTTCATTTAAGAAGGTATTATTAAAATGAAGTATTATTTAAAAAATTATCAAATAATTGAACGTTTGTAAATGAATTATAGATAATGTAATGCACAAAAGCTATAATAGAATTGAATAAACAAGATCAATTATATTCTTTAGAATCTACAATTGAAGAACTATGATTTGTAAGGAGCGATTAGATATATATATATAAATACCCATTCGTGAGCTGCGGGGCTATATATATACATTATTAGGATCACTATTCTATTATACTAAATCATATGAATTGTAATGTATATATATGGACGATCAGCTTATTAATTGATATAGGAGATAAGAGGTATTACGTGGTTAGCCTCCTGTGGTTCACGATTCGTGACAGAAATAGATTTTACTTATATCAAAATAAATAATGGAAATAGAATTATAGATTTCACAAATCAAGTAAATTCGAAGATTGTCGATATCAGGCATTATTAAACGATTATTATAAAGCAAAAAATCATTTTGAAATGATATATATTTATAATCTTAGATAATTTATATTCTAAATATTAATAAACTATCTATAGTTTTATTTGCTTTGATAATATAATTAATTAGATCGAATCGAGGAGCGATTTTACTCAAATCGATATTGATAATCGTTATTTCGTTTGAATAATATTTTTATAAGATTTCTTTTATGATTTCGATATCAATTTAGTTATTTTTAATAAATTACTAAAAGCGATTCTTCTTTTTGGTATAATTCTGAAGATTTAATTTGTTGGTCCGATAGATTAAAGTGTTAATGAAAGGATTATCTTTTTTAGGGCAATATATAATAATAAAGTTATAATCAATTAGAATTTTTGTTCAACGAATTTATCGGATATTGAAAATCTTGATAATTATAAAATATTCGAGGGCCTTATAATTGGTATAAACCTTAATTTTATATAATAAATCAGCGAATTTTATTCTTCAATGATTAAAAGATTGAATAATTAATAGTATTTCTTTATTATGAATTTTGTAATTTAATTTGATGGCAATTATAATCTTGAAGAAATAAATTATAGATAATTAATCTTCACTATATTATTATAATAATATATTAGTAATTATCTTATCGGATATATCTATTTCGAGTATATAAAAGAATCGGTGATTATAGTATTACAAAAGCGAAATAGAGATAAGCTTTTTCTTTAAGATATTAAATATATTTTGATATACTTCGTTGAATATAAATTTAATGTTTATTTTAATAAATTCATTAAAAGATTTCGTTATTATATTATAATCCTTAATAAATTATCAATAAAAGTTATAAAAATCAAAGAATAATTGAATCTTTTTTATTATTATCAGAAAGATTTAATTTTTAATTATTTCAATCTTTTTAGGATCTATTTTTATTCCTTTAATAAAGATAATAAAGCCTAAATACTTAATATATATAATATTGAATTTGTATTTTTTGAGATCCATTTATAAGCCAACAATTTCTAATTATTCAAGAATTAATTTAATATAAGTTTAATACTTTTCTTTATTCTCGAAATAGATTAGAATATTATTGAAATATATTATATAAAAAATGTTTAGATAATCGAATAGAATATTATTTATATAATATTGATAAATTATAGAATCATTTATTAATTCAAATAATATAACCTTATATTTGTATAATATATATCGAGTTCGAAAGATAGTATACTTTTCCAAAACAGGATCCATTTTTATATAATAGAAAGTTTGATAAATATCGAATTTGATAAAGATCTTGATATCAGAAAACTAAGAAAATGTTTTATCGATTAAAGGAAGGGAATATTAATCTTTATATATCAAGGAATTCAATAATCTGAAATTTATATAGAACTTCAAATTATTATTAAGTTTTTTAATAAATAAAATAGATATAATATAAAAAGCTTAATTGGATTCAATAAAACCTTTATTAAAGTTATCCATAATATATTTTTTAACGATTTCTAATTGTTCCAAAGATATCTTACAAAGTAAACTATAATATAAAGTTTATTCTCCTTTATTTTTTAATATGATTTTATAATTATAAGATCGATTAGGAGACAAAATGTTTGATTTATATTTAAAAAAGATTTAATGATATTATTGATATTTAGATAGTATTTTAAATTCTGAATTGATTTCGATCAATATTTGATTAAGTTTTTTTCGAATTTTTATATTCTTGAATTCGGTTAAAGCAATCAATATTCTTTTTTTTATATATTATTTATTTTATTAGAAATCTATTATATTATTGAATTCTTTTAAAGTAATAATAAAAGGTTCAATTTGTTTGTTTCTTTTATATTCTAATTAAAATTTATTGAATTTGAATATATATAGATTAAAGATTTTGGGCGATATATAGAGGAAGTATTTGTAGATCTGTAATAATGATATAATTGATTGAAAAAAAGATGGATTGAATTTAAAGGGAATCGAAGTTTCTTCTTTTTTAATAAGAATCTGTATTATATTTATATTTAAAGATTTTTATTATATATTATCAATTATAATTGATTTATTCAATTGTAAATCTTTTTGATTTTAATATTCTTTGAATTAATTATTTCATCGATTAATATTTTGTTGAACTAATTAATCGATTTTTTGTTTGTAAAAGAATGATTGAATAATAAAAAGATTATTCGAATAAAAGATAATATAGGGTTTCTTTTTAGATTATTCAAAATATCAATTAAAGCAATTAAGCTTTGCTCGAATCTTTGATAATCAAAGTTTATCTAAAATAATATTATAATTCTTTAATTCAATAATAAAGAAAAAAATAAAAGATTATTTATAATTATCAATTATTAAATTAAAAAATATAAAATAAATAATAATATGATTTTATATATTATTATATTCTTTAATTTTAATTGAAACTTTAAATAATATAATTCTTGATTTAAATATAGGAAATAAATAAATAAAAAATATAATATTAATAAAAATAAATTCATTTACTTCAAAATCAATAAATATTCTTAATTAATAAATATAACCATTTTTCGAAAGATTATAGAAAAGAATAAATACTTCTTTTTTTATAAGCTTTATTAAATCAAGAAATCTTATATTTTGTATAATATTTAAAATAAAAATAGAATCTAAATATTTTGTTTTAAATGCTTTTCTTTTTCTAAACAAGTATTCTGTATAACTTCAATTATAACTTCTGAATTGAAATCTTCTTTAGTATCTCAATATTCTTCGAATTCTTTTGTTTCTTTTTGTATTATCTCAATCTTATTAAAATTATTAATATAAAACATTAATATATATATTACCCTAGAAAAAAAAAAGATAATGAATATTTGAAGTTCGAATAATTATTAAATATAATAGAACCGATATATCCGAAAGAGGTATTTCAGAATGGAAATAATTTCAGGAATATAAAGATTCCAAAATTGAAACTATTAAAGTTTTGAAAAGATTATAAAGGATTTATAATAATTATTAATTTGTAAATAATTATAAAAGTATTTTATTTAATATAATATCGATTTCGTTTTTATAATAAAATTTCATTTTGATTTACTTTAATAAATATATTTACAAATTCTTTTATAATCTTATAATCCTTAATAAATATTATTACTATTTGTAAAAAGAAATCAGAAATCTTTTATTTGAAATCCCTGAATAAAACCTTATCATCGATAATTTCTATTTAGATAACAAATAATCTGAATTTTCTATATTATTCTAGAAAATTATTATATCGAATTATATTAAATATAATCTATATTTTATATTAAAAACGAATATCATCGATTTCAATTAAATTCTAATAGATCATTACAAATTATTCAATCAATTCGAATATTATAAATCAAGGTATTTATATATAAAAAGTATAACAATATATTTATACTTCTGATTCAATTTGATCGATTATATATACACAATATTATATTTTATTTTTAAATAATATAATATATAATTCGAATTATTCTATAATCAATAATTACTACAAATTAGCTTTAGATTTAATATTATCGTTAAATTTAATAATAAGATTTATAAATTTTAATATATATATATCTCGATATAAATTATAATTGATACAGAAATACAATCTTAATCGATTAAATCGGTTTCTTGAATAAAAGGACCCTTAATTATTATATAAATCATCATTTCCTGAAAAAGAAAAAGAATTATCGAAAAATCCTGGGTGATCAAATTATCTAATCAAAGTTTTCTTTCTCTAATTTTGGGATCTTCGAATTTGTTTGAATAAAGATCTTTGAGTTTCGATTAAAAGAATAAAGGGAATCCTAAATATTATTGTTAATCTGAATATCTATATAAGTATTATTTGGGGTTCAGAAGAAAGTTGTATTATTACAGAACTCATCATTATTATAACTTTCAATTATCGATTCTTTTTTTTCAAATTTATAACTATTATATAAAGATCTTATAATTGTAATAATAATTCGAAAAAAGTAATTGAATTATTAGGAATATCGATTTTATATATTAAAATCTTCTTTTTATTAATCTTCTTTTTTTCAATAATAATATTATTCAATCCTATATTTATATTTTCTTCGAGGGTTTATTGAAATAATTGAAGAAAAGGGAATAGCTTTTCAAAATAGATTTTCGAAGAATTAAAATGTATAGAAAAAGGAATTCATTATATTGTAAAAGTGATAATATATTTCTAAAGATATTTATATTTTTATCGATTAAATCAGAATAGATCTTTTTTTTTTAAATATAATATTTATAAAAGTTTATTTAAAAAGGTATTATTAAAATAAAATATTATTTGAAAGATTATCAGATAATTAAATACTTATAAATAAATTGTAGATAATATAATATACAAAAATTGTAATAGAATTGAATAAATAGGATCAATTATATTCTTTAGAATTTATAATTGAAGAATTATAGTTTATAAGGAGCGATTAGATATATATATATAAATATTTATTTGTAAATTATAGAATTGTACATATATATTATTAGGGTTACTATTTTACTATACTAAATCATATAATTCGTAATGTATATGCATGGACGATCAGCTTATTAATTGATATGGGAGATAAGGGTCATCACGTGATTAGCCTCCTGTGGTTCACGATTCGTGACATTCTTTATATATAAATTATTATCGATTTCGACATAAACTTTCTCTATTTCCCGAGTTTTTAAACATTTATTCTGGATATATAGGAATGATTAATAGATGGTTTGTATAATCTTATTATGGTTAGAGATATTTAAGAGTGAGTTTTGGAATATTTTTCTATGGTTGTAATTTAGGTTTGACAATTTGATAATAGAATGCTTTGAGGAGATGGATGGGATGATATAGATGTGATGATATATGGAGAGAAGGGGAAGATCGGAGTATGAAGCGTACTTTCCTGTTCTGAGAAAGGTATCTTGAGATTGGATATCGTTCTTTCTTCTACCCGGTGGATGATGTATACCTTCCTCGTGTGAAAATCAAAAATCATAAGCTAAGGACATCGGCACTCAACTCCAGACTTTTTCCTCCCAGCTTTGCAAACATATATTCCATCAATTCTCATTCATTAGTACGAATTTCATATTTGAAGACTTATCATTAGTTTATTTACCATCCTATAAACCCGCACAGTCATTCATCTTCAAAACAATGGATAGGCCATCATCGGAAAAAGAAGCGCCAACTACTCCGACCTCCCAGTTGGACGAATCGCACACTCGTGATGTAGCAATCAAAAATTCCAACGAAAACGATAAAGATCATGAGCGCTATGAGGGATTGATAGCGAGATACCACAAACAAATTTCTGGAGGGCAAATTTCAACGGAAACGCGAAGGGATTTAGAACCATTTCCTGATGCAAAGGAAGAAAGTTCAACAGATGAAATGGAAAAAGATGGATCGGCAGAAAATCAAACACCTCCAAATCGAGCGATGATAAATCACCGACAAACTCAGTCAAATCCAGAAGCGATGGCATCGCGAGCAGGTCGAGCACGTAGTAATGCCATCTCTAGGGGATCAGTATTCGAACCACCATCTCATGACGCCGCGCGGAAACATCAATCATGGTCAGAAGGGGTGAATGGTCCACAGACCATGCGAATGAACGTGGGGTTGGGTGGACATGGATTAGTTTCGGTCGATTCAGGAGAAATGCTTGAACCTTTATCTCCTTCAGTAGCCTCGCCAATCCCAATACCGCCCCGTGCAGTTTTACCACCACAACATGTTGGATCGGAGGGAGTATATCGTGATGCGGCGGGGTTATCTTCGCAAACGTTGGCTCCTGGGAAAAGCGAATCTCGCACCACCGCTGCTAAAAGTCCAGAGCATAAGACACGGGTGGATGCTTTGTCGTTTGGGCATAACTTGGAGAGGAAACCTACCCCAAAGCATATGTCTGATGGATTTAGAGCGACGGTGGCGATGTATGATAAGTTGAAAGATTTGTCAGTGGAACGAAAGAAGAGTGAGGAGGGAGGGTGATAAGATGGAGGGAGTGACAAAGGATGCGGGGATGGAGGATGATGTGGAGAAGAATTGATAGAAGGAGGCGAGGATACTTTGGGGAGTATGAGCGAGCATCGTGGATATATTTTTTGATTCGGTTCTTGCCAGCGAAGTATCGATAGAGTTTTAGTTCTATAGTATGTAATTACTTCTAGCGGAATTGAATATAGAATTCTTACAATATCCCTGAGTACGAGGTCAACGGATCGGATAAATGTAGTCCTGCCGAAGATTAACCATATATTCCCATGGGGAGCGGGGAAGAGAATCTGGAGGTTCCCAGTTTATTGGTAAAGGGGTGTTTGTACTCCTAGGTTTTCCCGGGAAACCTTCTTAGGTGGGGATCGAAGATGCTTTGTTAATGAGAGAAATGATGGACAAGAGAATAAGAAAAGACCTTATTAACGTAATCGGTCCGATGATTTTTGCGAATTGGGTTCTTGAGATGGGATACTATATAGACTAGAATAGCGTGCAGCTGGGGAAGGACAACCTTGGTGGGTAAAGGATTAAACGGCGGGGTTGGATACGAGGGCTTGGTGATGTCAAGATTTTAATATTTTAATGTCCGAAGATAAGATACCTAGTACCTACTTATTAGTAGGTATGAATCTGATTTTGTGACTGGAAAGTTCAAAATGATTGGAAAGCTGCCAAGCTCGGCTACTCACCTACCTCCCTACCTACTACGGTCTAAGAAGGCGGAGCGGATTGATCGTTCCTAGTGGAATATTTTCGGTATTGCCGATCCGAAGTGTTATTCTTGAGTTTACGGAGTTTTCGTTGTTCGTAGAATCTTACCTTGAAGGAGTTGTGGATGTGGGACGGGGTGAGAATGGGGGTTGGGATCTTGGGGTGGGTCTTGAATTGATATTGATATTGATGCAGATGATCAATTCCAGAAGTAAAGATTCTAGAACTTCTTTGGGATTCCCCTGTTGATCTTTCTGTATACAGTAGGTATGTGAATAGTAAATAGATAGTAAATAAAGGATAGTCAAGTATACCATTATATTCATATTCCTCATCTCATACGGTTATCCCAAACTTGTTAACCAAGCCATAATATTCCTCATATCATCCATCATCCCATAATAAAATCTTACAATCCTCTACCATCCACCATCCACCATCCACCACCCACCACACCACATCGAAAGGAAGAAAAAAAAATCTTGTGAAAAATCCAAAAATAAAAAAGAAATAAAAAAAAAAGTCAATGGCATTCAGAAAGTGGAGCATCGATGAATCCGTTCATCACTCGCCTAGTCGTTGTGCCCCACACTGCCCAGGGAGCCAGGTGACAACTTAGTTTGTAGCACCGTCCCCGCCTTTTCCCCAACTCCCGAGGAATTTCCGAGATCGTGGGTTGTGGGTACGCGGTGTGGGGGTTTTTGCGGAGGAAAGAAGGGATGAGGGATGAGGGATGAGGGACGAGGGAGGACTAAAAATTTTAATTTGAAGAATTTTCTTGGTTATGATGTTTTCTAAGGGAGTTGTAGTAGAGTAAAGGGAAGTGAAGTGAACTTGTCAAATTACTTTCATTTTTTTTTAGGTTTGTTTGGAAATGATGACATTGATTTTTGTTTCTGTACTTTGGATGATGAAGCTTGAATATTGTTATTGTTTGGTTTATGGGATAGTGTAAGTATGAGATAGTGTGAGGATAGGATAGTGTGAATATGGAATAGTATGAATATGGGATAGTGTGAGTATTGCTTAGAGATGTATAGATATTGAAGAGATAGATACAATACCTAAGTAGTGGGTATATTTTCAATTGACATGTGCAATATACAATGTGCATGTGCAGGGGAAAGTTTTTTGGGAATTGTTCACCGTTTGTGGGTCGGGTCTCTTGTTACGGGTAGAACTTCCAGGCAAGCGGTATCCAATTTATATGTCTTTCCTGTACCCAAGCATACCTAGTATACATATAGTAGGTATTACTCCGTAAATTACCTACTTTCAAGAGGAATTGACTGAGAATTGACTGAGAATTGACTGAGAATTGACTGAGAATTGACTGAGAATTGACTGAGAATTGACTGAGAATTGACTGAGAATTGGCTGAGAATCTCCAAGCTACAGGATGTAATCTTTATGACAACTTCCATATGATATATGAGAAGCATTACGATAGGTATAATTCTCTCTATACAGACCTACAGACTAGGAGTAATATATACTCATAATCTCATACACATATATACATATTGATTGATATGTCGATCCCAAGCCCAATATCCAGGAAGTCAGGACTTTAGGAACTCTTCTATTGAAGATCTTCCCCTCTTTCGATAACATTCATATCATTTTTGAGAGTACGTACTAAGACTTTATGCACGTCGTCTAATAGTCATAAACCACCAATATTATTACTTCTTGGCTTTTCATCATAACAAAATTCAACAAGAGTAACTAGGTAGATAGTCAGCTTTTAGCTTTCCCGCAATACTGGGGAAGCTCTCACGGAGTAACTCTTTTCGTACTTGCTCTCGTCCTTGGTATGCGACCCCATCTTCAAATATACATGACAAGCGATCCATGAGAAGATTGCAAAAAGTAAAATCCACAGACATATATAAAGTATCTTATTATCCCTAAATATTTCATGAATTCAGTCATTACAATCTTATCATTCCTCTCATTTCTTTTGAGGCTGTACCTAATAATTTAATTCGATCACCAAGTTATTTATTGTTGGTGGTGGCTCTTTCTCGATAATGCGATATTCACTAGTCGTTGCTGGGTTACTAGCCGCAGCTACTCCCAGCCAACAAGCAACTGCATCACGACAAGTTTGTACTTCCCTTCCCTTTCTTCTTTTTTCACATACCATGAACCATATTTCCCTACACTTACCAACTGCATCACTGCATCAACTCCAAAAATAACTCTCTTTTCTCTATTACTGCTTTTCATGATTACAATCATTTAATAAATTACTTCACATCTTCACCGCCATGAAGACTCTGCTGGATCTCGTTCTTGTTCTTTCCGGTATAATAAATGGTGATAGATCGTTACTAACTCTTGGTACAAAGTCGATAAATTCTACATATCCTGGCGCAGTCGATCCTGCTACTGAAGCAGGTGCGGTATTTGGTCAAACCAGCGAACCATTTTATCCTTCACCATGGATGAATCCAAATACGGGTGGTTGGGAAGATGCTTATGCTAAGGCCAGGGATTTCGTTTCTGAACTTACGTTGATGGAAAAGGTTAACTTGACTACCGGTGTTGGGTAAGTTTTGGAATATTTGATATCAATGAAATTAACGCTAATGGTCATTATTTAGTTGGAAAGGTGAACAATGTGTTGGTCAAGCAGGATCTGTTCCTCGGCTTGGTTTCAGATCATTGTGTATGCAAGATTCACCAGTTGGTGTTCGTTTTACCGACTTCAACTCGGTATTCTCTAGTGGACAATCCGTTGCAGCTACTTTTGATCGTGGTTTGATGTATGCTCGAGGCTATGCTATGGGTAGGTTTCAGTTCTTAATGATTGGTTCATGCGCCAGTTTGACCAAAGCTAATTCATTATATAGGCCAAGAACACAAAGCAAAGGGTGTGACTGTTCAGCTTGGCCCAGTTGCTGGCCCTCTCGGTCGTGCACCACAAGGTGGACGTAATTGGGAAGGATTTAGTCCTGATCCTGTCTTGACAGGTGTTGGAATCGCTGAAACCATTAAAGGTATTCAAGATGCTGGTATTATTGCTTGTGCTAAGCATTTCATTGGTAACGAACAGGTATGTACTCCTTTCCTTTCCGATCATAAATGTATGGGATACTTTTAGTTCCCATATAAACCCGCCACGATTTTTGTAACTAATACAAATTCAGGAACATTTCCGTCAATCTGGCGAAGCACAAGGCTACGGTTACAACATTACCGAATCCTCTTCATCAAATATTGATGATGTAACTATGCATGAAACCTACCTATGGCCATTTGCAGATGCAGTTCGCGCTGGTGTTGGTTCCGTCATGTGTTCTTACAATCAGGTTAACAACTCTTATGCTTGTCAAAACTCCAAGATGCTCAACAACTTAC
Organism: Stromatinia cepivora; assembly: GCA_014898415.1. NCBI lineage: Eukaryota > Fungi > Ascomycota > Leotiomycetes > Helotiales > Sclerotiniaceae > Stromatinia > Stromatinia cepivora. The sequence continues at coordinate 3,164,543 of RCTD01000001.1, read as the reverse complement.
TCAAGGATGAGCTTGGATTTCAAGGATTCGTTATGAGTGATTGGCAGGCTCAACATACTGGAGCAGCTTCAGCAGTAGCTGGATTAGATATGACTATGCCTGGTGACACTGCTTTCAACACTGGAGAAAGTTTCTGGGGAACCAACCTCACATTAGCAGTTATCAACGGAACTGTTCCAGAATGGAGAATTGATGATATGGCGATGAGAATCATGGCTGCCTACTTCAAGGTTGGTTTAACTCTCGACGAGCCAGAGATCAACTTTTCCTCATGGACTCTTGATACATACGGACCACTCCACCATGCCGCCGGCAAGGATGTTCAGAAAATCAACCACCACGTCGATGTTCGAGGAGATCACGCAAAGTTGATCAGAGATATTGGAGCTCGATCAACCGTTCTCTTGAAGAACACCAAGAACGCGCTTCCTCTTTCAAAGCCCAAGTTCCTTGCTGTTATTGGAGAGGATGCTGGACCAAATACTTACGGACCTAATGGATGCGATGATAGGGGTTGTGATAATGGTACTCTTGGTATGGCTTGGGGTTCTGGTTCATCGAACTTCCCTTACCTCGTTACTCCAGATACAGCTCTTCAAAACCAAGCAATTGCCGATGGCACTGCTTATCAAAGTATCTTGGATAACTATGCTACAGCCGAGATTGAGGCACTTGTTAGTCAAGAAGTCACAGCCATCGTTTTCGTGAATGCCAACTCTGGAGAAGGATATATCACTGTTGATGGAAATGAAGGTGATCGTAACAATCTTACTCTCTGGCATTCTGGAGACGCATTGATTCAAAATGTTTCTGCTATTTGCAACAACACTATCGTCGTTATTCACTCTACTGGACCTACTTTGGTTGGTGATTGGTATGACAACGAGAACATTACTGCAATCTTGTGGGCTGGTGTACCAGGACAAGAAAGTGGAAACAGTATCACTGATGTTCTGTATGGAAAGATCAATCCTGCTGCACGCACACCATTCACATGGGGTCCAACCAGAGAGAGTTATGGTACTGATGTTCTATATGAGGCAAATAACGGCGAGGCTGCACCACAAGTCGACTTCACTGAAGGAAACTTCATCGACTACCGTGCATTTGATCGTCAAAACATCGAACCAATTTATGAATTTGGTTTTGGTCTCTCATACACCACATTTGACTACTATGGCTTGATTGTCACCAAGAATACCAATGCAAGCAGCACTTACACTCCTTCATCTGGATTGACTCAAGCTGCTCCAACTTTTGGAAACTTCTCTACAAATCTCGATGATTATCTCTTCCCCAATGGTTCATTCCCATACGTCTACCAATACATCTATCCATACCTCAACACAAGCGATGCCGCTGCCGCCTCCGCAGATCCAAGGTATGGTCAAAATGCCTCCGAATTCCTCCCACCAGGTGCCACCAACGGTTCCCCTCAACCAATTCACGCAGCAGGTGGTGCACCAGGTGGAAACCCACAACTCTACGATGTCCTCTATACCGTCACAGCACAAATCCACAACTCAGGAGATATTGGCGGTGAAGAAGTTCCTCAACTCTACCTTAGCCTTGGTGGACCAAATGATCCTGCCGTCGTCTTGAGAGGTTTCGAAAGACTTTCCATTCCTGCAGGCTCAACTGCAACCTTCCGTGTGGATTTAACAAGAAGGGATTTGAGTAACTGGGATACAGTGGCTCAGAATTGGTTCATTAGTAATTACACCAAGAAGGTTTATGTAGGTTCTAGTTCGAGAAAATTACCTTTGAGTCAGGATTTGGCTTGAGGGGAAGGAATGGGAAAGGGATCGAGATGAGACCTAATACTTGATGAATTGGGTATAGAATGGGATGGGATTACCATTTTTGGGTATGGTTACGTACGTACATAGTTCATGAAGTTATGATATGATAGATAACGATGGGATGTAATTGGATGTTGATTCCTTCCTCGATGATTTGATGGATGGTTTAGTTGGTTGGTAGATGGATTTATTAAGAAGGAAGATGAATATAATTATTGAATTCGCTTTGGTATGAACTCGTTGAATTGAGTCCATGGTACTTAGATAATATGATAGCATATATAAATATATGAATATAAATCTATCTAATTGATTTAAAAACACTAATTGTTATTTTAACAACGGTATAAAATATTAATATTGATAATAATAATAAAAATTGATACCTGATATAATCAAACTGAGATATATAAGAATATCATCTTATAAAAATATAACTCTATAATTCTATAATTTTATACAGAGCTGGAATTTATCAAATGAATAATTTTTGTTTTTTTGTTTTTTTGTTTTTTTGTTTTTTTGTTTTTTTGTTTTTTTGTTTTTTTGTTTTTTTGTTTTTTGTTTTTTTGTTTTTTTGTTTTTTTGTTTTTTTTTGTTTTTTTGTTTTTTTGTTTTTTTGTTTTTTTTGTTTTTTTGTTTTTTTTTGAATTGGAGATGATTTCGGGGTGTTGGATGGTGAATAGTAGGTGGGTGGTTGGTTTTATAGATGTGGATATGAATATGAATATAATGATAGATATGATAATATATATATATAATATGTATTGATTTTGATTTTGATTTTGATAAGGTTTAATAGGGTTTGTTTTATGAGATTTTGATATGAGTTTGTGAGTTTGTGAGGCTGTGAGTTTGTGAGTTTATTTAATTTCGGAAAGTAAAGTGAGGTATTGGTTGGTAGGTAGGTAGGTAAACATTGTTGAAAATTTTTATAGTGTTTGTTTTTTTTGGGTAGGTGTGTAGGTGGGTAGGTAAGAGGATTTATAGGGTTGATTGGTTTATTGTTTTTGGATGTGGTAGATGAGAGATGAAAGATGAGAGATGAAAGATGAGAGATGAAAGATGAGAGATGAGATGAAATGGATAGTGTATTATTGGAGCTTAAGTTTGTTATAGAATGTTGGTTGCAGTTTGAGAGAAGAGTGTATTTATTGGTTTTGGATGAGTTTATGGTATTAAGTTATTTAAATAGATATCTAGTCTAGAATATCTAGTCTTGAATATTATTGGTTTTGTTTTTGGGGGGAGAGAATAATAAGAATAGTAAAAGTAGTAGTTAGGTGAAGGTCAATTTTTATATATATTATTTTGAATGAGGATGAGTGAGGATGAGGATGAGTGAGGATGAGGATGAGGATGAGGATGAGGATGAGGATGAGGATGAGGATGAGGATGAGGATGAGGATGAGGATGAGGATGAGGATGAGGATGAGGATGAGGATGAGGATGAGGATGAGGATGAGAATTCTGTCACGAGATACACGTGATCGCGTACGATCGGGCTAGTACGGTACTAAGCTCCGAGCCGATCATATATATAGCTTTGTAGTATATTTTTTTTAATTCTGTAGCTTTTAATTCTAAGGTTGATCTCTAAATGCTCGTTGGGTTCATCATATTATTAAAAGCTTTTCCAGATAAGAAATAAAATAATATTTGTTTATACTTATGTATACTCCATTTGTTTCTGTTTAGGTATATGTTTATGCTTTTTTGTTTATATATAGATCTTTTTGATATTATTCGAAAATATTATCTTTTTTCTTACCTTTAATTTCTAAATTATGGATTACGATTCAATAAACTTCGTGATTATAGAACTTTATGGCGAAATGATTCATCAGTGAAATGAAATCTTATTCTTATGCTTCTTGATTTTTGAATACACTTCTGTTGTTTATACTCTTTTTTGTCCGAAACCCTTTCTCCCTGATCCTGAAAAGTTCAATAGTAGCTCTCAAAAGTTCGATATCTGGCTTCCTTCGATTCAAACGAAATTACAAATAGACAATATTGTGATCAACAATTCTATAGTTTAATTTTACTATATTTATTTTAATCTCGAATCTTATGTACAAATTATGGTACTATCTTAGCTTTCTTTTTTTGATCAAAACGTTCCTTTAGATTATATAACGATCCTGAATCAATTTATATATGTTTATAACAATTCAAATAAAGTTCAAAAAGTCGAAGATAAATTATTCATTTTCAAATAAGGAATCGATTCTTTATATGCCTATATTGCAAAATTCGAAAGGACTTTTTATAAAGCCAAAAATCAGAATTGGCCCGATTTGAATAAAATCTCAATTTTTCGTAATAGATTCAATATTATTCTTAAAAATCATCTTTCTCAATAATTTTCTTTTCCCCATTTCTATCCCGATTTTATTCAAGTTATATAACAATTAGTTGCTTGTATAGTGAATGGATTTCCTATATCATTCTACTCTAATGAATCTAGAGCCTTATATATATTGCAGAATCCATTTTACTTTTGGAATCATGATCCAATGGATATTAGCAACCTTAATATTATTGGTGCTTTTAGCCCTTTTGATGTTCAATTGGATAAATCCGATCGTATTTTGATTCTATTTTGTATACAAGTATTTGAGTTTTCCTTTTCTAAAAGAACTCTTTTGTATAAACAAAATAAATATATATAATATGGAAGTAACTTTTATTGGGTACAAGTTTGTCCGTTAAATCTATATCAAAGAATTTGAGATCGATAAAAACCTATTCCGGCTATTACATTGATTATTGAACCCGAAAATGATAATGATAAGGATCTAGAAGAAATAATTAATAATTAATATTTTGAAGATCGCTTAAAGAAGGCAAATAGTATAATGGATATATATTCATTGATTATAATGCAATCCATACATCAGGAATTTTTATCAAAAAAAGATTAATAATTATTTTATACTTAAATCATTTATTTAAAATGAATTCGAGGCGAACTCTTCAAAAGGGGGGGGTAATGTCATAAGATATATATGATCACATACAATCAGGTTAGTATAGTACTAAGTTCCAAGTCGATCATATATATAACCTCGTAGCACACTCTCTTTAGCTCTGTAGCTTTTAATTCTAAGGTTGATCTCTAAACGCTCGTTGGGTTCGTCACAAATTCCATCCAAAATATACAGACGTACAAATATCTCCTAATTATTAATTACTTCTAATAATCCTCAAATTCTAACTCTACCTCTAGCCCTACAGAATAAAAATTAAAACTATATTTAATTTATATTTGACTTCAAAAGAGCCAATTCATTTATAATCAATAGAAACGAAAATCTTAAAAGAAAGAATTCAAAGTAGAGTTGAGGAGACTGACTGACTCATTAGATCTTCTCAAATCTCATTTCATGATTATTTTAATAAAAAAAAAAGAATTTGATGAATTTTTTTTTTTCGATTATTAGGTTATTTATATATGATTTATAAAAGAAGATATTTTAGTTTTTAAAAGATAGAATTAATAATTATTATAATATATATATAATAATCACTAAAATATATACCAAAGTATTACATACTCTTTCAAACGTAATTAGTTGAGTAATCTCATTACAACTAATCATCTTATCTTAATCTCTTTCTCGCAAGTAATTTTTAAAGAATAAAAGGAAATAATACAAAAGTGAATCGCTTGTATCCAACCCTACTAGTAACCGATGCTCAAATACTCCGTACCTATAGCAGATATCCAAGAAATATAAAAATCTCCTATCCCGACTCCAATTCTGATTTCGCGTAGACTCCTGATGTAGCTCCAGCAATCAATAATCTTTCTCCGACTCTGATTATAGTTATAGTGATGTTTGAGCCTTTAGGCGTTTGTATGGATAGATACCATATATAAACTCTGACTAGCTGCTGACTCCCAACTCTCTCCTTTATTATGATGAATGATGTTATACTGTAGAGATATTCCGACCCCATACTCCATGCAAACAAGAGCTCAATGCCATGAAATTTTATAAACTTGGAGGATTCGGTAACTTATTAACGTCATCACTACTCTGCGATTGTGACTCCTCAATCGCACCATTGTCATGAGACTGCGCGACTCCACCATCATCATTAGCACCACCCTCCGTAGTCCAATCCCCATAACTGGGCAATTCATCCACCCCACCACTACGAACCCTCGCCGCTTCGCCAGTAGCAATCTGAATTGTAAAACCATGCAAAGTTGGATTAGTCGAATCCCCATAACTCGGCAACTGATCACTCGCAGCATCCGCCGTAATCCTCTCCTCATGATCTCTCATTCCACTTAGACCTGGTGCATTACTCGAACTTCCCACTATTTCCCTATTCTCCTCTCTTTCACTCCACAACAACCGTTTCTTCCTCTGCACTTTACCTAACTCTAAAGAAAAGAAAGCGATCGCCCGTGTATTTTCCACCCGTCTCGCAACTTCAATCTGTTCTGTAATATCTCGTTCTTCCCGCTCTAATCGAGACCATCGTTTCCATTCTTCAAACCAAAAACATAAAAGCGCTACAACTAATTTCTGACTACTTATGGAAAGACCAGTGGAAGCAAGTTGATGGGGAATATTCTTAGTAATAGCTGCTGTCTTGACCGGAATCTCATCTTCCATGCTATGTCTCGGGGCCAGCATACCAGGTGCAGAAGTAGTAGGTGCTTCTAGTATGATATCGTGTTTAATTAGAGCTTTCTGAACTTTAACACTAGAGCTCTCCATATCGACGATTTCAGTTACGAAAAAAGCCCGCTCGCCAAGATACATGGGATGCGGAAGATGACGTTGATATTTGATGAGGGCATCCGCTTGGGCGGGATTGAGGGAGACATCGGTGAGGGGATGAGGCTCGGAAAATACGTTGCCGACTGCGTGGAGGAAGGCTCCGGAAAGTCTGCGGACGCGTTCCATGATCGCCGATAGCCTCTGTACTACTATCCTACTGTGGATATTTTTGGTGGCTAATCGGATGATATCTGATTTGATAAGATGAATGGATCAGACTGATGTAAATGCAAGGTACTTTGCTTTGTCCTTGCACGAATATAGGCTCGTCTGCACTACTTAATTACCCCATTTACCGACCCACATGCATTAAAAAATGATGTTATTGGTTCAAAAGAACAAGGCTGAAATAAACAAGGCTATTTCTTTCTTATCATGAGATGGATTAATGCAAGCCGGCTTTCAACCGTCGCGAAAAGCTGACGCTGACACATCCAAATTCCAAAATGAGAAATCAAGCACGAGATGCTGAAGGAAGGAAGGATGGCTTGGGTCACGAAATGATCACTTGAACATTCTTCTCGTGGCTGCTTGGGAATTTGGGCTCACATTTGATATGCACTTCAGTACGGACGGAGTACTCGGGTCTTGGAATTGGGTCGTCGTCAATTATTGCGGTATGTAGCATAATGTAGGTTGGGGGTCAATTTCGCAAATTTCCAAAGGGGAATCGACCCCACAAAATACGAAGTACAGTATAACAAATGCGGTTAGTGCATACTGTATACCTCAAACTATCGTGGCGATATTCATCAAGCAATGATATCCATACGAAAGACCGAGGCAAATATTCTTGGTTAATTAAAGTTGGTGAACAAATATCTGTTTGGAGAATGATAGACCAAAGTCATTGACGTGGTGTTGCACTGCCACAAAGCGGCTGACAGCTGTCGAGAGCATCGTTCAACCTGTCGTCCGTGATGAAAAATTGTCTGTTCCCGACTTGCGATTACGAACGGCTTTGTGCGTATTGCCTCAACTGAGTGTTCGCCTCTCTCGCTGGCGTTGACTGTCTAGGAAATAGAGAAACATTGCAGAATATCCCGCTTTGGTGTTCAGCTGTTCTAGGATACCTACCTATGCCACGTTGATGGCGTTATACCTGTACTCGTAAAGGATTTTGTATATCGGCGGTTATATTTCGTAGTGATCCACTGATTAAGATACTGAATTTGCTATCTTGATCTGATAACCGCATCGATAATCCCGAAGCCATTGAATTCATGGTATTGTGTTCATCAATATGGTCATGTCACATTTAGAAACATATTTGGAAGCCTGATATAGTCATGCATGTCCGATTGGGTATTCATTGATAGGTCCATCGCATTTTTTAACCATGAAATCTGAAACATATAGGTATCTTACATTCGATATGTTTGAAAACGGTAGTTCTAGATATTAAAACCTCGGACGATATGATAGATCTCATGTGGATAGGAAAAAGGACAAGGGCACGGCGCCAAATCGTATGGTCGATCCGAATGAAATATCTTCTGGGCGAATCCCGCAACGCGCTTTCCCGAATACCAGAAAATGGAAAGCCGATGTCATGCGTCACACTGCGTTTTGTACCCTCTTTCCCGTGCCATCAAGTGCAGGTATCTAAGCGCGCATGTAGAGTCACCTGTTGCTGTTACCCTTACCTTATTGTATTCCTTGCTATGTACGAAGTAGAGTGAGGTCTCTCGGGCATCAAGATGTACATGCTTAAAAGCGCTTCGATGCGGGCAAGGACAGATGGAATATGCATACTATACGTCGAAAAACTGGGAATATTTGCTCACCGTAAGATACTCTCAGGTACGGAAAGACTTCCCTTTTTTTGTGTCCTTGTGATCATCACGTCCTTCGCAGATTCTCCGCCATTGGAATCCTTCCGACGTTGAAGTCGAATGAAAGTCACGAGAATGAAGGATTTTGATATTTGATCTCGTGAATTAGGTACTGATATTGATTGATATTAGGCTTGTGATAAATCCGAGGTTCAAAGTATGGAGTCTTGTGGGTTAAATTATTGTGTGGTGTTTTGGATGGTTTTCTTTTTCTTTTGCGGTAAGTCAAGTCGTATGATGGCAAGTTTTAATGCCGGATACTAGGCCCGTACACCTAGCCCTGCTCGGGCAAGCCCGTTGATTATTATCATTCAAAAGCAGCAAGATAGAGAGAAGTCAAAGTCTCTTGTGGCGGTGCAAAAAAAAAAAAAACTTGTAAGTCAATAGTCATTGGTCATTGGTCATTGGTCAAGCAGCAAGTATCGTATTCTATTACTAATTGGGCAGTTTCTAATGCCTAATTATAGAAATACAAAGCCCAAACCTTCGGGGGAAAAAAATAGCTTGTGGATATAATTCAAAAGGTTCAACGTCGCCACACTTCGTTACATCCTATCGCATAGCCTAAAACGCGTACACCGAGATATGTTCAATGGCTGTGACTGTGCTCCTCCGAGGTTCATGCTTGTGAGGGTCGTGAGGGTCGTGAGGGTCATGAGGGTCATTGCCAGTACAGATAGACCCTGAATTTGCATCGCAGGAACCTGTTTCTATGCAGCTCCACAGGCACGATGTTCTCCTAGTGCTCCTATACCTGTGCGTGTGAAGGAATACTCGAGTAATAAATAAACTTTCCAACGAATACACTGATTCATTCTTACTCACCCCGAGAGCGATATCGTTGTAGGTGTGCATGGCTGGTGGAACAGCAAGTATAGTGCTCGAAAGCTGGCTTGTGCGAATCAGAGCTCGGAAACGACCTTTTGACAGCGACACTACTTTTTCAACCAGGATGCCCTTTTCAGATAAATATCATCTACAGGCTCAGATTCAATGATGACGACTCAGTCTAGTAAAATGTAAGAAATTTTACCCATCCACCATCCACAAGTCCACCCACCAAGAAATGCTTCGTCCTTCGGAATCGTACGGTGTCTCTCACTGCTTGATTTGTTCGACTTTGTCCCATGGTTCGCACGAAGAAAAAAATATGTCAGGAGAGAGAGTTCTGGTACTTCGAAATCGATTCATGCAGGAGATTCCAATTTTGGCGTATACCTGGGTAGATTATCCATGAGATAGGTTCAATATCCGGCCATCCGTCCTTTCAGTCTGAGACTTGGAGATCCATAGTCATTATGAGGCTTCAGAGAGGTCTCTTAATCTCCAATACCTATGTATATATATTATGGAGATGCATGAGATTGATTGATTAGAAAATTCTTCCTATTAAACGAACTCAGTAAAAAATTCTGTTATGCTGTTTCACATTGTTGACGCAACCTCTCGATTATCAATTTTCTGCCTTTCTGTATGCGCTGAATGTGCGTATGCATCATACTGTGCTGTGCTATTGTGGAGGTGCAGGTTTGGGTTTGATGCTTGATGCAAGTCATCTTTTCATCGCCGGCCGAAGTTGAGGCCAGATGGATATTGGTGATTTCGGTAGGTCTGAGTAAAAATAACGCCGATGTTCTAATATGGAGAATTATACATATTGGGACATGGCTTAACTTGAGTAGGTAGTATTTGGGGGTAGTAAATTGGTAAGGTAGCATTCATCCACCCAACGATAATGCAGTTGAGAATAGATCTTCAGTCATTTCAAACCAATTTTACTCTCAATAGGATAGGTATGGGAAATAACCCTTATAAACAATGATATGATGATATTGGGGGAAATCATAAAATTGGTAGAGATGAGATGATTGTTGGGATAGATAGTTTGAGGAAGGATATTATCATCGCAATTTCATTGAATTATCTTCTTTTACAATCTAATTGGTACGAGTAGACATTTAATAAATTGTTTGATGACTGATTGATAACTCAGGATTGACATAGCACAATACACCTTACTAGCAATACACCTTACTAGATAGATCAAGTATAGACTGTATAATTCCCATATATTATACTTTCGTACTAAAAGATGATTTTGTCCGTATCTCCGTAAAATTTAAATCCCAACTTTATCAACCAAAACCACCCAAAAACGAAAAACGGGAGGGCGGAAACTAACTACCTATCTAAGCACAAATGTGAAAATATGACGGATGCTAAAGAGAAATATTCCCATGATTTTTTCCAAGAACATGCTTTTCAAATGATCATCAGTATATCTCCATTATTACACCCTCGGTAAATATCGATATCATGATACCATCATGACCATTATGATCATTCTTCAATTCATCATATTTCGTTGTCCTCCGGTGTTTGTAGGCTGTGGTACGGCCGTGCATACATGCATGAATGATTCTTCCTATATGAGATGATTGTTAGTGGCCAAATAGAATCTGCTCCACGATACCGGGAAGTAAGAATGCAAGATCTTTGCATGTTTTCAGCTGCAGTCGGTGGTCACTGAAAGTGGGTAAGTGAAAACTCAGTATAAGTCAACTTTGGTCAGTTTTTGGTTGACAAGAGTAGGCTTGACAAGGCTCTAATCGCTGTGCAGGTGGCCATTTACTTTGCCCCCCCCCCCCCCCCAAAAATACCAGGGACCCTATTTAGTGTTATGCAGGTCTAATGCAGCACTGCCCCCAGCTACATTTTAGTGACTTTACTGCTTTACTGCTTTGCTGCTTTTGCTGCATTTGCTGCCACTATTGAAAGGTACGGCTACCACACCCTACTACTGGATTGACTGGGCCCCTTCAAAAGTATCTTTTGTTCCCACCGACCCGTAATCTCTCGATCTTGTGCGAACGAATGAGGTGAGGCATTTTATCGGAGCTTTTTCACGATGTGAGTGGAGACGGGGAATGGAGGTGGCATTGGTGTAATCTACATACAAGACTACTCAACACCCTCCTCTGCCACACTTTACCACTTCTAGTATCAACTCCTAGCTTACCCAAACTTGATGCAGCTTTCGGAAAGAAAGTGGCTACGTCTAGTTAAACCCTACGGATACTATTAAGGGAATTCAAGATTTTCCCATCTATCATCATACCTTACCCTAAGTCTACTTCACCCCCTTCATCCCTACGAGCCGATCCCGACGCTTAACTAAAAGCTGATCGTTGATCTATTATAACAACCCCACCATACCCTCAACTCTTTTTTTCTTACCCTTCCCTTCTTTACGACCTCATTCGTCCGTACCTTTTTCGTTCCTTATCCAAGGCGCGCAAACTAGATCCCTTGTCTCGGGACCGCCAAAAGATTTATCTTCATTCTATTTTCAACGTTCTGATTTTTCTAGCTCCCATATCTTTGTCAGGTCACCCTCTCGCCTCTTCATATACCCTTGACCTTTGTCCTCGAATTTCTATCCGTCTCGTCGCTCTGTACCCGCCTCCAATATTTTCCATAGAACTTTACCTCAATGCCTCCTCAATTACTTCCTGCTTCGGCAGCTGCTTTTGCACCAAGAGCTTCATCTGTCAATGTTGTGTTAAGTTCAAAGGTTGAGCCATGGTTAACACAAACTTTAAAGCGTATAAATCGCATAAAACGTCCTCTCAACAGTGTACCCCAGCACCAAAGATGCTTAACAGAAACACTATCTTCCTCAACAGCGATATGGACTCTTGGATCTTTGATGCTATCGAAAGCTCCGGAACAAAGACGCGAAGACTCAAATCCATTAGTTGAGGCCATGTTCAACTATCAACTCGTTCATATCGAAGCTTATGTTGTCCATGTGGATATGGTATTAAGAAACGAGGTTGCCTATAAACTTACTCCAGATACGATAGAATCCCTGATCGAGTTTCACAAGGAAGTGCATTGCCTGGATATTGCAGCGAATACCTACAACTGGTCGGAGAAGGATCAGCAAGTGAAGAAGATGCACGAGGATTTCATTCAAGCTATCAACAAGTTCGTCTACAGAACTCATGTCTCTGCATTGGAGGGACTGGAAGAGGATGGAGCTGGTGAATTGTTATGCGGTAAAAGTGATGAAGTCAAGAACAACATCATGGGACTTTTCCTTCCTCTACTCCCCCCACCACCAAGGGTTGTCGATGTGGTCAGACCTCCTACTTTGTTGCCTAGTTCACCAGCTGGCATGAATTGGTGGTCGCAACCCACGATACCAGTATCCACTTCAGCTCCTGTTGACCCATGGAGGATGGTTCCTTCAAGTCCAAGTACAACATCTTCCATGTCCTCTTCAACCGATACCCAATCTTTGTGGGCAAGTATGGGCTTAAATGAGATTCAATTGCCTTCCCCCACAGCATCTTACAGCCAGCCATTCACCACTGGCGGTCTTTTCTATAGTGCACCACAAGTGAGTGCGCCAATTCCCGCACTTCCCTTACCAAGCATGTTAGCACAACAACACTGCGGTATTGGTATTGGTATGGGATATGGGGGATTCGGTGGGTTCGGAGGTGGATGGGACCGATATCATGAGTACGCCACAACGATGTGACAACCAAGGCCTGGATCTTTGGATAACCCCCCTACTACCCGCCCGGGGGTTTAGGGCAGGCGACAATATAACACAGAATACACCATGGCTCAAAGCCTTTGTACAAGACAACAAAATTACATACATATATGGCATCGGCAAATTTCTTTAGCGGCATTTGATACCTCCGAGGGCACTTAACGGCGTTTTTACATCTTCATCATCTCCTCATCAGCGATCGAGCGAACAAATGATATCCTGGGAACAAATCATACTTAATAATCACTAAGAACAACAATCTCCTTTCCTCACAAATACATAATAGGATACCAATTTTCTTATCAATTTTCTATTTCGGTTTATTTTAGCGCAGCGAGGTTGGGTTTGCTTTTACACGACATCACAAAACCGCAAGACCGGTTTCCAAATTTTCTTTTCAACGCATATGGCAGGACCTACGGGCGGGTTATTTTGAAGCATTTTCTGGCACAGTTTCAAGATTTTTTTACCCATAAAGAGAATACCTTTACTAAGAGGATAACGCAGCAATGCAGGGCTTCACGGGCGCGTCTGGATATATTGTTTTTTGTACTTTCTTTTTACGTTTGAGATTATCATCTTACGTTTGTCTTGGGAGGAGGGAAAACCGGGTTTTTCTACGTTCTTTCATTTTCGTTTCTGTTTATGCTTTATGAATCATGAATGCTTATGAATTTTGCTTGGACAAAAGATCAAGGCATATGATTTATGAGTTCACGAAAATAGAGACTGGAAATATGCAGAGCTAAGAAGTCCATCTGCAGCGCAGATTGAAATAAAAGTCAATGGACGAGATACCGGGTCTCTTTTCAATGGATTTGAAGACGAACGGACAAATTGTTTAGATGGTATCATCAGATTGCGACATTTCTCAATTCTCGCTAGTCGAGCTTGGGATTTGGAGTGAGGATAGCCTGGATCGACTTCTTCTATCAAGATAGACGAACTCTTTGCGAAATCAAACTCGATATCGGCTCATTATCTCGAATGCAAATCGATCAATACCTGCGAGTCGGGGCGATCGAATCTTACATGTTGGGGGTGGGTTTGATATTTTGGAGGATTTGGGTAGGGGGTTCGGATATTTTGTAGGGGAAGGAGTGAAGGGCAAATGGTTGTAGTTCATCACTACATCTTCTATTCACTATCCGATGCTATTATACTTGATGTATGATAAGTTGAAGGTAGTGTCTGGAAGAACATCAAAACCTTTCTCTCGTCCTGCGGACGGAGTTAGACGGAGGTATCGATGCGGGTTTCCTTTTTCGGTACAGGCAATGGGAATAAAGGAAAGGCAAATCTTTCATACTGGCTATGGGATTAAGGGGGGAACTGTGATTGCATGTCTGGTATATGGATTATTAAGTGTGGAAAGAGGAGGAATACAATTTTGTGTGTAGGTAATCTTGAGCTTGAACTTGATACCGAGAAAAGACTGAAAATGAAAATAAAATGAAAATTTTGAAAATCTACAAACTAACAACCACCGCATTCCTTGGGTCTCAATTTTTGCTTGACCGATGAGGTGGGTTAAGGTGAGAATCACATGAGCGAAGCATGTCGTTCACGACGTCAAAGAGCTCTCCGCACGAGCAGAATTTCGGTTTCAGCAATCGTCGGAACTTGTCAGACCTCAATTCCTCCTGCCCGCCCAGCCGGTCCTTTACTGAAAGGCCCATGCTAATTCATATCAAAGCATCTGGATCCGTGACAAAACAAGGTTATACCCCGATTGGTCAGCATTACGACAAATGGAGCGAGTCAGCGACGCCCAACCCGCTCTCGCCGCCACATAAACGAGCAATTTTACTACTCTTTTAGGGAATCCGAAGCCGAGGGTTAGTGTACTGAAAAATAACGTTTAGGGACAAGAAAGCTATGGTGACATTGTGATTTTACCGTATATGTCGGCTGGTACGATATGGATATTTGGCGTCCGCATTCCGTGTATGTGCGTCTGTGAATCCTACCTTACCTAGTAGGTATATGAAGATCGCCATATTGATGCTGAAGATTTATTGCGTATTATATGTGGTATCTGAAATGTAGTATGCAGGTAAAAGGAGCTCTGTACTCCCAAAGGCAAAATACGAATTTCATATTCCATATTCCATGTCTCCGTACCAGCCAGCATTCATTACCATGTCTTTGTGCTCCCTCAATCTCATCTTCTGACATATGCCAAAACCAAGAGATGCAAAGGCACGGCACAGATAACCTGGAGAAATCCTATCGATTACTTGTTTGTAAGTATATAATATCATCACCGCCATATCCGTGAATAAGCGCTTTTGCCGAAGACTCCGGTCCTTTTTTGATCTCTTGGTCTACAGCACAGTTTTCCATATTGGATTATTGGGTAAGGTCATAACTTCGAAATGAGCAAACCTATTTTTTTTTGGTGGATTTTTAAAGTGGAATTACAGAAAACAATCGATATAAGCGCGGGAATACTAACTATATCTGGTATCGATACGAAGGAAATCTGTCGCCTGTATTTATGTCTTCAACCTAGCTAGACATACATGTATTCCCAGAACAAACACACATATAACCTTATTGTAAACCCTGAAAACGGCATTAGAGCAGCGGATAACAGCCACACCCAGAAACAACATTGAAGAAAAGTCGTCTGAGATTACGCCGCCTCATTTCCTTAACCTCGCAATCGTAATAAACTTCGTAAGCGCCCAGGCATATATAGCCAAGCTCCAACAATTCCTACCCAACCAAGTATCCACCCCCGCTAAAGCCAAAACCAAAACCAAACTTTAATCTCCAGTAAATAAACCTAACTACCTACATACATACACTCAAAGAAACAAGACATGCAGAAAGTCAAGGCCGTTCTCGGGCCTTCTCATGCACACTTTATCTATGTCGAGTCAGCCCATCGAAAGTTTCCTGCATGCCGATTGTGCACTTGTGACTGTGACCAACTCTGTGGCCCGCATGAGATTCCAGTCATGTGAGTCTCAGATCCTCGCGACTATTGGAATTTATTGGCTGCGAAGTGTTAAGATTCGCCATGCATATGTACGAGAGTAAAAATAGAGAGAAAACGAAAACACTTTGGATATGAGGCATTTCTTGATTTCTTGATTTTTCGATGCCGGGTTTTCTAGAAAAGGAACACTAGATAGATTATGCAGGAATTTACGGATGTGGTATCGAGACGGTGGAGATGACCCGCATGAAGTTTCGATCATGTGAGTTTGGTTACCCCTCCTTCACTTCTTCATATGCATATTCGTAACTTAGTTGAGATGCATATGGGGAGCGAAAAGACCGTTCAGGGACGTGATACATCGCGGCGCTTCGGAAAGAAAACATCTAATCGATGACCCGCATGAGAATTCGGTCATGTGAGTTCCATCTCCTTGGAGATTCGAAGAAGTTATTGGCTATTATTTCACCATGAGATATATGCATATCCCACTAGAAAAATCTATTTTCGATCGCGAAACTCGTTATCAAGCTTCGCTCCTCATGCTAACATAATATCAAGGGGTTATAAACAGCTGTAACTTACCATTTTGGAAACCTACATGGCGAAAAGAGGAAGCTGGGTTTAAGTAGCTAATTCGACGGATGTTGACCGGGAACATTTGCAGGATCGGGCTAATTGTGATAGTTTTAGTGTCATGATCACCCGCATGAGAAATCGGTCATGTGAGGAGAGTGTGGGCGAGATTGGAAATACCATCGTATAACAAGGTTCTACTGTAGTCGATCACGAGTGACCTCAAACGGACGCAGTAAGAAATCCCGTTGCGTAACATGATATCAGTTTTGTGGGAAGAGAAGTACGGATTCCGGCCCGAAACACCCTGCAGTATCGGGTCCATATGATAGATCAGGTACGATAAAGTTCCGTACTGACTTCATTACACTCATTCTCTCCGGCCCGGGTCTTAAGTTGACGTTCACTCCGCACAGCCAGCAGCTGGTACCCGTTCAGTTGCATCATAGACATAAATATTACTCGCCGCTGTATCGGCAGCCAAGTTCGACTGTGGACTAATCCTTGAGTCGATGCTGAAGAAGTATTCAACACGGCATGGACTGTGGAAGAATAGACGATCGCGAGTAGTGATGATATGAAGTAATTTGTAAGTGCTAGTACTAGGGCAGAAATACATCGTAAATGGAATGCACAATTTCAATATGAACCCGAACCGAACGAACGAAGCTAACATCTAGACCATCCCGTCTTTCACGGGTAGCATTATGAAGGTCCGAGGATCACTTAATGCGGGAAGCCTAATGTCGCATCCATATAGACCCGTACTATTGCCTCCTCCGTGAACATAACACTATCCGGGTTCCTATAGCATCGGAAGACGCAATTCTCCCTCGTTTACTCCCCAGATTCAAGAGTGTTAAGTCAAACTTGAGATTTTGAGATTTTACACGTCACTTTTAGGTTTTATACAGTCAAGATGGGATAAATCGGAGCTGTAGGTGAGATTAAACATTGAAAATGCTATAGATGATAGACAAGATTGAGGTTTATCTCCTTGATATAATTTTTGAGGAAGGGGGCCTTAATATAATTTACAGTTCTTTGACTTCAGTTGTGGCTTCAAATGCTGCGTTTGTTAATCTGTTAGAAAGTAACTATTGACTATGTCAATGGTTGAAGTTAAAGGATAAAATAGATGAGGTATTATTTCACGCAGTAGGCTGATACTTTCCAGTATTCAAGAGATACCGGACATCCTTTGCCGCGACGTTGGTGAAAATAGCGATATATCCGTAATTTTAGATGATACCTGATACCTATAGATAGATAAGTAGCAAATATTCTTCAAAACGACGTTATTATACGTATGAATAAAGAGGAATGTAAGGGATTAAAGAACATACCAGCAAGAGCGGATCCACTACTCGCGGTAATAGAATCCATAATAATATGTCTCTCATACATAGCCTTGCAGCTCCAAAACGATCTATACAATGTACCAAAAGTATCGATGGTGAAATCAGAAACCGACAGGGTTCCCACTCCATTGTGTTGAATCACGTTAACTTTCGTGCCAAAAGCTCCTGCTTTAGAAATCTTAGTCGTGGCACCAGTATCCTAGGTCTCAATCAAGGAAGCATCCTCGCAGACGGCCAACCGCCACACATTCGTCAAAGTGAATGCTACTTAACAATGCACATTTTCGATTTGATTGAGTCCAATGATAACTTTGGGAAGGGATCCGACGGCTTTGATTTGAAATACGGCGTCGCTGTCGCCGCCTTCGTCGCTGTCGCCGCCTTCGCCGCTTATGCAGCTGACTCCTTGATCATACATGACCATTCCACCATCGAAATATTCACTCGGCGTTTGTTTTGACAGCTGAAAGGGGAAAGCTACCTAAAGAAGATGGGATGCAACCGCCAGTGGTGCCGCTTGTTGCATTGCCAGAGAATGGTGCGCTGGTCATAGTTGATGCGACGGCACTTGAGGATTTAGGTCCGGAAAAACGTGAGGTGTTGGATACTTTAGCTGTAGAAGAATATTTCATGAGTTCTTTCAGGGTGGTTGCTTCAGCAGTGTGTGACACGTAAGAATCAGTATTGCTTTGAAAGATTTGGCGAGAGTCAAATTTGGGCGACAAGGAAACTATGGTGAATGTTTTTGATCAATAACCTTGGAAAACCACAAGCGTCATCATCATCATCCTCCTCAAATTAAAGGTCATGCGAGCGTGTAAAATCTCTCTGAAGTAAAGTCGCTGATATCCCGTGCCACGAGAGCAGTAGAAATATCCTAGTGGGAGCTACTAGCAACAGGGAGTGCCATAGCAAAATGACAACTTGAGCGAATGAGAATTATTACATGTTGTTTTTGGGTAGAAATTGACCGGGTAATAACTTGGAATGAGATATTGAAATAAAGAAGTTGGCTAGCAATGAATGAAGTGAAAGATTGAATTGTCTAGATGTAAATGCAACAAGATAATAAAAAATGAAGATGAAGATGGCGATGAAGATGAGGAATGACACTGAGGGTTACTTGACCAGTTAATATGTATCCAATTACTTCTTGTCTAGATGCTCATCGGCTCTACTCGTAACTTTAAAAAGGATGTATCGAAAATACATCATATTGAAGGCTGTGAACAATCAAAAAGAAACATCTATGGAGGAATCAGCATCTACTCCCTCCATCGGGTAAAAATCCAATATAATTATTAACAGATAGATTGACACCAAAAAGGTAGTAGAATCCAAAAAGGTTAAAATGATTAAACGATTCCGTCGAACATCGATATCGGAACATGACAGTTGATCCGATCTAAACTTCCTTGATGCAATTCTTAGATATAGAAACGACTGGGCTTTAAAATGTCGATATCACCGATATCATGTTTTGGAATGGTTTCTCTCATTTGCTTTTTTCATATAATTCGAAGCTCAAACTCCACAGTTGAGATTTTAGCATGGAAACTTTAAGTCTATGAACTGCAAAGTTGAGATGACGTCTTTTACTTTCTTTCCTTAGTCACTTTGACTACTTGCGCTTACAAGTCCTCACACAAGTAATGTTTTCAAAATGCAAAAATATTCACCCGCTTCTGAGTAGACTATTGAGATCAACAAAGAATATACTATAACAACATAGAAAACAAAACAAAAGACCCGTCATTTATTCTCTTGAAAGGGTGACGGTGTTTATGTACCTAGTCCAACATCCTGTGGTACGTGCTTGGAGTTTGAAGTTTTATACTTTCTGGCTCGCACGAGTAGGTATCTAAGCTTGAAGGTTTTTCTATTCAGGAGAATAAAATAGTATTGAAGTATAAAGCTAAAAAGAGCAATTATAGAAAAAGTATATGCCATAGCCACAGCCATAACCAGAGACATCCCATATCAAATGTTCTGCCTTAGAAGATGCGTCAGGGTGATTGATGAGTTCATCCCAGACGTAGCTGCAGCTGTACAGACTACGTGATATCATACATGGATATATACATGAAGATTGCGGGACTCCGGTTGTCAAATTAAGCTAGCTATTAGCTGATATTTAAATAGTAAATGAAGATTATCAAGATAAATAAAATAGGTTGCTTTCTCCGCTGAATTTGAACATTGGAAGGGCAATCGGTCATCTATTGTTTTATGAGTTAGCCAATACTCATTTAATATTAGAGGGGGAAAATGATTCTTCAAAGTATAATCGAATATCGAGGTATTATTGTTCTACGACTTAAGCTGATATATAACCAGTGCCCAGATTTCTTTGGTACAAATGGATTGATTGTTCAGGATGGGACCCAATATTGAAGAGCAATGCATAATCTATAAAGCTAGTGATAGGATAAGTTTGTGCCATGTGTTATGAGAATTAACGAGGCGGGATAACATGAGAGCCATAAAATAATTTCTAATAAAGATGGTAAATAAGTCTTGCATATGATGGAGACTTCTCCTAGCAAGTGAGAGAAGATACCGCAACATGGGACAACCAAAGATGCCGGATGGACTGCACACTTGGATTGAAGAAATTCAGATAACATCCATGAAGGACGGGAAATGTAACAACAAAAGGTTGAGCGGGCTAAGCAGCTGCAAGACTTATAGAATAGAGAGGTGTATATCAAAATGACAGCCGCGGTGAGATAGTAAATAGTAATAAGAATTTAGACTGGCTATTGTCAAAGCCAGCTGTACACGACACCCTGACATCACATGTTCAGCTTTATCACTGTCATCTATCCTTGGGCTAGTCGCTCATGACAAAAAACGGCTAGTCCTCCTTCATATTCTAGCAAATGCAAATTGATCTCAAGCATCATCTCTCAAATCTCTATTAACCTCAACTAGAAACAATGAGACAAGGCCACAAACATTCATAAAAGAACCCGGTCCACCAAATTTGCACATCACCACCAGCTCCCCGTCAAAAGTCACTTTTCGACCAGGGCATGATTGACATAAAATTCTGACGTGCAACAAAAGCAACTTATCAACCAAGTTTGACATAAATACATCCAAAACCAATGTGAATTTCAATATCCGGTATCTTACACGTGATCTCAGAGGCTTGGATGATCCTGCTCGTCACATAAATCACCCGAAAAGGTTGAGTCCCCAGCGACTAATCACAATTGTCACCTACTAACGAGGTTCATATGTAGGTGCAATTGATCCATTAGTACCCTGATTGATGAGAGGGTGTTCTGTACCTGCCCGAAACGGCATCATCCGATACAGGGGAGAAAGGTGCTGGCCATTGCTCATAGGTCCGATTTTACGTGAAGGATGTAAATGGTTCAAAGGTGAAATGCTTAATGAAACAGACAAAGTTGGTAAAAGGTAACCCTGCACTGTTTTGGCAAGGATATTGAAAAGATTGGCTGCTAATGTGGAGTTGTGACTTTATCTTCACTTCATTTCACCCCCTATGCTTTAAAGGATTATGCATAATCCTTCGATGTAAGATCTCCATAGCTAGTATACTCTTTGTCGCAAAACAGGAAGTGTGGGGCAGATATGCATGGGTATAGAGTAGAGTCAAAAACTGTGATCTTGACCAATTTTACGGCCGAGATATCACGGTAGTAGACCAACGAATATCACATCAAATGAACATATTATTGAGGGAGAAACTTCTGCGCCAGGAACCCACTGTGCCCACTGGAAACTAAAGATAGGCAATTGTAAAAGGATCATATAGGATGCCGCTCCCGAACCAAGACAGATTCCACAATTTTAATTGCACATCCACTTGGAAATTCGCAACAGCGGCCTGATTGATGCCCAACAAACAATTGCATAACCGGAACCTTAATGTTCTCGCAAGGCTTCGCAAATGCTGCTTTTATGATGGAAATTGCAGAGAAAGGTTCGTGACTACATCGTGTCGCTATTCAGCGCCGAGGGAGAGCTATTGCAATTGGGCGGAATGACTGGCGAACCCCGACGATGAAAGGCTATTGATACTATGAGATACTACATCTCACACTAGCGCTTGAAGGAAGCGTGGGATTGACAGTGTCAAATTTGATGTTTAGACACTTTAGAATGAGTACTGAATGTCTGTATGCATTCACTGCTGGTTGGAGTTTGGTCTTGAACAGGCGGGGTACCTGCGGATTTAATGATGGAGGGCCATGAAGGAGGTGTGTGATGGAGACAAACGCATCAAAGGAGTTTACTTGGAGACTTTTCCCATGTAAAATCCGTCTCACCTTCACCAAACTCGAAGAGTTGAAGATATGGGAAACAGGTTGAAACCAAAAAGTTTTTTGCGTTTCATTTTTATCGTTGTTCAGCTGGTCCAAGCTCCAAGCCAGTGTGGGGAAGCGATACCAGCCTCCCTCAGATTTTCACTTCTATTACACATAGAGAACAAAATTCATGGCTATTGCTGAGAGAGTTTCTAGCGATATACCAAGATCAAATGTCGATAATATTAGTATCTTTCACTGTCCAAGAAGTTGACCGCCTCGCTGAACTAGCAACGGCAAATGAAGGATCCTGAAGGTGACGAATCTCAATGGAGTCTACACAACAACGCCGAATCACAAGACATCGTGAATTGCGCGCTTGCACAGTTTGCAGGAAACGCAAATTGAAATGTGATCTCAAACTTCCTTGCTCCTCTTGCATTCGAAGAAATGAAACAGCTGCCTGCGTCTACTCAAGAAAAGGCTTTGAAGGATCACAGGCCGAAGGAAGTGAAGATCAAAATCGGCTGCCAGCTGCAGCGAGACTTGGACACTTGGAACAATTGGTTCAACAGCTATCACAGCCACAGGAAGCTCCTGTAATTGTGGATGATAGTAATGTATTTCAAACTGGAAGAGTCGGTGTATATCAAGGAGCAGTCCATAACGGCGCAACTCATTGGTGTGCGATGCTTGATGATATTGAAGAACTACGGATGGTGATCACAGAACATGATAATATTGATGGCGTGAGACCAGATGTCGTTGGTACACATGAGGATTCAATTGATTACTTATTTAATGGGAAGAACTCATCATTAACATTCCATCAAATACTATCACAATTTTTACCTCCAAAAATTACAGTTGATCGTTTAGTCGGAGCTTATTTTAGGACGAAAACCGTCGTGGCTCCTTTTGTTCATACCACACAGTTCCGTCAGTACTATCAGTCCTTTTGGGCCAATCCTTCCACTGCTTCACCCCTTTGGACCTCAATGTTGTTCTCAATCCTCGAAATAGCTACCCGGGCAGTGTCAACAAAGTCAGTCACAGATGAGGAGAGTTCAATCGAACGATATGATATAGCTGCCGCGCAATGCTTAGTCGCTGGAGACTACCATCGACCTCAACAATTTTCGGTTGAAGCGCTTCTTCTATTAATACATTCAAAATGTCTCGCAGGATTAGATCTCGGTTCTAGCATAGCTATCCTTCTCGGAACACTCGTTCGTTTAGCAACAGTTATGGGTTACCATCGCGATGCTGATATATCCGGAAGAAGATTCTCCGCCTTTGAGGGAGAAATGCGCAGGCGCACTTGGTCGATGTTGATGCAAATCGATATGCTTGTTTCATTCCAGCTGGGATTGCCAAGTAATATTCAATTTCCGACTTGGGATACAAAGCCACCGACGAATTTGTTCGATTCCGATTTTGACGAAAACACTTTGCAACTACCAGCCGCTAGAGCAGAAAATGAACCTACAGAATTACTCTTCTTCATTGCAAAACACAAGCTAATGACTGTCTTTGAAAAAGGCCTACGACACGCACTCTCTGCTATTGACACGTCAAGTGAGGAGCTTGAAAAGCTCGATCAAGAAATTAAATACACGTTCATGAATCTTCCGGAAGTCTTTCAAGCACGAGATATGGCAGATTCGGTTGTTGATTCTCCATCTCTGATAGTCACTCGGCTTTGCGTATATTTCATTTATCACAAATGTCTCTGTGTCCTTCATCGAAAATATGTTACGCGCGGATCATTGAAGAGCCTTCAAGCTTGTTACGAGTCATCATCGGAACTGGTGCGAAGATTTCTAGATATGTATAAAGAGTTTGAGCCCGGTGGACAATTGGAAACACAGCGCTGGTTTATGGGTAATCTTACATGGCATGACTTTTTGCTTGCGTGTTCGACCTTGTGTCTTACTATTTGTTATTCGAGACAGAATGTGCATGAATTCGATGTGACATTAGTGGTAGATTTACCACTTTCCTTGGTGATGTTAAAGGAAGCTAAGAGAGTATGTGAGGAGCAGCCTTCTAGGCGCAAAGGCACTGGGAAAGTACAACAGCTTATTGAAGCTACTATCCTCAAGTACGACCTAAGTAACGAAACGCCCACTATGTACTACTCGTTCCAAAATGGCCAAATAGATGTACCCGGTACAAATTGGCATGCAAATATACCTAGTCAGGAGAATACTGGGATCTGGAGCGAAAATACGTCAACTCTTACCGGCACTGGCATAGACGATGCTGGTTGGGCGTTTTTGAGCCAATATTTGGATTTACCAAATGATGAGATGTCATCATGATTGATATGCATCGTTTCGAGATGAAAGACGATTTCATGGAAGATTTAATGACCGATACTACACAAACCTAGTCAAACTCCCTATCATGAATGGGTTAGACTTCAAGAATTACGATGCCTTGCGTCCATCCGCGTCCCAAATCTGCAGAGTATCTTCTATCTACTCTCGATCAACCATACATGTCGTCCAAAGTGGACCGATTATTGGCTTGGATTGTGAACATGTACTCCCTCTTTCCAATTTAATATGCATGAATACCTCACAATTCAACAAACTCTCCTTCCATCAACCAACTAATCCTAAATCAGGAGCTTGGACATAAATGGATTTAACAATTCACTTAATTCTGGCATTACTCGGCCGAGAAGGAGGGGACCAACCCGGATCTCGGGCGAGAGCATTTTAACACCACTTGGGAAAATTCTGAGGGAGGATATATAACACGGTCTTTAGTATCTGTATTTTTAAAGGAAAATATCTTGGATCCCTCACCCTTCCTTCGCCTCAGACATTATTCACTGATTTCCAAGACTTATCAAACTACCGCGCCTAATTTCATTCGGGCATCCTATCGCATCTCTCAAAAGTACACCAAGCCATGTCTCAGACTCAAAGAGAATTAATCCTCATCACTGGCGCTAATACGGGTCTTGGATTTGAGATTGTAAAATCCCTTTATGCTTCGGATAAGGCATATGATATTATTCTTGGCGGACGTTCTTTGGCTAAAATTGAAGATGCTATCGAGAGTGTTACGAAGGGGATGAAAGAATTGAATAGCAAGTTATATCCGTTGGTTGTGAATATTGAACACGACGATTCGATCACAAGGGCATTTGAGGAAGTGAAGGGAAAATTTGGAAAGTTGGATGTGCTTGTTAATAATGCCGGTATGGAATTTACCCTATGACCTCATGCTCTCCTGCCATTCTTTGACTTCAGGATGCTATGCAAGGAGCCAAGGAAATTTTACAAACACTTCTAACAATTTACCAGGCGCACAACTCGACCAACAACTCACCAGCGGGCAACTCTCCGAACGCGAAATGTGGAATCAATCCTGGAATATAAACATATCAGGATCCCAAATCATGACATCCACCTTCATTCCCCTCATGCTCTCAAACTCAGTCCAAAACCCGCGTCTGCTCTTCATCGCATCCGGCACATCAAGTCTAGGTAACACAACCAATATGAATTTACCCGTTAACAAATATTCACCTAAAGGATGGCCCAAGAAGAATTTCGACGGCAAGAATTTCAATGTGCCGGCGTATAGAAGTGTGAAGACGGGATTAAATATGATGATGCGGGAATGGTATCGTGCACTGCATGAAGATGGGGTTAAGGTGTGGGCGGTGAGTCCAGGTTGGTTGGCTACGGGATTGGGTGGGATTGGGGTGGATAGTATGAAGGGGATGGGCGCTCCGGAGCCGTGGATTGGAGGTGCTTTTGTTAGGAGTGTGGTGGAGGGGGAAAGGGATGCGGATGTGGGGATGGTGGTTGTGAGGGAGGGGTTTCAGGCGTGGTGAGATTTTAACGGGCGGGGGGGGGGGGGGTGGATTTGTGTTGGTGGGGAATGCTTGTCGTGAATATGGGGGTTTGTGCTGGATTGGAAGTGGTATTGAGGAGGAGAAGCTGGTAACACCATTGGCAAACTACATGTACTTTCATTTTACCCACGCCAACACTCGTTGTCGCTATTCCTTATCCTATTTCTTTCAACCTCTTAATTCCCTTACACGTACTCATATCAACAAGTGATGAAGAGAATCATTGAATCCAACTTCGCATTCATGCTTTTATTTCACCTATAGCTGTCCCGCTGTCGGGCTAAAAACCCACTCAGTCTACAATCCATATGGCCTCCCCATAAAATTATAGAAACGACGACGGCATATATAGGATTTTTCTTGTTGTATACTGGCGAGTTAACTTCAAGCTACTTCATGTGCCCTATCTACCTATGGTTCCTTTTGATTTCATATCCATTCTCATCCCATATTTACCCCTAGTCTCTAAATCTCCCCTCACCGCCGCCATCACTGCCCATAACTAATTTTCACTATCACCAAACAACCACTAATCAGCACCATTAATCTTATTTATTACTTTCACTATCACAATCGCCATTACCGAATCCCACCTCATCACCCCTCCCGCTCCTCTGAACTCGAACCCAAAATCTCCAGAAAGGAATATCTCTCAATGCAAATGCTTATTCTCTCATTTTCACTCCAAAGAACCCTTGAGCTTTTTCGACTGTTGTCTTAAGACGTCCATATACTTCCAAAAGATTGTTGAGATGGACTCTTGTATGTATTTCCCCTGTGGGTCTTATCATTAAGCTAAGTGATCTTAAGAGGTAGGTTCGGGACAGAGGGTGAATTTGTCATAGAGCTCATGAAGTCATCAGATCATCTAGAAATTTTAGTAGTTCGGGAACAAGTGTATCTTTCTAAGGCTCTTAATCCTACGATTACAATAGTAATGGCATTTGTGTTCAATAAAACCAAGGAGCATAGTATTTACTGAAATTCTCCTTTGAAAGTGTGCTTTGATCATTGGTTTCGAGAATCAAGTGTAAGAATAAGGGATTTCGTTGTCCCATGAAGGAGAGAAAGCATGTGTGCAACAGAGTTGAATCAATGTTACTGACTGGAATCATGGAGAAATAACTGATCTTGTCTGAAAATCTCCAATATTCTACTGTTTTTGACATGCAAGGGAATAAATACCAAGAGCTTTTCTCACGCGGCGGGGGTATCTGCGTACATCAATTTTTCGAGCAACATGTCAGACCAACAGGTAACAGTAGCCTCAGCTAAAGAGCTGACTTCGGAAGATAAAGTAAAACTCATGAAATGGCTCGTACAGACCAACCCAGTTCTCGAATTCGTTTCCGGAATAGTGGCGAAATGCCGCGAAGGCAGTGCGTTCCGAAGGTTCATCCCTCTCTCCAAAAAGATTCAAAGATCCCCAACATCGCGCAGATTGGTTGTGGGGAAAGGTGGCAAATTCAAGCACTAGGAGAATTTCTAGCACAAAGAAGTGAAATAAGTAACCCAGTGTCTAATTTTAACTAACATGCGATATGCAATGTGAGTGAGCTAGACACTCTGGACGAGGAAGAAAGATAAAGCCAAGAAAATAGACATCGTCTAGAGAAAGTGCTAGATGAAGTTCTAGCATAAGGCGGAGAAGGAAGAGCAGAAGCTTCCGAGACTATCGAAGATTGTGTCCGAGAAATTGGCCTGCTTGGTGTGGGAAAAGAATTCGAGATGCCAAAAATTATGCATCTGCTGCCACAAGGAAAAATATAGGCCAGAATCGTAGTAAGTTGGAAATTTTTGCAAGGATTCCTCCCACGCTACACGCAAAAGTCAAAATGTCTGTGGAGAGGTCTGTGGAGAAACCTACTTGAACTGATATTGGCTCTTCTAAGATACGGACATTCATCTCTCGCGAAGAGCATCTACCACTCGCATCACAATACATGATATCTCAATATTTCCTCGGCAAGGAAAGTTGGCGACACAACCTCCAGTTTCGAGTACTCTATCCTATTCAATCACGGTGTCAAGAACCCACGTGCAAACCCTTCAAACACTTGCATGCAGCACACTTGCGAATCTCATATGTACGAAATTGTACCTCTAGAGCCTTTGTGTTGTAGCACATTTGAAGTTTCGAATGCTGAAAATTGTTCACAGCAAGAAATAGGATGCGGGAGATGGTTGCGAATGTGTGAATGTGCATGTGATGTGATTAATTTATGCGCATACAAGTGAATGAATGTCTCTTTTCAGGAGGGTTTGGAAATCAAAATTGATATGCTAGACGCATGATTATTGGTGTGAATCTACCTCAGCGTAGGATCATGATGCAAGAGAACATTATCCCCGACAAACAATAAAAACTACCAGCACAGAAGTTTCTTCAATCCTATATCGACGTGTGTACCTGTACCGTATATTTCAACACTACCGCCCCCCCGAAACGAAACTCGAAACAGATATGAAGACGTGCGACTTAATCCTCCCGCAGTATCGCCATCACTGTCGTATGTTATGGCGCAGAAAAGTCCATTATCCATGACAACACCCAGGGAGCCATCGAATCCACGAAGAACTTTCTTCAGCCCCCGAACATAAGGATCGCGATTCGAAATTCCACCAAAACTCCAGACAGTCATCCAGTTAGACATCAAACGTGGAAGAATCCATCATCCCGTACCGAAGTGTCGCCCTAGCTCATGTTCACTGCCACCTCCACGCCAAACACTCGCTCCACTACAATCCTTTTTCTGCATCTCACCCATTCTTTCTGAACAGTATGTAATCAACAGAGGGATTTCGAATCGCAGGGTGGACAAAGAAGCATCCTTCCATCTACATGAGCCGCTCCTCTGCAACCATTCCTTCATTGCGAAAACAGATGGATGGGATAAGCATGGCAAGAAATCCGATCTCAGATCCTCCGTTTCGCGATATGCAACAAAAGACTTTCTTGCTTCACTATTCAGCCACTTAACTTATCTCAGGATTTATTAAGTAAGCACTTTCTTTATTTCTCAAGATGAGAATAAGGCACAAGATGAGATCCTAGTATGAATCAAGCTCCAAGCGAAATCCTTCTCGTATTGGATGGATGTTTCGGATAACATGAGACATTTACAGACGAATGTACAAAGGGAGTGAGTACCAACGTACTGTAGCTTTGCGGCGAGGTACGAAGGGGATTTCGCGAAAAAACTCTACCAACTCGTTTATTTAATCTCTTTGTAGTTCGATTTTGATTCATGTAGGATGTGATTTAAGATATTGATGTACAGAATGTCTGAGAGCAATGCAACTACACTGTTTTGAATTATCCACCACCTCAGCACCTTAGGACTAGATGATAGGTACAATATTAAAATATGTCAGCAAAGGCACCATCTTTGCGCAAAATGCCGAGAACCAGCGAGCCACAATTAGGTAACTAATCCTTCTTTGTTTCGCCCTGCAGCGTGCGCAGATACACTAACACTGGCACTGCAACTGCAAGATTGACATGAACAAGCACGGTAGACACCTAGTCTACAAGAAGGAGATGCGGGAAAAACTTGCTAATAGTCACTTGCTATAGAATAATCTGATACAATCTAGAAGAACCTAGTCCAAGGGATCTTCCTCTTGATTCCCACCCGTAGACATCGTCGTTTCAAGCTTTGATGACCGTGCCGAGCAAGCATTTGGGCAGAGATACCAGTCGGCATGTGATGTCATGCCTGGTAGTTCTATTTCCTTCGAATCTGAAGATACAGATCTGGAAGTAAATCATTGGAGTACAACAGTTATGAATTAGACGCCGACACCGACTTACTGGTCCAGCAAATACAGCTGAAGAACATTTGCAGATAATTATAGAAGGAATGGTCGCTTTGGCGGTCTTTGGAAGCGCTTCCATAGTCACGAGCTCACAAGATTCGGGTCTGATAGCTGGGGTAAAGTGACAGCGAAGACTAACCCTGTAGTTAGAGTGGCTTCAATACTGATCTTGGAATTATATTTGAATGGACATTAATGAATATATTAACGCTTTGCAGTTCGATCCCCGAAAGAATTCTTGAGTTGTTTCCCACGGATTGGTGCTCGGTGATCTAGATCTAGATCTAAACAAGTAAAGAAGCGGCAACGCGACGGACGGACGATCAATTCCCATAGAATGAAAAACCAAAAGGGTGAGACAGCCGAAATCCTGAAAAGCTCAAGCTTGAGTAGATGTTTCATGCATACCTGCATTAATTTATCCCTGTTTAGACCAACATTTTATTCATATGCATTCCTGGAGTGGAAGCTAGCCAATTAGCGATGTATCAGATTCTTGAAGAGATGATGGAGAAATCTTGTGAACCAATCGATTAGAGGTTATGTGAATGCGGGCAGATTGAGCATTGGACATTGAGAAGCGCTCGGTATTTCGTTTTCTGCAGAAATGCACTATGCGATGTACGAAATAAACCGCACCGTACTGCTTTTAAGTTTTAGGCATTTAAGTTTGTGAGATTGCTAAGTATATGATTGGTCAATCTGAATTAGATTATTGAACAGTAAAGATAATCTTTAGAGGTTAGTTAATTGTAGAATCTGAGATATTCTTTGAAGGTTGTTTTAGATATTATCGTATAGCTGTAGAACTATATGTTTTATATTCTATATCGTGGGAAGTACCTCGCTTTAAATCAGAAATCATTACCAGTACATCATCTTGGAAGTTGGGCTAAGGTATAAAGGTGGATTGTATGTAAGTATCTACCGAATACTCTATTTTCGGGATCACTGCATCACGTCGTATAGTGGAGTCTAGGTACGAGATCTATGGGTAGTACATATATCATATGTATGTAAACGCCGAGTTTAATTGCTGAAAAATCAAGATGCTCGAGTGGTTGAAAAATCTTGAGAGAAAGATACTTCGCGCGTACCTGCTTTTCTTTGCCTAGCTGCTTGTTCAAAAATATCTTCCTTGGAATTTTAAGATTTCGGGGATTTTGTTGCGAATTGTGGGAAAGCGTTGGTAAGAAATGCATGATATGGATGATGATGATCTTCATGGCTATCTATGCGGTCCGTCTCTTGTTATCACGTCGCGAAATAAAATTTGTATGGAGTTATCCAGAAGAAATCCTCCGGGAAAATGGGTGACGGATGCCCGCTGCAAGGCCTTGATCGCTTAATTTTCGGCTTCCCCTTCATCCAGGATTTACCATGAAAGTTAAATCTATCCATTCCGTAATGATCTTGATGGGCAGAACCTTGCTATAATTCAGATATATATCGTGCAATTAAGTTTTAAATTGATGATCAAACAGTTACCGCCATTTATGCTTGACCTGATTTGGAAGATCTACCTGCGTTATACCTTGGAATTAAACGCAGGAACCGATTCAAGAAATTATCCCGAAAAACTGTGATGGTGGATGATGGAAACACCTTCCGATTTCGATGGCGAAAAGGTATTTCCATATGGTCGCGATAGAATTTGTCGAGAGGTGAGCATCGGATTTTGGTGTTAGGAAAATAAAACGATGTGGGCAATATTCACCTCGTGCATTTTGGGGGTGCGGCGCCATGGATTGGCCATATTGATATACATCCCATCATACAAGGTACATGCTGTGTATATCATTTTATGGCTACATACTAGGTGCAGTGATGCGTGCAGATTGATTGGCAGAATTGGAGGGGTTCAGTTCAGAGTTCACGCTGCTATAAGGTAATGCATTGATGGCGGGGATGTATTCATGACTAGTAATGACTGGTAAAGTCGATGAACGAGAAGGAACCAACAGCAATGAAGGACAAGATTTTATATTTTCACCATGACCGAAATGGATGGACATTATAGATTGCCGAATTGCCCTCCCTGCCCAAAATACACCCCAAGTGTGGGCATTCTAAAAACAATGCGAACCCTCGTGTCGCATTAATACATTGAGGTTTTTTACCGCATTATCACCATCTGAAAGACCTGAAGCAAGGCCACGAAAGAATATTGCCAAGCTCGAAGACTAGAAGAGTGGCAAGGCATCCAGCAACTCACATGCCTCTCAACGGTTCGAGGTCATCACGGAAAACTAGTACCTGCATTTCTGAGGCAAGCCGAGAGATCCTCAGCATTGTTTCATGTTAACATATCTACCCTTTCTATGAACCTGACGGGCGCGGGACGACATATTAAGCTTCTTCGTGACTCGCGTGCGGAAGTATCCATCTTTGGAGTGGAGGTCTCAGGTCGCATCGTTTGTATCAACCAGAAGGGTGGTATTTGAGGATTTCAATCCTGGGAAATTCATGGGTCTACAGTCTACACCGAGTAAGTTTACCGTCATAGCAACGACCATTCAACAAGTTCAACGCTCAGGTCGCGCGCCATCCACGAAGAGGCATTTACACTTCGTTCTCGAAGCTCTTTATATCCCACGCTCATTCATCGGCATTTGGCCGGTGAGATAACTAGGAGTACGATGCTCCGGTACTTCTTTTGACCCTTATGACCACTGAGTTCTAGTTAGAAACTTAAATCAAATTACGAAGTAGTTGAGGATCTTAGCCTTCAAATTTTCGAGTCAAGATTGTTTCCTCTCTGTCAACTTAACGCATGAATCTTCTTAGGTCTTCCAATGTACCAATGTACTCCGTATTGCACTGACTGGATCATTTATTGACAACCATGCTCCACAAGATCCACTTTCTCCCCCACGCAAAAGGGTGGTTTTTGTTATACATGGTCTTTCCATTTCCTAACAAGACCAAATATAGAAACTTGCGGTCTTCAGCTTTCTCAATTGCGAGTTCCGAGTCCCCAAGCGGTCGTACTAGCCGATTTCGTGATGTTTGTCTGGATCTCCAATTCTAAATCTCGTTCCCAGTGAGAATATTACTCCGCTCTCCCTGCCGGTACGACCTCCATGCTCCACTAATGGGCCAATGATTATTAGATCGTCATCAATGAAAGAGGTTTCCTTTCTGTGAGGTTCGACCGAGAAAGCAGTTTGCATAGGGAGGAACCACATAATTTACTCCCGATGCAAGAAGCATGGTCCAGACATGCAGATGGCAAGGTTACGCGGAGATTACATATCGAATGAGGTATACGAAGCCGATGCAAGTGGTGTCATAACTTAAAAGATTTAAGAGACAGCATAATCACATGAGACCTTAGCACGGGCATCACAACAACAAGGAATGAAACAAAAAGGGAAGAACCATTTCCTTATTCAAAAGATATATATGTTTCATATTCCATGAACTTAATCCTTTCATTATGAAAGTTCTTTATGAAATATTATACTGTACCTAGTTTTTAAAATAATAATTGTCTCTCTTAACGTTGATCTAAGGTTCTAGAGTGAGCTTTGGTGATTCCATCTTCTCAATTATTTGTAGGTCCACCCGTAAGACTATGGGTAGAGCTAACTACAATGTAAATCAAAAAAACAACCCCGAAACACAAATTTCCTGCTTTGCTTTCCTGAGGTGCTGCACGAGAAACAAAGCCACCACCATTGAAAACGGCACGGTAATGTAGATTCTCCATCATCGCCAGTTCATTATCGGGGTTACACTTACGGTACATTCGGTTATGCTTCGCCTCGTTCCTATTCCTACCTCATTCTTACTTGTTGGGTAAATCATCAATGACATGAAAGAAAATGGACAGGCAGGGTGTATACATGCGTGAGATGAGATACTGGAGGAAAAGGGAGAGGGAAACTAGAAACAAGCGCCAGGAGCAGATTGTGCCGGTGTAGTCTTACCCTTGATCGGAGTACTTCTCAAACACGAACGCCTGAGATAATAGCAATCCCATTGGTATTTTGACAGGGCTCTAAGCCACCGAGGAAATTTTCACATCTGCTTTATTTTATGGAAGTAGATAGATTTATGACGGATGAAGAGACGCTGTTGAGGATGGTAATAAGGGATAAGCCATAACTCTAGCAATAGAAGCCACATTGAGGTGGAAGTATGGAAAGGAGAATCAATCACTCCGTTATTATTTTCCTGCTAGGCTTCACAAATACAAATATACATACAATAGGCGGGTAGAGGGTAGCACGAAAGTATACAATTTTAGATGATTCGATTAATTGGTTGAGAATCATTTGGTTCACGAGGTGTACAAGTCGTCCGTCAGCTGTATCCAGTACTTTGGCCTAGATGAACACCTACAGCACAAAGCAACCTATTAATATTTACTTCTCAACGCCGTTTTAATATTATTGCCCAATGTCGGAATAATGATGCCCTAGCGGTTACTTTCTTGAGTCGTACAGTACATTCTGTATGGTCTTCTGTATTTGGTGCTGCTTTATAGATTTGAATTATCTGTTGTAATGCCTACACACTGGCTTTCCTGGGGACAATATCAAAAATTGAGGGTCATGATTTGAATATCTCTTTAGGTCCTGTCAACTGAAAAAGTTTCATTTTTTAATGAGTATCAATAACATAACTAATTTGATTCTAGATCGAAGACATACCTACTTTCTTATTCGGTTATCTCTTGTCTCACTGTAAAAAAAAGTCATTATTCATTACACTAGAAGGAAAAGGATTTCCATTTGATATCCACTTTTTTCAATCCAAACCCACCCACCGATTCTCTCTCAATAGTAAGAGATCAAAAGTTCACGGAATCCTATACCAACTGAGGGATGGAGAGGGAACCGGAAAAGGGAATATAGGGAAATTATACTCCGTACAATACACACGAATACACATACCGACGAGGACAACACACGCACTTTCACGTTCCATCCCGAAATCTTTATTAGCATCATCCTTAGGATTCTGTACTACTACCTAGTACCTTCACAGGTACAGTATCCCATCCTTCGGTCTTCAATAACTCCCTTCTTCTTGCGCTCATTCACCTGCATATCGCATACAGCATACATAATCCATACGACCTTGATAACCTTCAACTATTTTTCCCCTGGAAGCTTTTGCTTCAGATCACGATAGTAACCAATCTGGTCCCTCGAACTTTCTACAACCTAGTCACTCAAACCTATTAGCAAATAAACCCTGTTCAACGACTTTTTTACGCACATTACGACACCTCTAAACAGTAACGGGCAAACACAAGAAAGCAAAAGGTTGTCTAACAATCCTTCTCTACCCCTCGAGTTTGAAGCGGCGATATCTATCTATGAAGCGGTACCGGTAGACTCACGACTATTCAAGGCGTGAGGCACGAACTATTCGAACTACGATATTACAGTAGATTCGGCGGGGACTACCTATACTTTTCTATCCATTTCAACAACTAAAATCAACTAAATCAACCATCCGCGATCCAAGCTCCGGAGACCCTAACTTTTAAAAGAGCAAGTGAGAAAGATTGGAGACGACAGAGCACAAACCCAAGCACAACCCACCAACCCCTTGACCCATTTCTTACCACACCACACCTGGGTCCTGGGCACTCCCCAATAAGCAAAGCGAGGATAAAGCAAAAGGATAAAGCAAAAAGCCAAAGCAGCGAGCGCGAGCGATTATTATCCCTGAAAATACCACCAAAAACAAGTTAGAACGAAAAGGAAAAAAAGACACAGAGCGGACCATTCACACTTCATTCCACTCATTTCACCAGCGTTCTTCCTTGGCTTACTCATACATACCCGTTCTCCGTTCTCTCACCCCGTTCTCCTAGACTCCTGCCCATTATTCCAATTATTATTATATTATTTATTATTATTCTTATTCTTTTTTTTACCCTATCCAGTTGTCCATCCAAGTGCACACCACATACACCCACATTCACACCCAGGTAAATAAAAAAAGATCCAAGGCCCCTACCACATTTCGACCGCGCAGACCAGGTCCAAAAGGCTCAGATTTGAGATTCTCAA
The DNA here is from genome assembly GCA_014898415.1 of Stromatinia cepivora. NCBI lineage: Eukaryota > Fungi > Ascomycota > Leotiomycetes > Helotiales > Sclerotiniaceae > Stromatinia > Stromatinia cepivora. The sequence continues at coordinate 3,128,645 of RCTD01000001.1, read as the reverse complement.
ACGACTATTAACTCAACCCTTCCGTCTTAAACCCCCCGTGCCTTCCTCGTCTCAAACTCGAAAAAATATATACGTCTCTCATTCTCGTCGCAGGTCGCCCGTACATCGAAAAAGCTTCCACCCCTCCCTCAGCCGCAATCAATCTACTCTATTGATCGCAGCACTCATCCGAGGGTATCTCTTCATTTACCGACCGACCGAACGGAAACGATATCATCACGACGAAAGAGATTAGATTTGTTTTTAAAAAGTGTTGTTGTTGCAGCCTTTTTACTTGCACCTTTTCGCTCGCTGAAGCTTCTATTCCCCTTCAGTCCTCCGGTCTACCTTTTACATAAACCCTTCTCTTAATTTAATCAAACTGCGATTAGACGGTTTTGTTTCTTCTTTTTCTTCTTCTTCTTCTTCCTTCCTCTTCAAATACATTTCAAAAGATTCGTGTCGAGTTCTTGCTGGCCTCGAACCCCTCGAACGTCAACTGTTCCATCTGGCTTTATCTGGGAGCAGGCCCTCCATCTGAACATCAACCCCATCATTTCATAGAACATCCTTACGATACCGACACCAATTCAATTCTCCGACACTCGCTTCAATCTTCGAAATTTCAAGGATACTATTGCTTCATCGCCGTTGCTGATTTTTCCATTGCTCCAAACATTAATCAAGACGTCCCATACTTCGATACATTGTGTTCCTCAGCCTTACGGCCTTGCCGGCGTTTCAATTTCCTTATCGATTCAATTGATATCTTATCACTCAAATAGTCCTTGAGTTGTTGTTTCGACTCAATTGAATGGCGCATATGATGTATTCCCAACACCATGCGACGATGGCTCCTCCACAAAAACCAGAGACCTTCATGCTGAGCAGTGAAGCACAACAAAGTCTTCCTCAAGATGCTCAAGTAGCGCTTCAACAAGTCGACAATCGTAAGTAAAAATAAACAATACCCATGTGGATCTTATTGACTTGGTGGCAGTAAAATACTTTTTAATATCTGCTCCTGTCGATTGGTCGGCGGATCAATACATCAGACGATTTCTCCTTCCAACTGGTGAATACGTTTCTTGCGTGTTATGGTATAGTGAAGTTTTTCTTTATTAAAAGTGTAGTGGAGCTAATGATTGAATAGGAACAACCTTTTTCACATTTCTGGTACCGATATCGTAAGATGCCTGTCCTTCCGATTCCAAGCCTTCGGTCGACCAGTCAAGAACTCAAAGAAATTTGAAGAGGGTATCTTCTCCGATCTGCGAAATTTAAAATCTGGGACCGATGCCTCCCTTGAAGAGCCAAAGAGTGGTTTCCTTGATTTCTTATACAAGAACAATTGCATACGAACTCAAAAGAAACAGAAGGTTTTCTATTGGTATAGTGTGCCACACGACAGGTTGTTCTTGGATGCACTTGAGCGGGATTTGAAGAGGGAGAAGATGGGACAAGAGGCTACAACCGTTGCAGTCAATGAACCAGCTTTATCTTTCGAATTCGACTCATCGCAATCATTGTTTGAGCAACTCACAAAGGCCCAGCAAGCCAACTCTTCATCATTCTCTGCGCAACAACCTTCATATAATCAATCACAATCAACATCCCCGGTGATGCGAGCGATAGATTCAATGCCCCCTCCACAGATGGTTCCACAAGCTATGGCAATGCCAGAGGAGATGAACCAAATGGCAGCTTATCAACAAATGACGATGCAGCAAACACAGATGCAACCACAACAACATCATCATCAACAGCAGATGCAACAAGTTAAGAGGGAACCAGATTTCAACCGTGTTCAATACAATCAGAATGGTGTCCCGATCGGACAAACACATCAGCGACATGCCTCCATGCCTGCATACGGATTGGAGTACTCTCCCGCGCCCTCATTTGTTTCATCACACTACGAAGATTACAGTGCTCGTGGTATTTCATTTGAACCCATTACTCCACCTCAACAAGCCCTTGGAATGGGAGCTGAACCCGCTTATATCGCCAATGAAGAAACTGGTCTCTACACAGCAATTCCGGATCATATGGGTGGTGTTCATGGCCTGCACACGATGATGCAGTTGCCCCCATCAAACTTGTCTGGCCCACAATTCTCGCATGCAACCAGAGGTTATGGAGCAAACAATGTCTATTCAGTAATTGAGGGATCTCCAACTTACAAGCAAAGAAGGCGCCGCTCGTCAATTCCACCTGGAGTTGCATCCATCGTTGCAGCTGCTGCCGCAGCTGGTCAACATTCTCACCCAGCTCATAGACCGTCGGACCTGAGAAGATCGGTCTCGCATTCTGTTGGGCCAGTAGCTGAGGGCGACGAGTCAGGCGAAAACTCTCCACCTGGGCTTACATACAGCAACCAAATACCCCATCAAATGACACATCACAAAGAACTCGTTGATTTCTCCCGACATGGAACCCCACTTTCTACTGTCGAGGATTCTCCGCACATGAACCCAATGTCCTTGCAACAATCAGACTTTCAATTAAACAACGATGATCTTTCAGGGGATAGTCCACTGGATCACTCGCCTCAGCATGGAAACATGCAAGGACCTGGTGGAGTAGTGCGAAGAGCACGAAGCGCCACGATGATGGAACTTGGTCCCTATCCTCAAAAGTCACATTCATGCCCAATCCCCACTTGCGGTCGCCTGTTCAAGCGTTTAGAACATCTTAAACGGTATGTTTCATGTTTTCATTTTTCTTCATTGTTTCATTTGTCCGGCTGTAGATCAGGCCGCTGACCTACCCCCCTCCAGACATGTGAGAACCCATACACAAGAAAGACCCTACATCTGCCCACACTGCAGCAAAGCATTTTCCCGCTCAGACAACCTAGCCCAGTATGTTACACATTATTTGAATTTTATCCTACCTACAACACAGCACAGCACCCCTCGCCTGAATTCGATTAAGAGTGTTTAGAACATGAACTAACAATGATTCAATAGACATCGTCGTACACATGATCGTGGTGATGGATCTGAAGGTGCCTATGGCAGCTACAGTGGTGAAGAAGATTTTGAGGGTGAAGATCACCTTGGATCTCTCGAAGACGCTTCTCCAAATTCCGAAAATGGCTATCTCCCACAAAGCATGACGTCAAATTTCCACGGCATGCCTATGTCAATGGGAATGATGAATTCTGGTATGGCTGCCCCCAGTCAGCTTATCAACACACATCAACTCATGCAACAACCAATATAGAGTTCTCTCCAAACTCACCATCGTTGGAATTATAAAAGTCTCTCGATGTCATTTTATTCACCACTTAGTCAACTTTGACACCATCTACTACCCCACTTGTATATGATCCTTTTAGTAATTTTTTTCTCTATTTTGTTTTCATTGCATAGCTTTGCGAGCTCTATTGTATGCTAGACATTGCCATTGGCTCGCTCCAAGTCTTTCTATTTACCTCTATCTCCTTTTAGTTTTTCTTTGATACGGCTTTTCTATGGGGCGCTATGGCCTGTCGTGTTGGTTGCAGCTGCTTGGGATTACTCTGATGATCATGATGGATTTCTTTATGAAGCTCTCAACACCCTCGTCACCTTTGTGGGTTTGTTCGGACAATTGGGAAAAATGGGGTGTCTATAAGGGAAAGAAGGAACAGAAATTTCTCGGACTGGATGGAGTGGGTTGGCAGTGGCAAGAAATGCAGGGTGGATACCTTGCGTGTTTTGTTTTGTCTTGCCATTGGTTGATAAACTATTGTGCTCTTTATCTTCTCGTATGGAGTAGATGAACACCTAGACTGGGACTAGTTTTGTATGCGATATGCAATGTGATTTCTATTTTACGGGGTTCCGCTGGGTTGGGTCGGCTGGGGTTGAGGTGGTGGTTTTCTCGTGGCGATTTGTGCATTACAAACTGAGAGGAAGAAGGAAATCAGACATGGGGAGATGCATCGCTTGAAGATGAAGAAGGAGATGAGAGATGAATCTCCTTGTGTACAATCAAAAATGTTTCCGTGTGTTCTCTTTTTGGTCTTGGGGTGAGGACTGTGTGGAGTGGATCTTGATCGATTGACATGAGATGAGTTGAGTGGAGTTGATAAGAAGTGGATATGAGATGAGATGAAGAGAATTATAGATCGCGTTATACCTAACCTTATTTAGTCTGTGCTTATGCTTTTGATGTTGTGATGTGATGAAATGATGTGGAATAAGTTACTTTAGCGAGGAGTTTGGTATGATGTGGTACAGACGATTTGTCGTAATTTTGTTTCGAGTAGGTGGGATTTGGGGTATAATATATTGTTATTTTTTGTGTAATTGTTTTATTCATTTTTATTTGAGTAACTCTTACTTCTTGTCATTTGTAGCATAATCTTATTATACTCGAGAATATGATTTTGTAATAAGTAATAAAAAACACAATGAATATAATAATCTACTCTATTATGAAAGCCGGCGTTAGGAATCGAATCTAAATAGATATATATAATATATCTGACTATAATAATGAAGGGGTAGGATTTGTTTATTTTGTTTATTTTGTTTATATATATATATAATACTTCTTTATTTATATTAATCGATACTCTATATCAAAAACAATCAAAATATATAGTTTTTATTTAAATATTTTGATATAATCAAAAATTCAATAATTAAAACCTTTTTTAATATTAATTATTTTTAAATAAAGATTATATATAATAAATTTCAAAATCAAAACTTTGAAAAAATTATTTATAAAATAAAACGAGTTCGAGATGTTTTAATCTTTTATTATTCTTTTGTATTTATTAATTTATTAATATAATTTTTTAATACTATAAAAACAATATTCTATTTAATATCTAAAACTAAATATAATAATTTTCTAATAGTTTTTTGAATCCATTTAATATTATTTATATTTGCTTTTTTTAAATTTATATTCAAATTATTTTTTAATTTTATAGAAATAATAACTATCACAAATTCACTACCCGTTCTTAGCTAATCTATATAAATACCTTAACCATTCATTCCTTATATAATCAATACTTCTTTTAATATCTTCTTTTCTTTTATATAAAATATCATTATATATTTAAAATTTCTTTTTATATTATAATAATATATTCTATTATTCAAAAAACAATTTAATCTTACTTCGAAAGAAGAAAACGATTCGAAAAACGATTCAAAAATCTAATAATAATATTTAAATTCATTATAAATCAAATCAAGATCTAGATTTTGATAATATTATCACGAATCGTGAACCACAGGAGGCTAACCATATGATATCTCTTATCTCCTATATCAATTTATAAGCTGATCATCTGTGTATATACATTACGAATTATACAATTTAATATAATAAAATAGTAACCCTAATAATGTATATACATAATTCTGTAGTCTATAAATGAGTATTTGTATATATATATTTAATTACTTTTTATAAACTATAGTTCTTTAATTATAAATTCTAAGGAATATAATTGATCCTGTTTATTTAACTTTATTATAACTTTTATATATTATATTATTTACAATTTATTTATAAGTGTTCGGTTATTTAGTAGTTTTTTAAATAATATCTTATTTTAATAATACTTTTTTAAGTAAACTTTTATGAATGTTATATCTAAAGAAAGAAGATCTATTTTGATTTAATCAATGAAAATAAATCCTTTTAGAAGTATATTATTATTTTTATAATATAATAAACTTCTTCTTTTGTATACTCCAAACCTTCGAAAATATATTCTAAGGAATCTTTTTCTTCTCCTCAATTATTTCAATAATCCTTCGAAGAAAATATAAATATAAGATTGGATAATGTTACCATTGAAAGAAAGAAAACTGATAAAAAGAAGATTCCAATATATAAAGCCGATACTCCCAATAATTCAATTACTTTTTCTGAATCATTATTACAATTATAAGATCTTTATATAATAATTATGAATTTGAAAGAGAAGAATCGATAATTGAAAATTATAATGACAATAAGTTTTATAATAATATAATCTTCTTTTAAACCCTAAATAATATTTATATAAATATCCAGATCAATAATAATATCTAGGATTCCCTTTATTCCCTTAATCAAAACCCAAGAATCTTTATTCAAATAAATTCGAAGATCCCGAAATCAGAGGAAGAAAACTTTGATTAAACGATCTGATCATTTAGAGCCCTCCGATAGTTCTTTTTCTCTTTTAGGAAGTGATAATTCATTTAATAATCAAGGGTCCCCTCACTCAAGAAACCGATTTAACTGGTCAAGATTGTATTCCTATATATCACGGGATAGTATGATTACAGAGCACTTTCAGGGATCGGGGAATAGGTGGTACACGTGATTGGTCGAGTAAAAGAATTGAATGATTTGCCCTTGATTATATGAATCAAGAACTGTATATATAGAACAAATGAGTGGTTATCTAGCCGATATGCACCTTAATTAGGCTAGATCTTTGTTTATTAGTATATCAGGATCACCTTATCAATTGGTAGATTGGTAAGGGCTAGTAGATCCTTCATTCCGATTGGAAAGCATACGCTTTGAGGGCTTTCCGTGACATTATATTAATCACAATTCGCAACAAAATATATATATATCAAAACCTATAAATCTTATTACTAAATTTAACAATAATATTGAATTTAAAGCTAGTTTGTAGTAATTATTAGTCATAGAACGATTCGAGCTGTATACTACATTATTTAAAAATGAGATATAATACTGTATATATATAATCAATCAAATCAAATCGAAAGTACAAATACATTATTATACTCTTTATATACAAATACCCCAATTCATAGTATTCGAATTAATCGAACAGTTTGTAATGATCTATCGGAACCTGGTCGAAGTCGATGATATTTATTTTCAATACAAGATATAGATTATATCTAATACAATTCGATATAGCAACTTTTTAGAATAGTATAGAAAGTTTAGATTATTTATTATCCAAATAGAAATTATCAATGATAAGATTCTATTCAGAGATCTCGAATGAAAGATTTCCGATTTTCTTTCACGAATAATAGCAATATTTATCAAGGATTGTAAAATTACAAAAGAATTCGTGAATATACTTATTAAAATAAATCAAAATGAAATTTCATTATGAAAACGAAATCGATATTATATTAAACGAAAAATCTTTATAATTACTCGCAAATCAATAGTTACTATGAATCCTTTATAATCCTTTTAAAACTTTAATAATTTCAATCTTAGAACCTTTATATTCCCGAAACTATTTCCACTCTGGAATATCCCTCCCGGATACATTAGCCCCGCTGCATTCAATAATTATTCGAACTTCAAATACTCATTACCCTCTCTTTCTCCTGGAGTAATATATATATTAACACCTTATATCGATAATCTTAATGAAATTGAAACAATATAAGAAGAAACAAAAGAATTCGAAGAATATCGGGATACCAAAGAAAACTTCAATTTAAAAGCTACAACTAAAGTTATACAGAATACCTATTTAAAAGAAAAAAAGCGTTTAAAACCAAATATTTAAACTCTATCTTCATTCTAAACGTTATATAGAATATAAGATTTCTTGATCTAACTAAATTTATAAAAGGAAAAGCATTTATCCTTCTTTATAACCTTTTAAAAAATAGTTACATTTATCAATCAAAAGTATTCATTAATTTTGAAGCAAATGAATTCGTTTTTATTAATATTACATTCTTTAATTGTTTATTTTCTATATTTAAACCAAGAATTATACTGTTTGAAGCTTTAATTGAAATTAAAGGATATAATAGTATACAAGGCCATACCATTACCCATTTTACATTCTTTAATTTAATGGTCGAGGGCTGTGAACAATCTTTTGTCTCTTTCTTTATTACTGAATTAGAGAATTATAATATTATTTTAGGTAGACTTTAGTTATCAAAAATTCGAGTAAAACTTAATTACTTTAATCGATATTTCGAATAACCTAAAAAGAAATTCTGTACCATTTCTTATTCGAATAATTTTCTTATTACCCAATCATCCTTTTGCAAATGAAAAATCGATCGATTAATTCAACAAAATGCTGATCGATGAAATAACCAATTCGAAGAATATTGAAATCGAAGAGATTCATAATTGAATAAATCAATCGTAATTGGTGATATATAATAAAAACCTTCAAATATAAATATAATACAGATTTTTGTTGAAAAGAAAGAAATCCTGATTCCTTTCAAATTCAATCTATTTTTTTCTCAATTAATTATATCATTATTGTAGATTTGTGAATATCTTCTTTATATATCGCTCAAAGTTCTTGATCTATATATATTCAAATCCGATAAGTTTCAATTAGAATACAAAAAAGATGAACAAATTAAACTCTTTATTATTATTCTGAAAGAATTCGATGATGTAATAGATTTCCAATAGAACGAACGATATACGGAAGAGAGAGTATTGATTGTTTTGATCGAATTCAAGAATACAAAAGTTCAAAAGAAATTCGATCGAGTATTGATCGAAATCGATTCAGAATTCAAAATACCATTTAAATATCAATAATATCATCAAATTTTTTCCAAATATAAATCAAATATTTTACTTTTTAATTGATTTTATGATTATAAAATTATATTAAAAGATAAAAGAGAATAAATTTTATATTACAATCCATTTTATAAGATATCTTTAAAACAATTGAAAATTGTTAAAGAATATATTATGAATAATCTTAGCAAAGATTTCATTGAATTCAATTAAGTCTTTTATATTATATTCATCTTATTTGTCAAAAAATCTAATAATAATTTGAGGTTTTGTATAAACTTTAGATTATTAAATTCCTTAATATATAAAAATTGGTATTCCCTTTTTTTAATCAATGAAATACTTTTTCGATTTTTTAGTATTAAGATCTTTATCAAATTCGATATTCATTAAATTTTTCATTATATAAAAATAAATTCTATTTTGGAAGAGTATATTATCTTTCGAATCCAATATGGATTATATAAATACAAGATTGTATTATTTGGATTAATAAATGATTTTGTAATTTATTAATATTATATAAATAATATTTTATTCGATTACTTAAATATCTTTTATATAATATATTTCGATAATATTTTAATCTATTCCGAAAACAAAGAAGAATATCAAACTTATATTAAATTAATTTTCAAACAATTAGAAATTATTAGTTTACAAGTGGATTTCAAGAAATATAAATTTAATATTATATATATTAAATATTTAGGTTTTATTATTTTTATTAAAAAAATAAAAATAGATCTTAAAAAGATTAAAATAATTGAGAATTAGATTTTTCCAATAATAATAAAAAGGATTTAATTATTCTTCAATTTTTGTAATTTTTATTAATAATTTATTAAAGATTATAATATAATAACAAAACCTTTCAATAAATTTATTAAAGTAAATATTAAATTCATATTCGATAAAATATACTAAAACATATTCAATATCTTAAAGAAAAAGTTTATCTCTATTCCATTCCTATAACATTATAATTATCGATTCCCCTATATACTCGAAACAAATATATCCAATAAAATAATTATTAATATATTATTATAATAGTATAATAAAGATTAATTTCCTATAATTTATTTCTTCAAAATCATAATTATTGTTAAATTAAACTACAAAATTTATAACAAAGAAATACTATCAATCATTCGATTTCTCAATTATTGGAAAGCGGAATTTATCGGTTTATTATATAAAATCAAGGTTTATATTGATTATAAGGTCTTCAAATATTTTATAACTATTAAGACTCTCAATATTCGATAAATTTGCTAGGCAGAAATTCTAGTCGATTATAACTTTATTATTATATATCGTTTTGGAAAAGATAATCCTTTTATTAATGCTTTAATCTATCAGATCGATGAATTGGATCTCCAGAATTATACCAAAAAGAAAAATCGATTTCAACAATTTATTAAAGATAATCAAATTGATATCAAAATCATAAAAAAAGTTTTACAAAAATATCATCTAAACGAAACAACGATTATTAATATCGATTTGAATGAAATTACTCTTCGATTCGATTTAATTAATTATATTATCGAAACAAATAAAATTATAAATAATTTATTAGTATTTAGAATACAAGTTATTCAAGATCATAAATATATATCATTCCAAAATAACCTTTTATTTTATAATAATTATCTAATAATACCCGATATCAATGATTTTCAAACTTATCTTATTCGTGAAACCTATAATTCCATTTCCATTATTCATCCTGGTACAAACAAAACCTAACTTTTATTATTTCAACAATACTACTGATCTAGAATATATAATACCATAACCAGATATATATATAATTGTCATATCTACAAACACAATTCCATTCTATACAATTGTATCTCTGATTTATTATATCCACTTCCGATTCCTAATCAAATATAATAATATATCATTATAAATTATTATAGTTTTAATAAAGATAAATACAGATATAATAATATTTTAATTATTATTAATCAATTAATAAAGTAAATTATCTCCATACTTTATTATAAATTAATTGATATTTGAATTCAAATACAATTATATTTCTATTATATATATCGATATTATAATCCCTTTGATATTATAATATCGAATTATGGTTTTCAATTTATATTACAATTCTGAAAGGAATTCAGTTAAATCCTAAAAATCGATTTCAAATTATCTATTATTTATTATCCCTAAATCGATAATTAAATTAAGATTTATAATCAATATCTTCAATAGCAATTAAAATTATTTATTAGTTATTATCAAAATAATTAATCAGAATTTCTATCTATAATAGATTATATATAATTTACTTTTTTATACAATTCCTTAAGAGAGTTTATATTCTATGAAACCCTATATGGGTATACACCGAAATATATATAGGAATGGAAGGAAGATGCTAATAAACCAACAAACGATATAAATATATATGATATTCGTATATATATAGAACATAATAGATTAGTTTTTATATAAACAAAAGAAAATCTATTATATATTTAAATCAAGATATCGAAATCCATAAATATTCATTAATATAAAATCGATTTCGATATTAGAGATTATATATAACTCAATATAAAGAATTATTTTATTTAGAAATCATTTAAGAAACTGGATTTTCTAATTCAAGGAAGATTCAAGATCATTGATTGATCTGGAAACTTTTTCAAACTCGAATTCCTGATTACAATAAAAATTCATTTTATTTTCTTTTTAGATTAATTATATAAAATATATAATAATCCTTTTCCTAATTAGATACTTAAATTATCTCCATTTATTAATATAATTAATAATTCGGAATAAAAAATGAAGAAAATTCTAATAATAAAGAAAATACAAAAAACTCTATTATACAGAATCTCATAGTTTAATAACGATATCGATCTTATTTAATATTCTACTTCTGATCTTAAAACATTACTATATCTTCTATACGATTTTCATTTGTCCAATCCAATATTGCCTGATCCTTCCAATCGATTAATTGATTGAATAAAGCTTTATAAAAGCGAAAAGGATAATTATAATTATATAAATAATAATTCATCTATAAAATCAAAAAAAAGAAAAGTGTTCTTCAATTCAGCAGATTAGATATTATAATTTTATAATAATATATATATATATAATTGTAAAAAGATCAAAAACTTATACAAATTCAAGGGAATTTGATTATATATATATATAATCCGAACTTTATACAACAAACGAATTATTACTATCAAAACAATATAAAGATAATATATTTCAAAAAACTTATATTTATAATTATTTCAAAAATCATACAAAGGAAAACTTGAATATAATAAAAACGAAATATAATATTACCTCTATCGATTTTGTTCAATTTGATTGATTTAATCAATTTGATCGATTAACTTAATTGATTTCGGAATTAACCATATTAACCATTTATCATTACTATACCATAATTCAACCTCCTTCTCTTTTCTATTGAAACTTTTTCTTTTCGAAAATTCCCTAAATCAAGGAGAATACAAATCAATATTAATTTAACCAATTAATAAACAATTTGATCGATTTAATCAATTCATTTATCATTTTGATCGATTTGGTTAATTATTTTGATTAATTTGATCAATTTCCAATAAATTGATCAAATCAACCAAAATGACTAATCTAATTGATTTAGAGCTTATAAACCTTCACAAAACCTGATTTCCAATGAAATAGTAATGGAATAAAGGAATGAAACACTCGAGAACGAGTTTTTCCAAAAGAGGGGATAGTATTATGAATTGTGAATTATAGAAGACTAATTATATGATACTTTTTATCTTTCATATCAATTTATAAACTGATTATCCATATATATACATTACGAATTATACGATTTAATATAATAAAATGATAATTCTAATAATGTATATGTATAATCCTACAGCTCATAAATAGATATTTGTATATATATATTTAGTTGCTCTTTACAAGCTATAATTCTTCAATTGTAGATTCTAAGGAACATAATTGACCCTGTTTATTCAGCTCTACTACGGCTCTTATGCGTCACAAATATTATAGATTAGATACTTTACAAAATACAAAATTTGACATAATCCAAATTCGATTCATATTCAGATTTAGAATTTATCAAATAACGAAAACAATTAATCTAAGAAATATATTTCGATTTTTAAAATATATTTTAAAAACTCAATTACTATATTAAATACTTTAGAATCAATTATTTTTATTAGATAAAAAATAGCATCAAAAACTAAAAATTATATTCGGAAAGTTTTCGGTTAATAATAATATCTTGTATATAAACTTTCTACTATCGATAATACAAAGCTTATAAATCCTATATTTATTTTTTAAATGTTTATTAATAATTTGAATCTGGAAGTTTCGAATTATATAATATATTTATACAACTTTGTAAATAAAGTTTTTATATAAATAAAGACTTTCTATAAAGATATTTACAATTTAAACGAAAATTTATAATTAATCGATTTATTTAATATATAATACCAAGAATAATTAATTATAATAAATATTAATATAATTATTCCTTTATATTTCTATCAACCTCGATAAACTACAAAAAACTTTGATTCGTTCAAAGAAGATAAAATAGATAATTTAATAAAATAAAATAAATATCAAGATTGGAAATTAGATTTATAAATTTATTGGAAAAATAATATTATATTTTTTAATACAAAACGAAAAAAACTATTCTATATAATCTCTTTATTAAAAAAATAATATAACAAAAAAAATAAAAAGATATAAAGAACATTATATAAAACTGTCACGGGTTCACTACCCGTTCCTAGCTAATCTGCATGGATGCCTCAGACATTCATTCACTATATAATCGGCGCTCTTTTTAATATCTTCTTTCCTTCTTTATAGAATATTATCATATTATCTAAAGCCCTTATCATCACTATAATAATATATTTTATTCTTCAAAAAATTCTATTATTCAAAAACAAAAACAATCCAATCTTACTTTACAAAAAAAATTATTCGAAAAGATCAATTCAACAATAAAACCTCGATTAAAGAATATATCGATTATTAAAATATCAACAATTTATAAATCGAATTTAAAAGCTTATATTTCGATACTATAAAATCAATTTAGATCTAGAATTCGATACAATTTAGATCAAACTTATACCTAGTTTTGAATTGATTTTACAATAAAAAAATATTGAATTATAAAATCATATTTAGATTTTTAAAATATATCTTAAAAACTTAATCATTATATCGAATACTCTTAACATCAATACTTCTTTAATACAAAAAACAACAAATAAACCCCAAATCTACATTCAAAAATCCTTTATTTAATAACAATAATTTACACACAAACTTTCTATTATTGATAATACAAAATTTATCGATTCTATATCTATCTTCCAAATTTTTATTTATAATATAAATTCAAAAGCCTCAAATTATTTAATATATTTATACATTTTCGTAAACAACATTCTTATTTAAATAAAAATTTATCGAAAGAATATTCATAATTTAAATAAGAATTTGAAATTATCTATATCGATCAATATATAACTTTTATTCCAAAATATATATTTTTATAAATAACTAATTACAATAAATATCAATACAATCATTTCTTTATATATTTATTAAATTTATTAGATTATAAAAAACTCTAATTTATTTAAAAGAAATAAAACAAATAATTTAATCAAATAAAATGAATATTAAGATTGGAAATTGAGTTTATAAATCTATTAGAAGAATAATATTATATTCTTTAATATAGAGCAAAAGAAATTGTTTTATATAATTTCTTTATTAAAGGGATTAATATAATAAAAAAGAAAAAAAGATATAAAAGATATCATAAATAATATATTAGAGTTTATAATAATAGATTTCTTTTTAACGAAACTTGATAACCTCTTTATCTTAATCGATATCAAACAAAAGATTATAATAAAATTCAATAAATTTAAAATATAAAATAAAATATTATTCGTCTTTTTTATATTAAATTAAAATATCTTAAAACTCTGAATAATAAAACTCTTTGCGAAATAATTATATATCACGGGATAGTATGATTATAGAGCACTTTCAGGGATCGGGGAATAGATAGTATTGGAGGTTATGTATTTGAAGGTGATAAATCTTATAATTAGGAAGTAGTGGCTCAGAGACTATAGTGGAATAAGCAAATATTAAATTATAATATTAAAAGTTGAATAATATAATGATATTGTATATAATATTTGAATATAGATTTTTAATCTTTAATATTGAAGGTATAACTTTTTTATATATCTCTTTTAAATTCTTTTATATATCAATATTTTATTTTTATTTATTAATTTGAATAAAGATTTATTATTCTAATTATCTTGATTAGTATTATAAAGATTCTTTATTTCGAATAATCCCGATATTCGATTAATTTAGATTTCTTTATTCGAATATCTATGAATAATAATTTTTTCTTAAGTTTTGATATTAAAATCTAATAATAATGATTTACTATTATTAAACGTTTTAAATTTTAAATCTTTATTTAATGATTTAATATAAATTATATAAACTAAATTAAATATATTTAAATTAAATTATATTTCTTTTATATATTTGAATTATCTAATAAAAAAAAAATTCGGATTATATAAAATTTCAATTATTAAATATTTATTTGTTTATTGATTTTGATTTTGATTTTGATTTTGATTTTGATTTTGATTTTGATTTTGATTTTGATTTTGATTTTGATTTTGATTTTGATTTTGATTTTGATTTTGATTTTGATTTTGATTTTGATTATGATTATTGTTACGTATACGTACAACGTGATCGATTCGAGCCCTAATCGGAATGCAGTATTCCCTGAATAGGCTAAGTGAGCTTTTGGCCTATATATATATAGTTATATAATTCTACCTTTCGATCTGTAGCTTTTAATTCTAAAAGATATTCAAGTTATTCGGCCGTTGTATCATATTATTAAAAGCTCCTTGAAAAAAAAAATCGAATAATATATATATACATTCAAGCTTACGCATATTCCACAAGTTCTAGATATATGTTTATACTTCTATTTATATATATATATTTATAATATAATTTGTGAAATTATCTTTCCTTTATTAAAACCCTTTCTGAAAGGACTCTTTATAATTTTTTGAAGGTATTCATATTTGAACGATATTCCCTTCGATTTTATTTCACTTTTCAGTAATAGAATCAATCAACTTTGCAATCGGCGAATTACAAATCGAAATAATATAATAATATAAAAAGATTACTTTTCTATATTCTTTATTCCTAACTCGATTAAATCCTATTCCAAAATTTTGTCTTCCCGATCCGGAAAAATTTAGTGGAAATATATAAAAGTTCGATATCTGGTTTTCTTTAATTAAAACTAAATTTCAAATAGATGGTATTATAATCGGCAATTTTATTGTTTAATTTTATTATGTTTATTTTAACCTTGAATTTCAAATTCAAGTTATGATATTGTTATAACTTTTATTCATCGATTAGGTTATTCTTTTTGATTATAATACAATCTTTGATCAACTCTTTAAAGTTTATAATAACTTTAATAAGGTTCAAAAAGCTGAAGATCGTTTTTATATTTTGAAGTAAGGTATTAATTCGTTATATATTTATATTGCAAAATTCGAAAGAACCTTATACAAAGCTTGTAATCAAAATTAGCCTGATTCGAATAAAATATCGATCTTCTGTAATAGACTTAATTCAACTTTATACAATCGGCTTGCTCAGCAATTCAGTTTACTCCATTCCTATTCTGAATTCGTATAAATTATGCAACAATTAATTGTTTGTTCGATCAATGGTTTCATTTTTAGTGGAATTATTAGTTCCATTCCCTATATATTGCAAGGTTTTAGTTTTTATTCTTAAAATCATTCCGATTCAATGGATGTATCTGATATCAATCATACTCTAGGTATATTCGATTCTGATCTCACCCTAATGCCATTATCAAAAGTATCCCTTTGGCTTCGATAATTGAGAGTTTCTGAATTCATTTTACAAAAGCGAACTCGCTTTTGTAAAGAAAACAGATATATAAGATATAGGTCCTTATATTATTAAATTTGTATTTGTTATTTAAATCCATATAATGGAATATATAATTCATTTGATCTAGTTAATTATTTTATATTAGTTATTTTGAATGATAATAATATAGATTCAGAATAGAATGAAAAAAGGATAGAAAAGAAATTAAAGAATTTAATACATTTGGAAAATGTGATTGATGAATATACTTTTTCTAATTGAATAAAGGAAGTGACGGATACTACTGAATTTATGTATTTGATTAAATTGACGAATAAAATTAATAATTTGTAGTTATAATTGTTTTCAGATTCTTTTATATTATTCGTTTAAAGTATTCGGAATAAGTTTTTATATAGAAAAGGGTAATATTATGTATATATATAATATGATCAATTCAAGCCCTAATCGGAATGTAGTATTCCCTGAATAGGCTAAGTGAGCTCTCGGCCTGTGTATATATAATCATGTAGTTCTATCTTTCGATCTGTAGCTTTTAATTCTAAGAGATACTCAAGTTATTCGGCCGTTGTGTTACAATTATTATGATTATTATGATTATTATGATGATTATGATGATTATGATGATTATGATGATTATGATGATTATGATGATTATGATGATTATGATGATTATGATTATTATGATTATTATGATTATTATGATTATTATGATTATTATGATTATTATGATTATTATGATTATTATGATTATTATGATTATTATGATTATTATGATTATTATGATTATACTTTAGTTTTTCAGTTCTCGAAATTCTTCTAGCCGAAATAAGAAATTTCAGACAGAATAAGAAATATAAGCGAGATACTGAGTATCTTTAGAATAATTTAAAATTAGAAATTTTATTTTTCTTGATTTTCCTTGCAAAAATTATTTTCAATTTGTTTCACTAATTTTCTATCTTGATTATATAATCTAGAAAAATCGTAAAAATAAATTTCAAATTTTTAATTATTATTTTAGAGTGAAATATTTGAGATTTTCAATTTGCAAGATCTCCCTATTACTTCTATAAATATTATCGTTTGTTAAAGTAGGTGAGTTTTTGTGTAAAAAGGCCTTTCGGCTAATTTAAGTCGTCTAGTACTGTATATGCTTCTGTGTTCACTCTCGTGTTTAAGGTTACTGGTAAATATCTAACATCTTGGCAGGCATAAACATTTGGAAGTCGATCGAAATGGTCAAGTGTCGGACAATTGAGTGAATTTTCTGAGACGCCCGACGGGAGATGGAGGACAAGACGATTTATTTGTATATTACTGCTTATAGCTGTCCTTTCTGTCGTGCCTCCTCTATTCATATTTCCTTTTCGTCGTGATAGGTTTATCTATTGATCTGGATGGACGAATGAGGTAAAGGTAAGGGTAAGTACTCCTGGAATATGCGAGCACTTGAGCTTTCCCCGCCTAAGCAGTAAGTTGAATTGGAGAACGAAGGAGATGGCTCTTGTCATTTGGAGAATTTCCTTCTTGAAGTAATCTTTTAGCTAGGGGAATAAGATCCAGTTAGGCCGTGGCGCATAAAAGCTCGATATCAGGGTTTGATGGCTTTCGGATTCGTTGTGAAGATATGAGTCTTTCTCTAATACTGGCCAGCAAAGATGCTCTATGTTATGTATGAGATTCGTGCCGGCCTCCTCTTAAAATTATTGAGAAACGTGACGAATCTCGGGGTATCGGGGTTCGAGAGAGATATATTCCATTCTGAACTCTGTACGGGGAGTAAGAATACCAGAACTTGAATTTCCCGTGATCATTTTCAACGTGCCATGGCCAGATCTGCGGAGCGAATTGTTAATAATGTAAGGAGTCTAGAAGTCGTGATGCGCAGAGTACCCGACTTGACACGTGGTGTCGGCCACATTGCTATCTATGTATACTGTAACACTATTTAAATGGGTTTCCAGCAGCATAAAAATGGTTTCATTCCGCTTCAATTTTCGAGTTTATACGGTCGTGAGTTTTGAGCGTACTTATAAGCTACGAGAGTAATCAGTGTATTGGTAGATTCTGTTTCATGATCTCAAGCAAGATTGAGGGCCTGGAAAGAAGGACCTCCTCACAACCAAGCCCCAGTTTCTTTGGGGGGAGATTCAAAATAAAAAATACCCCTGATTTGGCTTCACTGGCAGTGGTCAATGGAATACGGTAATTTGTCGTTGTTCCATCCATTGAAAATCTAGAAATGCGGGGACAGAAAGAGAATTCCACTCAAACGCATGATATTCATTACCTTTACAGAGAAAGAGCTGAGTTGGGGATATGGAAATGATTGTAAGCTTCTGTTGATTGGTCTCTTATCAGATAAATACTGAAAATTCCTCCAGAGGATCTGAGCTATTGGATGAAGAGAAAATAATGGGATCGGATTGTAGGAAATATTGTGTGATGAATTGGTGGCTGGTAGTGTTGTCTGAAATATAGGAAAGACGCAGAATAATAGGTCTAATGGTAATAATAGTGCAATTATAGAGATAGGAAGTAATAGCAGCCGTAGTACAATCGGCGAGATGGTAAGAAAATACTCGTTGTCCTCGCCATTTATTGAAGAGCTGGAATCATATCGCATGTTCTTGAATCTGTATTGGGGCTGTGATTGTCTACTGTAAGATTGCACGGATAACCTCACATTTCCTCATCTGTGTATGTCAATTAAGTATATCGTGTTATACAAGGAGAGGGGTTTCTGATTACCATCCCAAGTTACACAAACCCCGCAACACGCCCCCAAGTTGAACTTTCAACCTATTACTATCAAAACTTTCGACGATATATATCACTTTAACATCTGCATTCAATTTCATATGGACTGGCAAAAATGTAAAGCTTAATATCTCGCCTACATACAAACCACCAAGAACCCATTCTAAGTACCAAAACACTTCTCATACCCCACCATCGTAAACCTATACCTAACATCATTATTATGCAACCTCGTCAACGCCGTCTTCAATCCCTCCTCCCCAATTTCAATCGTCTCGACCCAACTCTTGATACCCTTCTCCACCGCCAAATCCAACATCGCCAGAACCTCTTTTCTGCTCCCCAAATGACTTCCTCCGATCAGTACACCGTTTTTCAATAGTTCAAAGTTATCGATGGTTTGGCCTTCGCCTTCGGGAAGTCCGACGGATACCCAGTGTCCGTGTACGTCGAGGAGCTCGAGGTACTCGGAGAAATTGAACCCTGAGGAGGAAGAAGCTGTGTTGACTATCAAGTCGAAGGTCATGATGTGCTCTTTGTTCCAGTCCTTGTCGGCGGTGGCGAGGAAGCCATCAGCGCCGAGTTTCTTTGCGTCGGCTTCTTTGGCGTGAGTTCTATTTTCGGGAGTTTGGATTAGTATAATACTCATCTCAAATCATCTCAAGTCACCCCCCAAAAGATTGGGGTAGTAATATCAACATACCTCGAAATAGCCCAAGTCTCAGCCCCCAAAGCTTTAGCAAACATAACTCCAAAATGACCAATTCCTCCCAATCCCACAATACCCACCTTCTTCCCGGGTCCACAGCCATTCCTGACCAAAGGACTATAGGCCGTCAAACCAGCACACAACATAGGAGCCGCCTCTTCACTCTTCAATCCATCTGGGATGGGGAAAACCCAATGCTCATGAGTTCTCACATGGCTAGCATAACCACCTTGGGAAACGATACCCGTTTCGGGCCAGACGGCCCCATATGTATCGAGTTGGTGACGACAGTATGTTTCATTGTCATTTTTGCACTGGCGACATTGGAGACAGGAGTATGATTGGGCGCCGACACCAACGCGTTGACCGGGCTTGATGAGAGTTACTTTTGGGCCGACGCGGAGGGCTTCGCCTACGATTTCTATGGACGGGTTGGGAATATTAGTATGATTTTCATTTTTTTTTCATAACTATTTTGTTTGATTTCTCGCCCAAAGGATTGATTCCCTTCCCAATCGAAACTAGGAACCAAGTAATCGAGGAAAACACAAAACAACAATTGAGAATATATAACGTGGGGAATCCATACCATGCCCCACACAAAGCGGAAACTTCTGTTCACCCCACCCTCCACTAACAGTATGCAAATCACTTGCGCAAACCCCACATGCCAAAATCTTGATATCGACATCATAGTCGCCGAAAGGTTTGGGTGTATATTGATTCTTATGAAACTCGGTCCATTTTGCAGGATTTTCAATTTGGAATCCTGTGAAGGTCTCGGGATATCCCATTTTGGTATATTTTATGTGGTGATTGATGGGTAGCTTTGGAGGGGTATATGTTGGAATTTCTTAACGGGGAAGTGTGTGAGAGATTAGATTGGTGATAGGAGTAATGGTATGAGGAAATAGAAGAAGAGAGAGAGGAAGAGGAAAAAGTGAAAAGGGATTTCTCGACTATAAATACCTCCTCCTCTTTCACCCGCTAAGTTTTCCCTGTCCAAGGAGCATGTATGGAGGTTATATATTCCCCATTTGAGGGCCGACCACCCCACCATCCTGGCGGGGTCATGTCTCGGATTTATCTCATCAAATGGATTGATAGTATTAAGATTTTTTCCCGGGGTAGTTGTCGTGGTAGTGCCATTTTATGGGTCACCGGGGAGGTCTTCTTTAATACGTTGATATCAATGCGGCTGATTATTTTTCCACCAGTTAAAATGTGGGATTCGGGGAATATCACATCACGGCATATGGTACTATAACATTCGCGGTAGATGATAGATCTTAGGTTTCTGCAATGAAAAGGACAGGACATACGATACTCCTCTTGATAATAAAACCCAAGGCAGAGATCCCATCACATACTCTCAAAATCTCTATCAGCTGATCTCCCAATTTATATCCAATAATATCTTATGAGGTGTCTACAATTCTAAACAGTTATTATGCAATTTGAGTACTAGTCACTCAATCTTGCCAATGATAGGCAGGCAAAAGAGAATACTGACGGATAGCTTCATAATTCCATTTGTTCTATCTGTCTACTAATATACTCATACAGCATCCATTAAAAAAAGTGAGTGTTATATGATTTCCCCCCGCGCCCTTGAAAGTATGTTGCCCATCCAGCGCTGTGCATGCCAATTTAAAAAGTCCCTCCCTGTAGCCTCCAAAACGCACAAAAGTCATGGCATTAATTTCCCTTCAAGCACAATAATCCTCCTGCAAATAAACTCCATCGTTAAAGCATGACGCATCGATGCTTTTCCTTAATAAACTGACCGATAACTCCATGGCTTCCCTACGAAACTTGTCGGACCTGGATATAGAGAACTCCCACTCCCACACTAATAACACACTTTGATCGAATTAGAGCCCATATTATACAAATACCGTAGTCCTTAGAAAGAAATCATGATCCATCAAATAAACCCAAATTACTTGAATCCTCGAAATTTTCTTCTGCCTTTCCCCTTCCTTCCTTTCGTGGCCGGTGTAGTTCCATTCTGTTCACTAGGGCCATCCTGAATGCTAGCTAATGCTTTGACATCCTCATCGTCCATTTCGCTGAGGTCATCGCTTGCGTGAGAGCCATTCGAATTCTCGACTGAAACTTCTTGCAAGACGCTTGTTCCTTCAGGCTGGAAATCTTTGACATACCATGGGATACCCCCATTGGTAAGGACATCTGTACCATCTGTGGTACTTTCACCATTTGACACGGGTGGCGTTGGTGGAGAAGGTTGATTCTCTTCTGGAGTAGAAGAATAGCCATTGGTATCAGGTGGTGTAATACCATTACCATTACCATTACCATTTATAGTGGGTTTTTCGATGCCGTTGTTAAGGAGTTGTGGATCTATCATGTGGTCTGTACCAGGAGTGGCAGCAGGTGCGACATGAATAACATCCTCGACATCATGCTCCTTGTGGGCGCTGGCATCGACATCTGGCATATCCGTATCTATATCTTCAGCGTTGGCATCGGGAGATCCCAAACATAATACCACGCCACTCTCTAAAGCTTCACAAGCAAGCTCTTCTGATTGTGCAACATCCATCATGTCCTCATCTTGCGATGGCTCCAGTGCTCCAACATCTGCGAACGCATCAAGTGAGCCGTTCGAACCTTCAGGAGGAAGTAGACAGTTTTCGAGTAAGGTATTCAACACTTTCAGCTGATCCTCGGGCGTCGTTTTAACCACATCACACTCGGCTCGAATTGCAGCCTCCAACATAGGCTGAACAGCTTTGATTATGCGTTTTCCGAGCTTACGACGATCTCGGACTTCGATAATGACCTTTTTGGTGGAGGTCTTTTCAATTTCCTCAGCCAAAATTTCTTTCTGTTCACCTCGTGGAGCAGCATCCATGATAGCAGCATTAATCGCTGAACCAAAGTCTTTCGCAAACGCCCCCGTAGTAGTGTAAAAGCGTTGATTGAGCTTCTCACTGAGTCGATTGAGGCCACCGGCAAAAGCCTTCCTGCTATCGAGTCTGTATCCCGTTAGCTTTTTTTCGCCTCCAAAATTAGGCAAACCTTACTGTAAGGCCCTTTCAATAACCGGGGGAAGTAAATGCGCAACAGGGAAGTATATTGTATCGACAGCATCTTTCTCGACCCTTGCAGCTTCCAACTTCTTCAGTTCGCGTTCTTTAACTTCTCCAGCAAGTTCACGAAGCTTTTTGATGTCTTTGAGCAGAAGTTGAGCGAAGCCGATACGACGTGTAAGTCTTTCCCTTCCTACGTGACCCATACCGGAGAAGTTGCGCCGGGTGATTTCCATGGAAGAGAAACTTTCCATTTGGAGTTGTAATCGCTTCAAAAGAGCTGCACCCCTTCGGGCCTCTCTCTTGAGCGTCCAATACTTACAACAATCTGCAGTCCATTCCCTACGCCTGCGAAGATTATAACGTTGTAATGACATTTCAACAGAGTTGAAGATAACTTTCGGAATGATCGGAGCCCCCGAAGGAAGTTTCCAGACACCTTTGATTGGCTCTTCGGACTGAAGATCTTGATTGTATTGCAGCAATGATCCACGGGCACCATTCAACTCCATAGCTTCGGGGTGTCTTCCAGCTTTGCGATGCGCTACAGCCAACATACCTGCCGCTTCATTGGAATCAGCCCATACACGTCCGCGCATAGTTTTCTTGTAGAACCTCCGAGCTTCCGCAGTAGCGGCGACAGTGTCGTTCTCCCGAGCATGATCCGGGGGCGAGTGTTTATCACAAAAGGCTTTCAGAACAGCATGTCCATCCAGAACTGCCAATGTACCATGGCTATTCTTCATCTTCAAAAACAGGCGAGCTCTGCGAGCACAAGTAACATGAAACGCTGTGAAGCAGGCCTTATTGCCACATTGCACGCATGCGCCCATATTTTGGTTGCAGATATAGCAGTTCAACTTCCATCTGCTCTTTGGCACCTTCTCCACTTCCATAACTGGCTCCATGAATGTAGTATTGCCAAGAGAGACTTCAGGAATCCACATTGCACAAAGTAAATGCGACCATTTTGAAGCGTTTGTTTGTTTGAAAGCTCCGTCAGTGTTCGGACAGAAAATGCAAGTCTAAAAGATGTATTAGCATTGGGAGTGGGAATAGGAATCTTGATTTGACTTACAGGAGTGGAACGTCCAATTAATTGACACTTTCTGCACATCCATTGGCCTTCGGGGATAAAAGGAACACCATAGCATTCTTGATGAACGGCTAAGTCACAACCATCGCAAAAGACAATGGCATTGGTGTTTTCACAATCTCCATCATCACAAATAGCACATTTGCTATCTTGTTCTTCTCCAACCTGGGCCTCGCCATTAACTGCAGCAGCGGAGCTGGATCTAGGCCGATGGGTTTGAGGGGGTTTTGGATTCGGCTTTGGTATAGTTCGTTCTAGATTATGCCAATCCTTCTCTATCTTAGTTAAAGTAACTTCGAAAATGTGCCGAGGAACCTCCTCAACGCCTTCCGCCTTCCGCTTCTCGTTATATTGCTGCAACCATTTATCATCTGCCTCATCCATGTCATACTCAACACGACCAAGGGTGCTTCCGATTCCATCTAAATCTTCGTTGAAGTTGATATCAGAAGCTTTTATGAACTCTTGCTCAGGCCGAGTAAATTCGTCGCTTTCCTGATATCCCACATTCGCCATGGATTTATCGACGTATTGGTCGAATTCTGGCGTGTCGAATTTTTTGAGAGTATTTGTTAGTCGGAACGATGGTTGTGGTAGGGTCAACTTTTCCTTAGCACTAGTATTCGTAACATGTATGCCTTTTGGCGTTTTTGGTGTCTTTGGGGTATTTGGGCCCATAGGTATTCCAAGATTCGCGGCAGCCCTTGCAGCGTAGAATGCTTCGGGATTCTTGGGAGGACGACCAGGCCTTCTCTTGCCTCCTCCTGGTGTGCCAGGAATGGTATATGGAATTGATATACCGGTTGGTAGGGGAGTAGGGGTTGCACCATTTGGACTTGCGACTGCGCCACTTTCACCATTATCGTTGGCTTGCCCAGGCTTACCATTCGCTGATCCTTCTGCTGATTGCGATGCGCCGGCGGGTGTTGCAGGCCCCGAGTTCGTTATTCCCTCGACTGCTTCTTGACTGAAACACATCATTTCTTGATTTATATCTAGATCGGGGTGAAACTCCTCCCAGCTGCGTTCTTCTCGTGGCTTGTATCCATCATTTTGGGCGACAGCTGCGGCAGCCTGCGATGACGATCCGAATCTGCTTGGGGCGGCCATGGGGGGCTGTTGTGCACGAGGAAGTACCGTTCTTGTTCTTGTTGTTCGATTATCTCTGCGAGGGTAAACGACAGGTTGGACTCCGTTCGCAGCGTTTTCGCGTCCTATACGACCGCGAGGACCAATATAATTATAACCCCCTGGTCCTGTACCGCCGACTAATAGTAAATCTTGACCGTTCTCGTCCACGTATCTGCCACCTCCACCAGGGCCGCCTGGGACGTATCGACCTTTTTTAGGAGGCTCAGAGTTTGGGTTTTTGATAGTTGAATTTTCTAATCGACGATTTGAGGCTGATGCGGATTTTGGGCGGGTAGATCTTGTGCCTGAGCCACTTGCAGCTCTTCTAGGGGTTCCGGGTATTGGCGTCGGGGCCATGTTGATATTTAATTCACTTTGAAGTATTTATGCGACGAGAATGTGAAAAGTGTGGACAAAGGTGAGTTTGTGCCACTAGTGTGGCAGTTAAAGGTGATGATGAATAGTATTGGTTTCCGTGAGGGGCGAGGCGCATTAGGTACCAAATGGTATAAAGGCACAATATTGCGCGTCTTTCTCTTTATAAATGAATTGAATGATATTGTAAGAGTGAATTACACGAAAATATTGTCAAGATATGAAGGTTATCATGATCTGACTCCGTTTAATGTAGCCAACATCTTTACTTTGGTAGTCGCGATGTAGTTGCTCCTTCCAATTAGGATTAGCTTATTCCAGGGATCAGGCTCATCTGAGTTCAACTTATTAGTATCGGAAAAAAGTATTAGTATATTCCGATACATGAGAGTCCGTGCGTTTTCTTGTGCATCAGCATCCACCCGCTTACCTAGTAGTTACAGGTATCGGTATAGTAGGTATAGATAGATTCATGGGATTTGGCACCAAACGTTTGGCCTTGTGTTAACTGGCGAGTTCAACGTGTGCTCGGTACCGCATACCCAAATACTGGCTTTGAAGCCATGAAGTAAGTCATTGGACCTGCAAAAGTTTACACTATGCGGAATCCTAGCTCCACATTACATGAGAAGCATTAGGTGGAAATTGGCATATCCAGACTCATATTTTGGGTCTGCTCTTCAGCTCTTCTCCAAATGCACAATAGCTTGGTAGACTTATATAGGGAAGGTCAAATTAGTCTTCAAGACTTTTCAGGTTCTTTTGTTTAAAAAAAATTCCAAGTTCAATTGAAAGAAGGATTTGCATCAAGATAGCTACCTACAAGCAACTTTCCATCTATTATTGTTCACATTCATAGATAGTTAAAACCCGTTGGTAAGTTGAGGCGTTACCAATAAACCTCCTACTTCCACAAGTGCGAAAGTAAATGCTCAAAGACTACAAACTAGCCCTCGTTGCACAAAACTTCTGCAGTCTAAATCTGCTGATTGTAGATGAGCCATAGACCAAGTACTCCTAGTGCATAAGTCCTGCAGCCGGTGCTTACCATTCTAGGTCTCACAACTACTATATCCAATTCGTCACTGCGTCAGAATGATAATCCTATATCACACTGACGTAAAGGTATATCTCAGGAATTAAGGACAAATGGTATTGTATATACTAGTGCTCTTGACTGATAAAAATGGGTTTTCAAAAGTTATCCTTTCGAACTTCAAAAGCACGCACAAGAAACGAAGGAGTACAACGGTGATTGATTAAGAAATGATATTGAGGGTAGGATAGGATAAATCAAGACTCCGCCATAGGCAACACCCATTATACATAACCTATCCATTAAACTTACTCTCAATCCTTAACCAACCCCGCCGTCTTATTATCAGCCTAAATTTACAACATCTCCACAATGTCCCCGGGTGCGGGGAAGAATGATGACCACAAAGTTCAACATCCCGCATCATGACAAAATTACTTCATCACTGAAAACCTATGGTTGTATAAATGAAGCCATGATATGCGATTTTTGCAAATTTTATGCATTCAGCCATTGATTTATCTAGAGTCATACTTGCAGCTTCATAATGCGTAACATCATATAAGCTCAAGAGCTCCAGGATATAGATTACTGTAGTAAGAAAAATACAAAAATAAGCAATTTCTTGATTTTATCTGTCCCTTCTACGATTTCTCATTTCTGGCTTTCTCTGTCGTGAAACATCATATAACAAAATACTCATCGCCATGGCTGTCGGAGCTCCTGCTCATGGCCTTCATGATGTGGCTCTCCAACGTCGACAAAAGCTTATGGGTGCCAGTGGCCCAGCAGCTTTAGCTAAAAACCTTCGTGTTTTCAGTATTGCCTTGTTTGCTTGCATTGGAGGACTATTATATGTACGTGACTCCATGCACGTTTTCATCCCAAAAAATGGAGTTGCAAAACTAATTTATGATATATGAAATGTAGGGCTACAACCAAGGTGTCTTCTCTGGTGTTCTCACCATGAACTCATTCATGTCCCATATGGGAAATTATGATAGCACAGATCCAGCAGATCAAAGCAGAAAAGGGTGGTTAACTAGTATATTGGAATTGGGTGCTTGGATTGGATCACTTCTGAGCGGATTTATGGCGGAGGCGGCAACTAGGAAGTATGGGATTTTGATCGCTACCGGTATATTCCTTCCTTTCCATCCCGAATCCTCGGCATATAAAAATGAAAAGTTTCAATTGGCTACGAATAGCAGCAATTACAAAAGCAAACTGACAATTTCCGTTCAAAAATAGCCGTCCTCATCCTAGGTGTCATAATCCAAGCCACCACCATATCAACCGGCCACTCGGCCATCCTAGGCGGCCATTTCATAACCGGCATGGGCGTCGGAAGTCTCAGCATGATCGTCCCAATGTACAACGCCGAAGTTGCTCCCCCGGAAGTACGCGGATCTCTAATCGCGCTCCAACAACTAGCCATCTGTGCCGGTATCATGATATCCTTCTGGATCGACTGCGGCACAAACTACATCGGGGGAACCGGCGCGTCACAACCCGACGCAGTATGGTTGGTACCTATCTGCTTACAGCTCTTCCCAGCAGTCATTCTCTTCATCGTTATCTTGTTCATGCCCTTTTCGCCCAGATGGCTAGTACATTATGGGAGAGAACAGGAGGCGAGAAAAGTACTAGCGAGATTGAGATATTTACCTCAGGAACATGAGTTAGTAGAAATAGAGTTTCTCGAAATCAAAGCTCAGAGTTTATTTGAGAAGATCGATTGCGGAATTGTGGCCTGGTCTGCAAGAATTGACTTGGATGAATACTGCAAAGTTGCAATTTGTGGCCGTGGGGAGTTTGTTTAGGACGAAAGCTATGTTTAGGAGAGTGATAGTGGCCACTGTTACCATGTTTTTTCAGCAGTGGACTGGTATTAACGTATGTCCAGTAACCCCCCTTTTCCATATTTTCAGCTTATCAAATCACGCAAAACCATTCGTAAACTAACACCTCCTCCCAGGCAATTCTCTACTACGCCGCAACCATATTCTCCTCCCTTGGTCTGTCCAGCAACACCGTCTCTCTCCTCGCCACCGGCGTCGTCGGCATCGTAATGTTCATCGCGACCATCCCCTCCGTCCTCTACATAGACAAACTAGGTCGCAAACCCATTCTCACCATTGGTGCAATCGGGGTGGCCGCATGCCACATAATCATCGCGGTAATCGTAGCAAAGAATAGAGATCCGTGGGAAGAGCATAAAGCTGCGGGATGGGCTGCTGTAGCCATGGTTTGGTTTGTGGTTTCCCCCTTCATGTTCATCTCCTAATCTACCTGGCAATATCTCCTAACCCGACTCCTCAAAGGCTCTTTGTAACCCACTTCGGCTATAGTTGGGGACCTTGCGCCTGGATCCTCGTCGCGGAAATCTGGCCCCTTTCCAACCGTCCCTATGGCATCGCTCTCGGCGCATCATCAAACTGGATGAATAATTTTATCGTCGGACAAGTAACACCTGATATGTTAAGCGGTATCTCTTATGGCGGCACGGCCTTTATTTGGTGGGATGTTCCTAAGACGAAGAGATTGGGTCGTGAGTATTCTTCTTAGGATTTTTGTTTTGCGTTGCGTTGCGCTGCTTTCCGATCTTCTTGTTTTTTTCTATCATTTTTTTCCTTCATCTATCTTTATTACTTTTTTCTGCATTCAAGAGTAGAAGAGATATGAAATGAAACGGGAAGGGATGAGATTTATGTACTAATATTTTATAGTGGAGGAAATGGATCTAGTATTCGGCAGCGAAGGTGTCGGCCGTGGCGATCTAGAGAGAATAGAAGCTGTACGCCGGGAAGTGGGATTGGATAGAATTCCTGGGGAGATGGATACTAATGGTGATGTATCTCCCGTGACAGAGAATAAGAGTGAAAGAGGCGAGAAGATCAATGAGATGTAGATGAATATGGACCTACATTGACACACCAAAGTCAGTGTGTTCTTGTTCTGCGGTTTTAGATTGTAACGGTCAAGAAGAAGGTTGGGAAGATTTGATATAGGTATTGGGCTTTATTCACTCGCTTGCATTAGGAGATTTATTATGTATGTGTATGTGTATGTGTATGCGTAAACGCCTAACTCCCAACTGCCAGTCTGTGTGGTATATACCTCTCGCTACCCTTCCACTATTCCATCCCGTAAAGAAAATCTCATCATAGTTTCCACGAAAGTCAAAGCAGAACCAAAAAGTAACAACAGAACGAATGAGCCCTAAGGCTCAAGATTAGTGATCCAAAACCAATATTAATCATGCCCGTTTGCACAATCAAGCTGGCATACCGCCCAACTTCCTTGGCTTCGCGACATCTCTTGCACCTCCGTCTATTCCTGTGCTGCCTATTTGATCGTTGAGTAATGGAATCTTATCTAAACTGGTATTTCTTGGGTGACCTGGCCTCTTTGTCTCGTCATCATCACCAAGTATTTCTCCACCCTCGGTTCTAGGCGTCAATAAAGGGGATGTCGTTAATTCAGGAGTATTGTGCCATTTCTGGACTTCTCTCTTCATCTCCTCTAGCTCATTTTGGAAACGTTTGCCGAAGACCTCAATGTAGTAATTTGCCCCGTTATAAACAGACCAACAAAATACAGCCATGAGGAATGACGCAGATGCATATCGATACCAGAACCATAGAGGGCATGGTAACATGGTGAGCAACGCATATGAGTATTGAATAAGCATAAATGCA
Source organism: Stromatinia cepivora (assembly GCA_014898415.1). Taxonomy (NCBI): domain Eukaryota; kingdom Fungi; phylum Ascomycota; class Leotiomycetes; order Helotiales; family Sclerotiniaceae; genus Stromatinia; species Stromatinia cepivora. Next base: position 3,098,245 of record RCTD01000001.1, on the reverse strand, counting down.
GGCTCTTGTAGAGAATCCGGAAGAGCGAGAACCGCCTTGCCAATCCATACTTTGGAGTAAGATTTTAGTAGCCAGGTGAACGATGTTGGACGACCTGCAGCAATCTTCTCGCGGCGGCGAACAGTGATGAGGAAATGATAGGAAAGTTGCCATACCGCATAAGGAATAGACGACCATAATGCCATGGATAGGAGACCGTAATGAGTACTAGACCCTACTGGGGATGTGCGTATATTATAGATGGCACCGAAACGCGATTGCTGGAAGGATGGGTCTATGAGATGAACCAGACAATGAAGCGTAACGCAGGGCATGATATGAATAAAAAGAGACGTAACCTTGTCGAAACTATGGAACACCATAGAATTTCTCCACATAGCTATAGCTACCGCGTTGTTTCCCATGGAAAGACAGTAAGTGCTGATGAATAATCGTTTCGATTGTGGGAAGATCCATATCGAGAGAAAGCAGAGAAAGTTGGTAAAGTAACAGAGATCTGCGAGGAAGTAATGGTATCCTCTTTTATGGTAGGCATAAAAGCGGATGGGCATGAAGTACAGTAATTGGGCAGTGTACCACCAATGAAATAATTCGGGATGTCCTCCGATCAAGTAGCCACTGATGAGAACGTTTAAGACTCCACAGATGAAGGAGACCTTTTCTCTAATCGTCACTGATTTCGTATCATTCCAGCGCGTCCCAAGTTTATCGACACTATCGCGCATCCTCTTTTTATATCTGTCAAGCTGCTCATCGGCAGTAGGAACACGCTTTCGCCATTCTTCAACAACCCTGGTCTTCGCATAACTTGAAGTTGTCTTTAGCTTATCTCGTTGCTTTCGAACCTTTTGAGATTGCGCGGATAGATTCCTTTGTATCTTTTCTAGCTGTTGGGGCAAAGCAAAGTTCTCTAATAAGTCAAAGACAGTGATTTTATCGAGTGGAGGCCATGGTTCCCAATCTTCTTGATATGTGCTACTTCCAGAACCAGAGGTGCGCCTCGAAAGACGAGGACTTCCATTTTCCGAGGTTGTGAATGTAGATGTTTTACCATCCTCTGGGGGTGAGCCTCCGCCAAGACGTTGCTCAGAAGATAATGAAGTTGACTCGAGTGCAGGTTCCGATTTAGAGCTTGGTATGGGTATAGGTTCAGTCATTTCTGATATTGAACATGAACGGGCTTGAATGAGATCGTAAAAACAAATGCGCCGGAAGGTAGAAGCACTTCTTAAAGCCACATCAGCCATCTGTCCGTAGATAGAACTTGTGCTATGCACCAAATGTCACAAATGGATAACGACAATGGGAGCAACTCACAAGAAATGGGAGTGCTGAGGGTAAACAACTCTTCAAGAAGGTCTAGGTAGTGATAACCGCTGTTTAGTCTAGTCGACGCACATGAACGAATGGCGAAAGATAATACGTTATTGAAGAGCAATTAGGTGCGTAGGTTCTCTTGACTCGAAATGAACCCCTCAAATAGAAGGGTCTTGTTTTGGACCGATTGACGTTAAAGGAAGTAAGGTCGTGCTTGCTTCGAGCAATGTGGTTGGATGCTGATATGGAGATGTAAACAGACTATCTCGAATCTGGTGAATTTTTGCTTGATCACAAGAGATTCTTTATTGTTGTTCTTCAGATTATATTGGAGGGATAAAATATGAAGGATGAAAATGGTGAAAATGGTGAAAATATCTTTTTAAATACTTTCTTACTTTTTATCTTGTTATATTCGTTGTCTGTCTCAAATAAAAAGTAAAATATTGTGTACAGCACTCATAACTTTTTTTTTTGGTCCAGGCCTTGGAACCGCCACTGCCACCAATCAAGCATTGAAGTTGATCTGGGGAACACATTTCGTCACTGCTACTTCAATTACGTTTGTCCGATATGAATGTTGGAACTTATCTTATCATGTACGGTACGTTGACCAGTTGCAACTATGAAACGCAATTCCCTTTGATGTCATGTGATCCATAATTCGCGTCCGCGACTTTTTGTGATGCTGAGCAGCTGGGAAAGTTGAAGTTGGAGGCATTCATAACCACTCCTCTTTTCAACCCCATCCGATCATCCTAGGCGTATTTCGGACCGCTTTGGAGGTCCAATCAATCCATCACAACTAATCATCTACGTTTATTCGTAGCTGGATCTTGTTCTCGCGGTTACTGTTCTTCCCTAACGCGTGCACCCCGCTGCGATCAACGCGTATAAGTCAAGATGGGAAAACTTCAACGTCTTGAACTTTTCAGTAAGCTGGTCGCACTATTTATGCTATTGCCTTAGCTGATTATATGCAGATTTCAAGTCCTATAAGGGCCACCATGTTCTCCTGTTTGGGGATTCATATTTCACTTCTATAATCGGTCCTAATGGCTCCGGCAAATCCAATTCGTACGTGATCCGCAAGTTTCCTTCTGAAAACTGCTAATTTAGGTGACAGGATGGACGCGATCTCTTTCGTTCTGGGCATCAAGTCATCTCATTTACGATCTGCACAGTTACGGGATCTCGTATACCGCGGAAGAGTGTTGAAAACCTCGAAAATCAACGATGATGGATCCGCGGTTGACCCAGCTGCCAATGGACATGCGAACGGAGATGGAGAAGGTTCAGATGGGGAATCACAATCTCAGAAACCAGCGCGTAATGATCCCAAAAGCGCATGGGTTATGGCTGTTTATGAGGATGATCAAGGCGAGGAACAAAAATGGAAGCGTTCAATTACAAACCAAGGTGCCAGTGAATATCGTATCAATGACCGTGTCGTCACCGCACAAGCATACAATGATGCCCTAGAATCCGAAAATATCCTGATCAAAGCTCGAAACTTTTTGGTTTTCCAAGGAGATGTTGAAGCTATTGCGTCCCAATCACCAAAAGACTTGACCCGCCTCATTGAACAAATATCTGGCAGTCTGGAGTACAAAGCAGAATATGAAAGATTGCAGGATGAGGCGGAGAAGGCAGCAGATGAGCAAAATTACAGCCTCCACCGTAGACGTGGCATCAATTCCGAAATTAAGCAATATCAAGAGCAAAAGAAAGAAGCTGAAGCTTTCCAGAAAAAAGTAGTGGAAAAGGATGACGCCATTGTCGAACACATCTTATGGAAATTGTACCACTTTCAACGAGTCATGGACGAGTCAAGCGCTAGCATTCAGGAACATCAGGAAAATTTGAAGGAGTACCGCCGTGGCGTGGAAAAGTATCAGAGTAACTTGGACGCGGCGAGAGCAGAACAGGCTAAAGTTAGTAAGGATGCCAGCAGGATAGAGCGAAACATCAAGCGGAAGGAAAAGGAGATTGAGGAGAAGGAAGTTCACTTGGTACCGTTTGATGAGAAAATCAAGGCCGTCACATCTGAAATCGAAATGCTAAGAAGGAAGGCGGCCCTCGTCACAGGAGACCGGGACGACAAGTCTAAGGATATTGCGAAGCTCAAAAAGGACCTCGCGTTAGTTGAGAAGGCACAGAAACAATTCGAGGTCCAGTGGCAGGAAACCCTCAAGAAACAGGGAAAACAGTTGAGCGACGATGATTTCAAGGAGTACCAGAAGCTCAAATCCGAAGTCGTCAAGAAGACATCTGAGGACCAGGCCAAACTAGATAATCTGGTCCGCCAACTGAAAACAGACGAAGTTACGGCGAATAGCTTGAAAGGCAAGATGGAGGCCGCGCAGGCTTCGGTAGATAAGCTTCAAAGTGAGCTAGACACCAGCGTAAGACGAAGGGACAATCTCAAGGAGTCAATTGCCGAGACAACCAGGGATAGAAATGCCAAGAAAAAAGAGCATAACTCCCTTCAGTCGGAACGTGTTCGTTACAACCAATTGAAGACTGACCTTGAAGAGAAACTCCAGGAGATTTACAAACAGATTAGAGAGGGTGAATATGGTCGAAGAGAGAGCGAAAAGGAAAGAAGAGTCAAGGAAACCATAACCGAAATCAAACGAATATTCCCGGGAGTGAAAGGGCGCATTGGCGACCTTTGCAAGCCAAAGCAGAAGAAATTCGAAGAAGCAGTAAGCACGGCTCTTGGCCGGGACTTTGACTCCATCGTTGTCGACACGGAGAAGACTGGCACTGAGTGCGTGCAGTACCTGAAAGATGGCAAAAAACCACCAATGACTTTCATTCCTTTAGATAATATCAAGGTCAACGCAACAAACTCTTCGTTGAAAGGATTAGCCAAAGCCCGACTGACTATTGATACGATTGATTTTGATTCATCTGTCGAGAGAGCTATGTCTTACGCATGTGGAAGCTCAATTGTCTGTGATGATATTGCAACAGCCAAGGACATATGTTATCGGAAGAAGCTCCAAGTGAAGGCTGTCACTCTGGATGGTGTAATGATCGCCAAAGCTGGTAATATCACTGGTGGTCGTGTTCCTGATGGTCGTGGTAACAAGCGCGCATTCGGTGATGCCGAGATGGATAAGCTCAAGGCTATGGCCGAGAAGTACGATCGCGAGATCAGGGCTCTCGATGCCAGTAAGAAAAGAACGGGAGAGGAGGAACAGTTGGCGAACGCTATCAACAATCTAAACCAAAAGGCTACTTACGAGCAGAATGAATTGGCCGAATTCGAGAAGAACATTGCCAGCGAACAAAAAAAGCTAAAGCATGAACACCGCCAATTAGAGGACGTGGAGCCCAAGTACGAAGAAAAGAGAGCTGAAGTTGAAAAGCTCCGGCGGAAGGTGGAGGAGTTTCAACGGGCTATCGCAAAGGTTGCGGACAAGATCTTCGCTGATTTCTGCAAGAGAACGGATTACTCGAATATTAGAGACTATGAAGCACAGCAAGGCAGCCTCGAGCAAGAGGCCTTGGAGAAAAAGAATGAGTTCGAGAAACAAAAACGAACATTGAAAAGCCAGGTAACCTGGGAAGACAATTATCTGGCCGATATTAAGAACCGTCTGGCCAACCTTAAGAACAACATTGAAAAGCTTGAATCCGACATCGAGGAGTATGAAGCAGAAAAAGAAACACTTGCACAGGCAATCGATGTAGACCGAGCAGCTGTTACAGAATTCGAGGATGCCCTTCAAAAACAAAAGGAAAAGCTCGCGGCTAAAACCGATAAAGTCAACGTCGCAAGGCACGACCTACAAAAAGCGAGCAAGGGAATTGATGAGCGTACAAAATCCATCACAACTCTGGAGACAGTAGCTCAGCGGACTAGCGCGAATCGATATGCTCTGTTGCGACGCTGCAAGATGGAACAAATAGCCATTCCATTGGCAGCAGGGTCAAAATCTTTGGATAGTCTCCCTGCGAACGAAAGCTTTCAACAAGAGGATCCCGACACCATGGATGTTGATGAAGGTGACCAAGTTCCTGAAGAGATGATCAACGATTACGGCATATACGTTGACTTTGATAAGCTTCGTGATGAGTTGAAAAACGTAAGTGACTCGCAATATGTCAAAATGCACATGCTAATACGAAACAGCCCGATGATGAAGATATTGAGGAGCAACTGCAAGAAAATATTTCTAACCTCAACTCAGAACTTGAGAAACTCAATCCTAATATGCGCGCAATCGAGCGACTGGATGTTGTCGAGACACGCCTCAGAGATACTGACAAGGACTTCACCGCCGCTCGCGACGCTGCAAAAGCTACTCGTGATGCTTTCAACGAAATCAAAGAGAAACGATATGATCGCTTCAACAAAGCTTTCGCACATATTTCCGAGCAAATCTCTCACGTTTACAAAGATCTTACACGCTCAGCAACTTTCCCTCTCGGCGGTCAGGCATATCTTGATATTGAAGACAGCGATGCACCGTATCTCTCTGGAATCAAATACCATGCCATGCCACCACTCAAACGTTTCCGTGACATGGAACATCTATCCGGTGGTGAGAAGACTATGGCAGCCTTGGCTTTATTGTTCGCAGTTCATAGTTATCAACCTTCTCCATTTTTCGTCTTAGATGAAGTTGATGCTGCTCTTGACAATGCAAACGTGGAGAAAATTAGAAATTATATCAAGGAGCACGCGGGGCCTGGAATGCAATTTATCGTCATTAGTTTGAAGACGGGGTTGTTTCAGGGAAGTGAGAGTTTGGTTGGTGTTTTCAGAGATCAGGAGGTCAATAGTTCGAAAACTTTGACGCTCGATGTAAGTCTTCTTCTTTTTGTCCCTTTGAAAAGTGTCCACTTACTGATATCTGAAATAGTTGCGCAAATATGCATGAGAGGTAATAAGCTTGCCGTTGTAAATTACATGGGGAATTTGGTGTGTTGTTACACTTTCAGTGTGACAATCGCAATTGGTAATCGGGTGGGAGGATTTGGCTCGATAGCCTATGAATACCAGATTTGTAGGTGGCTTGGGATATGGGAGTTTGTAGGAATATGTTTGCCTTCTCAGTTGATACATGAATAATTTGCTTTTTGTGGATAGGTAGCTGTATTCAGTGTTAGGTTAGAAGCAATTAAGATGTATCAGTTTCAGAGGGCACACTGTGATCACTAATGATATCTTCACAAGTACTGGTTTTCCCGGCACAACCAACCCGTTCCTTGCTCATCCAGTTCTTCAGATTATGATTACACAAACCCATCCTGGAGAATCATGGGGTAAGTTCGGCAGCTTTCAACATCCTATAAGGCCCAACATTTTTATCCACCCCTCTTCCAGCTATTTACAACTGCTTATGTGCTAATACTTCAAATTTGGCTCATCACCCACGGGCTTGGAAGTTGTATGTTCATCTATTGCAATCTCTCTGCAAGCGAAACACCATACCACATCGTAGCAAGGAAAGATACCAAATTCACCAACGAGGAAGCCCCATGCATTTCCCCAAATGCCTTGTTTAACCTTTGCATTTCTCTTGAATGTGGTGATGCGTCATAGGATTTCTTTCCATCTTTTGTTTCTGTAAATATGATAGTTAGCCTCTTTTCATATCATTTCCCCAAATGCCCCTCCTTATTCTTCACCATCCTCTAGTCTGTGCCCAAAATCCACTCAGAAAAAACCTACCCTGATGTTTTCTCTCCATCATAATCCTCGTAGTAGCTGGCCCAATAACCACCAAATTCGCCAATCCCGTCACAAACATCGTAGCCAATGGCACCAACACACTCCATCTATTGACCTCCGCAAGCGTTCCCGAAATCCCAGAAACAGTCCCGAGATGTGTGCGCGAGCCCGGATAAGTGATAGCTAGGACGGCTGGAAGCGCAGTTTGGATGCCAAAGTAAATGGGGAAGAGATTTTGTTGGAGGATGGAAAATTGGGGTCGAGGAAGTGATTTGTAGGCTACGATGCCGTTGATGAAGGATTGGAAAAATTGGGTGCCGAAGAGGGTTCCGTAGCTAGAAGAAGGGGTGTTAGGTGGGTGGATGAGGGGGATGGAGGGGCCGGGACATACGTTATGATGTGGTATGGAGCGGGGGTTTTGAGGATTGAGAGGTCTGGCATTTTGAATATTTGATTGTAGGAATGGATGGGAAGTTTATGGTATTGTGTATGTAACGACAACAAATGTTGTATGAAAGTGGCAATTCGAATTCAGAAGTAGAAGTAGATGGTCTGATATCAATCTATCGCACGATGATGGCTTCATTTTACAAGATGTTGCGAAACGCCGAGGTCCGTTTCACGTGATATCGCGCTTTCTTTGAACTTTTGTGGATCCAGGGCGCGTCTGCCTGATCACTCCGTTTGGAACCGCGATTGAAGTCCTCTTTGATTCCAATTCAACCTCCTTCTGCTTAGGATTCTATCTCATGTAAAGACTCAACCCAAGCTCTCACATCATGACCGAAAAACAAGCAACAGTCTACGTCGTCGACCTAGGTAAAACTCTCGGAGAATGCCATAATGGACGCGAGGAAACTGATCTCGAATATGGCATGCGATACGTATGGGATAAAATCACGTTGACGATGTCTACTGATCGCAAGACTGATGGTGTTGGTATTGTTGGATTTCGTACTGATGATACGAAGAACGATTTACATAGCGGTGGAGAAGAGGGATATGAGAATATATCTGTATTGAAGCCTCTTGGGCAATTCCAGATGACAGATTTGGAGGAAATGCAAGAGGTTATTAAACCAAGTGGTACTGATGCTGGAGATGCTATATCGGCAGTTGTTGTTGCGATGGAAATGATTAAAGGGCATACTACGTTGAAGTCTGGAAAGCCGGGTAAATATGCTAGGAAGATTGTTTTGGTTACTGATGGGAAGGGGTTCATGCATGGCGAGGAGCTTGATGATATTGCCAAGGAAATCAGCAAAAACGATATAAAACTCGTCGTAATGTAAGTCGCTTTTCGTATGTTGAGCTTACTTGCTGATATGAAACTAGAGGGGTTGACTTTGATGATGCGGAATTTGGGTTCAAGGAGGAGGATAAAGATTTGGCCAAGGTGCATTTACCACGTTCTCTGATCTCTTTCTTGCAAAACTAATTATTGCTAGGCCGAAAATGAGAAGCTTCTGAAATCTTTCACAGAAGGTTGCTCAGACGGGATATTTGGTACTACAGTGGAAGCCATCGAAGCCCTCGCAACACCTGTAGTCAAAGTCACAAGAGAGTATAATACTTACACAGGACCACTCACTTTAGGAGATCCGACGAAATATCCCGAAACAGCTGTATCGATAGATGTTGCTCGATACTTCAAAACACATCAAGCCAAACCTGTTTCCGCAAGGAGTTATGTTGAAACGGTGGTAGATGAACCGTGTGAGGTGGAACTGCTGGATGCTGATGATCTTACCTCAGTCAAACAGACAAGGACTTATAAAGTCAATGATCCAACCGCTCCCGGCGGTAAGAGAGATGTCGAACGAGATGATCTGGAAAAGGGTTATGAATATGGTAGCACTATTGTTCATATTAGTCAAGCGGACGAAGGTGTCACAAAGCTTCCGGCAATAAAGGATTTCTCAATCATTGGATTTGTGCCCAACGATGTAAGCACATGTACGTTCCACACACCCTTTATCTAACCTGACTTCTTTAGTACGAGAGATATCTCAATATGGGAGAAAGTTGCATCACTATTCCTCAAAAGACAAACGAAAAGGCACGAATGGCATTATCATCTTTTGTTCGTGCTCTCCATGAGCTGGATTCTTGTGCTGTCGCCAGAATCGTCAAGAAAGATGGAGCGGATCCACTGATTGTAATTCTTGCTCCATTCATAGAACCCGATTTAGAGGGCCTTATTGATGTGCCTCTTCCATTTGCTGAAGATGTACGAAGTTATCGATTCGCGCCACTAGATAAGGTTTTCAATAGCTCCGGCGGTCTAATGGAGAAGCACAAAAATCTTCCGAGCAAAGACTTGAAAGCCGTAATGAGCAGTTTCGTTGATAGTATGGATTTATCGACAGCTGGAAAGGATGAAGCAGGGTAAGAGCAATCTATTATCACCATGGGCATAAGATTAACTTTGCATAGCGATCTAGCGGAATACATGGCCATCGAAGATACTTACTCTCCTGTGCTTCATCGTATCAATCAAGCCATACGCAGACGTGCTGTCAAGCCAGATGAAGGTGTACCTCCACCTCCTGATGTTCTAATAAAATGGTCACACCCCCCTACCGAGCTTGTCGACAAATCAAGTAGCCAGCTCACGAAATTGATCGAAACAGCTGATGTCAAGAAAGGTAATGGCTCCCCAAACCCCACCTGGGTTTCTTCTGGCTAATAATTTTCCAGTCCCCGCGACAACTAAAGCCAAACGCAACCGAGAAGTCGTCAAACCTCTTTCCGGTCTCGATGTAGAAGCTCTTCTCGGTCGAGAAAAGCGCCAAAAGATCACCGTAGACAACGCAATCCCAGAATTCAAGCGAGCACTTGCAGGCACCGATTCCACCGAGAACGTCACCAAAGTTACCCGAGAAATGGGCGATACTGTCCGCACACTGCTCAAACGAAGTACGGGAAATTCTACCTGGGCGCAGGCTGGAGAGTATTTGAGGACTATGAGAACCGAATTGATTGATCTGATCGAACCGGAAGTCTACAATAACTTCATTGAGAAATTTAAGAAGCAACTTCAAAATGAAGATTTTGATAGGATGTTTTGGTTTGATGTTGTGAGGAAGGATAAATTAGGATTGATTCATGCGGGTGAATCGGGCAATACCAAAAGGACAGAGGATGAAGTTAGACAGGTTTGTGCATTTTGGCTCCTTTTACATTGGGGGACGTGTTATGACTGACCATGAATGCAGTTCTATAATTTGGGTACGGGGGAGCTCCCTAATCGCGGAAAAGCATAATTGACACGGGAGTAATACTCAGCTTGTCATATGGGGTAGGACGAGAGAATGTCTAATTTGATTCTTGCATTGTTCATTGATTTGCTGTGATGATAACGGCGAACTTATCTAATGATTGATGACAATTTTGCTGATTTGGGAGAGGTGATTTGGTTGGAGTTGGATTTAAAATCATTGTATTATTATTTGTTTTATTTAGCGGGGGTCTAATGAAAAGCTATTTTATATCAAGTTGATTCACCTAGGAGATTAATCAGAGTCTATATGGTTTGGATTTTATAGAGGGAAGGAGGTAGGTAGGAATTTATGTGGAGTTGAAGAGAGACCGGTTCCTTCTTCGATGGGAAATGAAACTCTGTCAAACTTTTTAGCTTTGTGCCCTCTCATTCCCTAGGTGTTCGTTCAACCTATCTATCCTCTCCCGATATTCAATTTTCTACGACTACTTTCTATCAATTCTTGACTTTTACAAGTCCATCAACTAAGGAACATTAAGTGAAATCTGTATCATAATATATATTTACTACCAATAATAATCACCTCATATGATATTCAGCATTCTTTTGTATTTGTTGCACATCTGGATATGCCAGAGATTCATAATTTTCAAAAATCATTGGTGGGTATGATGAGGTGAAGTTGCATCTTTGAATCACTGTACTCCGCATGTATCTTGTCCTCCTATTGGACGTATACTCGGGCTAGTCTTTGAAGAAGGGCCGGGCCCAAGCTTTCATAAGTTTTCATCACCAAAAATCAATCTTTTTAAAAATATATATTAATTCAATTATTTGATATATAGATTCGATATTCGAAATTGAAATAAAGATTTATTTAATTAATAATTGTATATCAAAAAGAAAATTTCATTTTGTTTCATTGATTAAAAAGAAAATAATTAAAGTTATAGTATTGTAAAAAATTGGTTTTAGATGTATTTTAAGCTTTCAAATAATTTATTTTGGGATATCAAAATATAAAATCAAAATATTAGATTTTCGATGAATTTCTATTATTTCCTAAAGCTTGAAGTATATATAATTATTTTTTGGATTTATATAGATTTTTGAAATAGATGACTTTTGGTGTAGAAATATGCTTCGCTAAGCCCCCGGCGGCTCAATAGCATGTACCCTAATGATAGGCTTAGGCGTTCAATTGGCCAGTGGATTCTTCTATATGTGATCAGCCACCAACATTGTGATCTTTAATTCTGAAGAAATCTTTTGGATTGGATATCACTTAGTCGGGGGAACTATCATCATTGTGTATTATACACGCCACTTAGCCCGAGAAGACGAAACCGGAACGTGGATAAATTGACGGGGTCCTATCAGTTGAGTACTAATGTCTAGTGTGAAAGACTAATGTTAGAATATAGAACCTAATTATCAAGTTTACCCTGGTGGCTGTTCTTCAAGATGTTTGGTGCGTCGAGTCTTACGCGGCAACCCCGACAAGTACTTCAAATTTTTTTTGGCCAACTGAGCCGTTGGGGGAATTAATAAATATCAGCATACGTTTACAACCTCTCGACGAAATGAGGATGGCAAGACTTCTAGCCGAGATGCGTGGCCCTGAAATAAGTCCCATGTATGACGTCCATGAATCGATCCCTCATGTTACACTGCTCAAGGGCCTAGGCACCTCGAACATTTCTCTCGTTAGAAATGCCATGATGGATATTGCCAATGCACAGCCAAGATTCAGTATTGCGATTGACAGGATTGACGTTGAAGGAGGATACGGAAGTAAAAGGAACTGTGAACACCATTGGGTGACCGTTCAAGTACTGGGAAATGCACCCTGGCTCAGAGCCAGGATCAAACAGAGATCACGATTTACTGTTTCGGACATAACTCCACTAACGAAACTGATGATTAAGAAACCAGCAGAAATGCCACGCCACATTGCTGATAATTACAGACAACAGTTCCTACTCCATCACCAAGATCAAATGTATCCCGTGACGGCTGTTGGGCTTTGCTTGATGAAAATGCAGAATGTCACACTGCATCGAGGAAACAGAATTCGCATATCTGATCTGGACCAATCGGATATCACTTACGAGGAGATTCCATTTCGAGGTATCACCTCTGAAAGTGACGACAGAATTCCCGTCTCTGATCAATGGAAAGAAGCAGAACTGTAGATGCGAGGACCACATCAACACTTTTTCGAGCCTGTCATGTGGTAAGTAACAAAGCTCTTGCCCATGCGGGATTTTATAGCTCGGGTTACCGCATCCTATTGCCTCGAATGCAGTTCATCTTCTTCCATGACCATCGCTGACACCATGAAGCTCCATTTCATCCTAGGTCTTGCCAAGATTCCGGATCCTTTGGAGTTTACAAAAGTTGCAATGGGCTCCCTGAAACTGGACAGAATATCTACTTGGTTCAAACAATGATACTCGTGGACTGAGGTGTCGCTACTTGGGCTTGGATACTACAGCTTGAAAGTTCGCATCGGTGGGTAAAGTTGTGGTGGTATTCATAACGGAAACAATGTTTGCTTTCTATGTGGAAATGGAGCCTTGAATGTTCAAATTAGGACCTGATATCGAGGCTCGAATGCGGCCAACTTTGGTTCGTGAAAAGGATGTCATGTGGTTGTTGATAATAAAAACATAAAGCAAGCTACCTGCATATTACGTTGCCCGGAGGACCAGCTTCAAGGAACATATTATCATTCGTATACAACTAAGTTTTGTGACAAATATGAACAAAAACAACGAGCAATATATACAAAACCACTCATCCCATATTCTAATCCACTCATTGCAATCTGTCACTAGCTCTTCTCCCCTCTACAAATACTACAGGGGGGGTATAATGTTTCTCCCCATGCACAACATATATCAGCCCAGAAATCACAATAACAATAAACCAAACAGCCGGTGCCCACTAAAAATCATTAGCCCATCTATTCCCTTCTTACACCTCAAAGCCCAAATCAAAAACTCACATTAGCATTCCCAACGGTAACCGGCACCTCAGTAGGAAAACAGCTCCACACCATGACAAACCCACTATACGCAAACGCAAAAGCATTAATGGGCAATCCAAAGCGTCCTAAACTCCATCGGGCGGGTGGCAACGGTTCACCTTTGATACGTTTCAAGAGCACGCATCCGATGGACATCATGTATGTAGAGAGGAGTGCGAGGAGCGAGAGTGAAATGATGATGTTGAAAGCGAAGGAAGAACCGAGGTTTATGAGGCAGAGGAGGATGGTGAGGATGGAGGTGAGATAAATGGCGTTGGGGGGGACGTTGAGAGTATGGTTCATCTAAGTGTGGTTAGGGAGTATTTTGGAAGAGGGAATATTGGATGAAGGAGGACATGATGAAGGGTAGAAATAGAAAGACTAGAATCTTACCTTTGAAATCCATGTTGAAGAAGGAAATCCCTTATCCCTCGAAAAAGCCCACAATTCTCTACTCGTCGTGGCCAATGCCGTGATATTTCCAGAAAACACAAGGATGAGAAGGATTATCATAAGTGCGGTAGCCATGACATCAGACCCCGTGTTTAAAAATAGTCTCAGATAAGGGGCTGGTGATGCGATGGCTGCATCGAGTGGCCCGATGCAGAAGAGCATGGTGATTAGTGTGATGATTCCTAATACAACGTTAAGGATGTAGCTCCACCACATAGCACGCGGGACATTAATCGACGCATCTTCTACTTCTTCGGCTGGTGCACTGTGAGTACTTGGTGGTTATCATGTGAAAGGTAAGTCACTTACAGATATGTACTGCACTATCCGATCCTACATGTTTCCATCCCGTTAGTCACGGACTTCAACATAATCCGACAATTCAACACACTAAGGACTCACCAAGATTGCAATACAGCACGCTAACTTGCGCAATCAAACAACTCGTGCCGGTATTACTCCACCCTCCATTATCAACCACATCCAAAAACACACTCCTTGCCGAATTCTTCGGTGCCATAACCCACAATGGTATAATCGTCACTAGAAATCCAGCTAAATGTCCAAACAACGAAGTCGTTTCAATCATTGGCAGGAGCCTTGCGCCCCAGGTATTAAAAACGATGGTGATCAACAGATAAGCTATCATGATTAGTGTGTATTGCCATGGTGCGAATGAATAGTCTGCATTTCGGATATCAATAATTGCTTCGACGAGAGTGGTGAGGATAAAGACGCTGCTGGCAAAACTGGCGATCCAACCGAGGCTCGACATCCAGCCTGTGAGGGGTAATTAGTGAAATGCGAAGATTTCAGGAGAAGGAGACTAGGAGAGGGATATCGTCACCAGCAGTGTAGCTCAGGAATTTTTGGTATTTAGGGGGGGAAAACTCGGAAACCCAGTGATATTGGCCTGTGAATTTATTAACCTCATTGTTCGTGGAGAGGAGCATCGCATTTGGGGGATCCTTACCACCGCTCGTAGGAGCCATTGACTCCATTTCAGCGAGGGATGCCACAATTGCGGAGTAACATAATACCGTTCCAATGAACACCCAGAACAATCCAGCAAACCCTCCATTGGTCAATCCTACACTCAGCGACCTGTAATTTTGTAAGAAGGATTGCCTCGTTGAGAATGGATATGTGAGGTACAAACACTAGGACAAACTCCCATGTTGCCATGTAAATCGAAATGAACCCCAGAGTCGATAGCAGATTGAAATTCCTCTACAATTCAATTAATTCACTCATTCACTCATCACTTGTTGGGGCTGACTGTCCTATAATTTACATACCTTGAATTCCTGCTTCTTGCCCAATCTATGCATATCAGAGAGATCATTTTGAGTATCTCCATACCCATTCCCCGAAGTCGACGCCGCAGCTTCCAGACCTATTTCCCGTGCATCGCCATCAATGCTCTTTCGCTCTACAAGGACCTGCTCATTATATGATATCATGATACCTCACTTGGGGTGCAGCGGCAATTGAGCTGGATATCAGAATCAAGTATCACAAAAGCGCGCAGGAAAAATATTATGAAATTGTCGGACTGATCTTTAGTATCAATGATGCTGGTTTCTCTTATCTGAAGGTTGTCACACTTGAAAATATCGAAGAGGCCTAATCTGCCTATTTTAGTGCATACGCCTAATGCAGTCCGCCGCTGCCACTACTGCCTCCCCCACTCTGTCTTTGGGGCAGTATTATCTACCAATTGCCGAATAGAAAGCGTCTATTGGTTGGCTCTTCTTCATGTGATATTGTGCGCCGTCCAGTTCGATGTTGACTGCTGAGATAGTCGATGCAATTTGCAAAAGCGATCAAAAACTGCTATTGTGTTAACTTTTGTTGCCGTAGTACAATACTCTTCTTACTTGTATTCATGACATTGGAATATCCTCACTAATGTTTCGATTGGATGGTCCTTCAGCCAATTTGAAAACCTTATAACGAAGCCTATCTTTGGCCAAAATCACCAATCTCTTCAAGTGGTCATCATTTTTCGAGCCAATTTGTGGTCGGACCATCATGATTTCTGGCATAATTGACCCTTCACCTACAAACTCGGTTTGCAAGAACTTGTCAATTACCTCTTCATTGCTCAAAATGATTGCCTTGGAGCGACTTGCGGAAATTCGGTGAGGTTGATATTTTATGTGGCCTCCACTTCTATTGTTGTAGGGTATTCCGAGAAGATTGCACTGCCCTATAACCGTGTTAGTTTTGAAAGACAGACTTGCGTGCACATTACCATTGGCCTCCCATAGCACGAGTATGGTGCTGTCGTCCATGAATTTGAAGTCCTTGATTTGCCCACCGCCAAGCTGGAGGACGGATGAATTCGTGCTGCGTACAGTGCTAATACCATTCTCGATGAAAAGCTCAATCTGAACTATTTGAACTATTGTCCGCTGTCAACTCTGGTCCGAATAAATCTATAAGCGGTATATTGACTGACCTTGATTCAAAGAATCTTTCGGCACAAAAGCGATATAGTTATGGCATATATTACGATCCTAAAATCAATCAGCGGCGGACCGCGAAATCATTGTAATACTAACGATTATATTCATCTTCATCTCGACAGGCACATCCTTGTGGGCCATGCCTAGCTCACTTGCCCTACCGAAGAGGACATTGCTCTTCTCGGCGTCCGCAATTTGAGTAAAGATGGCAGCTGCCTGATTCCTCAAATACTTGCAGAGAAATTCTACTTGCGGCAAAGTCTTTCTGTATTTCAATCCTTGTTCTTGCTTTTCTAGCTGTCTTGTGAGCAAATCAAATACTTGAATGCCCTTTCCTATATGCGCACTTTCGTTCTGGTAATCTTCGGGTGTAACTTCGCCGATAAAAGCTGCCAGCGGACTGTTGGTCATGACTGTTTGGATGTATAGTAATACTTTACCATGATCAATTGAAGCCTCTTTATCACCGTTATCGTCATTTTGGGAAGAAGACCCATCAGATGCCAGCCTATCGATCTCGTGACGTAACCAAGCAGAAAATGAAGTAAAGAGTTCAAGCTCATCTACAACCTGAAGTAAAATCTTCGCAGAAACAAGATGCAGAGACGCGACAGTATCCATGATTGAATTAATCTGCGCACTTGTGAAGCCCAAGGAAGAATCAGGACCTTGAAATTTAGCAATTCCATTCAATCGGCTGAGAATAACAGAGCAACGATCGAGGGCAGGAAGCATGTTCTCATGAACTAAACGCCGTAAGTTCTCCAGACCTGATACCACGGCTTTGTCCCATCTTTTATGACCCTATACATTTAGCACAAATTTCATTAATAGTAGAACAAAGCAATCTTACTCTCTCCGTCAGCTCATCCACGAGCCATTCGCGCACAACTGGGAAAGTATGGCCAGTAGCAACCGAATGGTAAAGTGCCTGTACAATATCCCGATTATCTCGTTCAGCAAGGGTTTCATTAACGTTTCGGAGAAACCTGCTGGGTAATTCTTGTGTTGATTTCCACTCCGCAAGCATAAGACTTCGTATTTGATTGATGTATCTGAGAAGATTCCCCAGAGCTGTTGATCGCGATGCAAGGATTGAGAGATACTCGCTCGAGGCGGACAAGAAGCGAAGGTCCATTGGAACGAAATAAATCCTTTCTTCAGATTCGGTGGTTTTCATGAGAAATGCATGCGTTGAATACAATCTGTGGGATGCATGTGAAACAAGATATGCCGGACGTCTGTGAACGATGACTGGAGCTTTGAAAGATCCTACAACAAATGAGTCGTAAATACTGAGATGGATATTGCCCTCCTTCGTCCCAACAACCATGACATCGGCCATTTCGTTATCTTCTGGGTCAAATGGACGAAAAAGAGCATCTAAAGACGATCTGGAACTAAAAACTTCATCCCTGACAAGAAGTAGTAAGTAAAAGCCTAGCAAAATGGAAACGGACACACTTACGAAGTCCCTCCTGCGGGGAGTACACTTAGCTTCGGCAGGCTAGGTTCGATGTCAAGAAGAGCGAGGTCTCTTGGTAAGTCCAAAACATCCTTTCCTGTAGATAATTCCAACTCATTTCCAAATATGTTCTTCAAGGTATTTGGGACAAGCTTCGAGGCTTTACTTGCAACTTTTCTACCGATGGTATTTGAACTCCAACTCATGCACGTGATCCCAGAGAAATCTTGATCATCTGAAGTTACAGAGAAGTGGTGAACCACCTTTGTACTTTCAGCACCAACAAGGCGAACAGATCCATCACTCCAAGCGATTGCTAGTAATTGGCCTGCACGGGTATCAGTATAAATATATTAATGACAGTTAGAATAGAAATGTTTGATACCATTTGGCTTCCAACTGATCTTTTCAACGCGAAGAGTATTGACTTTTTGTGCAGCGCCATAAACTCTCTGTCCATTCAAACGATAGATTAAAACTTGCTGATCCGTGCTACCCAACGCTATCAGGTCCATCGATGGACAATATGCGAGCAGTTCAGGATTCACCGTTTGATGTAGAGTTTTCTCGCCGAGTAGCTTGAGACGCTTAACCTCCGTCATCTTGTCCACTGCAATGATATCTCATCTAAGACGAAGAAAATCTATTGATGGAGCCGGTTGTTTTGACATTTCTCAGTAGCTGGTTGATATAGTTTCACAGAACTTCGGCGTTATGTAAACATCCACATTATTGTCGTTTGAGTACGTAAGCGAGAAACTTGCAAACGCTCGTTCTTTCCCTTTTCATGATCAAAATATCCTTATAGTGCTGCGCTTAGCTAGATCCCTAGATAGTGATGTAGAGGATTTTTGATTTTTGATTTTGCAATGGGTTAAGATCAGTATGCAGCGGTTTCTGCACATATTATAGAAGATCAATAGGTTTTATTTTCTATGGCTAGTACAACAATAAATATCATGGATTGCCATCCATCCTACGCCACGCACTTCATTCGAATCCCATTCGTTTTCTGCACTAATCTCCTTACTCTACCAAATAAGAGTCAGCGATCGACTTGATATCTTTTGAGAAATCCACGGCCTCGTTCAATTCTAGTAATGTGACATTGGTAACCTGCATTGGGTGTTAGTCTCGGACTTGCACTGAAGAGATTGAGTAAAACTTACATCAACATCAATGAAAGGTTTTGTTTTAGCAAACTTGATTTGCATTGGGAAGAAATCATTCTCATCCCCGTCTTGGACTTCGAATTCGAAAGAGCCGGCTCCATTAGAAGAGTCGACGGGCCCGATTGTCCACTCAAGGCTATCCCCGGAGACTTCATAGGTTGCGTCAAAGCTAGAAACTGCCGGCTCGCTTGAGGCGTATGGAATGGTAACGGTGACATCTTGAAGAGGATCTTCTCCAGTAAGTTCGTATTCTACAGTAATGTTGAGAGGATCGCCTTGCCCCCCAACAACCCATACGGTGAATTGAATTGGCAAGGCACTAGTGTCATCTGTTTTTGGTTGAGCTCTCCATCGCAATACACCAACAGAGTTATTAACGGGAAATCCCTTTGAGACATTGCTCATCTGAATGGCTTTAGATCCACTGAACACTCCCTTATCGACATTTGGATGTGTGCGGAATTGTACTCCATGACTCTGGTTGGCAACAAGATCTAATTTGACCTTGGTGAGTGTAGGGTCCGAGATCCGCAAATTCAAATCGCCCTTGACCTCTAAGGAGTTCAGAGATCCATCTCGAGATAATTTGGCGTTGATTGACTCTGAGATAGTAACGTGAATGGCGTCACGATCTAATGCAGAAGGAGTGTGTGGTGGTTGTTCAGCGGCAGCTGGTGTAGGATGATTTGGAATAAGTGGCGACGAGACAGTTTCCTCTACTTCAGCACCCATATCGCCACGGACTCTTTCAAACATATCTGTAGTTTTTGACTTCTTTCCCAACTGCATTCCTTTGCCTTTCGGTGCGCTAGCTCTGTGAAATGTCAGTGTCAATGATCTTGCAGCGACAATGAAATAACCCACTTGAAAGATTTGTTCTTGGCAGCTTCGTATGAATCATAGGTTTCGGTGTTGGCAGATTGGGTAGGTGGTGTATATGTCGGATACTGTGGCCTACTTGGTATGGCATTTCTACCACTCCTTGAAACCTCCTTGCGCTGCATTTCCAATTGTTTCGCCTTGCGCTTGCGCTCTTCTGTGGCTTCGAGCTCTTTATTCTGGAATCTCAGTTAGCCAAGTTTCTGCAATACAGCTTGCATAAAGCCTACTCTCGAAATGATTTCTTGTATCCTTTCTTCATGACTCTCCATCTCCAAGAATGTCTTGATTTGACTGATTGTAAGGTTCTCTCGATACCCAAGTGTGACAAGCTCGTCAAATGCACTAAGCAATTCGTATGCATTCTTTAGAATTTCTCTTTCGTCCAAGGTCTTGCATGTGCTAGTGACCACCTGCGCGAATAGGTGTAAGGAATCAATATCTTGTAAGATGTTGGACTGCTTGTTCGTGATGAGGACCATGTATAATTCGTCCAGCGGCTGATACACAAATCGCACATTGTCTTGCTCCACGGTCGTATGCTGAGTTCCAGAGTCTGCCAACTTTGGAAAGGATGCCAGAAGAGCTTCAATTCTAGACCTTTGCATTTCGCGAAACTGCCTGGAGAGGACAGCTTTCCCCCCCCGGGTACAAATCGAAGCTGCTAAGACAACCTGAAAATTTGTTAGTAAAGAAAGCGTCCAGATACCAGAATAAATAGCGCACCATTATGAGTGAAAATCAAGCAATCTAATTCTTTCTCAATGCTGTCCAAGCCTTTGAATGTAGAGAGTCGGGGTTCTATTGCAATGTGTATATCGGGCCGTGGGCCAAACAATGTTCCGACATGGATCCGCACGTGATAAGTAAGCTAAATTGAACGCTAATGTATTAGCGTCAGGTGTAATTTGGAGCTCCAGAAGCGCGCTACTACTTGTACAGTACCACCTTGATCTCTATAAGATTTCCCAAATTATTCAGAACATCACCTACTCATTTAATTCTCAGCAACACATAAATGTGTTTACTTTGATCACTTTGCCATAATACATTGAAAGAATTACGAAGGTATCTGAATTCTTTTGACTTGCACAATTTGTTCGACGTTCCTTTGTCATACTCGTTCTCCATAGTACATACTGAAAACCTTTCACCTTCACATTTTCACGCGAAACCAAGAAATTGGTCATATCTCAAGCTTGAGAGCTTTTTTGAATAATAAATCTACGCCTCCTTCCGCCGATAACACCTTTTCATAAAATCGATCCCGGTATTTCACCGAAGGCAGAGAAGCCGACCACGAAACTAATGAGCGTGTTGGGTCTTGCACCCCCTACAACTTTCCACACCATGGTTGACGATACCATGGAGATAGCTTCTGAGCATGGGCATAACATAGTCGAGGAAGACATCGACATCGATATTGACCTCACCACTGGCCATGTCGATGAAGATGATATCCTAGATGATGTTGATGCAGATGCAGACTTCGACACGAATATTACCGATGTACCCGCACATGTCGAGACAGACGATCTGATGGTTGATGATGACCGTGATGATGCATCATACCATATGGAAGATGCAGACTTGTTGGAGGAGGAAGCAGATGATCATAACATGGAACAGGAACCTGCTGGTTTGTCATTCGCGACCGATGATCCTTCCGGTAATTCTTTCAACGAGGTACAGTCTACAGAGTTGAGTATCGTGGATACCGGCGTTTCCGATCAATTTTGGGACGATGCTCAAGTGGCACAAGAGTCGGATGAAGCTACAAATGCGCAGGACACAGCAGCAACCGTACATGGTTCAGAAGACGTAGTCGACAATAGTGCCGATAGTGCAAATAATTTAAATACCAAGGATACCCAGGATCTTGCACCTGCTTCTTTTCCCCATGGGCCAACTGATGAAAATACACAATCCAACAGCCCACAAAATCACAACTACGATGAGTCTAATAGAGAAAGTCTCGAGAACAATTTAGATGAACCGACAAACCCTGTCGAGGCGAATGATCCCAATATATATGCCGAGGATGAAGAACATCTCGATTTGAATACGGAATCCACTGAAAGTGGCCCAATCGATACCAGTACAAACGCCGAGGATCAAGGACAAGAACGTTCCGATCTAAACACAGCTTCTGCCGAAAAGAGCTTGAGCGACAATAGCCCTACATTCGATACCTCGAAGGATTTGGAGGATCAACATCATGCTCGTGAAATAGTAGTCAAATACAATAACCGAAATTATCCATTGATCAGGAAGTATTCTACAGATCATCCCAATGAATTTTTCTTCGAAGACCCCTCCGTAGTAGAGAAACCATTCAATGAGTTTTGTTCAGAAATTCGTAAAGTTCTCATGGAGGAAAATTTACCAAAAGATGACAAGATTAGCTTAGTTATTGAAGAGCTTCAATTAGTGATTGAAGAGGTCAGTATTCACGAGAAACCCCCGCCCTCACTCTTGACTATGGCTAACTTCCTCTGTAGTCTCAACTCACAAACTATCCTGATGAATTGAGCCTGGGCCAAATCATTCGCCTGTACGAAAGACTGGTCAACAATGACGGTACCGGAGAAATTCCTCCTTTAAACTTGAGACTCGTCATCCAGCCTACAGGATATGATAGATTTTCAGCACTCTCGAAGGGAGCTGCTGAGGGCAAAGGATTACTTGAATTTGTAACTTGGGACGCTGATAGCGAAGACGATCCAACCGAGTTCGGGGAGCCGACGGAGCATTATGATAGTCAATCTCCACCCGGCGGATTCAATCCTGAGCTCGAGGAAGAAGATAAATCCATTGAAGCCAACGATGTGTATGACGGGGACTCTAACCATGGCTCACATGATGAACAACCATATCTCGAACATGTAGATTCTGCCACTTCAGTCAGTGCTGAAACCCCACAGGGAGAGCAGGATGATGTGCAAAGAGAGGTTGATCAACATCCAGCACCTGCAGAAGTACAAAAATCACCTGAAATTTCCCAGAAACCTGACAGTGAAATTGATGAAGATGGGGACTTTATTGATTACGAGGATGAAGAGGACACCGAAAAGGCCTTGGACGGTGGAGCTTTGGAGCCCGAACTGCCTGTGACTGATGAAAGCAGGCCACACAACGGTAGATCCACCGATTTTAATTTGCCATGCATTCTTCCTGACACCTGTTTTTGTTCCAACTGTAATGACCTTGTTCTAACTGAATGTCGAGCGGCAGAAGAAGAGTCTCGTCGAAACTCAATCTCTCTCAAAGCAGAGAATGCAGCTGATGGATTGGAGAGCCAAGTGGGCGACAAAACGACCCATACTGATGAGGCTACTCAGCCCGAGGAAACCTTTCCAGATGTAGAAAGCGACATTGATTACGAGGAAGAAAACGCCGGTGACGGCTTCAATGCCGAAGAACAAGAGGGCTCAGAACCAAATAACCTCGAAAATGGCGAAAATGGGATTAACTTAAACGAAACCAATGACGAGGACCGTGAGTACGCCTTGTACGACGATAACAATGAGATCGAACAAACTGGAGATGATGGAGGTCTTGGTCTAGCAGATAGTACCCAGGAAGTATCTCACGATGTTAACAATGAAACCGAGCAGAATGGAGACGGCGAAGGCTTAGATCTAGCGAATCATACCCTGGAAGCAAATAACGTGGATATTAGTTACGACGATGATCTTGAAAATGGAGAACATCACAATTTTGGGGAAGATGAGTTCGATTTTGGTGTCGGCGATGAAGAAGACACCGAGTTTCTTCAAAATTTTCAACAAGACGACACTAACCTCCATGGCAATGATGAATTCCTGCGCATATCTACGGCAGCCGAGGATACCACCACTACCAATATTACGTTCGATGACAAAGCAGCGGAGACAGACAGCGCTACATTAAGCAATGCTTCGACCGCTGAACTTCAGGGAACGAAGCCAGACCTAGCCAATGGACAGGACCAAGAAGACGAAATCGATTACGATGATGACGAAGAGGATCCCCCATCACCAGTGATTGTTCCTCAATCTCCGACCCCAAAGTCAGAGGAATCACCCGTTTCGAACTCAGGAAAGAGGCCTAGAGCTGAAACAGACTTCGAAGATGGCGATGATTCGATTACCAATGGTTAGTGTTTTCCAAAGATTTTCAAAGTTATCGGGCATTAAGCTAATAATGAATAGAAGCTAAGCGAATTCGATCATGATCTTAACACGACATGATAGTTCTCATTCGGCTCGTACGGTTTTCCATTTTGACTTGCCCACTGTTTATCATTGTGATCATGATCACTCTTCAACGTCTTCAAAGTCTGTCAGGCCGACCTTTTCCGTAATCTAACGGATAAAGTATTCAACGAAGAATTGACAACTCGGAACACCTGCGACGCGCAAGCCAACAATTTCAGAAAAAAAAGGACTCAAAACGACTCTTTCTTTACGGTAGGTTTTCATAGGTATGATGATATTAACCCCTTCTAATATTTCCCCTCACCCCTGATCCCCTTTCGTTCCTGTGATACGATCCAATCCCGCACTCAAATTCTAGCAACTGGTTCCGTAGCATATAGAGCGCAGTTTAGTGGTCGTGTGGTGGTCGAGAAAGACCAGAATTTGGGCAATATGCGAGGACTTTTTATGGAGTTTGGCTTTTGCAAGATATGTACATGCGCGATACCCTTCGATATAAGGTGATTTGGTTTTCGGTGGCGTGCAATCTTCATGGCCAGCATATGGATGGAAAATGATGTTGTATTTCGGAGTGGTTGCCCATTGCTTTGTAAAGGGAATCGAGATTTGGGTATCAGTCCGCAGTTACTAAAAGTTTTCGTGGTAAAATCATAACCATACTTATTTCTCCATGGTTCGAGATTTTCACAATCTGATGTTATTCTCGCAATTGGTCAATAAAGAAGCTATACCTCTGCTCATTCCATTTTCTAAACTAAACTCATACACTTGGGATTGAAATCCCAACATTCATTGTCTACATAAAACAGCTCGTAATACCAGATCCTCTACATGCAATTCCGATGGCTCCGGATTCGACGAGGCAATCCCATGACTTCAAAATTTCCTGATAGACAAATCAATCTGGCCATTTGTAATGGCAAACAAACACGAATATGAGCTATAAATTATGCTGAGCACGCATTCCTTGTTAAGCCTCAAAGACCCGTTGCTTGCGCGTCAATGATCCCTGCGGGACACTTTTATTAGTACCTGTGAATTGTTTCTTTGATACCAACCAACACGAAAACCAACCTTTTACTGAGCTACAAATAAAAAGTCATTTTATACCCAATTCGGAGTCCATAGGAGTCCATACAGCCTTATGGCCTATAATTTAATGGATTAAAAAGGCAATCGCCAAAATCATTTTAGATTTTAATATGATAATGAAAATATAGTAGAAAATGGATATGATGTGATTATCCATTGGTTAAGGTTTTCCTTAGTTCTTATGAGTGACTTCACTTACGGAGTAAGTGTACTCCATAAAACTATATACATATATATATATATACTAAATTTAGAGGAAATACGGAATAACCAAATCTAGCCAGCCCAACCAAACAAATTGGTCCAAAGAGAGAATAGGCCAAAATTCTATGAACCACTCGAACGCTCGAACACTCGAACACTCCGGACACTAAAGACCTTGACTTATGGTTTCATCTCTTTCAGTTTCGTTCCCTAGGCCACACACAAATATTCCCACACAGGAACTTTTAACTTCGATCTCCGAATTTCAAACATCTGATTTGAAATATCATCCCACGCTACCAAGAAGAACTCTGAGGCCTCAATTATCCATTCTTTCGAAGATTCAGATCCCGTTCATACATCCATCCAATAACTCGTTGTCGAATATCGTTCATTACTTGTGTTGCCTCGCTCGACAGGCATTCGAACTACAGAATTATCACTAAAGCTAGGGGTGAAACTATCTCATGACCCTCCACGTTGACTTGCGAACATCACAATCAATACTTCTGCGAAGGACGCTTCACGGCGACAATTAGGCCTGAAAGAAGTTCGGCGATATATTTGCGCG
This sequence comes from Stromatinia cepivora, assembly GCA_014898415.1. Taxonomy (NCBI): domain Eukaryota; kingdom Fungi; phylum Ascomycota; class Leotiomycetes; order Helotiales; family Sclerotiniaceae; genus Stromatinia; species Stromatinia cepivora. The sequence goes on along the minus strand of RCTD01000001.1, from coordinate 3,072,479 downwards.
AAATTTACAGCCTTGCGCTTCCCTCACTTTGATATTGTTACAAGGTCTTTGTCGAGCGTGAGCTCAAAGGCTCAACGAACCAGATAAACAACTTACAACACTACGAGCGAGAATTCGACTTTGCGCAGTCAAGATGCTGGAAGACAAGTACGTCAATAATGTCTGGAAGACGTTCAATCGCGCATAATTGTGCCAGTGGTTTCAACAGGCGGAGACTGACTGGTGATAAAGATATATAGGGCTGGCGTTAGCCGTTACCTCAACTATGGCGATAGGTATGAAATTACAAATCATAGTAAGGAAGACAAATTGAGGCTAATATTATGGTTTTTTTTGCAGGCACAAGTTTTGTCATCACCAAGAAGGTACAAACATCCACACTTCAAATATTCAGTTACAATAATTTACTGACAACTTCCTTAGGGGTTAATGGATGCCGAAGAAAGACACGGCTTCGAGGGAGACGGGTACACATATCTGAGAAGTCCGATATGGTGGGGTGGCATAATAGCATGTATGTATGAATATGCATACAACGCGGAGAAATTAGCTAATAGGATGTGAACAGTAATTGTGGGAGAAATAGCAAATTTTGCAGCATATGCGTTCGCCCCAGCGATTTTGGTCACACCTCTCGGAGCGCTCAGTGTCTTGATAGGAGCGGTGCTAGGGTCATACTTTTTGGATGAGAAACTGGGTACGTTGGGGAAGTTGGGCTGCGCAATATGCTTGATAGGATCGGTCATTATTGTCCTTCACGCGCCTCCAGACAAGGAGATCAAGAGAATAGACGAAATTCTTCATTATGCTATTCAGCCGGGTATGCCGAAATGCCATTCTCTTTACAGGAAGATGCTGATATTCACAGGATTTCTTTTGTTTTGCCTCTTCGTTACAGTTTTTGCAGTTGTTATGATTTACAGAGTCGCCCCGAAGTATGGCAAGAAGAATCCGCTCGTGTACTTGTCGATTTGTTCAACTGTTGGCGGTATTTCAGTCATGTCAGTCAAGGCATTTGGTATTGCGGTAAAGTTGACATTGGGTGGTGAAAATCAATTCATCTATCCCTCTACCTACGTTTTCATTATCGTAACTGTAGTCTGTATTTTGACACAGATGAATTACTTTAATAAGGCGCTGAGCCAGTTCCCCACTTCCATGTAAGTCACGTCTATTTTTTTGAGCTCGTATATTGAATCTGACTTCTACCCAGCGTAAACCCACTTTACTATGTTACTTTTACGACTGCAACACTTACCGCTTCATTTATTTTGTACGGCGGTTTTAACACGTCTGATGCGGTCAACACGATTTCCCTTCTATGCGGATTCCTTGTCATTTTTACAGGAGTCTACCTACTCAACGTTTCGAGAACCGACCCCGAAGGAAACAAGATGATGCCCGGTACAGACGGCATAGCAACCGACCCTCTTTCCGGCATATCCACGAGACGAAGTATGCAAGCCCGACGAAGCAATGATCCACACAGGATGAGCATGGGAAGCAATGGGTATGGCCGAGGAGACAGAGAAGGGCTGATTCACGCATACGACGAAGAAGAGAACGCAGGATTTGGTCTTGCGGACCTAGGAGAAGACAGCGATGACGACCCGCTACCCCCGCGAGCTATGAATGGGAAGATCAACGGACATGGCAGTAAGAGGAGCATCAGCGAGCCATCGGAACAGGAGAGGCCGAGCAGATCATCCACTCGGTGACCTTTTCCATAACAATAATAAAAGCTGATTTGATGTGACGACACGTTTCGAGACTACTTGCGGAAAAGTTTGGGCTGCATATGCTATTGCAAGGGTTGCAATTTTTTATGTGCTCTTTTTTTTTTTCTATTAGAAAAATCATTTTGGTGGCAGGCTGGTCTGCTGGCTAGGGCCATATTTCAAAGTATGACTGCATGAGGTTCAGGCGTTTGGGTTGCTATTCTGTACAAAAGGAGACGGCGGGGGCAAGACATCTGTACGATATATACCTGGGTAAATTAAGAAATGGGCTTTCGTGAGGCGCTATACGCTTAATTTGACTCACTTCGATTGCAATCCGAGGTGGTGGCATTTGATATCACATTTAATAGCATCATGTAACATTATTTTTAAAGTGTTTTTAGAGCCGTAAAATTCGTTGGCTAAATATGAATACAAGCCCCTTCAAGTAAGACCCGCATGCAAATATTTGGAAACGCCCATCCTATTTTACCATTGCATAATTTATTCCTCTTGAGGAGCTGGAGCAGACTCTTCACCAGCCTGTTCCGATGAGCGAGCAGCCTCAGCAGCTGCTTGAGCAGCGGCAGCCTTCGCACCGTAATCCTGGCTCATAGGTTGAACCACACTTTGCTCCTCCTTTGGCTCGATGATAGTGACGGAATCTGGGAGACCCTTGGATGGTCCGGATTTTCCTTCTGGGTCAGATCCTCTCATGATCTTGACCTTGATACCGAGAACACCTTGCTTGAGGAGAACGTGACGGGTAGCGTGGTCAATGAAGTCCTTGGCTGGTTGACCGGAGTGGATCATGAAACCATCAGTGAACTTCATGGACTTGGCACGTGCAGCACGTAATTTTCCAGAAACGACAACCTCGCAACCCTTAGCACCAGACTCCATGATGAATCTGAGAACACCGTAGCATGCTCTGCGGACGGCGAGACCGTTAAGGAGCTTGTATCTGAGGGACTCGCATTGAGCGACGGCGGAGAGACCACGGTTTTGGACCTTGGCGGCGTAGAGGGAAACGCTGTTCTCGGGGAACTTGAAGCGCTTTTGGATGAGGGAGGTAAGTTCGCGAATGCGGCGTCCTTGCTCTCCGAGAACTTCTTGGGTGTGGGTTGCGCGAATGATGATGTCGGTGACGGTTGGGGTAACACGGACTTCGACACCGGAGTATCCCTCCTCAGCCAATTCGCGTTGGAAAAACTCGTTCAATTCGGCGTAGAAAACACCATCTGCGACGAACTTTCTGCGCTTGGAGCTGTACACAAGAAATTCATCATTAGCCCCGCGAACTTTTTGTTGGATGAGCTGTAGCAAGGGCAATTTCTTACATAGCGGCACCTGGAACACCGGAAGCCATATTGTCTGATTTATGAGATTATGAACCGGTGGAAAAAAAGGTTCAACGTCGTCGTCGGTATTGTCGTGTGGTCGATGGTCGCAAGTTCGAAATTGAATCTTGTGAATTTCCTTAGAATTGCTAGCGTATGTGGGATTTTAAGCGAATTGGTTGATGACAGCCTTGAATATGAGGCTCAAGTTAGATTCAGAAGGCTCAAAAATTGAGGCCCCATAATGCTGCAGGCCTGATTGGATTGCCGGGACGGATGCTACGTAACTGATATCATATGATATGGAATTCCAGTCAACGAAAGACAATACAATATCCCAAATACAGCCAAAATTATTCAGAAATATTTAAACAACTGCCCCCAGGATTCAGGATAACCAACGAAACGATCGAATAAAAAGAGGCTTCCAAGATTCCAAATGATTTATTATTGATACCAGAACTAAGTGCGCCGAGCCATAAATCATAATGGCAGACAAGCTCAAGATATCAAAGGTTCGTCAAACATTGAAGTTCTGCCGCACAATGGAGGGTTGACTAACCTTCGAAATTGCTTCACAGGTGGATGACGTCCAAGTAGTAGCTCGGGGACAAGCTTCCAACGTTACACTGCACTTAACAGCTCATCATCTAATTGTTGTTCAAGCACCCCCTCCGTCGCCGGAAGCTTCGCAACAAGCATCGCAACAAGCATCGCAACAAGGATCGCCAGCGCAAAAACGAACAGCGCCCCAAGTTAGGTCGAGGGAGTCATGGATAGCATATCCTATGATAGCTTACTGCACATTTCGACCAACTCCGCCGGGATCTGGACAAGCTTCTTCTATACGTCTACGAGGTCGAGACTTTAATTTTTATACTCTTAATTTTGCGGATGACAAGCAAGCTCGAGACACCTTCGAAAGTATAAAGAGCGCAACATGCAAGTTGGGAAGCATCGAAAGGTTGTATGCCTTTAGTTATAAGGCGCATGGGGCAGAAAAGCAGATAAACGGTTGGGATATATATGATCCCAAGGCAGAATGGAAACGTCTGGGAATAAGTGAAAAGGGGGTCGATAGAGGATGGAGGTTGTCTAAAATGAACCATGATTACGCCTTCTCACCTACGTACCCAGCCTTACTCCCAGTCCCTTCAGCTGTCTCCGACATCACAATCAAACATGCTAGCCAGTACCGTTCAAGGGCACGAATACCAGTCCTGACGTATTTGCACCCTGTTAATAATTGCGCCTTGACGAGATGTTCACAGCCTAGGACTGGTATGCGGGGAGCCCGCAGTATACAGGATGAGAGATTAGTCAGCGCATGCTTTTGTGCAACATCACAGGTGGATGAGGCGGGCTCAGTATCGCCAGCGGGATCTAGAAATAGTCCAGATTCCAGTCAAGCCGATATTAGCACACCTAATAATGGGGAAGTGACAGAGACAGAGCGTTATGAGGATGAAATGCTTGCATCTGTGTCGAATATTGAGATCATAACCGAAAAACCTCATGTGTATGGAGCACAACAGAACAATCTGATTGTGGATGCAAGACCTCAGGTTAATGCCTACGCTAATCAAGTAAACGGTTTTGGCACGGAGAATATGGAATACTATCCACTTGCTAAGAAAGCGTATTTGAATATTGCAAATATTCACGTAATGCGAGACTCATTGGCGAAAGTGATTGATGCCATTAAGGATGCCGATGTGTCCCCTCTTCCTCCAAATCGAGAGCTATTGGCAAAGAGTGGTTGGATAAAACACATCACTGCTATTCTTGATGGAGCCGCACTAATCGCTAGGCAGATTGGCATACAACATTCTCATGTTCTCATTCACTGTTCGGATGGCTGGGATAGGACGAGTCAGCTGAGTGCTTTATCACAGTTGATGCTTGATCCTTACTACAGGACTATAGAAGGTTTTATAGTACTAGTTGAAAAGGATTGGCTAGGCTTTGGACATATGTTCCAACACAGGTCTGGATTTTTGAACCACGAGAAATGGTTTACGACACAAAACGATGCTCTCGCGGGCTCAGCAATACAACCAGGTGGAAACACTGACGGGCGTGGAGATGCTATTGAAAATGCTCTACTCAGCGCGAAACGATTCTTCAACAAGAGCAATCATAGCCAGGAGACTGTCGATGACGCAGATGAGGTTACAGTCGATCAATCTCCAAAAAAGCCTATCCTAGACACACTCCCTCAAAGTGATGTCACTAAACCCAAAGAAACTAGTCCGGTCTTCCACCAGTTCTTAGACGCAACCTATCAACTTCTCCGTCAACATCCCACCCGCTTTGAATTTAATGAGCGATTCCTCCGCAGACTCCTGTACCATCTCTATTCTTGTCAATACGGGACATTTCTTTACAACAATGAGAAATCCCGTGTAGATGCCCGCGTTAAAGAGCGCACTAAAAGCGTTTGGGCATACTTCCTTTCCAAGAAGCCCGAATTTACCAATAAGGACTACGATGGAGGAGTAGTAGACGATCACGTCAAAGGTAAAGAACGGTTAATCTTCCCCAATTTGGACGATGTGAGGTGGTGGCATCAAGTATTCAACCGCACCGATGAGGAAATGAACGGACCTCATAATCCTGCCATGGAAAGATACCTAGCACTTAATGCAAATAGCAGTAATGGACTTAACACATCTACAAGTATAAGCTCACCAGCAGCCGCGCCACCCAACCGCACCGTTCTTGTGGGTGTGGAAGCTGGGACTGCAACGAGACAGGTTTTAAATGGGACTGCGAGTGTTAGTGGCAATCCATTTGCGAGTTTGAGGGATGGAATCGCAGGATTGGGAATCGGGAAGGCAAGCGGATTGGGCAGTTTAGGGGTGGGCATGGGAGGTGCGAGTAAAAGTACTCCGGCGGGTTTGAATGGGTTGGCTAATGGAAATGGAAATGGAAATGGGAATGGAAATGGAAATGCGCAGGAAATGGAGGTCGAGATGCAATGATGATATTATATGATTGTTGGTTATGGAATGGGTGATATGATTGGGGAATTGCCGATCCGGGCTGGCGTTTGGGCTGAGCTGGGGGATATTTTATTGGGATTGAAGGGATGAAGGAAATGGAAGGGAATGAAGGGGGAAGGCATTCGTCTTCTTATATCTATCGTACGTCTTAGCAAGGCATTGTAGGAGTAAGGCGTACTGGTAGAGAAACATTACGTCACTCCACTTGGTGTTACTCTTGTTTGGAGTAAAATCACACAAAATAGTTATGTTTAATGACTTTTGATGCTTTTTGATACTTTTTACTCATTATTCATGCATCAGACACGCTATTCTTAGTAGCTAAATAACAAAATCAAAGCCGCAAATCATTGCCTTTCTCTTTTGGAAATATTCTAGCTTGCCTTTTTGGTCTATATGTGATGGATGGGTTTGATGGCTTATAAGAAGACTTCGAGATTGATCTCTAAAGTGCTGACGGGATATCTAGTACCTATTAGTGTTTGTCTTTCAAATTTTTATACGTGAAAATAGACTTACCGCAGTTCAAATTTGTCAAGAACAGTAGGATGCAAGATACCAAACTCCCCCACGCGCACCTCCTTGCCTCCCAAACGCAAATATATCGCAGCGGCATGACCGGCGAAGAAAGTTGGCTCGTCGATTTCCTCAATCCAGTATCCATCTGGCTTTGATGGGTTTTCCTTGATTGAAAAATCCATTTTCTTGCCCTCTAATCCCTCTTCATGTGTAAGGAAAGCGGTTTGCAACATAAGCAGGATGCGATCAAGCAAACCGTGAATGACTTCAAAACCACTGGTTTTGCCATACCATGCTGCTGCGAAATGGCGCTCATTTCGCGATTTGCGCTCTAAGCTTAAATCTTTAAAGGCAACGTCGGATACTTCGAAGACTTTGAGGGGAAGACTGTGTTTCTTGTTTTCACGGATGGTTTTAAGGAGACCGGGGAGAAGAGATGTGCGAACAACTTGGTATTCAGCGGTCTTGGGGTTAGCGAGACGAACAGCTGTAGTGCCATCATCTTTGCGGTTGAGCCAGGCGAAGTTCTCGTCGTGAGAGCAGAGGATTAGAGGCATGACTTCACTCCAGCCTGCCATGGCGGTTTCGGTTCTGACAATGTCGCCAAGTTTGTTGATTGGGAGGGGTTGAGCAATTGTGGAGGCTTTGTTGGGGGATGTGCGCGGAAGGTTGTTGAAGCCGTAAGCAATAGCTACGTCCTCCATGATGTCGCATTGGTGAAGAACATCGGCTCTGCTCGGTGGTATCGAGACATCCAGTAAATTCTTGTCCTTTGAGGATGGTTTCGCGGATAAGCACATCTTCTTGAGAAGCTCGCAGATCTTTTCCGGGGTTTCTGAGAGGCCACAGCAGTTATTGATATAGTCAACTTCTGCTTCAGTTTCTCGAGGGCTGAGATTAGGAGTTTGTCGGGTTTCCTGGTTGTGCTCCGAGATAATCTCCACAGGCTCGATTGTGAATGGTTCCGCGCAGTATTGAGAGAACATAGAAACGATGATATTGTTTACTATTTCCAACTTTGTGCGGTCCGTACCAGTCATCTCAATAAAGACATTCTTGGTATTCAAAGTGATCTTAGAATGATCTCCGTTGATAATTGGAGGCATAGACATGACATTGCGATTTGAGTCGTAAATAACTGGATATACTGGTTTATCTCGAATAATGTGTAGGTATTTCCCCAAGTGTTTATCAGTTTCATAAAATTGCATTAGTTCCTCCGCGTTCATCTCCTTGCTTTGGTTCAAAGGCGTGAAAATGATATCTTTCGGGGGAAGTGCTTCATAGGTGAAAGGTCCTTTAACAGTATCCATGTCATGTGTACCAATCGCAACTAAGGTGCGCTGCCGAGCAAGATTCTGGTGAAGTTTGTCTTGCAGCGAAATGAAGGAGTCATAACCATCTTGAGTGAAGGTAACATTTCGCAGAATCGATGCCGAGACGTATGGTCGTACTTTCATGGTATCTTGGTGAACTGTCAAAGTCTCCAAATTCCCACTCTCAGGTTTAACCAATCTATAGTTCGGGAAGGGCGTCTTCTCTCTGAAGACATTCAACATGAGAGCTATACCTTCGAAGCAGAGCATGTCATATCGATTCGCGGGGATTTCAATTTTGAGTTGTGCAGGTTCTTGCTTTCCGTTGACTATTGGTCGTTCCGAATTTGAAGTGTCCTCATCCAACTCAATTCCAAACTCGAAACATAACTCTTCGAACTCCTCTGTGGTGTACCTGAGATATAATTTAGTTAATGTATAGGAAGGTACGAAACCGCAGAAATTGTTTTACTCACTCTTGCCCGAGAGCTTCATAGAGCTTAGCTTTATCAACGCTGATGGTAGGCATCTTGACTGATGTGTTGTGGTTGCAATATTTGCTTCACAGCTTCTCAAGTCAAGTGTTATGAGTAATGAGTGTATGAGTCGAAATAATAAATATTGGTGGGGTTGTATCAGAGGGGTCTTTGAATTGAGTGACTGGTCCGAGAAGCATAGTGAAGCCTGAGGCTTACATATCAACAGAAGGTTGATTCTCAAAGGTTCAACCTCACCGAGAGCTGTCACTGCCAACCAACATTACATTTAACAACCTCTTCTGAATTTTAAAGCATTTGCCCAGCACCGGCACTTTGAATATCAATTTCATACTCTTTGCAGCAGTGTTTTTTTTCAGGTATGTTTCAATAACTTTCTTTCACTATCAAATCAAGGCTCAGATCTATTTACAAAGAGTCCTTCGTTGTTTCCCCCACCATGTTGCCGACTTGATAGCTTTAAACATACTGACATGTCATCGGCAGTCGCAGGTTTGACTTATATCATAAGATTCATTCACTTCTCCCGCTTTTCTATAGTCCCGGAAATTAATTACAAAGTTCCGTCAATCTATCAACCGCAACCAACGACCACGCGATAACCTCCTAAATATTCTCATCCACGAACCCTAAAATTAACAAGTTCAAAACCCTACTTTCTTGAACCTCGGAATTTACCTCATAAAGACCTGTACAAACCTTCATAATGGCGGACGGTCCAGATAAGACTGACGAGCTTTACCCCATAGCTGTTCTCATCGATGAATTAAAGGTATTGAACTAAGGCGCATCCCCTTCGAAAGACAAGGCTCTGTTGCGCAGGTACTGATAGCTCACTAGCATGACGATGTACTCTTAAGATTGAATGCCATTCATCGACTTTCAACGATTGCCCTTGCGCTAGGAGCGGATCGCACAAGAGACGAATTGATTCCCTTTTTAGATGGTATGATGCGCGATATCGAACTATACTATGATACACTGGTTGATGATATTCTGCAGAATCCGTCGAAGATGAAGACGAAGTTCTCACTGCTTTGAGCGAAGAACTCGGGAACTTTGTAGAATACGTTGGTGGTCCAGAGTATGGCCATGTTCTTCTGTCACCTCTCGAGAACCTTGCGGCTATCGAGGAGCCCCTGGTGCGAGAAAAGGTGAGTTGATAGCATTGGACTGAAGTTATAGCTGTGCTAATTAAAGTAGGCTGTAGAATCTTTAAACAAGATATGCGAGGAGTTATCTTCACAACAAGTCGAAGAGTACTTCATCCCCCTCACGATTCGACTCTCAAAGGCCGACTGGTTTACCTCAAAGATCTCCGCCACAGGATTATATAATGTACCATATAAGAAGGCGTCACCTCCGATGCAAGAGCAGCTCAGACAACAATTTGGTCTTTTGGTCCATGACGAAACTCCTATGGTCCGAAGACAGTCCGCGAGTAACTTGTCGAAATTTGTGAAGGAAATGCCCGCTACAATAGTTGTGGAAGAAATGATACCCTTGTTTCAACACCTTGCCGGTGACGACCAGGATAGCGTACGTTTGTTGACAGTAGAGATATTGATTGCCATTGCGGAGGTTGTACCGAAGGAGCAACAGTCGAGCCATGGTGTTCTACTTACAGCCTTGAGGAGTTTAATCGAAGATAAAAGTTGGAGAGTGAGATACATGGTGGCTGATAGATTTGAGAAGGTTGGTTTTACTTGAAATTTGCGATTTCATGGACAATTCTAATATCATTTAGATTGCAAAAGCAGTCGATGATGAGGTTGTAACAAGAGATCTTGTACCCGCATTCGTGAAGTTATTGAAAGACAGCGAAGCAGAAGTACGAACGGCAATTGCTGGTCAAATTCCTGGTATGTGCTCATTTCTGTTTCTCTGAAGCATTTTACTAAATTGAAGGAAAGGTTTCTGCAAGCTTGTCGATCGCACCACCCTCTTAAACGATATCATGTCCACTGTCGAAGATTTGGTTTCTGATACATCCCAACATGTTCGGGCTTCTCTTGGAACAGAGATCAGTGGCCTTGCCCCAATTCTTGGCAAGCAAGAGTACGTTTTTTACATCCACACTTTATGATCTTTATACTTACAAGTCGTGATAAGGACTATCGATCACCTACTTCCTATGTTTTTACAAATGCTCAAGGATGAGTACCCAGATGTTCGATTACATATAATCTCCAAATTGGAGTTAGTAAACCAAGTTATCGGCATTGATCTCCTCTCACAATCCCTTCTCCCTGCTATTGTACAGCTTGCTGAAGATAAGCAATGGCGTGTTCGATTGGCAATCATTGAGTACATTCCTCTTCTGGCCAGTCAACTCGGAGTTCAATTCTTTGACGAGAAGTTGGCTGCTCTCTGCATGGGCTGGTTAGGAGATACAGTCTTCTCTATCCGTGACGCAGCAACAAAGAATTTGAAAAAGCTCACCGAGGTCTTTGGTGTAGACTGGGCAAATGAGGCGATCATTCCAAAGGTTATGGCTATGGGAGCGCATCCAAATTACCTCTACAGAATGACCACATGCTTTGCAATCACAGTGAGTTTTGGATTTTGCCCTTGCTCAAAACAAGCTGCTGACCTTAGTCACAGACACTCGCACAAGTCGTCAGTCTCGACGTTGTCCAAAATTCTATTCTACCTATGATGGACAAGTTGGTAGCCGACGAGATTCCAAATATCCGTTTCAACGTTGCAAAATCATACTCTGAGATCATCTCAGTTCTCAAGAGGCTCCCAGACGAGGGCACCGTATATTCGCTAGAGAAGTCTGGTAGCTCGGAACCACCCTCGGCTAGAGGCCAACAACTGATCCAAGAAAGGATTTTACCAAATTTGGAAAAGTTGCAAAAGGATGATGATGTCGATGTTCGGTTCTTTGCTACCACGGCTGCAGCTTCTATTTCTGGTGAGCCAATGGAAACTTCATAGACGGGTGAATAAAGATGTCGCATATGGGGAGAAAAATGTATCTTTTCTTAAGCCAGTAGCCTAAGCATGACAGCCTTGCTGTTTTCCTGTTATTCTAGATCGGAGCATGAAATCCAGCATAGCCCCTTCTAATACGTTTTTGATAAAGCGACCTGATATGCAGATGGTAGGCGACAAAACCGTAGACAAAAAAAATCAAATGAGAACGATATATTGAGTATCCAACTGCTTGCGATTAATAATTTCTTAAATTGCACCTCATCCACATAAAACCCCCAATACCTGAACTGCGCATCTCTCTGCTGTACGTAATTGGAAAGGCGGTGAACCAATTACCTCTGTCCAAATTATTCTGCCACCATCCTGATGCCATTATCTCCTGCACAACGTTTCAATTCCATGAACTGATTAAGATTGCTACTGAAAACAGTAAGTAAAGATGACCTCAGAAACATCAAAACCGTCTCACCTCGAGCCATCACCTCTTGGCACAAAAGAATAGTAAGTACGTTTTGTGCGCCCTACAAATAATTTACCCCTCCATACTACCCCTCCATTTCACAATCTTTAACCCTTCCATTCACCATTCTTATGTTTCAGCACATCTACTTCCTCTAATATCTTCCTCTTACATCAAACGACACATTTCCTAACGACATAAATAGTTGGGATAACCTCTATAACCGCGAAATCTCAAACCACGCTCTCGATGCAACGGATGTCGGTACGGTATGGTTTGATGATTCATCTGCAGAAGATAAAGTTGTGGATTTCTTGAATGAAGAGGTTTTTGAGAAGGATTTACTGGGCCTGGGGGAGGGAAGGAGGAGGCAGGATTTCAGTTTTTTGGATTTGGGGACGGGGAATGGACATTTTTTGGTTAGGTTGAGGGAGGGTGAGGAGGACAGTGAAGAGGAAGAGGAAGAAGAAGAGGGGGGAGAAAATAGTGATGAGGGAAAGAAATGGGTTGGTAGAATGATGGGTGTGGATTATTCGGAGAGATCTATTGAGTTTGCGAAACGGATTGCGAAGGATAAACGGGAAAGTGAGGAGGAGGGAACAGAAGACGGAAATGAAATCGAATTCATTACTTGGGATATAATGAAAGAAGATCCGTCTCCAAAAGTCCTAAATGGAGAACAGGCAAAGGGATGGGATATAGTACTTGATAAAGGGACATTCGATGCGATTAGTTTGTCACAAGAAACAGATTCGGATGGTAAGAGGATTTTCGAGGGATATAGGGAGGAAGTGCTGGCGTTGGTGAGGAAGGGTGGGGTGGCGGTTGTTACTAGTTGTAATTGGACTGAAGAAGAGTTGATTGAGTGGTTCTCTGGGAAGGGAGAGGAGGAGAGGGAAGTCAGGTTTGAGGTACTGAGGAAGATTGAGTATAGGAGTTTTAGTTTTGGAGGGGTGAAGGGTCAGACGGTCTGTAGTGTTTGTTTTAGGAAGTGTGGGGGAAGCGAATAGGAATGAGGAAAGCCGCACATGTAAAGTTATATGGGAGCCATGGCTCGGGTAGTTGGTTCTTATGAGGGTGAAGACGACCATGGCAATTTAATTTTACGCCTTGGTGCATCTTTGAGCCAGACGATAACTTTACAATTGAATTTCCACAAACAATATCTGGAGTTTGTCAGTACTACACGATGGGAAAATCTCCATGGAAATTCCGTTCGAGCAGTGCATGAAGCGAGAGATCTTACCAACCTCAAAGCATGATAAACATCTAGAAGGAAAGCAGAAGTAAAAGTAGATCAGCAGCTAAATTTTAAGATTACTGCATTTCCCGCCTTTCTCGCAGCCCATGAATGTGGTCTCTATGAGATATATGAAGAAGTTTCAATTTTGTTCAATACACTTTATTGAAACTTATTATACATTGATGGGTTTGCGTTCAACAGAAGTAGAACACTATTCCTTGCAATTGATAACTGAACTCCACGGTGCTACTCGAGTATACTTCGGATCCAAATAAGAAGTATTCTCTCCAGCCCCCACGCTATGGACGAAGTGAATCAAATCTGAAATTTATGAAATGACTTATGTGCGGATTCAGTAAAAGTTGAGAAACTGCTCACCGGGAGTAAAGTTGTGGAGAAGGCTCACCGGGAAAGCTACCGGGAAATTTCTTGCATCGATCCTAGACTCATTATTTGCACGAACATTGAACTTTTCCAATCTAGCATTTCTATAGACTACAATGACCTGTGCAACGTAACTTCAAAGTCACCTAATTATTCTACTATAAATCGCTGGTAACTTCACCAAGTAGCAAAGATACTTTGAAGGGAATATTTCTAGTAGCCTTGCAGCGAGGCTGACCTCGGCATTATTCCAGCTTATATAATCACTTTTGATGGGCATCAATGACCTCCCAATACAATAGTTTCTCAAGCCATTTTCTATACCAAATCATCTGCGAAAATGGCACCTGTCAATAACGCAGATCACAATGTCGTTGCGAGTAGGTTCTCTATAATCCATCTTTCCTACATTCACCGTTCTAACACCCGCAGCTCAAATTAAAAATGTCATCCAAGACTTGTACGAAATAATGGTACAAACGCATAACTACGACAACGCCGGACGACCCTCTCGCGAAACGCTCGAAAAATCCCTCCTGCAACTCTCAAATTCTCTGCAAACAGTTTCTCGCACCACTGTTCCCGCCGGTCCCCCAACTGGAAATCCCCAAATCGATAGGGTAGCGGGAAAAGGTACAAACCTCGCATGGATTCCAGGGGACGTAATACATTATGTGGATAACGGGAGGAATCCGGATATTTATACGAGAGAGTTTATTGAGTTGGCGAGGAAAAATAATCAATTGATGAGGGGGAAGATGCAGGCGTTTGGGGATTTTAGGGATGTGCTTGCTGGGGAGATGGAGAAGGTGTTTCCGGAGTTGGGGGAGGATATTAAGATGGTTGTGGAGGCTACTACTGATGATAGTGAGGGGAAGTGATTAAAAGGTGAGTGGGTCGGTGATGTGAGTTTACGGGGGATCCGGCGAGAGCGAAAGGGCGGGGCTTAGATTTTGACCTGCAGGGTGGAATTATGGAGGAAAGGAGTAGATCAGAGAGGAGATTTGGATGGGTGTTTTCCCCGGAATCTTTTCTTCGGGTTATGGGTCATTCAAGGACTGGATTCGCATGGAGTTCCGGAAAATACAAATGTGGGACATAGGCGTCATGGGCAATCGAACGAATGGGAAACTATTCCAACCTCACGGTACTCAAGACAAAAGGAGTTTCGATACCACTACCGATCGGCATTCAAGGAAGTTGGACAAGGTGTATTACAAGGGATAATCATGGTGCAGATGACATCTTTGAGGTACTTCATCTCATACTCATTTCAGATATCACAATTTGGTGGTGGGACGAGGACAAAAAAAATGTATGCAAATCATGAGAATAATCATTTTTAGTTTATTTGGCTTTTTGTTTCTGTAGGTAAGATACAGGATACAGATAGAAAGCAGTTCAGGGCATATATATCTTTATCGATAATGCAATAAACGCCTCCAGAATAGAGAAAAATAATGAAAGAATATGATACCATATAAGAAGATTCTCCTTCACGCCAAACTAACATCCCATATCGCTCAACACAGAAGGGCTCTGAAGCTTGGTTGTATCCCATACGGCTCAACAGACTTGCTTGTAAAAAAAAAAAAAATGGTGAAAAAACTTCAGGAAATCCATCCCTATCCACCTGGATACCTGGATACCTAATATAACTCCGAATCTCCAAATCTCCATTCTCCAACCCAACCCAACCTCTTGTACTCAATCCCATCCTTTCGCAAGGTAAACCAAACAGCGAAACATAATATAAGATATAATTAATCCCCAAACCCCAAAGCCAAAAACGTAAATATAAACTTGCGCCTACCCTACAGATTTTCAAAAACAGATCGAATCACATCCACCGTAATCCTGACAATATATTCCACATCTTCCTTCGTAACCAAGTAATTCGGCGACAACATTATGTGATCTCCACACATGCCATCTGCAGTGCCAGTCCCGGGATACATGGTCATATTGTATGGACGAGAAATCGCCAGATCGTGTATCTTTTGTGCAACGCTTAGTTTGGGTTCAAAAGCCACTTTGCTCTTTTTATCTTTCACAAATTCGATACCCCAAAACAGTCCTTTTCCGCGGATATCGCCTACGTTTGGATGGTCTGAGAGGTGTTGTTTGAGGAGTTTGCCGAGATATGCTCCTTGGGTGCGGACATTGTCGAGGACGTCATGTTGGCGGATAATGCGTTGGACTTCTAGAGCTGCGGCGGCTTGCACCGGCATTCCTTGATATGTTTGACCGTGGATAAATTGGCCGGTGCCGTTGTAGAGAACATTGACGACTTTTTGCGAAATGAGAACACCGGCAACGGGTTGATATCCACCGGCTAGTCCTTTACCAATGGTTTGTAGATCAGGGGCTACGTTTTCAGCTTGCCATGCGTGTAGAGTGCCAGTGCGACCCATGCCGCACATGACTTCGTCGAGAATGAAGAGGGCACCGTGGCGATGACATACGTCGCGCATGGCTTTAAGGTAGCCAGGGAGAGCAGCCACACAACCGAGGGCAGCGCCTACGATCGGCTCGGCACAGAAACCGATGACGGTTTCCGGGCCGAGTTCTTGGAATTTGGCTTCGAGTTCGGCGGCTTTGCGTGAGACGAAGGAGGCGTCGGATTCGTTGGGGAGTCGCTGCCGATAGGGGTTGCAGGAGGACACGTGATGGACGTTGGGCATCAGGAAGGGTGTGTAAGGGGCGCGGCGCGCTTTGTGACCCGACATGCCTAATGCGCCCAAGGTGTTGCCATGATATGAACCTTCTCGAGCGATGAAGTTGACTCGTGGGGTGGATTTATCTTTTTCGTAAAAATACTGTCGTGCCAATTTGCATGTGGCTTCCATAGCCTCGGATCCTACGTTGATTAGCTTGGGTCACATCAATGGTTGACGGTGTAGCTTACCTGAACCAGTCAAGTAGACTCGGGCCATCTTTCGACCAGTGCCATTTATCAGTTCTTCGCAAAGATCGTCCACGGTCTCGTTACCAAAGAATCCTGAGGCTAGGTATGGAATGCCGGTCGCCATTTGCTGATAAACGGCATTGGTGACTCGCTTGTTGCCATGTCCTAAACATGAGACAGCCGCGCCGGATGTGGCATCGAATATGACTCGTCCGTCTTTGGTGTATAGCTTACTTCCACTTCCTCCTACGATGACTGGGAATTCTTTGTGGAGATGTCGATCAAATAGGAATGTGGTTCTCTTCATGCCTTGTACAGCTCCTCCATTCATGTATGATGAAGATCCATCGCCCACCGCCTTGGTGGTGGTGACATACGATTCACTATGTGGTTCTGCGATGGCAGCTGGCGACATGATGAATGATATCTAGAGAGTAGGGTTTTGGGTTATGAAATAAGGTGAAGGGTAGATGTAGATGTAGACAAGTAGAATATGTTGTCGACGACAGGTATGTTCATGAGTTCCAAGTCCTGATATATAGGAATCAAAGTCGGTGAGGGATATGCAAAGTGATGTTGGGAAGTACTTGATAGAAAGGAGATTCGGAGGTCCCGATGGGAAAAGGCACCTTAATATATGGTCAAGACAGCATACGGGTAGTAGCACTATGACGGAAGGAAGGGAAGAAAGAAACCTAGGTGGGCCAACAAGAACCGGGCCAGGGCATACAAGATTGGGTGCTAGATTCCGGAGTGGAGATTGAGAATAGAAAGTTGGGTGAGAGGTGAGATGCATGAGAGAGTTGATAAGTTGAACAAGAAGATATGATAGGACGATAATCGATCAAAGTGGGTTCAAACGTAGATGCAACTTGCCTTTAGTAAGATTGGCCTCACTGGAGAATAGGAAAAAGATCTGGATCAAAAAAGCATGAAATCCTTGCTTTCCACGGATAACAAGGGCGCGAGAGATGAAATTTTTCTTTACATTGGTGGGGGTGGACCGATGAAGGCATGTCCTGACGCTAAATTCGGATGACAAAGTGACGTTAAACTTTCAACGGACGTTTTAGTTATTAGGTAGATAGAAGACTAGAGGGATACTAGAAGATGACATGACTAGCTGTTCACCAATGTGGTTAGTATGAAAGTATATTAAAAAATATTTCGTTATAAATGGTTGAAAAAGGGGGGAAGGAAGAAGAAAGAAGGAATGTGTGTGGTGTATGAATCGACCCGATTGAGTGGTATGATATGAGAGCATGAGAGCATTAGCATGAGCATGAGCAAGAAAATGTTAAGAAGAATGTTTGGCAGCGAAGGAACAAGCTCGAGCCAAGAAGACGTGTCAATCAAAGTCCCATCCGAGTGTTGGAATTTGATGCACTGCTATGTGACCGCTCACCGCACTTACTCCCTTAACCATAGCCGGGTAAAGCTCATTTTTCATCAGAGACATATGATCCGGGGATATGGGCGATGGCACGAATGGGTATATCTTTGAGGCACGACGCCCGGCCACATATGCAGCCGGGAGCCCATAGCCGGCCTCCAATGGGATGTCTACCATATGGATTGCTCAGAACGAGCCGGGGAGAGGAAATATTGACTCGTTGTTGTTATGACATGAAGATCTCCGAAGGCAACCTGCTTTCTTTGTCAGGAATAGAAAGATTTGTGATTCGATCTGGTCACGATATCAATATGATTGTTGGGGAATTAATCCTTGATCCGTTTATGGTACCGTAGCATTACTGTCAACAATGTTCTCCACTTCCCGATACCGACCAACCAAAACTTCTAGACCTACCTAGTTACTTACTAGTACCTTGCTTGAGTGCATGAAATGATTGAGTACACGCGGTGATTTTATTTCGTTTTTTATTTTACTTTATTTCATTATTCAGTCGATTGTCCGATGAATGCAGGGCAAGGGGCGGGCAACAACTAAACTAGCCAAGTCGGTTCAATGATTGATTGATTTGATTTGGTTTGATGTGATGTGATTTGATTCGATTCGATTGATTTGATTGATTTCAATTCGATTTGACTTTTTTTTGCTTTTTTTTTCCAATTAGCAGGAAAAATGGGCATGGCAACGGGGGAAGCTCCATCCAGTTGAAACTCTGAAAGGATGGGGGGTGTGAGAGCCGTTAGAACCTATTAGGAGATTTTCCATAATGCATGTAGTCAGTGGCATATCTTTGCAGTTTTTAGAGGCTGTCGGATTGTGCAAACGCCTAGAGATCGTAAAATGCGATTAATCATTTTTTTCTCTTTGGGTCACTCAAGTGCGAAACCCATTATTGGGATTTTTACGCCCCCAAACGAAACTGTATGGATCCGTAAGTCTTTTAGTTTTTGTACTCTGTCGGGACCTTCTCCCTTCCCCAATGACCTCTAATGATGCTTTATGAGGGTGATGCAATATACCTAGATCGAGTGCAGGAACCATGCGATACATCGAAATTTTCAAAAGGAATGTGAGATAGGTAGGTTGCCGAGATGTTCCATTTCGTGAATCTTGTCCATCATGCCATATCGCACATATCGGTGCGGTAGTAACAGTCGGTTAATTTGTATTCTGCGAAAACCTGGTACAGAGATACTTTTGGTCGTACTGTACAACTCAGTTCTTAGTTTTGATATACAAAATCTTCATTGTACGAGTCGTAGCCAGGTTCTCGTCAACTGGGCAGCAGTACAGAAGTCGATTTGATCCGCTTTTCATTCATGGCGAGACCTTAACATTCAATGAAGGAGAGCACGAAGCCGTGACATCTAGATCTCCGCATAAAGCGGTAGCCAACCGGGTCTGATTTATTGAAACGTTTTCGTACTCATTCTCATCAGCTGATAATCCATCTCGCCATACCATAGAATGTGAGAAACATTCTAGGTACATTTCAAATGTAAATAATTCTAATGAATTTTCCATTCTCAAATTATATCAAAACGTATCAATAACTTCACTTGTCCATTTTCCTTTTTGCGTTTGATTATAGGATGATTCTTTTGGTCGAATCAAATCCAATATCCAATCCAATCATCCATTCGTGTCACAGCCATATTAAGGTACGAAAACTGCAGGTAAGAGTAATCGCGGTATTTTTCACGGAAGGTGTTTTTTCCTATTCTGATGCTTGCTGGCCATGAACTCATGCCTGCCACCATCCTGCTACCTTACCACTTTTCATTTGTACGACGACCCGGCCCAAGTCCTTCCTTCCTTTACCAGCTGTCTACATAGGAATTTCTGATTTGCGGCCCAACAGCTCATGAATCACGCGGCCATGATTTATGCAACACTGCAGCTGCATGATAGATTATGGAAAAGAGTGTGGAAGGAAAGAGAAGTAGGTTAAGAGAGCGGTGTCCAAAAACATGAAAGCATAATGCGTACCTATTGCAGGAGGTGGGTGATTTTCGTATAATGTCATGGTCCGTCCACTTATTCATCGTTGCAGCAATGCAGCATATGTAGGATGAACGTGCAATCATTTGATGATCATACGCATACGCATACGCACACGCAGGATCAAAAACAAGGGTGGGTGAGAAGAACTGTCCATGTCATTTCATATGTGATACCCAAGATGCAACGGACCCTCATTCGAATTCATCCCGGTCGTTTGGCACCATTTTAGAATCTTGGGCTTACTTCCCTGAATAATAGGTATTTGAAAAAGATACCTCGTAGCTACGTAGCCAAAACATGAAGGAACGTAAAACATGCCGTTCAGATGTTCCGACTTTGATCGGCTTCGGGCACCATTTCTTCGGCATCCCGAATATAGTCTTGCCGAGTACGGACGTAGATACCAAAAAATTCCGAATAGTGGGGAATCCGCAAAGGCCTAGAATAACTGTCGATATCTCTCTTGGAAAGCTTCGTCATCAGACACCATCTTGATCTGGGTGGTCAGGGACGAAATTTTCGACCATAGGTTAGGTTATTATAATCTTATGATGTCAAGAACCAACAGAAAAACAGGTGACATGTCTGAATAGCCTAGGCAGTCTAAGTACTGTCATATCAATGGATGAGAAAATGGGGGTCCGCTGTTGACAAATTGTTGTTCTCGAACTCGGCCAAGAACGGTGAAGGGGTTTTGATCATAAGGTTAAGGTCCTGATGTGCTATTCGAGATGATATATTAGAAATATGATTACATGGGAGGGAGACCCCTTAAAATATGTGAGGTGTGGCGGTGGTGCCTTAAGTGGCTGCAGAATTTCGTTATTAGCTTTGAACTTTTGGATTATCAGCCTTGAAAGCCACACAGGGTCGACAAATCGTACTTATTAAGTCGTCAGTTCCTGGTGCATCCATAAGGCACCCAATTATACTCCGTATAGTGTGGAGTACCGTACCGTATCGTATCGTATGTAAGGGCTGTTTGAGTAGAGTAATGAAAATGCTGGTACTCAGATTTTGTGGCGATTTTTATTAATTCCGCGATTCGGATCAAAAAGCAAAACATTGTACATAGTAGAATCCTGATAACCTGGCCCGTGTAGCACTAAAACGATACATTTCAAATCTCATCATATAGTAACAAATCTTAATTTATATATTATTCCGAATTATCATTAGATTCATTTTTAGACTGGAGGTGTTGAAAAAGGTTTTAATTTTCAATTCAACTTTTAATTTTTCTTTTTAATTTTTTAATCTCTTTAAAAATATAAATAATTTATAATTTTATTAAATAATAAATAAGTTCTTTCGATTTTATTAAAATAAATAGAATAAAATGAAATTTGAAAGTGTAAATTGATTAGATAGATTTCTTTTCTTTTTTTCTATTCGAGGAGTTTTTTTTTATTTAATTATTTTTATTATTTTCTTTAATTTTGATAATAATAAAACTTTTATAAAGAAGAGAGAAGAGTGTGACGCACAAGAGCCGTAGTAGAGCTGAATAAACAGGGTCAATTATGTTCTTTAGAATCTACAATTGAAGAATTATAGCTCATAAGGAGCAACTAAATATATATATACAAATACCCATTTATAAACTGTAAGGTTATATATAAGCATTATTAGGGTTACTATTTTATTATACTAAATTGTATGATTTGTAATATATGCATACAAATGATCAGCTTATAAATTGATATAAGAGATAAAAGGTATCATGTGGTTAGCCTCCTGTAGTTCACGATTCATAACACTACCCCCCCCTTCGGAAAAACTCGTTCTTAAGTGTTTCACTCCTCTATTCCATTGTTATTTCATCGGAAATCAGGTTTTGTAAAGATTCATAAACTTTTAAATCAATTAGATTAATCATTTTAATTGATTTGATCAATTTAATGGAAATTGATCAAATTGACCAAATTAATCGATCAAATTGATCAAAATAACGAATGAATTGACCAAATCGACCAAATTGTTCATCAATTGATTAAATTAATATTGATTCATATTCTCCTTGATTTGGGGAACCTCTGAAAGGAAAAAATTTCAATAGAAAAAGGAAAGAGGTTGAATTATAGTATAATGATAATAAATGGTTAATATAATCAATTCCGAAATCGATCAAGTTAATCGACCAAATTGATCAAATCAACCAAATTGAACGAAATCGACAGGGGTGACGTTATATTTCGTTCTTACCATATTCAAGCTTCCTTTTACATGATTTTTGAAATGATTATAGGTATGAGTTTTTGAAATATATTGCTTTCGTATTGTCTTGATGGTAACAGCTCGTCTGTTGTATAAAGCTCGGGTTATATACGTATACAATCAAATTCCCTCGAATTTGTATGGGTTTTTGATTCTTTTACGATTGTATATATATATACTATCATAAAATTATAATATCTAATCTACTGTATTAAAGAACACTTTTCTTTCCTTTGATTTCATAAATGAATCGTCATCTATATGATTATAATTATCCTCTCTACTTTTATAGAGCTTTATTCAATCAATTAATCGATTGGGAGGACCAAGCAATATTGAATTGACCAAATGAAAATCGCATAGAAAATGCAATAATGTTTTAAGATCGGAAATAGGATACCAAATAAGATCAGTATCGCTATTAAACCACGAGATTCTATATAATAGGATTTTTTATGCTTTCTTTATTGCTAAAACCTTCTCCATTTCTCATTCCGAATCATTAATTATATTAATAGGCAAAAATAATTCGAGTATCTGATTAGGAAGAGGATCGTTATATACCTTGTATAATCGATCTAAAGAGAAAACAGAATGAATTTTCATCATAATTGGAAATTCAAACTTGAAAGAGCTTCCAAATCGACCAATGATCTTGAATCTTCCTTGAATTGAGAAGTCTAGTTTCTTGGATGATCTTTGAATAAAATAACTCTTTATATTGAACCATATATAATCTCCGATATCGAAATCGATCTTACATCAATAAATATTCATAGATTTCGATATCTTAGCTTGAGTATATAATAAACCTTTTTTCGTTTATACAAAAATTAATCTATTATATTCTATATATATATAGATATTATATATATTCATATCGTCTATTAGTTTATTAATATCTTCCTTTCATTCTTATATATATTTCGATATATATTTATATAAGGTTTTATAGAATATAAACCCTCCTAAGAAATTATATAGAAGAATAAGTTGCATATAATCCATTATAAATAGGAATTCTGATCAATCGTTTTGATAGTAATTAACAAACGATCTTAACCACTACTGAAGGTACTGATTATAAATCTCAATTTGACCATCGATTTGGGGATAATAAATAATAAATAATTTGAAATCGATTTCTAGGATTTAATTGAATTTCTTTCAGAATTGTAATATAAATTGGAAACTGCGATTCGATATTATAGTGTTAAAGGAATCATAATATCGATATATATAATAAAAATATAATTGTATTTGAACTCGAGTATCGATTGATTTATAACAAAATATAGAGATAACTTGCTTTATCAATCGATCAATAATGATTAAAATATTATTATATTTATATTTATCTTTATTAAAATTATAATAATTTATAATGATATATTGCTATATTCAATTAAGAATCAGAAATGAATATAATAAATCAGAGATATAATCATATAGAATAGAATTATATTTACAGATATAATAATTATATATATATCTGGTTATAATATTATATATTCTGGATTAATAATATTGTTAAGATAATAAAAAATAGATTTTGCTTATACCAAAATAAACAATAAAAACAGAATTATGGATTTTATGAATCAAATAAGTTCGAAGGTTATCGATGTCAGGCATCATTAAACAATCATCATAAAGCAAAAGATCATTTTGGAGTAATATATATTTGTAATCTTATATAATTTATATTTTGAATATTAATAAATTATCTATAGTTTTATTTATTTCAATAATATAATTAATTAGGTTAAATCGAGAAACAATTTCATTCAAATCGATATTAATAATCGCTATTTTGTTTGGATAATGCTTTTGTAAAGCTTTTCTTATGATTTCAATATCAATTTGATTGTCTTTAATAAATTACTAAAGGCGATTCTTCTTTTTGATATAGTTCTAAAGGTTCAACTCGTTGATTCGATAGATTAAGGTATTAACAAAAGGGTTATCTTTTCCAGGACGATATATAATAATAAAATTATAATCGATTAGAACTTTTGCCCAGCGAATTTATCGGATGTTGAGAGTCTTAATAATCATGAAATATTCGAGGGCTTTATAATCGATATAAATCTTGATTTTATATAATAAACTAATAAATTCCATTCTTTAATAATTGAGAAATCGAATAATTGATAATATTTCCTTATCATAAATTTTGTAATTCAATTCAATAATAATTATAATTTTAAAAAAATAAGTTATAAGAAATCAATCTTCATTATACTATTGTAATAATATATTAATAACTATTTTATCAGATATATCTATTTCGAGTATACAGGGGAATTGATGATTATAATATTATAAAAACGAAGCGGAAATAAGTTTTTTCTTCAAGATATTGAATACATTTTGGTATATTTTGTTGAATATAAATTTAATGTTTGCTTTAATAAATTCATTAAGAAATTTTATTATTATATTATAATCTTTAATAAATCATTAATAAAAGTTACAAAAACTAAAGAATAATTGAATTCCTTTTATTATTATCAGAAAAATCCAATTTTCAATTATCTCAATCTTTTCAAGGTTTATTTTTATTCCTTTAGTAGAGATAATAAAATCCAAGTATTTAATATATATAATATTGAATTTGTATTTCTTAAGATTTGCTTATAGATTAATAATTTTTAATCATTCGAAAATTAATTTAATATAAATTTGATATTCTTTTTTGTTTTCGAAATAGATTAGAATATTATCGAAGTATATTATACAAAAGATATTTAAATAATCGAATAGAATATCATTTATATAATATTAATAGATTACAAAATCATTTATTAATCCGAATAATATAATCTTGTATTTGTATGATTCATATCAAATTTGAAAGATAATATACTCTTCCGAAATAGGATCTATTTTTATATAATGGAAAATTTAATGAATATCGAATTTGATAAAGATCTTAATATTGGAAAACCGAAAAAGCGTTTTGTTGATTAAAGGGAAGGGATATTGATTCTTATGTATCAAGGAATTTAATAATTTAAAGTTTATATAGAACCTCAAATTATTATTAGGTTTTTTAACGAATAGGATAGATATAATATAAAAGACTTAATTGAGTTTAATAAAACCTTTGCTAAAATTATCCATAATATATTCTTTAACGATTTCCAATTGTTTCAAAGATATCTTGTAAAACGGACTATAATACAAAACTTATTCTTCTTTATCTTTCAATATAATTTTATAATCATAAAATCGGTTAAAAGATAAAATATTTGATTCGTATTTAGAAAAGGCTCGATAATATTATCGATATTCAAATAATATTTCAGATTCTGAATCGATTTTGGTTAATACTTGATCGAGTTTCTTTCGAACTTTTGTATTCTTGAATTCAATTAGGGTAATCAGTATTCTTTCTTTTGTATATTATTTATTCTATTGGAAGTTTATTATATTATTGAATTCTTTTAGAATAATGATAAAAAGTTTAATTTGTTTATCTTTTTTATATTCTAATTAGAATTTATCAGATTTGAATATATATAAATCAAAGATTTCGGGTAATATATAGGGAAGGCATTTATAGATCTACAATAATGATATGATTGATTGAAAAGAAAATAAATTGAACTTAAAAGGAATCAGGATCTTTTTCTTTTCAATAAGAGTCTGTATTACATTTATATTTGAAGGTTCTTATTGTACATTATTAACTACAATTAATCTGTTCAATTGTGAATCTCTTCGATTCTAATATTCTTCGAATTGATCATCTCGTCGATCAACATTTTGCTGAACTAATCGATCGATTTTTTGTTTACAAAAGGATAATTAAATAATGAAAAGATTATTCGAATAAAAAATAATATAGAATTTCTTTTTAGATTATTCAAAATATCAATTGAAGCAATCGAATTTCATTTGAATCTTTAATAATCAAAATCTATCTAAAATAATATTATAATTCTTTAATTCAATAATAAAGAAAAGAACAAAAGATTATTTACAATTATCAATCATTAAATTAAAGAATATGAAATAAATAATAATATAGCCTTATATATTATTATACTCTTTAATTTCAATTAAAATTTCAAATAATATAATTTTGAATTTAAATATAAAAAATAAACAAATAAAGAATATAATATTAATAAAAACAAATTCATTTATTTCAAAATCAATAAATACTTTTGATCAATAAGTATAATTATTTTTCGAAAAATTGTAGGAAAAAATGAATACTTCTCCTCCTATAAATTTAATTAAATCAAGAAATCTTATATCCTATATAATATTTAAAATAAAGATAAAATCTAAGTATTTGATTTTAAATACTTTTCTTCTTCTAAGTAGACATTCTGTATAACTTCAACTATAACTTTTAGATTAAAATCTTTTTTGATATCCTGATATTCTTCGAATTCTTCTGTTTCTTTTTGTACCATTTCGATCTTATTGAAGTTATCGATATAAAGCGTCGATATATATACTACTTCAGGAAAGGGAGAGGGTAATGAGTATTTGAAGTTCAAATAGTTATTGGATACAATAGAATCGATATATCCGAAAGGGGCATTCCAAAATGGAAATGGTTTCGGGAATATGAAGGTTCCAAAATTGGAACTGTTAAAGCTCCGAAAAGATTATAAAGAATTCGTAGTAATCATTGATTTGCAAATAACTATAAAAGCTTCTCGATCAATATGATATCGATTTCATTTTCATAATGAAATTTCGTTTTAATCTATTTTAATGAATATATTCATAAATTCTTTTATAATCTTGTAATCCTTAATAAATATTATTACCATTTGTAAAAGAAAATCGGAAATCTTTTATTCAAAATCCTTAAATAGAATTTTATTATTAATAATCTCCATTTGGATAATAAGTAATCTGAATTTTCTATATCATTCTAAAAAATTGTTATATCGAATTATATTAAATATAATCTATATTTCATATTAAAAACGAATATCATCGATTTTAACTGAATTCCAATAAATTATTATAAACTATTCGATCAATTCGAATATTATAAATCAAAGCATTTGTATATAAAAAATATAATAATATATTTATACTTCCGATTCGATTTGATCGATTATATATATACAATATTATATTTCATTTTTAAATAATATAATATATAACTCGAATCGTTCTATAATCAATAATTACTATAAACTAATTTTAGATTCATTATCATCATTAAATTTAATAATAAGATTTATAGGTTTTAATATATATATATTTTACTGCGAATTATAATTAACATAAAAATACGATTTTGATTGGTTAGATCGGTTTCTTGAATAAAAGAACCTTTAATTATTAAATGGATCATTACTTTTTGAAAGGGAAAGAGAATCCTCGAAAAACTTCAGGTAATCAAATTGTTTGATCGAAGTTTTCTTCCTCTAACTTCGGGATTTTCGGATTTGTTTAGATAAAGATCTTTGAATTTCGATTAAGGGAATAAAGGGAATCCCAAATATTATTATTAACCTGAATACCTATATAAACATCATTTGAGATTCAAAAAGAGATTGCACTATTACAGAACTTATCATCATTATAATTTTCAATTATCGATTTTTCTTTTTCAAATTTATAATCATTATATAGAGATCTTATAGTTATAATGATAATTCGAAAGAAGCAATTAAACCATTGGGAGTATCGGCTTCATATATTGGAATCTTTTCTTTACCAATCTTCTTTCTTCCAATAGTAATGTTATCCAATCCTATATTCATATTTTCTTCGAAGGGTTATTGAAATAATTGAGGAGAAGAAGAGAATTCTTTAGAATATACTTTCGAAGGTTCGGAGTATATAAAAGAAGAAATTCATTATATTATGAAAATAATAGTATACTTCTAAAAAGATTTATCTTTATCAATTAAATCAAAATAGATCTTCTTCCTCTAAATATAACATTTATAAAAGTTCATCTAAAAAGGTATTATTAAAATAAGATATTATTTGGGAGGTCATCAAATAATCAGATACTTGTAAATAAATTGTAAATAATATAATGTATAAGAGCCATAATAAAACTAAATAAATAGGATCAATTATATTCTTTAGAATCTATAATTAAAAAATTATAACTTATAAAGAACGATTAAATATATATATATAAATATTCATTTGTAAACTACAAAATTATATATAAGTATTATTAGGGTTACCATTTTACTATACTAAATCATATGATTCGTAATACATACATACAGATGATCAGCTCATAAATTGATATAGGAGATAAGAGGTATCATGTGGTTAGCCTCCTGTGGTTCACGATTCGTGACAAAGAGAGAGAAGAGGGAGAAAAAGAAAAGAAAAAAAGAATAAATTTCGAAAAGAGTAGAGCG
The DNA here is from genome assembly GCA_014898415.1 of Stromatinia cepivora. Classification (NCBI taxonomy): domain Eukaryota; kingdom Fungi; phylum Ascomycota; class Leotiomycetes; order Helotiales; family Sclerotiniaceae; genus Stromatinia; species Stromatinia cepivora. The sequence goes on along the minus strand of RCTD01000001.1, from coordinate 3,044,146 downwards.
AAATCTCGAATTGTAATTTAATTATATTTTAATTATCAAATTTGAAATTATTCATATTAATATCTCGTTATATACTAAAATCTTATTGTATGTTTTGAACAAGTTATAGTCTCAAAAATAGTATATTTACAGTACTTTGATCAATAAATTATTTTGCTTCTCTAGGGATATGAAGGGGTTCATGAAAAAGCTTGTGTCATGTGAAGTGAGTGAATTAGCGCGTGTTTTGATATTATTACATCAGCCATCTAAGAGGATTCTATGGCATGTAAGATCTTACGGATGATGCACGGGCATTTTAGACACCTTCCAATTGCACTTCATACTCGGTACTGACTGCTCATACTGCTCATACTGCTCATACTGCTCATACTGCTCATACTACCTAGTACTCATATAGCTATTTTGATAACTTCCTGCAATCTGCAATTCATCTTATCTGGATTCCTGAACAGGGTTTACATTCCTCTTTCAATTATCAGGTAATGATAACCAGCCGTTATTGATTATATTTCCGGTTTACCCAGTATACACACGATTCGGGGAAAATATGTCACTATCAAGATATCTCCCTTTTGCTTCAAGGACAACAGATCTGCAAGCAGTGACCTATCTCTTGGCCGTGTGTCTCTTCTCTATCTCCTTTCTAGTATTCCTCAATAGCAGCGTATCATTCGTCATCACTGATCTCATTGGAGTAAAAGAAGGCGTGGGGGATTTGGTGGGCACTCTCGTACGACCCCCTTGATTGTCAATTATCTTTAAGAATTGAAAATACTTACGCATTTGTTAGGGGTTTGTGGATGAAGTGGTTGCTTTATTAGCTTGTCCCGCGTGGGGAATCCTCAGCGATAGACTCGGTGTTCGGGTGGTTTGCGTCCTAGGGTACCTTATTGTTGGTCTTGCATTGATCTTATTCGTGCAAGCAAAGAATGTATTCCCACAGCTCTTACTTGCGAGATTGTTCTTCTCTGTGGGGGGAGCTGCTACGTGAGTCTATTCCGAGCGATATCATACGCGCATGCTAACCGAGATTGAAGTGCGACCATGGTGACCGCAATCCTACCTTCGATGACAGCCCGAGAGACCGATGATTCGGACAGTGCCCCTATTTCGAGATCAGCCTTGCCGGAGAACCTCCGCCATAGTATTGCGACTGATTCTATAGATTCCGAGATCACCATAACACCTACCAATTATAATGATAGACGTGGGAGTCCCCCTAGCGACTACTCAAAAGCCACGAAGCAAAATAGATCGAGCCCCCCGCGGTTAGCCGGCTTAGTCGGTGTATTTACAGGTTGCGGGGCACTCGTGGCACTAATTGCATTTTTGCCATTGCCAGCGCAGTTTTCACGGTTGGAAGGAGTTTCTCAAGGCCAGGCGGTGGCCGATAGTTTCTGCGTGGTTGGATTCGTATCACTCATGGTGTCTTGCTTCTGCTTTTTTGGTCTTCGAGGCTTGGCAGGCGAAGAAGGTAAAGGGTGGCGCCTACTTCTCGGCAGACCAATTGTTAGAGACACTGCGGAATGGAATCACTCTCATGAAGGACGAGAAAACACGGAGAAGTTTCAGCCATACTGGAAACTAATCTCAGACTCAACGATTCTAGGATTTAAAGATGCACAAGTTGGTCTTGGATATCTGGGAGGATTTGTCGCACGTGCATCATCTGTTGGGATATCGCTTTTTATTCCACTTTATATTAACTCATATTTCATTGGCCATGGATTTTGCCAAGGATCTCCAAACGATACATCACCTGAACTTAAGAAAGAATGTCGTAGGGCATACGTTCTTGCGGCCGAATTGACCGGAGTATCCCAATTGATCGCCTTGCTTTGTGCTCCGCTATTTGGTTATTTCTCAGATCGCTACCGTCGTTTCAATGTACCACTTCTTATAGCGAGCGTTCTTGGTATAATTGGATATATAGGTTTCGCCCAGCTTAATAGCCCTGAACCACAAGATATTAATGGTAGAGGAGGAAGTCCTGTAGTATTTCTTCTGGTCGCTTTGATTGGCATCAGTCAGATAGGGGCGGTAAGTTTCTTCGCGCAACTTTTTTCTTCAATCTGCAAATTCCCAAGCGATTATACATGACCTTTCGCATCAATATGTAGTTACGTACCAAGCTGATATCTTCAATAGATTGTCTGTAGTCTTGGTTTACTAGGAAGAGGTGTGCTTGGTGATGAAGGTGGTTACAATTTATCTTCTCAGCTTCAAGATGCAGCGAGCGATGCGAATTCAGACTTGCGCGATACAACAGCTGAAACAGCACCACTCATGGCATCTCCATCAACACGTAAGACCTCATCACGAAATCACCTCAAAGGATCTATAGCTGGTGTCTATTCTTTATCCGGGGGTGCTGCGATTTTACTACTCACAAAACTTGGCGGTTACCTTTTCGATAATCTTTCCACGGGTGCTCCATTTTACATGATGGCAATATTTAATGCGGTACTTCTAGTCATTGGAATTGGAACTGGAATCTACCGCGACGTCAAAACAGCTCAAAAATATCGATGAGATCACTATCTTAGTTTGCGACATCGATACCTTCACTTCAGATACGTTTGATCAGATTTCTCACTTGGGAGGAGTAAGAGTTCTTGTAGATTGTGAGGGCCGTTGTTATTATTGACCAAAAAAGAATCGTCGATAGTCTGGATTTTATTCCAAACGCCCGTCGATTTAGCCCTCTATCAGATAACATCAACACCTCCATTGGTATACCTTGCTCGAGCCTATGCTGCAAAGCTGACATGTCGACCACCGGCCCCGCGTTTTTCGTTCGTGACTCTTCTGAATGTCTCATATCGATAATCCGGAGGCATTTCATCAGGAAGTGAAAGATGCTCCCTGTCATCCTCATCATCACCTATCTCGGTCCTTGAATTATCCCTCGCCTTTTTCTGCAGACGATTGCGTCTCCTACGAGGCTCCGCTATTGTCTCCTCATCAGAAAACTTGTCATCGTTGGGAATTAATACAAAACGCTCAGAGTAATCGTTGCGACCGTCAAATGTGGTGGGATGATATGGATTGTCCGTGGAGACGTAGGCGTTGGAGATGACCCGGGGCTTAGGACGTTGTTGATCATGCTCTGTTTCCCCCCGTAGGATTGGCCGGTTTTTCAGCCCCTTGTTTGCATAATTTGGATGAAATGCTCCGCTGACTTCAGGGCCAAGGTCCACGAAACTTGCTACTGAATTTCGACCGTTAAGCACGATGATATCGCAGTGTAGGCATGTGCGCCATTCAAGGAAGTAGCCATGCAGTGGGCATGCATTTGGATCGTTGTAGGCAATGTCGTCATCCCGACTGTATGTATCGACAGGGGCCTTGAATTTGTCTAATATGGAGGATAAAAAGTCCTTGAAGTCTAAAATTGTAGCTACAGCCATATTTATAAAGTCCTCCAGAGTCATTTGAGAATTATTATGTTTTTTTTTTTGGTTGTGAGGTTTTGGTTGTAAGGTTTTCTTCACTTCAGTGTATAAAGATATAAAGAAATGAAAACGGGCTACTTGTATATATACACTAATTCCACCCTCCTTTGAAGGCTCTCTTGCCTTTCTTTGTCCTTGGAGTTACTTCTCAGAGCAAGTCCAACTTTTTCCTCTTATTACCTTGCTTTGAGCCGGCGCAAACCCGCCTTGTTTTCCTTAGTATTACCATTCTCCATCGCCGAGAATTCACGGGCAATGAAAGGTTACCTTTCAAAGGTATACCTCAATACTCAAAACAACCTTTGGTAGGACAAAGCATCTCAACAAGGTTTCTTTCAAATCAGTCAAGAGATCACATGTTCTGTACGTAACAAGCAAGTACTACCTAGGTAGGTATGTAATAGAAAGATCCTAGAAACGCCAAAAACTCTCCTAAACCTTCGGAATCGGAATGATCGACAAACTCGAGTATCTGAGTTATACAAAGTTCTCGGAACGGAATATAGGAGATTTTTCTTATAAACCTGAAATTGATAGCATGATTTTGTTTGTGGGGTAGTCAGTCGGAGTAGTCAGTCTTACAAAGAAAATAAATTGATGAAGGGGTAAAGTTTTCAACCAAGTTCCTCAATTAGAATAGATGATTATAAGGCTACTTTGATAGATCACTCGACTTAATCTTCCTCAGTTTGTCTCTTCCGAACGTCATCACTACACAACATGATACTGGTGTTACATTCCATTCTGATACTTTTGCAATAACTTCTCGGTGTCAACATTACCTCCCCACCCAATCAAAAACCACGACAGTTTATGAGTAACACCTTCTGTGCCGTACTAAATTGAACACCCGTCGGAATAAATTATTGACAGGTGGTAGAACGATATAACCCATTTCTCATTCCAAAGCACAAAGCACTGCGCTGCTAACAACAACATAAAAGATACAACATCTTGAACTCAAACCACTTTGTCAAACCAACCTGTCAAACTTACATATTTCCGGTTTACGAATACCAATCAAACCCAATTTAAATAATAACAACTACACTACCAATAACCAGTTTTCCTTCACCTCTCACCTCTCGTCTCTCATCTGCGTTGGCATCGACGCTTCCGATCCTACAGAAATCTATCCCGGGGATAGCCTCCGCATATCGTTCGAGGATCTGATAGATATCTTCCCATTATCTCAGAAGCACATTTGATTCGCAAGAAATGTCGGGCATACCGCGATATAACAATGCACCACTAAATGCACGATCGGGTGTTCCTGTCCCTCCCACCGGGTCTGCAACATCCTCTCAAACGGCCGCACCTGCATCTACATCAGAACCTATGAGCAACCACAACCCCACCACCACATCATTCTCATCCTCCTCGTATCCACGAGCGCAGCCCGCAGCTGCCGTACCTCTTCCTACCGGGCTTTCAAACTCTCAGCGTTATGCGCCCCCCGCTGCAGCAGTCACAACAGCAAAACCAGAGCCAGCGCGCACGATAAAAGAAGATTCCGACGTGCCTCCTGCACCGCAGCCAGGTGCTTTTCCTAAGCCGACTACTGGGTTCGCGGGAAATAGGAATGCGTTGCAAACTAAAACTGTACCTCCTCCTCCGAGAGCGGGGTCTTCTTATGCAGTTAGCAACGATGCAATGCCACAAAATACAAGTGCGGGGCAAGTGGGGCTGGAGAAGAACGATTCAGGATACCCTCCTCAAATGATGATCCCGCCGCCAAGTATCACCCGCGCACCGTTTTCTTCCACGGTGACTGTGGATGCGGCCACGGCAGCTCAGACAGAGAGTTCATATAGGACAATGCATCCTCAACCGGTTCCTGTTAGGGAAGCATATGGTCAACGTGCACAACAGGGGAATGAGGGATATGGATATGAGAGACGCAGTTTGGAACACCTGGAACATCCACGGGGATATGTGCAGAATGCGTATGCGGCTGAAATGAGTAGTTATCAGAGGAGAGCAATGGATATTTATGAGGGGCAGGAGGGGAATGGAGGTAGTGGTGGGGCAAGTGGTGGGGGTGAGGAGGAGGGTATTTGGGGGAGTGCGAAGAGGTGGGTTGGGAGTGCGGGGAGTAAGTTGAGTGAGGGGGAGAAGGAGGTTTGGAGGAGAATTAATGGGGAGTAGAGTAGGATATAGTGGTGTTACTTTTGGTCTTTTGAATCTAAGGTCATGGGGTAGGATAGGGTGTACCATATGATATGATGATACGATACGATGGTATACGATGTGATGGTGTACGATAGTGTATGATTAGGTAGCAGTAGACTGATACACATACAGCTACAAACGATATCCGTGTAAAGAGTACTTTTAAACGGGGTAATGATACGTTTATTATACTTTATAGGTAGCCTATTGTGGTGTATGAACAAGTGCGTAAGCCACCTCAAACCTATCAATCTGAATATTGTGCATACAATACTCGAGTACAATATATACAAAGTATCAGCCTCTACAAATGAAGTAAGTAGGAGACTTAATAATCGATGAGAATAGAAATAGTACCCCCTATTATTGAGGCATACATGATCATCAATGGATTTGAGTGTGTGGGTGGTATTATAAGTCTTATGTATAACATTGTATATAAATGGTTGAGTTCCCTCACGGTACTAATCATACGATTCAGTCTCTTAAAAATTGTATATGCATACCTAGATATATATATCTTTCATATTAACAAGGCTGGGAGGATTTGCACAAGGTGTATAAACGACAGTAGAGTACCCAGACGGAAAAAGGAGAAGAAAGAAAAGGGAAATACTTAGAAATCAGATGCCCGGTCAGTCTCCACATTGTGACCTACTAACCTTCTAACCTAGCAGATGATCAATCAATCATGACGGGATCCCCAAAATCGAGAATAGAAACTTATGTGTATATGTATATTATTCGACCAATCAACTAGAAAGTAAAATACCATGACAATGATGACTTGATGGTGAGGGGAATACGCGCATACCCACCATCATCGCCTCGCCCCCTGTGAACAAGACAAGGGAGGAAATATACAAGTACCTATTAGCATCTAGGAGAAAGTGATGGCTGGGTAGGTGACTGGTGGATAGGGCGGGTTGATCTTCATATTAGGTGTGTCGTATTGATAGGAATTAAAATGTATTTCTAGTGGAGAATTTAGAAAAAGAGAGGATAAAGGCCGAGTCAATCGGTATATTCTGCATGAATTTGGAGTATGGATTGGGGAGGTTGTGGAAATGAAATTTTGGATGCTTGCTTGGAAGGGAAGGAAGTGCTGCGTGTGAGCTGGATAGAGAAGGATGATGTATGGATGTTGTGGCTGTGAGGATATGGGGTGATGTTCGTCTTGCCTTTTAGGAACAGTCGAGTGGGAAGACGATGGTACTCGCCGTTTGAGAAAGATTGGTATGTTATCGTCTGATGGCGTTCGAGGTAGATTTGGAAATGACATTTTTGAGATAGAGCGGTATTGAGGTCTGTTAGTGGAGATACGGGATGATGGAATCGTATGGCCGTTTGGAATAGATAGATGCATCATACATGAGGTTTAGTCGGAAAATATATCTGCTAGAAGGATTTTGAAGAATTCTAGAATCATTCGGTGCACGGGATGATATGGTGGTAGATTAGGAAAAGGGCTAGAGCTAGAGCTAGAGCTAGACTCTGCTAGAGCTAGATTTGGCGCCCGTGCCCTGCCCTGCCCTGCCCTACCCTGCCCTACGAAGCAGCTGAGTCCCGAAACAGATACTGGGTGGATGAGATAAAGTGGAGCGACGCGGGTGATCGGATTTCGGATGGATGAGAAAAAGATCATAGCGGAGAATTGTTTGCGAAACTAGAGTGGTACTTGTAGGAGGGAAAGAAAGTCATTAGACGTTTAGAATGTGAAAATAGATGAAGCTTGTTAGGTGGAAAGTATAAAGTGTGTGTGAGTTTGAGTGCCGGAAATTGATATCTAGTTGCCTAGTATCTTAGTGCGTGTAGTGCGTGTAGTGCGAAGTGGACATCATGATGATAATTTGAAATCAGTTTTGCGCTAGAGATCCTTCCTGACAGCATTCGATAAGTTTTCCTTTTTGGGATAAAGTACGTTGAAACGTATTAGGTCATAAATTGGTGAAAACTAATTGCGACAATGAATGGGATATACCCATCTACTCATTAGTTTCGTTGTTTTTGTTGGTGTTGTTCATTCTTGTCATTTTCGTGTCTCACTACTCCTGGTGTAGTACGAATTGTACATCACGGAAGCGCTCAATCAAAGTGATCGGATGCTAGGTAATATATTAATATGCCCGTAAGGAACGGCGAGGCCAGCCGAATTGACATAGAATTGATATCTGTACCTGTGCTGTCAGTTGTGATCGATGAGCTGGAATGGGAAGGGCTGCTGAGGCAAGCCACTGAATATTTGAAGTATGACGAATCGGACATTTAATAAGATCACCAGAATCCTGGTCAAGAGTGAGAGATGAAGGGAGTAATGAGATATACGGGTGGGGGTCGCCGACTATGATGTGACAGGTATCAAGGTTTCTCGGCATATTTGAAGGAAGGAAGAAAGAGGTTTATATAATCAACTAAAAAGTTGGTTGCCCAGCCAGTAATCAAATTGGTTTCTTGGTTTCAATGAATGAAAGCAACTAGAAAGAAATGGGTAAGTCTGCAATTTGTTACAAACCAAGTAGACACTATATTTCAGAATGTTATGATATTGTTTTCCTTTCATCTAAAGTATCCTTCATGTTGAACATGTTTTAGCTTCATTTTATGCTCAGACCTAGAATCGGTTCTTTCGGGATGTCTACTTCAATAAGTTAATTGGTTCGAGTCTCTTACTTCCCTTACTTGGATCTTCCCCTGTTTTGAGTTTCATGATACTTGTCTCAAACACTACCGAGTATGCACATTACATGGATTAGTAACAAGGATGAAGGAATCCTTTAGCTTGCCAAGATGTTTTTGTATGAGTACTTTGAAGTGAGTTTGGAAGTTTAGGTTCTGGTGCTTCATTTTGTTGAGTGATGAAGTTATAAACAATGATAGAGAGCGAGCAAAAACCGACAGGAGCCAAACTTTACAATGCTAAGGTTTTGAAACTGATTCAGTCCAATTTCTTCGATTCTCCTACAAGATCTTACTCCGACGAAAGTAATAAACAAAGTATGAGGAAAGGATGGATGGCTGGATGGCTGGATAGCTAGATAGCTAGATGCATCGATTTATTGTCGTCGCTCGTGCGGAAAAAGTACAAAACCAGCTTTTAAAATGATGGGAGGGTGGAAGTGATTTCTAAAAATGATAATAATTATTTTTATATCTCTTTTGCTTTTGTCAGCTATCAATCATCGATCACTCATCAAATAAATTCAGATTGATGAAGGGGGATATTCGGTACTGTACATCTAGCTTAAAATAGACACACTTGGATTGATTTTCAGGTGGTGAAGTAGGCCGAAATGTGGAAATGGTTGATTGAAAACCATTGTCAAATAAGAAATAACTGAGGAATGGTTGGTTATCGATAATTGACAGTTTCTCGTCTATGTTCCTCTTTTGTACTATTTAACCAGCCAAGCTGTTATATTGTACATAGGGCGTACGCAGAAATATCTATCCCATCTGCGATTCCAGACCTCAGATCAATATACTTAACTTTTACTTTACGTCGCCCAAATGATGATCCGTAATCCTTTTACTTTGTCCCAACCTTTTTTCTTGAGGATCCTTCATACTAAATAGATATATTACTTGGTATTTTAACCACTCGTATTATTATATTATATCATATTAGGGCTGATATGCTTTGCTGTACAACTAAATCGTGGAGTACCCCCGTTCCCGTGTGGATAAGATCCTCAAACAGCACCTGATCTTCTAACCAAATATAATCCTGGTTTCTATCCTTACCCGCACAACTAATCTACCCATAGTACCATATCATCTAACTCACCACACAAAAAGAGACTTAAAACTACCAACTTTTACATCTACCACTCACAGACTTCCGAAATACCTTGAACTGGATTTACTAATATACCCTGTTCGACACCGTCTTCGGTCATCATTAATTGTCCGTTGATCCCGGACTTGTTGACAGACCTCAATTAGTTACCCTGAACGTTACAAATTCATCTATATCACCCCGTTGGGATAGTCCGTGAGCTCATGAAGCTCAAGTGGTTGGAAACAGGACAACATCCTTTGTAACACAGTCACCAAAGTCACCACTTTCATCATCACCATGGTAGCTTCTAACTCTTACCAACCTTCAGGGGGAAAAGGACTTTCCCAAAGTGGGACTGACGGCATCGTCATATACTCATTCAGCCTACCTGCCTTACCCCGGATACTGCACCTTTAAGGTGTAGTAGCGTCTGTATGAGACAAAACAAGCCACCCCCCTCTACTTGTAATCCCTCTAAACTCTCTCGCTGGATGAACACATATATATATTTTTGCATCGAATATTGCCGTTCCATGATGGGTCAGCGGTAGTGGACCAGTCGCTAGACCCAACCAGCCCTGCAACTTCGATACTGCAACCAAGTGTAACTTTGCTCACTCATCTAATGAACTTATTACTCACTGCTCTAACCCACTCAAACACTGACTTCAGCTACTATTCGCACAGCTCATCTGTCGTTCCCACCACACCCCCCCACTTCACCTACCCATGCAAAGCCAAGCCTTTCCGGCAAAGCGTACTTTCCAGACCTCGACCACACAAGTTTTGTGAGGTTTGGCTTGTATCAGGAACGGCGCTGGCATGGGTTCAACAACGACATCCCGATCCCGGGCAGGGCTGCAAACCACGACAGGCGTCCCTCGACCTTTTCAAGTATTTTCCTCTCTTATACCTCATGGATCTCTGCACTGCCCCTCTTCCACCTTTTTCGCGTTCGTCCCAATCGCATCTCTTCCTGTTCTATTCGACCAGTCACTCCTTGAAGATCTTTTTAATTTCGCTTTTCGCTCATCTATATACTGGGAGCTGGCTCTCATCTACTCCAAGCCAGGCTGCGTCGATCACCAAACGAGTTTGTTTCTATATTACTTTTTCCCAAGTGCATAGCTCAACTCATCACACTCATTTCCGCTGCCCGACACTATCTACCTGCAGATACAAAGTAACCATACCCATCTATCCTCATCGCGAGGCATCGTTGTTTAATTTCGTTTCACCGGAAACTTTACGCATTCCCTACATATACATATCAGAGTTGCGCATCCCTCGGATCTTATCATATCTGGTAAAGTTACATACAAATCCTTATAATCCTTCCCGGACATACATCGACCTTACCGGCCCCCCGGATCGGTGGATCACCATATATTACTTTCTTTTACAAAACTATCCACCGCTGACGACGATCCTGATAGTCAATCCGCCATTAACTATAATCAATTGAACCTGATCCATGGACATGGGTTCCATCCAAACGCAATCGTAAGAACATTAACCCCTCTTTACAATAGCGTTTTTACTTACATCTAGCACTAGCCGCCATTCATTTCATCCACAATCTTCTTTTGCTTTTATTCCCAACGATAAGTTTAGAAGAGATTGTCCCCCACGATCATTCCCATCAGCTTCTACCATGAATCCCAACGAGATATCTATGAAGCAAGAGCCTATTGGATTGGGTATGTGGTCTACAACAACACCACCAAACCCAACTACGAGACCTCGACCAGCAACCATACATGAGACTGGGTTCTCATATTGTATGCCAGAGCAAAACAACTATTCTTTACCGGCATGGGATTCTTCGACGATGCCAATGCAACTAATGCACGACGAATTGTCGCAAAACTATGCAGTTCAGCACGATTACTATCCACCATCATCGGGAGGAGAACGTGAACCACATCAGAACCATGCTATTTCCGTTAGCGGTAAAGCTTTTTCTGATTTTGATTTCACAGATCATTGGAGCACGAAACCTTGTGACGATGGTATGGAAATGCAAGGTCTCGATACAGATATTCATATGGGCCAGGCTTATACCACGGACGAGGCCGTACCAATTTTGGATTTGAGATGTGGACCTGGGATAGATTCCGATCAATCTAATATGGATCAGCCATGGAGTTCGCGGAGGATGTCTGGTTCTTCATTCACGTTATCAACCACAGGAGCTCTTTCTGAGATGCCGTCATACGAGGACTTTTCTACTACAATATCAGAAGCACCTTCTTTTACTTCCGACTATCCACCTCCGTCAAATCGAAATTCATTAATGTCATCAACACAATTATCGCCAGTAGCGTCCCCTAGAATGACGCCACAAAATAGATCCGAATTGGTACGAACTCAAAGCAGAGGCAGAGCAACTCCTTCGCCTCGGCCAAGTATGCGCTCAGCACCTTATAATATGGATAGCAATCGAAACAAGAGATGGTCTACAGGATCATACGCACCTGCACCGAGTAGACGTCCTTCCCCATTTGTCTACCATCAAAGTCATGAATCGTTTCAACCACCTCATCCACCTCATCCACCTCATATGTCACCTCACATGTCATCCAGACATTCTTCACCCACGATAAATAATCCTCATTTGCCACTCAATATGACTAATTTACAGACGCAACAACATCCATTCATGATGGCCAATAACGCAGCTTACCAACAGAATAGCATGCTTCTGCCTTCTCATACATATCATGAGCCCCATCAATTTGATACGCCCCCACCTTTACTCTCTCACGGTCTTTTCCGCATGCTTCAGAGTAACGCAGATCCACATTCTTTACATACTCATTATTCGGATTTGAGTGACCCTCCTGATCTTTACGCATCCCTACATGAAGAACAACTGGCACCTCCGCCTGAAGATATGAATCCATCGGATCCTGATCTTATTCCTCACGAGCAAGAACTACGATTTGACGGAGATTTGTATACCCCAAGATGGGTACGAGGCCATGGAAACAAGAGAGAAGGGTGGTGTGGTATTTGCAAACCGGGGCGATGGCTAGTACTGAAAAATAGCGCGTTCTGGGTATGTTTCTTTTCTGTTCTCCGGGGCAAGAGTTTGCCTCCAAAAAAAAACCCACTTGCTAATATGTTGTGACCCACAGTATGATAAAAGTTTCACTCATGGTATTTCAGCCGCAACTGGACAGCCTTTTCAAGAGCCGCAAGAAACGCGACGCATGGACGGAAATCCAGATGTATGGGAGGGTCTGTGTGGAAGCTGCCATGAATGGGTTGCTCTAGTTAGTAGCAAGAAAAAGGGAACCACTTGGTTCCGACATGCTTACAAAGTAAGTTTCACATCTTTCACTTCAAAAGTCTGAACACAATCCAAATCATGTTCGAGAATGGATTTTGACATTCAGTTGAATTGAACTTGAGACTAATATGAACGATCAACAGTGTCACACTCATCCGAAGATTAAAGATGCACCAAAACGCCGACGAGAGTCTAGCCATTCTCGTGCATTGGGCGCGTCAAATATGGCAAAGTCAAAAGCTCATGATTCAATTACTTCGAATCCGCATCAATCTTCACCAATGACGCCTAGTATTACTTCCACACCTTTATATCAGAGGAAATCACCTTTAGGTAGTCCGGTAGATGGTTTGAGTAGTATGATATGATTATGATTTTGGAATGATTTTCTTCTCTCCTATCATTGTCACGCCTCTCTGTTTTTCTTATCTGCGAGTTTATGTTTATATGATTTGGTTTGATGTACGTTGCGAAAGACTTTTTATTTTATATTTTTCTTTCATTCAAGAACAAAGACTATCTTTTTATTTGATTGCCTATTTTTTTTATTTTTTATTTTCGGCACAACGAGTGATATAAGGAATCTACGAAGCACAAGATGAGATTTTCATATACATGTTTGTTTGTACACGGAGTATAGTGGTGAGACGCGGGGCAGGATACCATCCTCCACCTTTACCTTGTTACATTCCACTTTCATTTATGGTTTTTGGGCTCGGGAGCTGGGTCGGGGATCTGTTGGTGCGGGTATGCTGGTGTGATCGCATGAGAAAGGAATGACAGATGCAGGGCAAACAAGCTAGGGAAAGGAAAGGGAAGCTTGAAACTTGGAACAGACTTTCTTTCATATCTACAGTACAAGTTATAAAGTAAGAGACGAGTATCTGCAGGCAGGCGTGTGTTACGATTTTATGAGAAAGGATCAGAAGAAGATGCAGGAACAGATTCCGATGGGTGAACAATGAAGGCAAAGGCGCAACAAGAAGAGGAAAAAATAATTGATTTTTGGGATTTTGGTTTGATATTTTTTCTTTTCGTGGGGATTTTGGTCGTCGGTATATAGCATCATATAGGTTAGGTTAGGTCAGGTCAGGTAGCATAGCGATGGGTTGGTAGGGTAGAGTCCTATCATGAGATTAGTGCTTAGCACTAGGCGGGCGGGCTGGCGATGGCGAAGTAGTCGGGGAGTTGGGAAGAATGAAATTCTTTTGATATGAGAAATATATTTATTTATATACGTTGGCTTGGTTTGACTTGTGATTTTTGATTTTTGATTTTGGTGTTTTGACGTTTGAATTGCTGAGCGAGTGTATGGATGGATGCATTGACGTGATGAGTGAAAGCTATACTATATATACATATATTCGTTCAATCATACACCCCATTGGGAAAAGTTAAAATTAACATGTTTGCACTCAACATTATACTTAATCTCATATATATCAAGTCACAATATCTACCTCATCAGTAGACAGACAATAAAATACGCCACTCATCTCTCCCGACACACCGAAAGTCGAGTCGTAGAAATGGAAATTAGAACGGAAATGAAAATAGATTTGAAGTAGGCTATTGTGCAAGAAATCTGGTTATCTATCACCGAAGAGATAGAAATCATATACTCCCCCCCCCCAAAAACCAGACCTAGCTCATCCTAAGAGTATCGCAGTATTTCAAAAATATTTGGGTGGTGTGGTGTGGTCGACGAGGACGAGTAGATGAATAGATGAATAGATGAATAGATGAATAGATGAATAGATGAATAGATGAATAGATGAATAGATGAATAGATGAATAGATGAATAGATGAATAGATGAATAGATGAATTAATGAATAAATGAATAAATTCAGGCACTTTACCTGACTCCATTGGCACAGGAAGTGTTGGAGACAATATTGGAAAGACGATGTAGTTGCTAAGGGAACGAGGGGGAGATAAATAAATGCATATGGGTTGATAGAAGATGCTGTTTTGGGGATTTCTCTTATTTGCTTTAGATCTAGAGATAGATCTGAATAGCCTACCAAGCTAATCACTATGCCACCAGAAAATCATAAACTAATAATACAGTTGTTAATTGGTATCTACATTTTTTGACCTGCTAATTGCTAACTATAGGTACTTTTTAACCCCATAAGCAATCACTCCCTTCGCAGGAAATATCCTTTCCATCAAATATCTCATTTTTATCATGATATGAGGTACCATGACTGATTATGACCAGCTGTATCATGACAGATTTTGCAACTCCAGCTGCATCTAGTATCTCTGGCCCATTTATTCTTTAAATAAATTTAAAGCTCCTTCAAGACCTTCTTCAATTCTTCAACTACAGCATCACCTACTTCGACAGTCTTATTCGAACCACCGATATCGGCAGTTCTGACACCCTTTTCGATGGTTCTGCGGACGGCTTCTTCGACGGCTTTGGCTTCGACAGGGAGGTTGAGAGAGTATTTGAGCATCATGGCGACGGAGAGGATGGTACCGATGGGGTTTACGATGCCTTTGCCGCTGATGTCTGGGGCAGAGCCTAGAAGGGTTTGTTAGGTACGGAATAAAAAATGGCGGAAAGAGAAGGGGAAGCCAAAATGAAAACATACCGTGAATTGGCTCGTAAATCCCATTACACTTGCTCTTTCCATCCGGTACACCACTTAAACTTGCACTTGGCAAAAGTCCAATACTACCCGGAATAACACTAGCCTCGTCACTAATAATATCTCCAAACAAATTACTCGTTACCACAATGCCGTTCAACTTTCTTGGATCCTTCACCATCAACATGGCCGCACTATCAATCAAATGATGTCCAATCTTCAATTGCGGAAATTCCGCCGCCATAACGTCCGTAACGGTTTTACGCCATAACCTCGATGTCGCAAGAACATTTGCCTTATCCAAACTCCACACGGGTGCTGGCGGATCTTGGGCAAGTGCAAGATTAGCGGCTAATCTAGTCACACGCTCAATTTCCTCTCTGGAATATGGTTCTGTATCCCAAGCCTTTCCATCCCCCTCATCCTCCTTTCTCTCTCCGAAATAAATGCCTCCGGTCAATTCTCGCACAATACAGAAATCGACGCCTTCGCAGACCTTTTCTTTCAACGGGGAGATTTCGGTCAATGTAGGTGATGCGAAATTACAGGGACGAAGGTTTCCATATGTGCCCATTTGTTTGCGGAGAGCGAGGATTCCCTGTTCAGGGCGTACTTTTCCGGTTCCCCATTTGGGACCACCGATTGCGCCGAGGAGAACAGCATCTGCATTTTTGGCAGCTTCGAGAGCTTCAGTTGTGAGGGGTTCACCGTGGGCGTCAATTGAGCACTGTATTGGAGAAGAGCTGTAAGTATATGGACTGGGAAGTCTAGGGGCTTTATGACTGGAAAACCTACACCGCCCAAGAGATGTTCTTGGAAATTGAACTTTCCAACTGATGGTCTATCGCTTTCTACAACTTTCAGAACTTTGATAGCTTCTGCCACAACCTATATGCGGGAATAAATTAGCAGATTTCCCTTGTTGTTCAATTAGTAACTCTTGATGGGTTATATGCCCAATTCCCCCCCCCCCCCCGTATTCTCTCTGCAAACAGCTATGTCATACTCAGCAACCAGTAAACAAACATAATCTTACCTCAGGACCACAGTGATCACCACCAAAAACGACGATATTATGAGTTGTCATATTTTGCAGTAGTAAGCTTTCTTTAATGAATATTCGACAAACTGAAGTACAATGGGTATTCAAGAAAAGAAAAGAAAAGATTCAATTGTTGTTCAGGAACGGGAAAAGATTTGGGGAACTGGAACTTTATTGAATGCCCCGCCCCCACTATGTCCGATTTCGGAATGAAGCTTCATTATGCCCGACGTCGGGATTTTTACATGGCGAATTGAGGTCAGGACACCACGAACATATTACCTAGTAGGATCCTCCCAGCCAGAACTTCATGATTGTCATTAAGAAGTTTAGATAGATATTCAATCAAGCAGTTTTGAACATTCGAAATACATTCAAACATTCAAAGAGATTGATAATTAGACATGGTTTTGAGAATTGGATAATCTACAAACGGGCTCAAGAAATAAAGATATATGTATGTATTTGGTACTATTGCTAAGTATCCTAGGAATCCTTCCTTAAATCGGTTTACATTCATGAATACTGCAATAAATCATCCCTAACTCCCCTATATCTTTTCCCTTTTCCCTTTTCTTCTCGGTCGTAAATCTTATTTTGTATTAAATATTCTTGGAAGCCATGCATCGTGACTTTGATTTGTATTGTATATGCTCTTTAGTAGGGGGTATCAGTGATGACAAAAGAAATGTGAAAAAGAAACGCTGACAGGTGTTCAAAACATGTGATTTGGAAAGTATCTTCCATCTGTGGTCGTTTCTCTGGCGGAAAAAAAAAATATTGATTGAAGGAATGAATGAAGCTTTAAATTATCATCCATGAATCTTCCCGCGATTTGATTTGGAATGTCAATCCAATTCTTAATCAACCAAAGATTTGAATGAATCAAATGCGCTGAATCAACAAAATTCTCTGAATCAACAAAATGATCTGAAAGATTTATGAGCAAGTGGGGAGGAGGGCAAATTCCTCTTGTCTCTTGCAGACTCTCGCATACGACCATTACGCATATTTGGTGTTTGAGCACAAAAGGCACAGATGTAGACTTTGGGAAGAGTCCTTCGATCTGGAATATTGACGCAATGTCCATGAAGCCAATTCTCACAAGATTCACTGGAAAATGAGTCAGACAATGTAGATTAAAGCAAGAATAGCAAACTCACCACTGAATCATGAAAGAGTCTCCATCAGGATTATTACAAATACATCGAGTATTACCGCTTCTCGAGCTGGATGGTGTCACCCCATCCGGAGAATTATTAGACGACGAAGTGTGTTCTGCATAGCGACCTGGTCTAGGGGTAGTATCAGAATAAAGACGAAGGCGTCCTCCATTCTTTGGTATTTGTTGATTATTTCGACGCTCTCTAACAACTTTCCGTAAGGCAGAGGTTGCATCTCCGGTCTTGACCTCATCAAGTACTGTCTCTGCTTCACTCATCTCATCGATACTTGTGTGCTGACCCGAAGACCGACTATAACCGCTTGTACTTGTGCTTGGTCTTCGAAAGTCACTAGAAGAAGTGTCAAATAAATCAAATTTGGGTGGCCTCTGCTGTGGTAGATTGAAAGAATTGTTTCGACTTGGAATGATAATTGGTTCGTCATCGGTAGATGAATCATATTCAGAATCATAATCGATGACTTGAGATGATGATCGTGGTAAACTTCTCACCGGCGTATCGTCAATTACAACAGTAGCTCGACCATTACTGCCAACAGCTAGCTTTACATCTCGTCGAAGTTTTGGCAATGTAACAGGGGATTCAGGGATAGAAGTGAGATTTGGAGGACGTTGTTGCTTCACAGGTGATAAACGTCTAGAGTTAAAGCGTGGTGGTTCTTATTGAAAGGGTCAGCTTGGGTTCACCGCATTAGAATATGTTAACTATACCATTATTACGTTTATCCCTGCTCTCACTGACACTGCGTCGAAAACCAGGTCGTGCAGATCCCTTTACTGGTGAACTGGCAGTTCTTCTATCTATTCGATATCCAAGACTACTCTCTCTAAAACTTCTGGATCGACGGAGTTCTTCTTGTTCGCGAGTATATTCTCGAACTTGGTGTTGATACGGTTCGAGTTGCTCTGGATTTCGAATCGGGCTTGTGGCTACTCTTAGTGCTGGTAACATCACATCTTCAAAATCCCCTTGCGACATATTGCCTGTATTAGGTCGGCTGTATACCAGACCAGGATCAACTACACTGGGAAAGTTCTTCATGGCTAATGAATTTGAAGTTGCTGTCGCACTACTAAAAGCTAATAATGGAAGTGATGTAGGTAGTGCTGAGGTTATTGGTAAGGAAGATTTTGAGGCTATCGGTCTATGTCGTTTGCGGGGTTCAGCTCCAGCTTTAGGTTCGCTTGACTTTTGAGGTGATAAATTTATAGACTCTTGGAACATTCGATTGCTTCGTCCCCAATCAATAGAATTGCTTGATCTATGCCCTTGGTGAAAGATACCCGCTGAATCATTCGAAAAGTCCAAATCCATACCATCCATACTAGTATCCCACATTGCTTTATTACTGGCAAAAAAAGGAGCCGATGCTGGTGCAGATATTGGATAGCCAAATGGGTCCATATCTGTTGTTGAGGATTGTGCCATTAGTTGAGGATGATGATTATTTGAGTTAGAAGACCCAAAGCCATCGCCTTGGGCTTGAGCATCATTTGGTACAGTGAATATTTTTGGGGCTAATTTCCTGGTACCTTTACCAGCTGAATGTGGAGGTGTAGCAGTTTGACCACTAAAAGGATCATCCAACCTTTTCTTTGACCTTTGGGGTGTCTTGGAAATATCACTAAATTGTGCTCTGGAAGCAGATTGCGGGGCAGTAGAAGAAGGAACTTGTTTGCTGGAAGATATGACAGGAGCTATTGCAAGAGCAGAATTTGGTGATAATTGATGCATATGCATTCCCAAATCTGTCATCATATCTCCCTCAACATGAAATTGTCCATTTTGTGTCATGGATGGCAATGCTTGTACTGTTGAAGTATCAACAAACGGCCGCTGTCCATTAACAAGACGTCCAGGTGTTGCGTTGAACATAGAATAATCTTCTGCAAATTGTGGGGTCCATCCTCCTTGGCTCCCTTCGTAATTTGCTTGCTGCTCCCAACTCATTGCAACTCCCCCCTTTCACCCTTTGGAAATGGGTTTTGAGAATCGATTCTGTCCAGCCTCCTTCTATACTGCATACATTCAGACCTTTGTGCTCCAATCCTTTTGCTGAATTTAACTTTGATCCCGTTTCCCAAGTTCCCCAAAGCTTCATCAATTGATAAAAGATATTTCCAAATAACAAGACTTTTTCTGCCAAGTGGCGCTCTTTTAAGTCTTGCTTAGCAAATGTAATTCTCCTTGATCTACCCGCAGCCAGCCGCACGCTTCCAAAATGATCGTTTCTCGAACTTTATTGCAGAGGCAGGTCAAGGTATTTCGAAGGTAAGGACTCGATATAGGTGCAGAGCACTATGGGTGTTGAGGTTATTAATAATTTACAGCATGGCAAGGATGTATATCTGTTTAATTTTTCTTGAAGCTGGTTTCACATACGTCAGCATAGCTCTAGAGGATGTTCGACAAGGGAAAAATAGAAAAGATTCGCACTTACCTGAATAATCGAAAGACAATGGCAAAAATAACAGATGATTTGGAGAAAAGGTACCAAATTTGAAGCAAGAGGCTGAAATTGAGTCGTCTACTCCAGCTACCAGAATAGCGGGGATTGTTCCAGGCAACCTGAAGGTATATCCACACTACAGTAGCTACTTCAGGTGTTTTGAACTCGGTGTCGGGGCCATAGGCAAGGGTGCTGAATCTGTCACAAACGAAAGGTACAAGATCATAACGAACGTGATTAGTGATTGTTGTACTGCATTACAAACGATTGACTTCTGGTCTGTCGAGTTGCTCGAGAGATGGTAAGAACAGAAAGACACTGAGACCTAGGCGGGGAGATACCAAATGTTGGAGATCTTCAAATGCCTAGAATAGGTCAAATGAAAGTGGAGCGAGCCTTCTTTCGCTGGAAATTTTGAAGATGGCGGTATAGAATTAGAGTGTTGCTGGGCCAATTTAACACAAAACTCGAGCAAATTAAGAGATTCTGAATAGTCTGAAGACGGCTTGAAGTGAAGAGAAAGTGGTGTAAAATAAATCAAGGAAACTTTTTGACCGAGCGAACGAAGGGGTTTCCTCCCGTTCTGAGAGATGGCCGGGGGCGTTGAGCCGGATAAGTTTGTGCGTGAAGGATTTGAGCTGAGGGAAGCAAATGAATGGATAAGAATGAAAGATTGCAGTGAGGTGAGACGGGGAAATCAAGTAAATGACAATGGGGAATTCAGAGATCAATCATATCATATTGGCAAGAACTTCTAAAATCATCTTGAGAGCTGTGGACTCTTTTAGATATTGTATGTAGTTGGTTGTGTTGTACTCATCATGGTTTAGGGTTGTCTAATAAGAATGGTGATGTCTTAGCAAGTGCCTGAATTGACCTTGTCTTGGCGTATTTTATGCCTGTGCTACAGAGATAGTCGAGATCCTTAGGCCTTTTTAATACACTAATAACCCGTTGTCATCCACTTTCAACGGCTCTGAACATCCATCCAACCATCTCTAGATCTAATTTCATGATGAGAACAGCGAGTTTTCTAAAATACTTTTGACTACTCAAGAAATGTATGTATCCTAGGAAGAATTTATCTTGGGCCTTCTATCAAGAAATTCAAAAAGGATGTTACATACAAAAAGTCTTATGTATCTGAATTCAAAAAATTCAAAATTAAATTGTGAATGGCTTCAATTTTGATATCTTTATTGCTTCTCAATACGCGAAAACCATTTTACGCGGTAGAGCCACAAGATAGTCTCCCAAGAAGATACATCTCGTTCATTAGGTAGTTTTACATATCATACTACTCGAGTTATCGTCGCCCGGTTCCATCCCTAGAAAAGGGCAACCAGATCATTGGTTCAGAGTCACTCGTAATGTCCTCACCTGCATCTACATGCGCTTTCGCCAATCTCGAGCCAACCCTTCTTTTCATGATTTCATCTATCCAATCTTCTTCCAAATCTTCCAAATCTTCCAGACTTTTCCAATTAACCTTCCTAGCTCCGCTTCCATTTCATCACACCCTCTTCTCATAACTCTCGCTCCCTCTGTCCGATAACAAGATAAACGGCGAAGGAGTAACACATCAGTCATTCATCCTTCACAAGATTCGTCACGATAGACTACTTAGTCTCTCAATACAAGACAATCGCATGAATTCACGTTCAAATCTACACTTTTAGCAGCTTAGCTACCGTCTTAAGTCATCCTCTCATTGAATCATCGGCACAACATTGCTCCATTTCCCGAGTCGTCCAACTACCACCAACGTCAAAAATGAATATCAACACATACCTTAAAAATTAACATACACCAACTCAATATGAACCACACCATCGGCACAATGTTATTTATTCTATCTCAAGCTCTATCCGCTTTCATCCCATTATCTCTGCATACACATCCCCCTCCGGCTCTCATCAGATCCACAATCGCAACGCATAAACCTCCATATCACTTTCCCACTCCCTTCCCTGCAAGATTGTCATAACCATTTTTTGACTTCTCCCCATCCCCCCCCCCCCCCCAGGAACTATATTCCCTGTTATCGAGGTTTTCTATTACGCCCTATGACTCTTCTAGCTTACAGTCATACCTTATACCCTGCGCTTCGTACCATTTTCAAATACTTCTGGACTTCTAGCTCAAGTCCTGCTACTTTCATCCCCTGTATTGCGCCATCTTGCGCAAATACTTCTAGCCTCAAGTACTTTCTACATCATCCACTATTCCGACTATCTTAAATCCCTTGTCCCTATTTCTCCTCACATACCCTCCACATCCCAATTTTCAACTATCACCATCTCATCCCTTAACCATACAACCCCCAAACATATGAGCCCACCCATCCACCCATCGACCCATGGACTTCACGCACCCATTACTCGTCCACGACTTATACCTAACATTCCAACCCATGGAATATTCGTACGAAAAAGAAGTCCCTTCAGTCTTGACTCTTCATACCCAACAAACCTCATACGCCCTAACAAACCCAACCAACTTCACTCTAATTCTTCCATCTAATATCTCAACGCCCTAAAAACTTCACATACACTTTAAAAATTCTGTATACTTCTAGAAATATATCATTCCCTACCCGCTATCTGACAGATTATATTGGGGCTTCTGGAAGTATAGTATATGGATTCAACCACAGATATTTCTCTATATTTAGGTGCTGGAATCTTCTAGTGCTGGTTAACTCTTCTAATCATTAGATAGATGATTCATACATGAACCATGAACATATGCACAACATAAGATTTCACAATATCCTCTACTAACAAGACTAATAACACATACCATACAAATATGACACCCGCAGTTCAAATCACCAGTAGATAAGTAGAAAGATATAAACAATACACCGCAATCGGTATACCACATCATAGCCCCCACAAAATGCATACCCAATATTCAGTATTGTAAATCCGTACGCTTCCGGACCCGTCAGAATTTCCATGGGTGATAAACCAGGGCTATTATACCAGATCGCCTGTAGCTCCAAGTACCCAACACTGAAAGTCTTAGAGGCGCGATCCTGAATCGCCAAACTATCCATTAGTCTATCGACTTCCTGTCTAACTCTATATCTCAAAGGATGAATTTGGTATTGCTATTATCTTTTGCCTTTCATCTTGATTTGAGGTGAGGGTAACTTTCACTCATATCTCTTGTGAGATATTGATATATCCAACACAGTTCCACAGATTAATATAAAATCATCTAGTATAACCCCAATACGCGCCGCTGTATCATTAATCCCGTGTATTGATGTGATGGTAGAATATTTAAGATACATAGATTCGTCGCCTGACTTCTCTGGTATATGGAAGACTAATTTATCGTTTGGGGTACTGACTGTCGACGTCATTGTCAACTCTATCAGATCCTCATCGACTTGGAAGGCTTGGTTGACTTGGGCTGATGTACAGTATAATGAGATGAATAATGAAAATATATACATCCGGGTATATCTGAAATCAAGAACCCATTTCTTCCTAACTAATGTCTAGTGTCCTTTTTACTACATATTAATGTGGTGAGATGGGTGAGTTTAGCGAAAATTCCAGGGGAATCCCCCCCTTCATTGCCTTTGTATTTCATCCTTGACAGTACAAGTCGCCTGTATTACTGAAGATTGGAGCTAGCTCAATGAATTGAATTTTTTTTTTTTTGTGAATCTTGATGAAACCCATCATGAATGAGTCGTTACATCAAGACATTTTCCGTTGTGTTCTAGATCACTGACTATACTATGCCAACCGACTTAGGGTCTATCATTTGTAATGGAACTTCCAACTCAATTAAGAGAATATCCGACCGTAAAATCGTATAAATAAAAACGTGAAAATCATTATTGGATAAAACTCATTAATTCTATTGAAACAGAATTTTTAGAAAAGTCTTGGTTGTATGCCGAAAAGTTGATGTGATAGGCGATATCAATTCCTAACACCAATTGATTCAAGATGTATCATCAAACAATCAAGAGAATCTCAGCTCAATTAATGGAATATCTACCCGTAAAATGTTATAAATAGACTCGTGAAAGTAATGATTGAATGATATCAATCAACTTTATCGAATCAGAATTTCCAGAAAAGTTTTGGTTCTATGCCGAAAAGTTAAAGAGTATTAGAGTGGCCTCTTCTCTCGAGGAATATGTGAGTGTGGAAAGTTTTAAACAGCGTAGATTGTAAGAGGTATCAAAATGTACTGGAAAGTTCAGACCCAATTGATAGATTATCCACCTGTAAAATCTTACAAATAAAGCCGTGAAAGTAATGATTAAATGAAATGAATCAATTTTATCGAATCAGAATTTTCTGAAATGTTTTAGTTCTATGCCGAAAAGTTGATATTGATGAATGATATCCAAGACTTATTATGTTATAGACAAAGATCAATAACAATATTATAATGAAATTATGACACAATCGTACCGTAAATCATGGAAGATAATTCGATGAAGATTGATTATATATGATATTCAATCCATTTATCGAAGTAGATTTTTCCGAAATATTCTGGTTCTACGCCGAAAAGTTGAGGTTGATGATCAATAAGATTTGTTAATGATTTTGTAAGAGTTCTGGAATCTACTCACCACACACCATTCGAATTCGTGACAGAATCCCTGCAAAAACTATGTTTTCTTATACAAAATTAAATATCGAATAACTTTTTCAATATTAAATTAAAATATTTGAAATTTTGCAATATAATAATTAAATACAATTGAATTATAAAAAAAAAAAATTTATTTCTTATAATTTTGGTTCAAAAGTTATACTAATTTAAAGTTTAAATTTTTCAAAATTTCAAACATATAATGTTTTTCTCATACAAAATAAACGATTTTTTGAATTTTTTTGGCTTTTTTGACTTCGAATATATATAATTTCAAAACAAAAATATATAAAAATATTTTATTTAATATTTAATGAATTTTGAATAATTATCTTTATATAAATAATAAAGGTTTTAAAAACTGAAAAATCGTCAATTTTAATGTGATTTCGCTTAGTGTGCGGTGAATCCGGATCAGAACTCTTATATAGATTCTAGATTTAAATTACGCAATAATTGCATCGAAGAAAAGAGTTATTCGATCCGTGAAAAGTATCAGTGAGTAATTTTATATCGATCTACCTATTTAGATTTCTCCGGAAAACTTTTCTTAAGTTGGGAAAATCTATGGTTGTTGATCATTAGAATGTCACACAACTATCACAAATTCATGAAATGAAGATATTCAATTACTACAGGCCATGCGATCAATGTTTATGAGGGATTTGAGCCGAAAATTCAATTCGGAATTGGTCTATTATATTTGAGCGTTTGAAAGATAATCTCTTTATTTATTTGTTTATATTCGCTGTAGCTTGAGATTCAAGAGGTATGGTTGTGAGTTCGGATATGCCTTTATGGTATTTGAGACATCGACACAAACCATACTTTGTTGATTATCTATGCATCAATCAAATTTTAATATCCTACTTGATTGAATTTGATATATTCTGTAAGATGTCGCGAAGCCTAACTTTACCATTTATGACTGATGGGTGGGAGATGATTGAGTATTACATTTGTGATGCGGTTGGAAAGATACCTGCAGTAAAAAAAGATATTCGCTTAACCTTACCCCTTCATCATCTACTTCGAATTTCTCCTCTTCTCTCCATCTCCCATCCTCAAACCCTCCACTTAATCCATTCTAATTTTTATCAAAATACCATTTCCCCATCAATCAGTTCCTTTGGAAAGAGTTTGTATGTACTTAAGAGACATCAGAATCTTTTTCACGGCCGGAATCGAGTATATGGCTAAGAAAGTGCATCAAAACATATTCTACTTATTAGATGAGGGCACATTTAGTATTAAAAACAAACTATTATATCATTACATGTGATGCCTTGATTATATCCATTACAATAATTGTCTCAAGTTCTCTCTAATTTTGTTTAGAATATCTACTCTGGAAGCTGTAAGATATCTTGCTTTATGTAATCTTATATCAGCAGGGAGAAAAATTAAGTCTCTGCATTCCTATATATTTCCAAGTTGTCTGCCCCTTTACATTTACTGAGTACCTGTTCTTGTATTATTTGAAATAGGTTTGTCCCATAGATTTGTGCTACATATTTGAACCATAACCCAGAACCAGCTTCGATATCACTCAAGACTTCGAAAAGATATCTACTGTAAACAAAGTAAATGACATCAGAGCGGTATGTATGCATTAACAGTCCTTCCATCTATCTTTCATCAGTACCCACATTTATATAGCAAAAATACTCACGCCAATACTCAGATAGCTTCGAACATGACCGGAATTACAAATATCATGAACATTAACATTAACGTCACCGACTACAAACCAGTAATAGGAACACCCAAGTACCTCAATATCTTGTGCGCTGAGCAAAGAAGTTTTCAATCTCCACAACACAACTACGTATGTACTTTCCTGGCAGACATAATTAGAAGTAATTAACCAGGCAATGAAAATACTGATGGCGATGGGTATGAATAATCACCCTCATATTCAAAATCCAGAATCGAATATCTAAAAAGATTCAACTATTCAAACGGATTTGAAGCATCCAACCGCCGAAAAACAATTCATTTTGTATTAAAGCTGTCCTTCGCGAATTCATCTATCAGGAAATTCTTCTTTCTCTTCCTCCTTCCCTCATCGTTTGTTCACATTCATTACGCTCTTATATTCCATTGAGTACCCATTCTTATATTGTTCAAACTAGATTGACGATATAGATTGAGCTATAACCCAGAACTAACTTCCATATCCGCATAAACCCCCGAAAGTCTGAGTAACAAGTCTTGCATACCTATCACAGGTAAGAAAATTTGGATATATACAATATACGCCGTTCTAAAGAGTATAGCTTGTAGGGCGAAAAGAAAA
The DNA here is from genome assembly GCA_014898415.1 of Stromatinia cepivora. Taxonomy (NCBI): domain Eukaryota; kingdom Fungi; phylum Ascomycota; class Leotiomycetes; order Helotiales; family Sclerotiniaceae; genus Stromatinia; species Stromatinia cepivora. Next base: position 3,017,235 of record RCTD01000001.1, on the reverse strand, counting down.
GAGATAATACATAAGCATACACTCATACACTCATCCGTTATGCTCACATTTTCCAAGATTCAAACCCCATTCACATGACAAAAGATAATCTTACAAACAGAATAGAAATATGGTAGTAATAGGTGTAGGTTCCCAGGTTCTTATTGAATTTCCTACTCGATGCTCATAGCACTATCCATTAACCATATCAATTTGTTTACGCGTCACACATTCCTCCCCTCTTCCCAATGCACCCTGCTTACAAACCCCACAGAACTCAATCTTCACTCCTCACCAAAAAACCCCTTCAACTCCCTTTTCAATTTCTCCCTATTTCTTTCCTCACCCATCTTCTCTTCTCCTTCTACTTCCTCCTCCACCACAATCTCCTCCTCCATCTCCTTTCCCTTCCCCTTACCATCTCTTCTTTCCAACTTTTCCCTCTCTCTTTCTTTTCCCTTCCTACTTCCCATCCGACTCCCCGTCCTACTCCCCATCCTAGAACTTTGCCCTCTCTCTTCACAACCTCTTCTCCTCCTCAAACTCCTCTTACTACCATCCCTCGGCAATTGACTTCTCTCTTCTTCACTAGTGGCCCCTCGATTTCTTCTCGAGCTGGCCCTGCTATTCATTTGTGTATTCCCTTCTTCCACATCTGGAATTTTTGATTCATTATCTGTCCAGCTCCATTCTGTTTGATTGTGAGTTTCTGCTCGTTTCCTTTCCTTTTCTTCTTTGACGTTTTGGGCTACTTGTCCTAAACTATATATTTTTATCAGTGTCAGTCAATACCTCAATCAATCGAAGGCCGATCTCTAAAAGACCACCTTTTTGTCAAAACAAACAAACAGATAAACAAACCTAACAGTCCCAACCCTCTGCCTCCGAATCCTCTCCACAATCCCCTCTTTCTCCCTATCTCTCTCCCTCTCCCCCTCCTTCGCACCCCCACCAGGCAACATAACCCCAGGCACATACCTCTCCAAATACTCTGAGCCCCTATCCAAAAATCCCAACGTGGGACTCATACACAAACTAGTCGCATAATTACTATTATTCTTGCCGATTTCTGGTCGTGGAAAACTCTCAAACGTAGAATCAAAAGACGATTCTCCTCGTTCTCTTCTCTTTAATTCGCCCACCGATGCGGATTCTAGACTCGTGCTGAGGCCACAACATGAACCTTTTCGGGGTGTGATGAAATTACTTAGTGGGGAGGTTAAGAGACTGGGTATTTGTGCTCTAGGATGAGGATTGTTTGAGTTGAAAGGGCTGGCTTGAAATGGATCATCGCCTTTGGGATAGGGTGTTAAAGGTCTCTCTGAGATATCTTTTGGTGGATGTTCGTGATATTTTACGGGTTGTATGATACTGCCAGGTTTAGTAAATACAGATTCAATAGTGCTAGAGCGGTTTGCACGACGATATGCAGATGCAGGATGTTGATTTGGACGGGGGAGTTTTTCTTCGATAGAGACGGAGCGGGGACGAGTGGTTTTTGGGGCTCTTTGTTGAGGGCTGGGAATGGCGAGCGAAGAGATTGTTGATACAGATGGTCGGCGGGTGCTAGGCGATGTACTGTCGGAGGTAGACTTGGCGCGCTGGCGGGTGGGGGTCCGATCTGTGATGGGTTAGATATTCTCATGAAGAAACATGCGAACAGCATGAACATGCAGCAAGTAAAACGCAAACAACATACCTTTAGGCGTCACATCCCCCGAAAGCCCACTGTTAGAACCCCTCTTACTCTCCTCCTCCGTCGGACACGGCGTCAATGGACCATGACCCCCAGGACAATCCTCCGAATGACTAGACGAAGCACCATCCGCATACGCATCGGGAAGTGTAGCTCTCGACACAGCCGCCCCTGCTTTCCTTTCACAAGGATCACCACGTGAATCTTCGCGTTCGCGATGTACATTATTTGGAAGCAATGTCATCCATTTTGGAAGCGGTTTGGTTTTACTAGGAACGAATGCTCGACCGGCGGGATCGTATATGGAGACGTATATATTGGAAGGGCTGGAGGGACTAGAGGGATTTGATGAACTAGATGAATTGGATAGTTCGTCTTGCCCAAAATTTGCAGCTTCGGTGTCGCTATGGGAATGAGTGGAGTCTTCTGGGTTTCCGTCTTCGGATACGCCCATTTTTGCGGCGTCGCTGAGGAGTGCAATTTCTTCCTTCAGAGTAATGTTAAAGCGTGTAGTCAAAATTGGATTAAAGTAGGAAATGGCATACCTGAGGAGTAGAAGAATCCCTTATCAATTTTCTAATCTTCCTTTCATTCATCATAGTCGATCTCGTTGATCTCTTCTTCGTGTCCATTGGTGATATACTAGAAGATGAAGAAGGCGTAGAAGGCACCATTTCCTCTCCGTCCAATCCCACCACAACATCCTTCTTCCCATTCAAATTCGAAGTCCCTACTAACCCTTTGTCCTCATCCAACTTCTCCAATCTACATCTTGTCAACCCACCATCAGATTTCGTCACATTTTCCAATCCCTTCTCCAACACCTTCTTCTCTCCATATCCCTTGATTTTCGTCTCTGTTTCACACCACTCACAAAGGGGAATTTTATCTAACTCCGTACCTTTCCTTCCACTCCCATCGCTAGTTCCAGTTCCATTTCCATTTCCATACCCATCTCCCCCTCCCCTCTCACTCTCACAATCCCTCAAAAACGCCTCTCCCAACCTCACCCCACAAAGCAAACAACCAAAACAACCACGATGCCAAAAACACCATCCCAAACTAACCACCTCATCACCTCTCACAATACATTCCCCACAAACCCAACATATACTTAAATCCAGCACTGCTCTCCAACACTGATGACACACGATTCTGGATGAACGACCAAGAACGCGAGGTTTGGAAGGTGGATGTTGTGGGGACCAGCAGATTGTACATATGAAAGATGGGTCTGTCGACTTTTGGATTGTGCGTATGGCGGTTATTGTAGATTTTGTTCTCGCGGGAGTGGATGGTCGAGGAAGTGGAGGCTGCGGAGCTTGAGCTTGGGCGATTGAAGTATGAGAATGAGGAAGTGAGACAATCGGTGTATTAATTGTTTTCAGAGAATCCGATACAGTGCTTGCCAACGAAAGGGGAGGAACGGAGATAGTATGGCGAGTGCGAGGACGAAGCTCAATGAAGGTCGAAGTAGGTGGACGAGGAGTTCCTTGACGACCGGTCATGTTTATTCGTTCAAGAGAAGTGTGGAAATATAAATACAAGACCGGAATCTGGTTACTATTGCGTTTTTATGTGTATAATGGGTAATGAGCGAATGAATGATAGAAACGATGAAAGAAAGTGTGTAGTGATAATTCAAATAATAAAAGAGCAAACGAATGTGTAAAGGTGCCAGTATGGTGTCTCAGTCATCCTGATTGACCCGGCCCCTACTTTAGGTATATTCGATGTTGATTGAAGAGATGAAACTCGAGAGTCAAGGATGAGAAGAACATATCATGTCACCATTTTTTTTTCCATAGGCAAGTACGAGAGAAAACTTTAAATAAGTAGCTTTTTGTTCATTCGTCATTAACTAAAAAGAGTAATCTGGAGTATTGACTGAACTACACAAACATCAATCATGATATCCTACAACTCCTGTATCGAGAAAGAATAACCTAAGCAAAGCTCATTCCAAATGTAGTAATTTTGTAAGTCCAGCCACTCAATATGAAACACATGCGATATTTTCGGGTTGGCGCCTACCATATACTCCAATCCCATTAAAATCAAATCCTGAACATACATGAGTTGTATGAATGTATAAACAAGAATAGAACAATGGACAATTGCCATTTGAGTGAAAATTGTGAAATCGATTATTTCCGGGCCTTTGGTCGTGCAAGCATATTGAGTCGGCTGAGAGTTAGACCTCTTTTTTTGGAAGGGCTTGGAGTCGAAGCAGTAACGTTCTTTCCAGCTTGAAGTCTCGGAGCCATTAGCATAGCACCCTCTGGAGCCTTGTGCTTCTTTGGTGATCGTGCTTCATCCTCGCCATCAGATTCGACTCTTCTACGCTTCTTGTTGGACATTCCATGAGGAACAGTCGGGATAATTGAGAGGTTAGTGGGCTTCTTGCTCGACTCACGAACAGGAGGGTCAGTGTTCTCTTTGTTGCCATCAGGAAAGCTGCCAGGCATACTATCAGGGAAGATACTGCGTCGAACTTGGCGGACAGTAGCCTGACTAGGGGATGGACCAAATCCCTTTGGAGAAGCACCGAAGCTGATAGTATGATCACTGCGGAAAGTAAAGGTACCGGGGATTGAGGGAGGAAGATGTGGAGGAGGAGCTTGACGAGGTGGTTCTGGAAGAGGCCTAACACCAGCAAGGGAAGGATACTCGACTGTATCAGTCCCAGACATCTCAGCATCTTTTGCTTGTCGTTTAATAGGTCCTTCTTGAGGTACAGGTCTGCGAGGGGCAATCGAAGAACCAATTTTGATATTGGGCTTTGAGGTGGAACGAGGGATGCCAGACTTTACTGGAGATGGAGATTGTGGAACAGTGGTTTCATTGTGCTTAGCTTCGTTGTGCTTTCTCGTCTCAGGCGTGAATCCAACATGCTTCATACTCTTGGAGCGGCCGATCCCAATAGGAGTTGTAGGAACAGAGGGTAGGTCCTTCGCAAGGTTGTGCTTGCTTGGACTTCTAGCAATTGAAGGAATAGCTAACGTCTTTTCTGTTTTCTTTGGGGTGAAGCTCGAGCCTGGATGTTTAAGAATAGACTTAACACGGTCGAATCTGCTTGGGGTTCGGAGCATGGATTTACTTGGTGCTGTCATTGATCCAGCAATATTATTCATCGTAGCGGATTTCGTCATACCGCGAGGTGTACTTTGTAGATTAGGCTTTGATGGTGATTTGGACAAGCTGGGAATTTGAGTTGCAGGATGTTTGTCACTTTGGGCACGAGCCATAGATGCTTGTGTGGGTGTTGTCAGGTGTGCAGGAACGCTGGAAATCTGGTGACGTGGGGTAGAAGGCATTGGGATAGTTTCAGTCTTGCCACGAGACGCTGGTCGTAGAGATGAGGTATCATCCGTCATGCGTTGACGAGCACGCTTGGCAGGTGCAGTATTTTCAAGCCGTTCACCATCAGCATCTTGGGAAGAATCTTCACTATGTGTGACATCTCTATCACCCAGCTTAGCTTTAGATCGTGTGCGCTTGATAGCGGTAGTAGTAGGAGTAATTCGACCTGGTTGAGCACGGAAAGAGGATGGATGATTGGCGATGCTGTCCATCTTTTTGAACCTATATGAAGTCAGAAATCATGGCTGAGAGAGTAAAATTTGAAACAAATATTGAAGGCTTCTTAAACATTGAAATCATTTCAAATATCGAAATAATTTCAGACACCGAAATCTTTTCAGGCATTGAAGCCATTTCACACATCGAAATCTTTTCAAACATTGAAAGCTCCTTGAACAATACTTACTCTGCCATATGAACATCACTGTATCTGTTAACTTTGCCCTTTGCTTGTGCGATTCTTCGGCCTCCCATATGGCTACCCTCTGGGTTGTTCTTTTGCTCCATTTCTCGTTCCGCAGCAAGCTTAGCTTTGATACGGAGTGCCTCTTCACGTAGTTCATCCATCATGCGTTGAGCTTCGGGGCCAAGAACGGGTGCAGGACGCGCAAATTTAAAATCGAAAGTTGGTGAGCTGATGCCAATCTTCGAGGGGGTTTTTTGTAGGACACCAGAGGGTTGGTCGTTGCTCTTTGCGTTGATGTCAACAAAACCATGACGAAGTCCCGAGTCGGGCTTTTGAGTAGTAGATTTATGTGTCATGGATGGATGCATTTCCTCTCGAGGTGGGACAAGACGACCAGAAGTAGCTGGCGTTTGAGGGGTTTGGACTGGTGACGAAACGTTCGGAAGGGAAGGATAAATAAGAGCTTCATCATCCTCGGCGAGAGATGTGAGATGGGTATTTGTATTTGCATTAGGAAGTGTCTAGAAAAAAGGTTAAGTATATGTTCCCAATAGTCGTTACAACGATCATATAGGTAGGTGTGCTATACATACTCTGGCTGGGGTACGAAGTCGAGATGATCGACGACGCGGAGGAGACACCATAGTTAATAGCGCACCAATATGCGGCGAATATCAATTGTGATATATCGAACAATTGCGTTTGCAATGTAATCAATTGCAATGAATTGTCAATAATGAAGTCTTATCGTTAATTAGAATGAATTTATAGTTGGAATTCCAAGGTTGTTGACATTTAGGCAAGCATACATGTAAACAAGGGTAAAACGCGCTAAATCGAATGGTCACATGATTTAGCGTCTATTTCTCAAGCCAAACCCCATGTGTTCAGGCTTTTGGTAGTGGGACCAGCCATTTGTGTTGGGCATTTCATCCTACGGAGTACCGGTATATCATTTTAGCTGGCCCTAATATTTAATTGCTTAGAGAGCTCAGAAACCGGAAATATAATGCTCAATTTGAATTCCAACAATAAAATATCAAGTCATAGTGAGCAAAGTGATTTCCGCTTCGGCTTCAAGTTACAGTAATTATCACAATGGAGCGGAGGATCATCAATATCAAGTCATATGTTCCTCTTATGAGGACAAGCTTCTAAAACCTCCCGTCCTCGCTGCGCTCAATTACGCATTATCAATGTAGTTAATTATGGTATTTTTGATTCATTGATCAATCGCTCTAACATCTTATTCCCCTAACTCGTTTGCATTCTAGATCGTGTCTGGCGAACCCATTGATCCAAAGTGCAGTACAGAATGGGATGGCATGTACTCTGTATTAATTATAATGGTAAAGATACAACAGCATTGTAGATCTCAGACTTCTTGGGATAAACAAACCGAAACCTTATATTGAATACTATCTAAAACTCAAAGTCGACATCATAGGTAGAAGGTGGTTTCACACTTCACTCAAACCTTCACTCAAACCTTCACTCGACAACTCGACACTTGACACCCCCTGATCCATGACGGTGCCTCGGATTACTAAGTTTGCTTCCGGAAAAGTGAAGCTTGGACCATCACAGCTTTTTTGTCGATCATCATGTAAGGAATAGGTATCTTAAGTCCTAATGTTGACATGAGACAAGGATCGATAATTTGAACGGGATCTTTCATATCCGAATGACACGATAATTTATAACTTTTTTGGTGCCTCTTTTTCGCTCTATATGAGGCTCCAAAGTTAAGGTTTTCGACTTTACTCCTTGAACCACACTCAAGTTGTGAAGACCTCAGTATTCAACAATCTTCACAACCTTCCGTTAGTGATCGACAGCTTCACGAAATGGCTCCTAAGAAGACTACTACGGTCTCTAAAGCGGCTGAACCTCATGGCTATGAATTTGGTGGACCGTAAGTAGCACAATCCCTTGCAGATTCACTGATCTGTACTGATTGTCCCGCAGAATAGGAGCTTTTGGTATATCCTTCGGACTCCCCCTTCTTTGCTACGCGACGACGTTTCTCTGCAATGATATTTCTGGATGCCCAGTTCCCTCCTCGCTCTCTCCTTCGACCCTCACAATCAACAGTCTGAAACAAGAGGTTGGGTGGCCAGAAAATGGACTTGCAGGCTTGTCAAGCTGGGATGTATTTCTCAAAGTAGTAGGATACTATCTTCTAAGCATGGTCTTGCATAGGGTCTTGCCGGGTGAGGAGAAGCTAGGTGTTGAGCTTGCTAGTGGGGGAAAACTCAAGTACAAGTTCAATAGTACGTGTATCTGCTATACGCGCCATTGATCGGGACGCTGTTCGCTAATGCATGACACAGCTTGGTCTTCTACAATGTTTACGTTCGCTCTATGCGCCGCAGGAACTATCGCCCAGGGAGCAGACTTCCCAGTCTGGACTTTTATCTACGACAATTACCTACAAATCCTCACAGCCAATATCATTATCTCCTACGGTCTTGCCACCTATGTGTATATCCGCAGTTTCAGCGTCAAACCTGGCAATTCCGAGCTCCGCGAATTGGCTGCTGGAGGTCATACTGGAAATATGCTATACGATTGGTTTATTGGACGAGAACTTAACCCAAGAGTAACTCTTCCTCTACTTGGCGAGATTGATATCAAGGAATTTTGTGAGCTACGACCAGGTCTTATGGGATGGCTTCTAATGGATTACGCATTTGTTGCTCATCAATACAAGACTTACGGATACGTGACCGACAGTATCTTGTTAATTACAGCTTTCCAAACACTATATGTGCTTGATTCATATTGGATGGAAAATGCTATCCTCACCACTATGGATATTACCACTGATGGGTTTGGACTCATGCTATCATTCGGAGACTTGGTCTGGGTTCCATTCATCTATTCTCTCCAAGCACGTTATCTAGCCGTCTACCCCCTTTCTCTCGGCGTTCTTGGCACCAGCGGTGTCCTCGCTGTTCTAGGCATAGGATATTACATCTTCCGTAGCTCCAACAACGAAAAGAACCGCTTCAGGACCGACCCGACAGACCCCCGTGTCGCACATCTTAAATACCTCGAGACTAAATCCGGCTCCAAACTTCTCATATCGGGATGGTGGGGCGTAGCTCGTCATATCAACTATGCTGGCGATTGGATCATGGCTTGGTCTTACTGTCTTCCTACCGGTATCGCTGGCTATCTCATTAATCACAGCTCGGTAGCCCCCGCATCAGGTCAATCTCTCGCCGATGGTTCATTTGTGTATAGTGGGCCAGCAGTACACACAGAAGTCACACAAGGTGCAGCTAGAGGCTGGGGAATGATCATTACATATTTCTATGTGGTTTACTTTGGTGTCTTGTTGGTGCATAGAGAAATGAGGGATGAGGAGAAGTGCGAGAGGAAGTACGGTGAGGATTGGAAGAGGTACAAGGAGATTGTTAGGTACAGAATTATACCGGGAATTTATTAGAAGTGCTGGACAAATGAATACGTTCAGAGGGATGGAAGAGAAGACCGGGCGATTGGGTGGTTAAGAGGATGGTTACAGAAAATAAAGAACAGGGGGTGTACGGGAGATGTGTGTGAACTGTATAATAATACTTATATAATCTATGAGATTTTAATCTTTTACTGTCTGGCTATTTACTTCCATTATCTAGGTTAAGCACCACACATTTCCAAATTCTTCCCTTTCCTCCCCCGGGCAAATGAACTAGAACGGTGATGCCCAGATGAGAATTTATTAGTTGTGGTAAAGATTATCTGTCTCATCTGGAGTCCTTCAGCCATGCAATCATATCACTAGCAAGGAAAAATCCTCTAATCATTGATCAAAACGGAAGAGATCGATAGATTATTGTTGCCATTTAGAACGGGTCTTGAAAAACGCCTACTATATTAGATGAAATTACGAGAAAAATTCATGTTCCCTACTCCAGCAAATTCCGTATCTGATCTCCAGCAATCTCAAGAAGTCCCCTAAAGCTTTCCGCATCCGCATCATTACCGAAGATAGAAAATGAAATCCTAAAAAGAAAGTTAGTCGATAAGATTTTACACGGTAGGACTAATGTAACTTACGATTCCTTCTTAACCTCAAAATATACCAAAATACTCCCCGGGAAGGGATACACAAATCCACCCTCCAGCCACCCCGTATTAAAACAACTCGTAACCGCCCTTTCCGGTTTCATCCTCCGATACACCGGATCCAGGAAAAAAGAAGGCATTTCTTCTCCTTCCTCGATCATCCATTCCATAGCCATTAAGTGTCGGCTAAATCCACGCCCCTTACTAGCGCGCGTAAGCGACTTTGCATGCTCTTTCGCGGCTTCGTATAGTAAATCTCGCGAATAGATGTTGATAGAGTGCTTGTTGGTCGCTAGGAATTGGGCCATTAGTGGTGTGATTATGTGGTGTACTTCTACGCGTCCTTGGCGAAATTGCGCGAGCGATACGGTTTCGATGGCGCTGAGATTGTGGCCGAAGAAGCGGTGGTTTGCTAGTTGGATTGCGAGCTGGATTCCGGATTGTGTTGGGAGTCCTTTTTGGGAAAGGAATTCGTGATTGAGACTTTGCATTTCTAGATGTGTAAATGAGTATTTGGAAGTTTTTCGTTCGAGACTTTGCCGGATATGTTGTGTGCGATCCTCGAGAATGGGATCAGGTACCAGATGCAAGATTTCCAGGGTATCAGGATTAGCAGAAACGATTGATTCATTTGTATTCGTGGAGGATTTATGCTCGATGATAGCCTCGTTTATGAATTCATGAAGGACTTCAATTGTTATACCATCTAATACGGAGTGCTCGCAGACGGAAGCCGAGACACCGTTCTTACAAACGACAAATTGTAGTGATTTGTCATACCATCTGTTTGAGCCATCCCCGAAAAGAAACTGCGAGAATCGTTGTGAGGGGGTCTGCGGCGTTGCATCATCGAGACAAACAACAAATGCCGCTGCCTCGATGGTTCTTATCGATACTTTGTTGCGTTCGTTTGCTTCTAGTAGTTTATCTCTGGCCTATTACCAATAAGTGATTGTTTCGAAAGACAAAATTATGCAACATACCTTAGCCCAATTGTCCCGATCGTCCGCAGTCAAGATCCCCACCCATGATTTCGGTACTATCGGTTCAGAGATGATCTTCTCAAACTTCGTTTTCAATTCATAGAATGTGATGGCTTCGTCATTCCTGGTAAGGTTAATCTTATATCCATGGCCATTGTTGAAGACGACAATGTAGTTCTCATTTGGGTACTCGCGGATAATATCTTCGTTCAGGTGCGGCTCTCGACAAACATTAAAAAGATATCGATATGCATATGTATCGATAGATTGCCCGTATAATTCTCGTTTGGGTAAAGATTCAGTTTCATAACGTTGCTTGAAGTTAAGAGCTGCCAATGTAACAATTGTTGCCCTCTCCGCTTGGCTATGAGGACTGCGACCATTTGGATGTGTGCCAAAGTAACTTTGAGTTGCCACCAAAGGTGCGCGTTGTCGTAGAAATCTTCGACTCAGATAAATATCTGATAACCAGTTGTCGATCGTCGGATCGTTCTTTCGCTCAAGCAGACGAGCTTGTAATATTTGTCCTTGGCCACCAACAATTTTGAGCTCTTCTGCCAACTGCTTAGTTCTCTCTAGTTCCTCGTTGAAGCAGAATGGACGAGCGGCATTCACATAGTGTCGAAGAGTATCTTCTAACGCAGGTAGGGGCTGCTTCGGCAACAAATTTGTGTCAGATTTTGCATGGAACCTTGATGGGCTAGTTGATTCAAAAGCATGCTTATGTTCAGCAGATTGCTCCTGACTGGGGAAATTCTTGATAGATAGTATCCTAGATGCAAGATCGTCAATACTCGAGGCACTAGTAATAGCTCCGACGTCCAAATTGGCACGGAAATTTTGGAAGATCCAATTCCTGAAGGTGAATATAATCAGCGAATCTAAGCCAAAGTCTTCAATGGCCATTTTCATATCAATTAGTTCATAATGCACAGCCATCATAGAAGCTATCTTCTTTTGTACTGTTAGCTTCACAATCCTGTGAGCTTGTGCTTCGGTCTTAGCATCTTCCAAGCTATCATCTGTGGTTCCGGAGGTAGATTTGTCAAGAGGGGCATTAATAGAAGATTCTTCTTGCTTCCAGATTTCTGGTAGGTATTTCAGTAAAGACGAATGAAGCGGAAGCTTGTGTGCTCCACTCAATTTCGATTCTCGAAGCCCAGTAACGATCTGAGAATAGTGTTCGTTGTCATTGTTTGAACTCATTTCAGACTCCAAAATTTCAAATATTTCCCTACGAGAATAAGAACTTCGACCAAGGGACAACTCTTCCTGTTCGGACTGATAATTTTCGGACGTAGGTGACAGATTAGCCAGATCCACATGAATGAGTTTCGTTCTCGGGTGCAAGTGCGATTCTAAGAAAGCTTGTCTAGAGGAAGATATAGCGCATTCGATGGATTCATTTCTTGCTCTAGGGAAAACGAAGGAGCTGGAGATTATGACTAGGAAATCCAGGATGTCTGGGCTTATGTGCGACACTAAGAGATCAATATAGTTGAAGTCTCTCTCAATATAAGCTGCTGTATCGTCTGGGGTGGCCGGATGAACCTTGATTAAAGATTAGCCGATTGTTGCTATCGGATTTATGTGGGATGTAATAACTTACTGTCGAAAGTAATTCAGTCCATATCATACCTCTAATTGGAGGGAAATCATGTAACTGGGTCGAAATGTCGTTAATTGTTGAGACAATTCTAGTGTTACTTTCTTCACAGGCTAGCCACTTCTCAATTTTGGTCTTTTCTTCCCAAGATCCTGTGAAAAGTATCAAGATGTTCCTTACTCCATGTAACATAAGGAACTTGTGCATATCCATACTCAAGATAGTCGAGTTCCCAACGACGAAATACGTGGCCTCGTCGTTGAAGATTAATGGAGAGGGTATTGAGACTAGATTCACTGTCGCAGTCTCACTCGCTTCTAAAACGACTTGACCAGTAAGATTCTCTTGTTCGATATGGTTGATGGCATTATCAACATCTCCAATATTCATCGTGAGGACTGGTCTAATTGAACGAGGATTATGGTTCTTGAACATCAATTTGATATGCCTCATGAGCTCTGGCATTCTTCGCGGTTGTAGCTCAGATGTCGCTGCTAGATCTATCGAAATGAGAGAGATTCCTTTCCCGAAAATATCTGAGCTGGTTGAGATTTTCGATGACATATCAATGCTTCCGATTTTAGCAAATGTACCGCAGCGAGCCAGGCAGGCCACACTCTCCTCGACAAATTGTATGTCTTCCGCGCTTGAATGGATAATAACTTGCGGTCCTTCATTACCCGCGAGGCGCAGGATAGCCAACTTGTACGTTGAAACGTCACGTGGAAAGATGATTGTATCGTTAGATAATTTATAATTATCTATAAGAGACTGTCGATGTTCTGGTCTGGTGATAACCGCTATTATATTGGCTCCGATATATCTCGCAACCTGAATAGCGGCACGGCCAATAGGGGAATCTGCATCATGAATTACGACCATCTGTCCCTTTCTAATTCTTGCAACCTCGACCAAAGCGTGAAAGGCCATCATAAATGTGGTCGGTATACATGCAGCTTCACCTAAAGACATCGATTTGGGATACCGACACACATCGTCGGCATTCACTCTGATGTTGTTGGCAAAAACAGTTTTCGACCAACCGCATATTTGGTCCCCAATTTTCCAATAATCTTGGTGGCCAGCGGCGATCACAGTTCCAGCAAATCCACCGACGATTGAATGTCCAGATTCTGGTTGTGAATTTCCAAAACCAGCCAAGAGGTCTTCCGTAGATACACTCCATGCCCCCACTTTAACCTCAATATCACCAGGATTCAATGTAGCCTTTGGCAAATTGGTTGCGGTAAATTGAAAAGTAGCACTATTAGTGCATTCACCTCGCAGCGGCTGGATAATTTTTTGGGCCTGATGATAGAGTACTGATTGAAAAGTCGAATCAGGGAGTGATGCCATTTGGTATTTTCTGCTTGGTTTCAACCGAGGAATAAGAATTTTCCCATCTCTGTATATATAATCTTTATCGATAGAAGAGTTTTCTCGAAAAAATGACGCGTTGAGTATACTATTAATCTTTTGGTCAAGGTCATCAAAGTTAATAGACTCCCCTTGAATGTCAAATGTGACGAAGTTGATCGCTTGGTTCTCACTGCGAACTCCTCGCGCAAATCCTGTGGCAAGGCCAGAAAGCCTCCTAGAAAGTTTTGGTGGGTATCTAGGTGTAATAATCCAGAAAATATGTCTTGCTTTCGCGATGACTTTTAATAAACCGCTAATCACTTGAGGTGAAGAGCTCAGCAACGAACTCTTAAGGGAATCATCAATTATCACATACACAGCTTCCTTATCGATGTCCTGTGATGGAATGTGTGCTGTGGAAGACCGGAAGGAAAGCTTCTGAAGCTTCTGTCCCAGAAGACTTCGGACAGTCCCACTATTGTCGTGAACTAAATATGAAGCGCGAATTGTTGGCTTCTCTTGGGACAATGAAGTTGCCTTTGATACAATCATAGAAATCGTCTTACTTGGCCCATCTTCGTCATGCTTGATAAACTCGCAGCCGTTAAATCCTCCCTGCAGGAGTCGAAAATTCCATTGTTCAGGAGACAAAATAGGAGCGCCCTCTCTACCGTCCGTTCGATCTGAATTCTTCATCAGCTAAACACTCCGGATACAATTAAGGTTGAATGTGATACTTACTCATGTACCAGCCTGGAAGCAAGCCAAATATAGCATTGACAAATGGCTCGAGCCGAGTAATCTCGAGGAGTATCAGTCTACCACCTGTCTTGAGTAATTTCCTCACGTTTGTTATCGACTCATCAATGGATCTGCTAGCATGAATAGCATTGTATGCTATAATCAAATCGTACGTCCCAGCCTCAAACTTCTGTTCCATGGGGTCTTTGCTGCAGTCGAACGTTTTGAAGCACAGGTGACTTTGCCATCTTTGAAGCAAAGCTCTAGCATTTTCGAAGAACCAAGGTGATATATCGGTAAAGTCATATTGTCTGAGAGGAAGCTTTCCATCTTGGGTTATTTTTTCGAAGAGAGGTAGTGTAGCCGACGCTGTACCTGCGCCAACTTCTAAAACTTTCATATTTGGGTTTTTGAATGCGAGCTTCTTGACATATGAACTCAAATAATGGTGACATTGCCGTGCCCCCGTACCTTCTGCATGTATTCGTCGTAGAAGGTCATGCTCCAGGAGTAGTTGTAGTGGATCTATCTTGCCCACTAGAATTGACTTTAGATTCGTACCTATACGCATTACAGCCTCTACATCCACCCCAAGATCTTGTACATCTTCCACGGGAAACTCGGAATGTTTAACACGTGACGAAATAGTCTTGAAGCTTTTTAATTGAACCATCCATTCGTAGTACATAGCATATTTGCTTTCAACGTCTTTCTCGTCAATTGTGTTCAGGCATGCATCAATGTAGTACCACGCCTGGTCATTCAAGATTTTTAGCCTGTTCTCTGGTGTGAAAACAGAAATCTGGTGTTTTTCGATTTTCGAATGGAATTCAGGCTGGGAATAGTCCAGGTCCAATCCCCACTCTAAGTTGTAACAGAAAGACGGATCAAAACCTATAGAGTAATATCCTGACCCAGCCGTCCTTCGAAACCCAGCTTCCCTGATTTGCACGCATTTCAATCTCTTTTGTGATGATGTTCTTTGGAAAGCAGAGACATCGGATAAGGTAGAGCTTGAGGTTGTCGATTTCAACCTGGTCATAAACGAAAGTCGTTGTCCGGGATTGTTCAAGACATTCGCTGAGATAGTGACTTCTTGTATATAAATAGGAACCATTATACCCGAATCAGATGATTGTGTAGATAACACTAGGCCTGAATGAATGAGAGCATCTAGCGTAGTAGGGTGAATAATATGTGGTTGCATAAATCTTCCAGGCATCTTCTCTGCAACATTTGGTATAGTGATTTTACCAATAGCTTCAGAGTCTCCAAGCATGAAATCTGTAATTGCTGCAAAACTTGGTCCCCAGTAGTTTCCAGTCGAGTGGAGTCGTTGGTAGAAGGTCTTTTCGTCGAGTTTGTGATACAAATTATTTTCGAGAGCCACCAGACGTTCTTCCGCAACTCTTGCCGCATGGTCTTGTTCTCGCTTAAAGTCACCCAAAGCAGAATCATCTGGGTATGAATGAACAATGTGAGCGAGCTCTATCTTAATCAATCCTTTGCAATTCTCCGTGGTGATACCAGAATTTGGCGTCGAAGTGACTCGGAATTCTTGCCATTCTTCAATACCATTTTGACCGTTGATGGAACTATTAAGGCTCAATTGGACTTCAGTGCTTTTGATTCGGTCAGGAATTTCGAGAAATTTCGAAAAGATAACATCTTTGATAATGTAGTTGCGAACACTTCTGTTAGGCTCAATATCCTGCAGTAACTGACGCTTTGCTTCTATTGCCATAGCTAGATACCCGGCGCCAGGAAAAACAAGTCTACCATCTACGGCATGATCTTTTAGCCAAGGTGAACTTTCGATATTGAGAATGTGACGCCATTTTGGTTGAATATCTGGGCTTCCTGGTATTCGAATACCCAGTAAATCATGATAGGGATGAACTCGTAAACGGTGTTCCTTACATACTTGCGACTCGTACCAATAAGATGCAGAGTGGTCCCAAGGGTACGTCGGCAAATTCGCTAAAAGGGAAAACCGGGATCGACTTGTATGATTTAGTCTGTTAGCGCCAGCAATATCCACAGAATACCCACTATCGAAAAGGTATGATATAGCCTCAAGAAAAGTAAGCTGTGAGTCACAGTCCTTCTTTAATGTAGACATATAAGTGTACCGAGCTGAGTCCAGTTGCTTGTACGTAAGCGTTTGCTTTATGGAAAAGTTGAGGGCATTGGACGGTCCAATTTCTAGAATGATACACGGGGAGGACATTGCTTGAGAGTCTATTTCTGACTCTACTTGTTCGCATAGCCCTTGTAAAGCCTGAGTAAACAACACTTTGGATACAAGATTTTCTGTCCAGTAGGCAGCGTCAAAGCCTCTATGCTTCCTCTTGCCAGTTACCGAAGAATGGAAGATCGTTGATGTGCTTGGACCTAAATATCGGATATCCTCTATACTTCTTAGGTACCACTCGGCAACTACTTCCATATGATGAGAGTGATAAGCTGTGTCGACTCTGAGCTTTCGCGAGGATATACCAAATCTCTGGAGAATTCTACTCAATTCGTTGATAGCATCTTCATCACCCGATATTGTAGTACTAGAGGGGCTATTGAAGCATGCGATGGACACACGGCCAGATGTTATGCGCCTTACGTAGGCCATTATTTCATATCCACCCAATGCAACTACTAACATTGCCCCATTTTTAAACAGAACTCTCTTGCAATAATTTCCTAGAAGGCCACGGTAATATGATAACTTCATCACCGATTCATGATCCAAAATACCTGCAGCATATGCAGCAGCGAGTTCACCACTGGAATGTCCCAAGACTCTATCAGGTGTGATATCGAGGCTACGTAGCAGCTGCACCAAAGCAATTTGAATGGCAGTCGTTAATGGCTGGGAAATCATGCTTTCATCAATTCTCGTGGTGTTCTCATCTCGACCGAGTTCTTCAACAAGGCTCCAAGAAGATCCTAGAGACTTTAAGATTGTCTCTGAGGTATTCAAGGAATCGCGAAATACTGTTGAAGAAGCAATGAGTTCTCTCGCCATACCATGCCATTGTGCTCCTTGGCCCGTGAAAATATAGAAGATATCTACATTTTTGGACACGCGTGTTAACCTGAGTTCTTTTGGTTCTAACTTGGATATGAGTTGCTCAGCTCCGGATGCAACTAGAGTGTAATGCCAAGGCATGTTTGAACTTCTGCGTATTAACGTATGGGCGATGTCTGCTGAAAAATGGTCTGAAATTTCATTTTTGCTTGCCCAATTCCTCAAGCCGTTGGCTACTAACCTCAAAGTTCCTTCGGTCTTGGCCACAAGTGGAAATATCTGGTAAGTTTGGTCCCTGGTAGTGGTTTTTTTCGAAATTCCATTGACTTTCCCATTTAAAACTCCATTAGTGCAAGATTTAGACAACTCATTTCTCTTCAAGCCTTTACTTCGATGATCTGAATTGCAGTTGACAAAGACCGTGCCGTTAGGCCTGACGTGATCGACCAAAGCGGCTTCAATGATAGCATGAGCATTTGCACCGCCATAGCCAAATGAGTTCTATATCACCAGATTCAGCTTCTTTTCAAAAAGATAGAAATAAGAGATAAAAGGAAAGGAAACTTACCAGGCTTGCCCGTCGTGGAAGACCATTTGGCCAATCATGTGGTGACTGTGGAATCTTTGAGTTATTAGAATTTAGTCGCCTAACTTTCATTTTCAAGTTCAAGCCCATCTGAATGGTTGGATTAATCTCAATGACCTAGTACATCTGAAAATATATGTAGTTTTTGATATTTGAAGGATTATGGATCAATCAAACTGGGTGAGTGATTCAATTGGATTCAATCATTCAGATGGATGGGATCATTCAGACGAACTGGGCCCTTCAGATAGGGTTTTGACGAAAAGTAAAGATTTACCTTGATATTCCACTTGGGAAGATTCAATCCGTCTTTAGAGTCCTCAAATCCTGGCGTGGCAGGAATTACTCCTTTCTCTAGCATTAAAATAACCTTGATGAATCCTGCTAGCCCGCTCACGCTCTCAAGGTGGCCGATCGTACCTTTCACAGAACCGACGTAAAGTGGCTCACCATGCTCTCTGTTCTTGCAGAATACCCTACCGAGCGCGTTTATTTCGGTGACGTCTCCGGCGATAGTACCAGTTCCATGGGCTTCCACATATCCAGTATAGCAAGGGTTCAATGATACGGCCTTGTAAGCTGATCTTATCAGAGACTCTTGAGCATTTTGGTTCGGAAATGTAATGCCAGCTGTTTTTTCCATCTTGTCCGATAGCAGTATTGCGTATAATAGCTCTTATTGAGTCACCCGCACTCAAAGCATCATCTAGACGCTTCAGGATGATCAACGCTGCACCCTCGCCGCGTCCGTAGCCGGATCCTCGTTTATCAAAGGGATAGCAAGTGCCATTATTGTTCAAAAGACTATGGTCCCCAATTCGAATCAGTTTATCAACATTTTGACAGATTTCTAACTCACTGGAGATTATCCATAGGTATCATCGTGTCGGGACTAAGAATGAGATTGGTACCTCCAACAAAGCTTGTGTTTGTTTCCCCCAAACGTAAGCTCTGGCATGCTTGATGTAAAGCGACAAGGCTTCCAGAGCAGCCAGTATCTAAAGATATTGAAGGACCTTTAAGGTCAAAGAAATATGATATCCGATTGGACGCAATGGCTGTTCCAACCCCAGTCATGCCATATTTTGGTAGAGATATTGAGTCATGATACATCATATTCTCATAGTCATGGGCAAATGTCGCAACATATACACCGGTCTGAGAACCTTTAACCGAGTCAATCGAGAGCCCCGCATTTTCCATTGCTTCATATGTTACTTCCAGAAGAATACGCTGTTGTGGATCTATAGCTGCAGCCTCGAGCTCAGAAATGCCGAAAAATCCAGCGTCAAACTCAGCAACATTGGATTTCAAGAAATATCCTCCACGAGACGAGTGAGCGGAGCTAGATCCACGCGTGGGGTGATGAAACGATCTCCAGTTGTAACGATCTATTGGTACATCAGACCAGGTACTCTGTCCTCTGGTGAGAACTTCCCAAAGACTTTCAGCATCGTGGATACCTCCGGGAAATCGACAAGCGAGGCCGATGACTGCAATAGAAATATTTGACTCCGACATTGTATTTGCTCTGAATGATCGTTCCAGAAAAGAACAGGAGGGTCCAGAGTTGAGCTGCAACACCTTGAGTCGAAGTGAATTGCCTGTACTTGCAAGCTGGTTCCAACCGACGTTACGAGGCCAAAGTATGTGGCAACAACTTGCTAAATTCTTCTGATTCTTCAGTCTTCCACTCCTTTATTGAAAGTCAGAACTATTCAAGATTTCCTCGGTGACGGTAGAGTCGCCGATCAAGAAAATATTCACGTGCAGAGGTGCGGTATCGTCATTCAGGTGATAACCGATCCACGTAGCATCAGAGTCTCATATGCAGCTTAGGAGTTTCCGAAACCCCTCAACCATACACTTAAGTATGTATCACATTATTTAACCATTCAATCCTTCTGAAATATCTAATTAGTTCGTGTATCAAATCCACTCGAAATACCAGGCCATGCCAAAGCAAGATGCCGCTCAATGATCGAATCCTTCGAATGTGGTTAGCATGAAGGGCTATAGAGTACACTTGCAGGTTTCTGTTTCATCTAGCGAGACATCGGCGAGTAAGCAGTTAATTGTTATGAGGCATTGGCACAAAATATCCAAGCCACGACTGACTTGATCATGGACACGAGAGAGATACTCATTGCCGGATTTTGATTGTGGCCTCGTTGTCAGAGATACAAGTAGACCTTTATCTACCGAGACTAAATGTAAACATTGAGGTGTCTAAGCTATCGAACCATGGCTAGGAAAGCGATCAACGGATTCATCGACACTGTCGTACAGGGACCTGCAGAGGGAAGTATCGATAAATATCCATTGGAAAGGGATTTTCAAGCATCCACGCGGTAGGTCCTGTCCATCATATCTCTATCATAGATTCGAATAACCAATGCTGACTTGGAATAAAGCTTATACCTTCAACACTTCATCTGGAAAAGACAACTTGGACACTTATTACAGCCATGCATCCCATTGACGAAGAATATCAAAGTAGCGGATGTAGCTTGTGGTACAGGGTAAGAATTCGAAGTTCCTCTTGTCGTTAAAGTTATCTTCTCTTGATTGTGTTTTGTGGCGTTAATGTTGAGATGCAGGATTTGGCTCATTGACTTGGCAAAAGAGTTGGCTGAGAACTATCCATCGGCCCAACTTCAAGGATTTGATATCTCCACTGCGCAGTTTCCTCCAAAAGGATGGTTGCCCAAGAATGTGATCTTGGATACATTGGACATATTGAAACCTATACCCGATTCTCTACGTGAACAATTCGATGTGGTGCACACAGGATATTTGTGCCTAGTTGTTGAGAACGGCGATCCATTCCCAATATTGGACAATCTCTTAGCATTATTGAGTATCTTTGCATCCCGTCAGGACACACCTGAAAAATTTTTCTGACCAATGTTAGAGCCCGGTGGGTACCTGCAATGGGATGATGGTGATTTTGGCGGTATATATGCGCAATCAACAGACCCCTGGGTACCAAAATCGGCATTGGGCGAGTTGAAGAGCCAAGCCCAAAGCTTAGTTTCGGGCAAATACAATGATTTTCGGTAGGTCTGAACGACTACAACGCGGGAAGAATAAATGCTGATTTCATTAGATGGATCACTGAGCTGGACAGAGCATTTCAGAAACGAGATCTAGTCGTGCTGGCCAACCAATACGTGCCGATCGACGACGAAATTGCGCACCCCTGGACAATGACACATCTTATGGCCTCGGTAGAAATGGGCAGTATCATCGAACGCGAGAGGGGTAATGCTGAAGAATGGTGGAATATGCATCGGCGTGCAATTGCCGAGATGTATCATGGCGCAAGTCTAAGAATGAGCATGATTAGTATTGCGGGAAGAAAGCCGAAGGCATAAACTTAACAAATATTCCGGTTAAATTTAATTGCTGTACCTTTGTACAGAAGCTGCTACACGAGTTGCATGATCCGATCGTTGACAAATGAGAGAGTCCTGCAGTTAATGTGGCTAAAATCTACGCCGTCATGCAGGAGAGGCCCTTATCCTTGCTGTGAGGTGCTTGGGAACCCCCATGTACATCCTGCAGCTTCCCTACAAATTTGACCAGTCGTGTAACGTCACATATTAGACAAACCATTTCAACTCAATAGACTGTGCCGCACACTCAAATATGTTTATCTTAACTTCCTTCATGGTCCCAACACTTATTCAACCAGGCGGTTTCATCAATTACATTGATTCCTAACAATACTTAGAGATTGCCTGATAAACGAAATCCGCCTATCAGTATGGCCCCTACAATTTTGTTCGTGCCGGGGTTTTGGGAAGGACCAACCGTGTTCGACGAAGTCATTTCACACCTTCAATCGACCAATTTCAAGACTAAAGTAGTTGCCCTGCCCAGCACTGGTACCATTTCGCCAGGTAACCCAGATATGAACGATGACATTGCCGCAGTACGCACTGTTATCCAGAAATTGGTTGCTGCCGAAGAAGATGTCTTGATGGTTCTTCATTCAGGCGGTGGCTTCATAGGATCAAGTGCCATCGAAGGCCTAACAGCTAAAGCACGCATGGAGAAAGGATTGAAGGGTGGTGTTACAAAATTGGTCCTTTTGACGGCAGCAATCTTCCCGGAAGGCTTCACTCATGGCCCATTGCCATTTCAAGTCGCGGAGGTGGGTGGTTATTAAGTAGTCCCGAAGTCATGGAAAATACTAAGCAAAGTCTAACTGTGCCAAATAATAGGGCGGAGCCATGTATTGTGCCAACCCTGAGAAGCTTCTTTTTAACGACCTGAGTGAAAAGGATGTCGAGAAGTGGAAGAAGGCTTTCAAGTCGCAACCTGCGTCTGGCTGGGATGGAACCATTACATATGCTGGCTGGAAAGATGTACCAAGCGTCTACCTTGTATGCGAGAATGATCAATGCATTCCACAGTTATTACAGGAACAACTCGCAGGGGCAGCGGGAAGCAAGATCGAGAAGTGCTCTGCTGGACATATGGTTATGTTGAGTATGCCAGACAAGGTTGCTGAGGTTATCAAAAGTGCTGCTGCTTAAATGATTGCGATAGCAGCAGAAACAAGGGTATTTGTGTAAATCTCAGAGACCCAATTGAGCAGATAACAGATAATACATGCAAGAATGAATATGAATTCAAGCACGTGTCTAATGTTGGTTATACTTTCACCAGCTACTACCTACGGACACATTTTTATGTCCCAATCTATTTCAATTGTCCCCGATCATGTTAATATCCCACGGTATTTCAACGTCCCAAGCTGTTCCAATGTCCCAAGCTATTTCAACAATTCAAAAATCATTCCTCTCTTATGATTTGAGGTAGGGCTATATGTCCGCAGCATAGGTGAATTAAATAAAACCAAATCTCAATTCAATGAACAAATGCTAGATTCGCTATCCTGAGTAGATCTCCCAGGCCAAAAATCAATACCCCTAAACATCGATAAAGCGCAAAAAAGAAGTCCAAAATTAACCTAGCACAGACATATCAAGTATTGGAGTACAAATGAACATTTCAGAGCCTAGACTTTGTGAGACCAAGTACTATTGATGTTTGTTTGTACGTGGATGTTGTCCATTGGAATATCCAGTTCTTTCGCTGTGTTGTCGTTGCTCGTAGTAGCATAAGTCTTGAGAGACATCAATTCCTTATGATTATAGATCAACTGATGATCGTCTTCATTCTCGGAAGCCGACGCGAGGGCGACTCGACCACCATTCTTGTTGAACTTGCTTCCGAATGTGCTATTATCACCACTCGGCTTGCTTGTGCCAAGGCTACCAATATCCTCTTTATGGCCGAAGATCCTTGAAATGATCGGTTTGTAACTGGGAAGACAAGTGGAAACTATTCCAAGGCAAGGTTCCGCCGTTGACCAGATTGCCACGATTCCGAGAGTGACTAGACATTTGATTTAGTACTTTCCTCAATTTCCAAGTGCGAAAGCATCAGAACACTCACAAGTTGGATCCGGTACGTCTTTATCTTGAGAAACGGCAACGAGTCGAATTAAACTGAAGATGCAAGTACTTTGAAGTGTCAATAGGAGCAAAAGCAACGCACATGTTTGAATCAACTTACAGCGAACCAAGGCAGAAGATAGCAATTAACGATACTTTTTGAAGTATTGATAACTGCAAGTTCCAGATCGCAGGAAGAGGAAGGATTAACAGTGCAAAATCAACGAGTACATCGAAAGACGACCCGATGGTAAAAAAAAGCCAAGAGTTAATACACTGGCCTCCTTCGATTGTTTTATCCCATTGATAAGCCACGGGTAGACATTGGAAAGTGCAAACAAAGACAACCATTATTGCCCAAGCTATAGTGAAGCTGCCGAAGCCATAGGCGAGAAGACGGAAATATCTCATGGATCCAAAAATGCGAACGTAAAGAAGGAGAACGGATATTTTGATCAATGCCATTGAGCATGCCCAGATGAGCTCCGAAGCCAAGTAGACCTGTTATACTTTAGGAAAACGTCCTTCATCCGGTCAAGTATATCTATGAACGTACCTGAATAAATGGAACAATATTTTCAGGGGGCACTGACTGAGCATGCTGTCCAAGTCCGTAGTGGACAGCAATGATAGTACAAATTGCCATTCCCCATCCGAAAGGCAAAGCCGCGAGAATGAGCCAGTCGTCTGCGGCGAACGATTTGATAAGCGCCCGTGACACAAATCTAAGAAAGACAGCTATAGTTGCTGAAATGGCGACAACTAAATTGGCCACTATGATATGCGATTGAGATACCATGACTTTGTCGTTGATAGTATAGGCCAATTTAAGCGGTAAAGACTGAAAGAAAGCTCTTGTTTTCACTCTAGATCCCCGACTTCAGTGATGTGAATAATGTATAGCTTTTTAAAACCGCCTCGACAACCTTCTTTGTCTGACTACCAGCGCCCTGCATATAGATATCGATATGCTCATGCGCCAATTCTACACATCAGAGTCAGATATCAACAAAATGCAGGGGCGCGGGGTATGTGTGACATGGTTATGCTCGAGGAATTCCGAGTGGTGTAGCCATCTTTTCGACGATGTCAAATCAATTAATGCTGGATTTCAGCGGTATATTGCGAACAGACCTTCAATGCAGAAAGCCATAATCAGATCTGTACCACTGGACTTAAGATGCATCTGATGCGATTATACGAACCATGTTTAATATGCTTAGCGCGTAATTGTTGAGTGAAGAGTCGGAGGCGAACTAGTGCAGGGGAGCTTAATTGCCGGAATAATCAGATCAAGTACGGCACGGTAACAAGGGTTCGCTTTTTCAAACATCATGACCCGTCCGGATACTTTACCGGAGGTTGCCACCCCAGTTGGCACACCCCCTCTCGACCCTTGAAGCTGCAGCTATAATATTGAATGCCAAGTATACCGCAGGGAAATATCTAGTGCGATTTGTGATGTCTATGCAACAATGGCGATACCTCTACCTTTCACAATCATGATTTTACTGAGAGCTCTGAGGCATCCTGGCACCTTGCACAACATTTTTAGTGGTTGGATAAATTGATAATTTGATTGGAACCAATTTCCGGATATATCAATGTTATGATACGACCAATAACACGGTTAAAATTATGTACTGTGCCAAGCTAAAAAGGGACACGATCTCCTCAAAACCCGTTTCTATCAAGAAAGTCATTGATTTGATGGAACTGAGCACGAGCGTTGTAATGTGCGTTAATGAGATGGCCAGAGTCCGGCACAACAAAACTTTCCGACTTGGAATCTGCCGCTGGGAATAGGACTGGTATGGTCGCTGCGGCTAGATCGACAGGATAATCGCACCTTCCTTGGCAGAATGGAAAGTCGTACTTTCCAACGACTATATCAACCGGCCCTTTGAATTCGGAGGCAGTTGAGTAGATAGCGGGCAGCGTGAATTGTTGACCAATAGTATATGTCTGCTTTTGGGCTACTTGATGCTTGAATGCTACAATTATCGGTTAGCAGTGACTCTAAGAAACTCAAGTGACACTTACTGCTTTCTGGAAAGTATGGTGCCCAAAAGAATGGAAGTTGTATGGAAATGGCGGTATCGTGGACCACATAGCCATATGGCAAGTTGCCCCATAACGTTGAATTATTGATAGCTGCGACAGCAGGATTGTTGGCAGCGATAGTATAGCTTAAAGATGCCACATCATTAACAAACCCCGTCAACACTGTGCCATTAACATCATTAGGGTATTTCGCATCCTGGGCTAACTGAATAATCGAGCCGTATGAATGACCGACCCCAATGACATTCTCGAAACTCTTGTTGAAGTAGCCTTGTCGAATCAATAATGTGAGACCATGTTGTATCTCGACATCTACTGACGCCTGAACGACCTGGAGTGGATCAGGATGGTCGGAATCCCCGACACCTAAACGATTATAGCTAAGAGTGGCATATCCAGCAGCAGCAGCAGCATCCACGTAGCTATAACCTGGTAATATGTCCCAATAAGTCTTGTCCAAGCCAATACCATGAGTCAAAATCTGTATAGTCTTTACGGAGGAATTCGTCATTACAGAGAAATTTGTCTTTTTGAAGGAAGGCACACAATATGTCGCGTCCACCTGAAATGTTGAATTAATATGGGAGGTCCCTCCATAAGTCGTATTAATAATGTTCGAATCGCTTTGCAGCAACTCCTGGAAGATTTGCGTTATCTCTGTTTGACTAGCAAGTTCAGGCAGTAGAAGCTTTGTCGTTGTCGCTATGACAGGGACAGGGACCTTTCCAGAAAAACACAGTGCATTGCCACCTTGTGAATGGGCTACAGTAGAGTTTTTCCATTCAGAGACCAGGAGGTTGGCATTCGAAGAACAATGTACTGATTGCAGAACCATAAGAGCCGCTGCGACCGCGAACCTGAGAGAAAACATTTCTATGAAGCTCTGTAGAATGACATACAAATAAAAAAGAAGTTGGTTCAAAGGGTCCAAAGCTCGAGAGCGCTGAGTGAAATAATATGTCCATTGCCATGCGAAGCCAGTAAATACAGTGTCTAGTATCCCAGTGCAGGTTCAATACCAAAAAGTTCCCAGTACCAATCTAGGCTTTACATACGCTGTGCCGCTTTGCCAATATCATGCTGTCTTTCGGTTAGCCGTTGCAATTTCAGTTCAACCCGTCTGCGAATACTTCCTGCGTATCTCGGTAGGCATGTGGCATATAACGTCTGCTAAAAATATATTTCGATAATTTCTCACCCGTATGTTGGCGCTCTCAACGGCCTCTTTGATGCCATGTTTTCGCACCAGCAAGTTCCCGCGTGGTAGTTTCGGCTGATGCAAGTACCTGCATTAATCGTCCGTGGACATTGACACTCATCATTTCTTACCGCTCAGCATTAAAATTGTATTGTCTTTATGGTAGTGAGTGACAGAATAAATGAGACTGGGTCTAGCGCAGTCCTTCAATACTATGCGTATTGCACCCCACTTCCATTTCTACTTCCTCCTTTCCTCAACCATACCACTTTCAATAGTCCATGTACTTCCGGAGGGCTGAGCTCTAATCTCCGCCTAAAGAGTTGTTTACTAGCAGATTAACTGTGATTTATAGCCAGCTCAATGGAATGTTTCCAAGTCCGGATTGCCGTCCAACAACAAAAGACTTTTGATTCCTGGATTCGATTGAAATTTTCGGGTTATTTGAAATACCAAATTCACTCCGAAAACCGAATCGATTTCAAACAATGCGAATTAATATCTAATCTGCCACTCCGGTCCGGGCTATTGGATGCTATGGCTGAATCCTGTTACATGCGCTACCGGTAGTCTATTACCGGAGATTTTTCGTTTCTGACAAAGTAAATCCATGGTGGACAACCAAAGAAGATCCACAAACAGATTGGAGCAAATATAGACTTGAATAGTTTTGTTACAGAACGGATCATATAAAATCATTCAAGTAACAATTATTATATAATGAGCACGTGTAAGAGGTCTATGCAGCCAAAGACATTGAACAGTTCCCAAAGTTGAGCGTCAAATAGCTGGGCAAATGCGAGATGTTGGATACTGATGCCATTGCTGGTGGACGTCTGATTTCTCGCATAACTTATTTGAAGAGTTTGCACATAACAGTCCCGATCGAGGATTGTTAGAACTTTTCAAGCCCGGCAGTTGATTACGCTAGAACATGGCGATTCGTTTCAGCCCACGTAGTGCATACTTTCATTGCAGAAGTATAACTGCGATACCGTGAAGATGAAAATGACAATCAAGTCCATTCTCTTCGAATATTAACGCCCTTGCCGCTTATGGCGATCAATATCTTACATGGTATCGAGTTTCCCCTTCCTCTGTCCGGCATATGATGAAGGTCAACGGCACGATCATCAAGGTACTAGTGCGCAATCAGATGTAGCCCCTCGCCAATGTACCAGAAGCTTTTAGTAGTAAAAAAGCTCCTTCATACCATGTGAGCTATCATCTGCACCACCCTCGACTACCGTAGGAAAGCGCCCGGTTTCGCAGAACCTAGTTGGGACTACCTCATTACACGGGAATGATGCAGTAATCTACCATTTGGAGGTGCCACAACGTTTAGAGACAGCGGTCTGTTGATGTAACCAGACACAATGTGAGAGATACGGGCAATGATTGCCTGTGAAGTTGATGGACTGCGGAGACATAACGGGCTTACTCAAGTATATGTCCAAGGGTGGTATGATGAGTTCGCTGGCCTCGGTTGAGTGCATGGCTCCTCTCTAGTGGAAATGTTTAAAGTAGAAAGATGACAACAGCCAATTACCATTTCGCAAAGCCATGCTATGAGAAAGTTCGTATTAAAATTTGAAGGTCTTACTGAAACGTGAGCTTCCAGACAAGGGACGGCTCGGTAGGAAAGTCAAGAGGTCTCATATCTCTGTCAACATATTGTATTCTCACATAACCAATTGTCCGACCATGGTTTGCTTTTATCAAACCTCCAGCCTGTGGAATATGTGCCATTCCAAACGATACGTGACCCAGGAGTGACCGTCATCCACTTTCGCCCAAAATTACCTCATTCCGGCAACGTTGCATGCCTTGTGATGGCGCATGTCATTTTGGAGCACAATTTTGCTCAGTATATGTATATATCGAAAAAGCCTTTTGTATTACGAGAACGGCTCAATGTCTTGGCTAAATCTCCTGCCTGGGGCAGCTTGGGCGCGGGAGACATGATATATCCGCCACAAAACTTCAACGATAATTCCGCTACTTCCACCAAATTTAACAGCAAAGCTAAAATTTCACGTAAACGGAAAAGCGGTATAGATTGCTCGAATAGCTTTTCAATCTCGATGATCGGCAATTACCCTGGTGGGGTATGTATCGTCGTGATGTGACACCGCGCATAGGAATTGGGCGTAAAGATTATAGTAGTGAAATGCAGTCAGAACCTAAGTATCATTTTCATTTGTATTTGCTTCCACCGACGACCGCGTATTATCTGTGCGACTATATAGAAGTGGAAATGTCATCCGGCGGGGTTACTGGCGCTATATGATCAGGCGAGGGAAACCTTGTAAAAACTCAAGGCAAACGGGAGCGCTGAGGTAAGCGGTGGTCAGATAGGATTTTGAGTAGACATAATCAAAATGAGCTATACAAAATTTCTGGCATGGTGTTGTATGCCAGATCCTCCAACATTTTGGCGGTCAGCATGCTGTTGCTTCCACGTCTAGAAATTGGCGCAGAGACTTAGCGAGACCAATCAAGATTTTCATCCCTCCAAAATTCAAAAATCAGGCTGCTTATTGTCGCACAGCTCTCAAGGTTCTAGGAAGCGACAAGCGGTCAGAATCCTTCCTCTGGATGCTGCGCAAGAAGTGCCAGACAGCCAACAGCAGGCTTTAGCAATCAATGCCCCAATCAGAGAAATGTCTGTATTCAGCCTTATGGAAGTCAATTCCTACGGCACATGGTTCATTTCAGATCGGAACTTGCCAGTTGCAAGATCTAGCTTTACCAAGAGTGACTTTGAAACAAGTGAAGTTATGTTTCTGGTGAGCAATTTCTGTTTACCAACACTAAGGCGGACATATTGGGCAGTATTGGCAGTAAAATGTCTCACAACACCAACAACAGAAGCATATATAGCTGTTGGAGGTTCCTTCAAAAAGAAGTCAAACTAATTCGACATTACGAGAATGCGCAAGAGCGGCCAATGCATAGCTCAATATCGGATATTGAATATAGAGTTCTGTCATGGCACTAAATCCAGCATTGGTGGTTCCTAAGTAAGTTTGTTGTGGTTTCCTTGTGGTGCGCATGGTCGTGTTGTTGTTCATGTCTTTGCTAACTTCGCAATGGAAGAGAGTACCTGGCCGAGAAGCACGAGAACATCAATAATGTCGAATCATCGAGTAGCATGATTGTTGAGTTTGCAAAACCCAAGAAATTTGTACCTGCGGATGGAACTGATTCCGGATTTTCGCTTTCTGATTGCACAACATCTTCGGGCAATCAGGGTCCTGCAACGATACCCAAAGATATTCTCCACGATCTTCAGTGCTTGGGCTCCCACTTCTCTGCTTCTACTGCTGAGATACCTGGGGTATTCCTCTCCACCAAGGAAGAAGCGAAAGAACGTCCAGCATGTCAATATCACTCTCGGATTTTCCAGCGCCTTGTCTCGGTGGACATTGTTCACAAAGATCGTGATATACTGGAACGATATCTTGTCGAAAGTCCTGGGAAACAATATGCCTTGTTCTATCGTGTTGAAACAGAACACTTATCCACGTCCAGGAATTGCACTTGTTTTTCAGTGCACGATTTCCATCTATGACCGATTGACTGCTTCAAGCTTCTCAGAAAGCGTTAGTTATGGATTATAACCAGGAGGCTGGGATGGATAGTGTTTGCGAATTATATTCGAGTCATCAGAGGCGGCCGAGTGTATCCAATAGTCCGGACTGCAGTCTGATTTGAATTTATGAGATCTTGAATCATTGACAAGACTTCACTCGTTTTGATAAAAGTTATTGTCTCAAATCAATTGAATAATTAAAGTTCAAATCAAACTCAATGAGGTTAATCTGATAGCAGACAAGCTGAGGCACCACTACCTCGGCTTGTGTACTTTAGACGTCAAGTATAAACAACCACAAAATGATTAGAACTGTTTAATAATAGCCCCATTACGAGGAAGCTATCAACCTTCTGCCGTTTCGTAAAAATCGAACCAGTCCAGCCATTCCATTCCAGTGGTGTCGCCCAGCTGTAAGTTGGTTGGACTTATTCCGAGGGTCGCTTCTTCATTGTCAAAGAATTCGACAATCTGGTCATCAGACATAGTGGAGAATTGGAGCGGCTCAAAGAAACCAGGCTCCAGTACGCGTCCCCGCGCTTCCTGTGCTGTATTGCTTCCTGCTTGTTCACCATTGAGGACTGATAGATCATATGGAACAGGCCTTCGCGGTGCTGCGGAATTTCGAAGAATCTCTTTCAAGTGCCTTCCATATAACGCTGAACTCCCTTTCCTATGAGGAGTGATATTTCCAATTCTCTCCAAAACTGTTGCAGTCTCCTCTATCAAAACTTTGATGCTTTCTCTCAAACCAGGATTATTTTTTGCAGTCATCGTCGACAAGTAAAGTGCAAAACATGCTGAAAATGAGACCATTATCGCGGTATTGTTTGGCATAGATTTGAGAAGCGGCTCTCCCTGGACCGCAGCTCTCATAACATTCAAGGCAGACGAGAGACCAGCAGATCGAAAGAAATGAGAGATGGCTGAGGTTTGCGTGGGATAATTAAGAACATTACTGTATATAGCAAGACGAGTGTGGGAAACGAGGATTTCTACATAAGGAGGCAGGCGAAGATCTTTGTCTTGACCTATTTCTGTGGTCCAGGTAGAATACCATTGATTGAAAAATTCATCGACCTTTTGTCTAAGGGATTGAGCAATGTCATACCCTTCTAATCCTGTCGACGCAGTGTTGTCACACGTGTCTTTTATAGAAGTAATGATCTTGGCCTGTTGGCATTATTAGTCTGTATTGGAATATCTCAAGAGTCACATACGATATCTCGCCGCAAAACAGATGAAGCTACAATTGAGCCATCCCAGGTATCAGCTATATCAGCATTATGCCATGCATCACAAGTTTCAACGAAAGGAGATACTTGTACGGTAAAGGTTCTTCCTCGTGCCAAGCACACGCTGTCCAGGAATATCAGCATCTTCAAATGCACACATAAGGAGTTCGCTCACCCCCTGTCTAGGTTGAATAGAGCAAGCCATATTCTTTCACGCCGGCGTAATAATTTCTGGCCCCATCCTGTCGTGGGATCAACATCCACAAAACCGTCCATGTCGAGAGCTTTTCTTGCACTAATGCAATCTGACTTTGGAACTGTGGTTTGTAGACTGGTTCTGTTCGGTATGATGATCTTATTTAGAGATACATCGAGGGCAATAGAGTGCGCCAAAGCCATATAAGAACAAGTCTCGTCTTCAGCCCAATGCTTTTCTGGTGACATCCAGGGGATATTTACCATGAATGCGAGAACGATTTCTGGCGACCTAAACCTCTTGGATATAACATGCTGAGCAAGATATTTACTATGGTTGGAAAGACGCTTTGATAAAGCTGCCCCTAGAGGAATGAAAAGTGCAGATGCAGCTAACATGGATGTTAAAAGGAACGCAGATCTTGAGCGTACAAAGTCTGCCGTGTGAATAGAGGGGTCAAGACCCCATCTTGTATGCGAAAGATCTGCATAGAAACTATTGAAATTATCAGTATCAATGAGATATCCGTCAAGACGAATCTCAGGGTGTTCAATAGTCCGGATGAGCAGACCAAATTGAAAGCTTTTCATGTTTGGATACAGTTGATCATCTCAATCGAAGTCTATACTCCGAATGTATGCAATGTTCCAAATGAAGTAGGTATTTTCAGTGAATATCAAATGTGATGAATAATTTCATGAATCGAGAAATCTCTTTTCTAGACAGCGGTCTGGACTATTGAAAACACTGGGACAATCTAGGCATGACTCACTATTCTATGAGCATAGTCACCTCCTCTTGAGTCACCAAGCCAATATTGACAGGGTCAATATCACTTCCAACGTCAAGGCGTGGTTGAAATGGCCCAAAAAACCGACGAAGCTCTCCGCTTTTCGCAAGGGAAGAAGGCATACATCGTTGCTTTGCCGCAGTATCTGCAAGATCTGATGCACGAGCAAGGAGCTGCAGAGGGTTTTCAGCATCGTCCAATGCAACGTCATCCGTCTCAATTTGACCGGTAGATTCATGAGCGCTAAACAAGGATGTGTCACTAGTTTCACGTCGTCCGTTGTTCAAAGTGTTTCGAGAGTCCGGCTGCCCAATGGATTGAGTGGAAGGGTTGTCATTTCCTCCAGACACGAGATTTTCGGCTTCGGAAAGAAGTCGCTGTAGACGTCGACCTTCTTTTGGAACGTCATGGTTCTTAGAGCTTCTAATTGCCTTTTCGAGTTGATGAACCGCTTTATCTAGCCCACTTCGTTTGCTAAAATGAGGTCAGCAACAATCAAGAAAGTTAAATCCAGGATATCCAATGATCCGGACTAATGGACACCCTACTCGAAACATGTGATGGAGCCTCACTTTTTGACACCCTTCCGCCTTCCTACATGGAAATCTGGCACCAGACATTCCGTACCGTTCTGACGGCATCTTTGACAATTAATATTCGCGAGACCACGAATACAGCGGGTTTTGCTGCGTCGACAGTTTAGGCATGCGGCTTGCCTTGGAAACTTCTTGGAAATTGTATTACTGTCATCATGAGTAGATACCCCTGATACCTGTGCAGGTAACTCATCCATTGCAGGCGTGATCTGTAAAGCAGGACGCAGCAAAGCCTATGGTGGGGAAAAAGATAAATCGTGTACCAAAAACGAGCTCTCCGTGCAAAATTCTATATCAAATGGTTTGATCGTTACAAGGTGTCTAACCTAAAAGATTATTTATGTCTAATCTGAATTATGAGGTTTGTTATGAGGCAGTCAAGTCCGAGACATGGGGCTTGATGTCATGTATCACGTGCTGCGAACTGACGGCAATAGTTTAATCTCCGAGAGCTTCACCTCGGCATGCAGATTTATCCCCTTCTGTCCCCTCCCGTACCTCCTAAAAGTGACTTCATGGAGCAGTTCATTCTCATCCCGAGAAAATCCTCACCACTCTCATTATGTCGAAACTTTCACCCTCCTTGAAAGCGCTGATAAGCGCACCGTATGCTCGCCCCGGATATGCCCCTGCACCCAAAAACATCCGCGCAGTATTCCAAAAGATAGAGGAGGAAGCTTCCACCAACAATGTTGGGCTGGCATCATGGCTGGCGATCTCGGTACATCAATTCCCATCAAACGCCCAAATAATAAACATGGGAAACTGATATCTCCGAATGGTAGACAGCTGCGACTATGACGATGAATTCTCCCGACTCAATGTTGGAGCTCTTCCGACTTGCGACGAAAGACAAGGATCATGCGCAGACGGTGAAAACCGTGGAGCAGATGAGGGAAGTAGGCTTGAAATGTATAGGCTTCAATGGGGTGAGATGGCATACTTGTACTTGGGAATGCAGCAACGGAATCTAACAATGCATCTCAGATTCCAAGAACAATCAATGTTCTAGGTCAGTTCCGGGCAAGTCTACCGAATGAAATCATGAATTCATTGAATAAAATTCCTTCTCGGTAAGTTCGTTCTCCCCTTTTGCACCAATTGAACGTCTGCTAATGTAGCCTCAATTACCAGTGAATTGAACAGTACCAATGTTAATGATACCAAAACTCGAGGCCGCGGACTATGGAATTCCATTTACCGGCCTTTTGAAACAAAACTACTCGACAAGCTCGCAGAATCTCATGCAGATCTCCCAGTGTTCATCCTGAATTGTTACTCAAGCCTTTTCAGCGACCCTCCGCTCTCATCACGACCAGTAAAGATCGGCAGAGTCCTCACAAGTTTGATCGGTATAACATGCTTAAGAGCACAAACCGGAGTGGGTCCACAGGTCACCAGCCATGTATTTGGTTTACGGAAAGCGTTTGAGGATGGTACATATAAAGCTTCCGGCGAAGAACCTGTGGAGGGAGGGGAATGGTTAGCAGGTGAAGAAGGAAATACATGGATCCTCAATACAGTAGATAAGATTGTCGAAGCTATTGGTGGAGAGAGTGGAACGACATTTGCGCCGGGTATTAAGGCAAAATTATAGATATGCAAGTGCATTGTTCATAATATAAATCAGACATATGGGTGGAAACTTACAAGGCCAAATTGAGTGTATCAAATGGTCAAGTATCAATAAGTGACTGCTAATAATGTCCATCATCATACCTCAAAGAACCGGGTATCCTCTCACTACATACATTGACATTGCTACCCTGATATTTCTCCTCCTCCTTCACACCTTTATTCCTCATCCAATCTTTTCACTTACAATACCAAGTACACATAGCAAAATTCATACCAAACTTCATCATCAAATCAACACACCACAAAATACAATAAAATACCACATAACACCAAATAAACAGAAACCATCTCCACCCAGCACATCCCATCAAATCCCCACGCAACCCCCCCCCCCCCCCAAATCCAACAACGAGAAAAGAACAAACCAAAAGTAATACATCTAAATTATCAATATTAAATATTAAACACAAGAACCATATGTGAAGCAAAGAGAATATGATCAAGGAAACTGGTATATTATGGAATTATGGAATAGAAATGTATAATATGATATGATATGATATAATATAATATATAAGAACGAAATAAGTAAGTAGGTAGGTAGGTAATCACAAAGCACCGATTCTGAGGATGCTTTGCTTTGCTTTGCTTTGCTTTGCTTTGCTTTGCTTTGCTTTGCTTTGCTTTGCTTTGCTTTGCTTTGCTTTGCTTTGCTTTGCTTTGCTTTGCAATTGGTGAATTGTAAGTGAATTCTAAGCTGATGAGATAGAGCCTAGATAACTACATTAACATACCACTCCCTACATAGAATACACAATTTCCAGTTCCCAGTTCCATAAATCCATCAATTCATTTCAATTCATTTCATTTGAGACGATTTTACATCCATCCATTTACTACCTACCTACCTACCTACCCATCTAGATAGCCTATTTTCCCCCTCCCCTCCCTTCCCTACCCTACCCTACCACATCAGGGCAAACAGGATCGATCGATCTACTAACTCTCTAAACTAAAAAAAAAACTCATCTCCAAATCTCCTGTGAGAGATCAAAGATCGGAGGATTAAAACGCCAAACACAGCTGAGTTGATTCGCTCCCTATTCATCATACTCGTATGATAGATATGATAAGACGGACCCCGATGCGATGCAAAGATTTTTTTCTGGATGATGATGATAATGATAATGATGAATGATGATGGTACATTATTACACAGGTTGTTCCCAATTTTATGTCACTTCCTTGGCGGTAGATATTATCCTGTCGGATTTCCCCTCGTAAATACCACCACTCATTGTTGTTTTCGTTTCGACTGATCGATTGCTTCAGTTGTCACAACTGATTAATTGTTGAAATCGCCTCGGCACCATTTCCACCAATACTCTTCACCGTCTCATCATGTCTATCCATGCCTTCACCATTAATGTGCTGATTGGAGCCATCGCCACCCTTTAACCTTCCAACAGAATCTACTTCCATCTCCATCTTCATAGCCTCTTCATTCTCCCTCATCAGGTCCTCTTCTTGCATCCTCAGCTCTCTCTCCTCTTCCGTTTCTTCCTTCACCTCTCCCTCACCTCCAATATCCCCATCACCATTAGCTATCTCAAATTCTTCTGATCCTATCATAGGCATACCTTCCTCGGGCGGCGGTGGAGGAGGGGGAGGTGGTGTAGAGGAATCAGTTGGTGTTTCACTTTCAGTGCCATGCTCCTTAACTCTCTTATTTTCTGACGGACTTTCGTCCTCATCTTCCCTTTTCCTCTTCAAGAATTCCATTTCTAGTTGCCCACTAGGTGATGCTGTCGGACTTGGTACATCGACCTCCACATCCAAATCATCAACCACATCCGGACTACTACTCGTAGTCGCATTTTCCCGTCCTGGTTCTTTTCCGTTTGTCCCATTTCCATTATTCCTCGGCTGCCCTTCGCGCTTTCTCCTCTCCGCTCGCTTTTCCTCTATTACCCTTTTCTTTCCTACTGCTTTCTCGAAGTAATCACGCACATATTTCTTAACTTTCATTTGATGCTTTTCGGATATCTTTGTAGGATCTTCAACGCGATTGTTCTTGAAATCAGAGGCCACGAGCTTTTTACCACATTCTTTAGCGAATTTCTTGAGGTCGTCCTTGGGGAGTTTTCCGGAGTATTTTTGCATTACGTGTTTGATATGAGGAAATAGCTATAAGGTGGAAGTCAGTGAAATGAACGAGGAAAATTTGAAGATAAATATATATATGCGTAGAAAAACAAACAGTTAAACATACAGTATTCTCATAAAGTTTCATCTGCTTCTCGAGGGGCAATAAGCGCCATTTGTCAAGTGGCCTTTTCTTTTCCTTGGGCGTGCCTTCAGCAGAATGGGAGGAAAGAGCAGGAGTTGTCGAGGGTTCCTTTGTAATACTATCAATAATATCTTGAAGGGCCTTTTGCGTTTGCACACTCTTTGGAGCTGCCTTGGGCGGTGGTGGTGGCGGGACCGCTCCTGCGGGCATAAACGGCCTCTCCCATGTTGTTTGTCCCGTCTTACTATAATAGTAAGCGTTTCCATTTTGGTCCATCGCGGTATACCAGCCGGGTGGCAATACCATATTGAAATTGTTGCGCCGAGGCATAGGTCGATTGAGAATGAAGTTGGCATTGCGTTGAGGAATAACACTCCGGGGGCCAGTAGGGGCAATAATAACTGGAGATGGAGACTGAGTGACTTTCTCTACTTGTTCTGGACGTCGTTCAAATACTTGTGCAATAAGAGTTGGAGCTCTCCTCGGGATTCGATATGCAAACTCCAATTTGCTCCATGCTTCCAATAGTCTCTTTGACTCGAAAGCAATGTCTTCATGCTCAGAATTTGTGAAGCCTTCTAGCACTGTTTCGATCTTCGAATCAACGATTTTGTTTCGAGTGAGTCGTGGAAACTTGTAGAGAATATCAAGTACTTGGAGGATCACGTTGTTATCTTCCTTCCAAGTAGTCAAGGTCGTACGAAGTATTTGATAACCGTGCATTTGTATAACTCTGTTTCGAACTTTATCATCTTCGCAACGTTGAATTCGACCAAGTAGCTTAACAGCAATCCATTTCTCTTTGCATTGCATAAGGGTTGCCATAACCTTTCGCACTCCACTTTCATCGAGTCCCTTTGGTTGAACATTGTTAACGTATTCTTCGTCATCCTCACCTGTCTTCTTTTTCCGAGGTTTCTTAGCAACAGCTGAATCCCAACCATCACCATCGTCAATACCAAGAGCTTCAATGGTAGCATGAGAAAGTTTAGTAGCGCGCTCAGTTTGAGTCTTGCCTCCAATGAATCCAGTACAGTTCGGTTCGCCGCAGTAACAAGGTTGAGGGTCGGCACCATATCGGTCAACATTGTAATTGAAGACCAATTCCTCGCCGGCTTTGATTGCACGCTCGGCAAAAATGCCCATGCGCAACTTTTCTCCGACCACCCACTTATCCACATAGCAATTCGGATTACATGAATGATTGCAAAATCGGCCAAGATTCCCTTTCTTCGTTGCATCCACGAATTCATGCTTTGTAAGAGACATGAAATAGAAATGTTTGATTCCTTCTTGGTCATATTGAATGGTGCGTCGTCGAAATGTCGGTTCATTAATAACTTCTCCAATATACTCGAAAATGAAATCGTCGGGATGTAGATCAGTATTTGCGCGCAACCCGTAACCCTTTTTATCCGTCTTGATCACTGAAACTTTGGCATATTGTCTACGTTGGAAGCGTTGGTTTTGACAGGCAACACCACAATTGCAATCTTTATGGCCTCCACCACATTCCATCTTGGTCAGTCGATTAATGCAATCTGAATCCTCTCCGCAGGCATGATTATTTCCATCGCCTAATAAGATATATCAGCTAAAGTTACCATTTTGCGACCGATTATAGCTGAAATAAAGAAAGTACTTGAAGTATATCTGTAGACTTACTGTATTCCTCGGGACAATCACAATCCAATGCATCGTGATCGGAAGCCCCCATATGCTTAGCTCCATAAATACAATCTTTAATTACCTGAAAAACTGAAGCTGCCTCTTCTGTAGAATCTGGAAGATCGTTGAAGAGAGGGGGCGGTCGAGGAATTACTTTTTGTGATGATTTCCTGGATAGCTTCGGAGCTTTTCCAGGTTCGACGGTGAGGGTAATATCACCGCCAATAATCTCTTCATCCTCTTCATCTCCAGATTTTGGTGTTTGGCTGGTGCTTTGCTTTCTGGAAGGAGTTTGAGAAGGAGAGTTTACAAGACCTGGTGTATTGGAGGGAGACCTCTTGATTCCTGTGGGAGTAGAAATTTCTCCATTTGTGCCATTGGCAAATTCCTGAACCTCGATCCCTTCCTCAAGTTTCATTTCGCCCAGCGCGGCATCTACAGCCTCTGGCTGAATCTCCCTAGTGCCATCCGCCATCATGAATATGTGGACGTTGTAAAGTTGTGTTGCGATTACTTTATATTTGTGTGTTGGCGCGAAGGGGAAGCCGAGCTAGCTAAGTATTGATGTGTTCGATACGGCCTCTTGTTCCTTTAGTTGTGTTGGCAGACGCGAAGCACCTAGCGACGTTGGGTAGAACACAACGCCTTATTATTGACAGTAATACTTTTTGAACTTCCGTCACTTTCCAAGCAATTTATTCGCGTTTGTTGCGCACGCACTTAAAAGTCAAGAGAGTGGTTGCGCCTTGATGGCAAATCGCGAACAGCTGCAAGGTCGCGAAATATTAGCTGACGAGGTCGATATAGTCCCGCAGACTTAAATATGGATGGTCGGACTTCTATCAACAAAAACATAAAGCCCTTGTTTGCCACAGTGAATGGATGTGGGCTGTAGAACAGCTGGACGGGAGGAATTGGGATGGGAGCGAAGTAATGGAAGTGCGTTGGCTGAACCTCCAATTTCACCTCTGCAACATGTCGCAAAGACCAAACTCTTATATTCCTCAATCCCGATGCTCATATATCACTACTCATGTATTGAAACGGCTTTCTTCCCCCCAAAGTAGTTGATATTTGCTAATAATTGCTCTACGGAGGAGGACGACGATACAAATTGAGACGAGCTATTGCGCGCTCGGCTAACCTTAATTCCGCTACTTCTCAAAGAACGCTGAAAATCAAAATTATACTCCCCTTAACCCTGGCAGACAGTTGATAACTACTCCAATCTGCCAGATGATTTCAAAGAATTGATATCCCTATTTAATGCTTCAATGCATCCAAGGTATGATCATACCTTACCGAATGGATGGTGATGCAAGAGCTTATCTCCTAAATCCAAAGCCAATTGAGATCATGCCAAATCATCAGAGCTTTTACCAGACAAATGTCCCACACAGTTCATTCCAGCATGTATATATATATATATTGTATTTTGGCCTCGATTTTTTAAAGAGCCTCTTCCTATATGGTACCCGCGCATGCCATTTTACGGTCTTCAAACTTCAATTTCCCATGATGTGTATTATGATAGCGAACGTAGGAACATTGTGTGTAAGTCGAGCTTGTTGGTTGTAGCGGTGCGGTGCCGTGAAAAGATCGGGTTCTGATGGTATTGATAACCCAAGTATGGCAGCAGTATAAATTCAAATTGTTATAAATGCATAGTTGATCATGCAACTGCGCATTCCAGATTCTTATTCTACCCCACAATGATCTTCCACATAAGGCTTGCAGTCATACATCGGACGGAAGGAAGATTATCGCGATCTCATAGCATTATCGTATCTGTGATCATTTGTCAGTGATATCCAAGAAGTGAGGGATGAAAATAACTGGTCATCTTCATACCTAAGTATCCAAGTACCTAATGGATTGTTGACAGCGCATTCCTGCATGCGCAAAGTCAACCCCACAAAGAATTCGGATTATAAGGTGATGAAGGTATCACTTCCCTTGAAGAAGTCAAAATCATTGTTTCAATGCCAATCGAATACCTGATGACTGGAATATTTGACGCTTCCATCACAAGCTGAGATGATTCGCCTAAGCATCAAAAGCAAAGGAAAAGAGGAGGTACGGAGTACATTGATAGGGTCGCATTTTTGGCCTCGGAAGTATAACCACTCAAACCGATCGACCCCTCTAAAACCAATCAATTCAACATTTTCGAAGATTTTGGATACAAACAATGATACTCGAGTGAAAGATATTTCGAAGGATTAGGTTTTGTATGTATAAGGAAGGCTCTGTATGACAATGACGAGGTCGCAGATTTCACAGCCTTACCAGGTAGTTGTAGTAATAAATGGTTGGGTTGTGCTGATTTCCATAATTCCACTAAGTTTGTTCAGACTTACAATTGGCGGTTGGTGAAGTTCTTCTGAGCCAATCTCAGGATAGAATTGAATAATTTCCAGGAAGCTGGCAAGGACAGTCGAACTATAGTTGGTATCCAATGGCGTATTTAAATTTCTCCCCTATTTTTTTTATTTTTTTTTATATGAAACGATAACATCAGATATGTATTATGTACACTATTTTTTAATCTTGGGAGAATAG
The DNA here is from genome assembly GCA_014898415.1 of Stromatinia cepivora. Taxonomy (NCBI): domain Eukaryota; kingdom Fungi; phylum Ascomycota; class Leotiomycetes; order Helotiales; family Sclerotiniaceae; genus Stromatinia; species Stromatinia cepivora. The sequence continues at coordinate 2,976,177 of RCTD01000001.1, read as the reverse complement.
AGGTGCAGACGAAAGGTAAAATCACGATTAGATAAAGTACGTACCTTACCGGTACCTAGTAAACAAACAAGACCTCGGGTACATTATGAAGGAAAGACCTCGGAAAGGAAGACTCGGGAAGCTGATTGATTGATTGATTGATTGATACCTTATGAAAAGAAGACAAATCAAAATCAATGGACCAAAAGAGATAGAGCTTCAAGAAATTGGCCACTAAAATTCTTACTTTATTTCAACTCTTTGGAACTTCTTCATTATATCATGCATGCATCGCTTCCACTTCCACTTTCACTTCCAATTCTCTTTTCATCCTAACATCTTGCATTGCACAACGCTTTAGCTGGTATCAATACATCCAGTTAAACCTTCTCATTCATTTCCCTTAATGGGACTTGCATATAAGTATGCATGACATAATTCTCTCCCATGTTGTTTATTATTCCTAAAACAACCTAGAGAAAAGATACAGAAATCTAAGAAAAGTAAAAGGGGATTGGGATCTTAAATCGTCTTGTTTATCTCCCGGCCGCACTGGGCTTACTTTTCCGTACATCTACTTGATTCCTTCAAATGGGATTCCAGAACAACCTTACCTTTTTTACGGGTAACGGCGTTCGGTACACTCTCAATTAAGGTAAAGGTACAGGTACAGGTACAGGTACAGGCACAGGTGCAGGTACATCTTGTTGCGTGAAGAGTGGCGGCCTCATTGATGGTTTGATGGTTGTCGTTGTTGCAAGCCAAAAACAAAACCAAAACCAAAATCAAAACATTTATCCTTTCTTGCCTCACTCTTTTCTGCTGCACGCGCTTCCTTCAACGACCTGATCCTATTCCAAGATCCCTTCAAAATACGTGGGTCTTTCATGGCTTTCGTCGATTTTCTACCTCTCATTTCATAACCCTACACCTATTTTGCTACACAGTCTATAACTACCTATTTGATAGCTTTTTTTTTTTAAATCTCGTAATCTCGCCTTCAACCTTTTAATAGGTGAATAAGGAAGCATTCGTTCCTTAAAAATAGTATTCAATATCAAATACTTAAATGACTTCTTAATTTATTTTATTTGTCAAATTTCTTTTTATCTTTTACATATCTATCTATTCATTCGTTCAATACAAATCTTTTTCCATTTGTCTCAAGGCATCGAATGAACATAAATATTTGATCATAAAACATACAACCTTTCAACCTTTCAACTATTGCCCTCACCTCACTTCACCTCAACACAGGTCCCCACAACAATCATGGAGATGCCCTTTACAGAACAAGAACAGGTATGTTTGCGCAAAGAATTAAATATGATAGCTACAAGTTGAGATCAATGCGCAATCTTCGCCCCAGCCATCTCATTGCCGAGAGCGCTTCAGACTAACGTTCGGTTGCTTTTTATAATAGCGCTTCCTCCTTGCAGAGGTGATCAAGACAAGTTCTATACCACCAGAGAAGTTGTTGGTAATTTTGAATGAAAGTAACGTCAACCCAAATTGGTTGTTGATGCAGGTTCCCCAAGGTAAGCGCGTTTACCCCAGCTTGATCTCCAACTCTCAGACCTCCATAACCCCGCGCGGAACGTACAAACGCAACTTTCAAGCACCGAAAAACATTGATCGAATGGAGTATTGATGGAAGATTTTAGGACGAAACTTGGCATCCTGTATCAACACTTTTGAAAGTCTCGCTGGTCGAAATTCCAATAATTTGACACCGCAATTACCTGCGCCTCCATTCTTTTCAGGTGGCTCCCCTAGCCTACAGAACAAACGCAAGTCTGTTTCCGACCTTGAATTGGCGGGTGTCGATTCTTCTCGAAAACGCAGAACCCCAGGTTTAGATGTCGTTTCTGCTCAGCGCAACATTCAACCCAAGCCAGCAGCGAATGGCTCTCCAATTTCTTTCGCCTCGCCATTCACAGGTCAAGGACCCAAAAAGCGTGGTCGACCTTCCAAGAATGATCTTAAGCTTCGACAGGCTGAAGAAATCGCGCGTGGGGAGATTCTAGGTACACTCGAAACACCTAAGAGTTCCATCAATTCTCCCATCACCAGTGGTGGAGATATCAGCTTAGAAAACATTTTGTCTGCTGCACCTGTCGTTACTTTGGCTCAAGAGTCTGAGCCAAGTTCAATTATTTCTTTTGGCGATCAAACAGACCCGGGCAGAAAGAAGCGGGGCCGACCAACTTCTAGGTCATCAAATGTACGTTAATGGTGATATTTATGAGCTATTGAGTGCTAACTTCCGCAAAGGTCCCAAGAACAGGCGAAGGTAGCTTCCCCATCCTCGCTGCCCAATTTTCGCGACAAGTACAACCCCTCCAGCGATTCGGTACTCAGCAGACTTTTGATCGATCAATGAGAGCTCAATTTCAGCCCGAGTCTCGTGAAGGTCAAATGCACAGAGATAACCAAGGCCAAGGGATGCAATTTAATGTCCATGGCAACACTGAAAGGCGTCAAATGCATGTTAGTGGCGATGCACGCAATAAAGAACAGCAGGAAATGCAATATAAAGGCGCAGCTATGGAGAGCAAGCCGATGGACCACAAGGACGACAAAAGGTCTGACCTTTAAGTTGGTCACCGTCACGCCTCTTTACCAATTTTGAAAAATCTTCGAACCCTTTCCAAATATCTACCTTTTACTTCACCCCACACACATGACAATCTACGCCAAACCTCCATTGCAAGACATTTTAATTCATACCCACCATTTTCGTCTTTTCATTCGACAAATCACGACATAATTTACCGATTTTATACTCCATAGGAACGGCCACTTTTAGAATTTATGCCCTTGGACGGAATCATAACTTCTTCCATACATATCTCACGTTGTTCGATGCGTTACGAGAAAATGAAAATATAATGCCACTCATACCATACCCCCACGGTACAATTCCCCTTTCTTCTTTTATGCAACGATACGATACCATGTTTATAACGATATCCAGAGCGGCAGCGTTGATTTTATTTTCTTCTTTGATTTCTTTTTTTGTTTTTTTGTTTTTGGTTATCTACTACTTTCTACTCTAGTAGCGGTCATTGATATACCTAGGTAGCTTGGTCTTGGTCTTGGTCTTGGTCTTGGTCTTTACAATTCAATTCTTTGCGCGATGGGATAGGAGGTGATGAATGAAATGCATTATTTCGTATTAGAGATGTGGGGTTTGGGCGAATAGTGGAGGAAGTGGATGGATGGATGGATGGATGGGATAGGGATCGAATAAATAAGATGGTACATATGAATGTGAGCAAATGGAGGAATGTATGATGCGAATAATGAAGAAGAGAGAAGAGAGAAGAGAGAAGAGAGAAGAGAGAAGAGAGAAGAGAGAAGAGAGAAGAGAGAAGAGAGAAGAGAGAAGAGAGAAGAGAGAAGAGAGAAGAGAGAAGAGAGAAGAGAGAAGAGAGAAGAGAGAAGAGAGAATAGATATACTTGGATGATTATTTTATGTGTATGAGTGTAAGATAAGGTAGTTGATGAATAAATGAAACAATAAATGAATATACTATTGTATATTTTTGATGTTTGATGTTCGATGCTCGATGTTCGATTTTTGATGCTTGATACTTGTTGCTTGTTGCTTGTTAACATATATAATCTTATACCTACCTACCTCCTCCCTACATACCTCTACATACCTCCTCATACCAATAATCTCATATCCTTATATCCTATCTCATTCTAAGATAGGTATTCACTAAACCCTACCTACCTACCTACCTACCTACCTATATAGGTAGCTATTATCCAACCAATCATCCCATAAAATACTTTCTCATCATATAACTTTATTTTTCTTCAAAATATATTTACTCGATCTTCACATTCACATTCACATTCACACAAAAACGACTCAAAATCCTTTAAACGCGAGCGAAATTTCGCTCCCGCCATATCTCTGATATTCATCCTCATACCATCTCAAATGTTCATTTCTTCAAATCTCCAAGATTTCATCCCCAAAAATTTCATATGCAATGCAAACCTGCGTGCTCATTTCATCTCATCTTCACCGCGCGATTAACGCAAGTGGTGATCCAACCTGAAAACTCCAAGCACATTTACCCAGGCTATATTACATTTTCATTTCCGTATCCAAATGCAAAAACTAATGTCAAAAAAATGTTCAAAAAGTCAAAAATCAAAAATCAAAAAAACTGAAACCCAAAAAATTTGGTGTGTGAGAAAGTAAATCTCCTTTCGTCGCTTTATTGCTCCGCTTCAAGAAGAGGAAGTGAGGCAGCGGTACCTAGAGGAAACTAGGATTTGAAGATCTTCTCAAGACCTCCCAACAAAATGTCGGCGTGATCTTCTCGGAAAATCAACATAGGTCTGAGACGAACGGCTCGCTCACCAGAACCACCAATGTTGATACCAACACCCTTGGCCTTCTTGAGTACCTCATCTCTGCGGTTGCTATCAAAGGCGAGGAAAGTTCCTTGTCCTTTACCTCTTAAGTTTTGGATATCTCCTGGATATTTCTTGGCGAGATGTTCAAGTTCTTTATAAAGATAGTCTCCGACCTTGGCAGTATGGTTAACCAAATCCAAACGTTCGATTTCTTCAATGATAGCACGGAAGAGGATAGCACGGGCTGGATCTCCCATCCAGGTGTTAAATTGACGGTATGGTTTGTTGGGGCGGAGTTCAGGGTTGCCAAAGTAGTAACCGGCTGTTTGGGCTTTCTTGGAGAAGGTGACAATATCGGGAGGAGTTTCAAGGTTCCAATGGTCGTGGGCCCAGAATTTACCGGTGGCACCTACACCAGTTTGAACTTCATCGACAATAAGGAGGACGTTGTGTTTCTTGGTGAGGGCTCTGAGACCGCGGAAGAAAGCTGGAGATGCGTGATTGTCTCCTCCTTCTGATTGGATGGGTTCGACTACGACGGCACAAGGTGGAAGGTGATGGGTAGTAATGATATGTTCAACATCGGCAAGAGCTTCCTCTTCAATCTTTTTGTTCTCCTCGACGTGATCCTCAAGTGGGTATTTGAGAAGAGGGAAAGTAGCTTGTGGCCAGTCGAAAGCAGGAATATCGAGTTTGTGAATTGGCTTACTGCGAGTGGTAGAAAGGGAACCGAAGAGACGTCCATGGAAAGCACTCTTGAAAGACAGGATAGATAATTGAGGAGCACCTGGTGCTTGATTAAGCATAGATGAGGCAATATCTGCCTCCGAAAATTCCACATGTGCACCCCCACGCTCTTGTTGTCGACGGTACATAAATGCAGCCTTGTATGCAGTCTCATTAGCATCTGAACCTGCCATGGCAGTGAACACCTGATCAAGACCCTTTGGTGCTACCTTCAGAGCACCCGTCTTAATAATTTCGGCCCAATCGTGGGAAGGGAAGTTTCCGAGAGCGGGACGGTTTATGATGGCAGATGCCATTTGTTCGGATTGTGCGGCCTTGAGGAGATGAGGATTATTGTATCCAACTGGAATTGATGCGATTTGTGCGTAACTATCGTTGTCATTAGTATCCTGCGATACCTTCAATAACAAAGTAACTGAGAACATACACATCCAATAATACATTTCCATCTGGATCCACAATGTAGTTACCCACGCTCTTTCGATAATCGGCAAGCATGTTCAAACTTCTAGTATCAAAGACTTTATCCAATTCCGTAATTGCCTTTTGAGATTCTGGACCTGGAATGGCAGTCTTAACAATTGGAGTCTCTGGTTCACCGGTAATTTTAAATGGTTTGGCACTTGTAGTGGCGTATGTTCGTACTGATCGTGAAAAGACTCTTGAAGCCACTGGACGCAATTGCGCCGCAGCTCTTAGAGAAGCCATTGTTGAGAGATACGTGGGTGATATTTTCGAAGAGGGGAGATTTGTGAAAGAAGAAAGGGAAGGGTAAAAGAAGAGGAGGGAAAAGGAAGAGGAAGAGATGGAGATGAAGTTGGGAATGAGAATCAGAGAGGAAATTGTGGCAGTTTTTGTTGTCTTTTTGTTGCTGGTTCTCCTGCAGTGAGTGGGGTGGGTCAATGCATTTATTTACCTAGCCTTTCGCTTTATCTTATCCGACTTATCCTTATCGTGCATGAAACGGTAAATAAAACCGGGTCCTTGTAGGGATTGAGAGGCACGAAAGGGAGATCCTCAGTATGCATGCGCGTTGAAAGGTTCTAGCTGTAAGTCTGAAGAGGGTCGTCATTATCGTGTGAGTGAAACTATATGGAATAAAGTTGACGTTATGTGAATTGTTGAAATATGGTTGGATGATGTGATGTGATACTGTGAATAATACCAATTCAATGACATACTCCGCATTAACTAGAACGACAAATTAAAAATTTATCCATGTCATATCTATCTGTGCTGTAGTCAAAAGATTTGGGAAATAAAATCCGATAACATTGACTAAATTCAATCTGGAAAGTATAACCCGATCATTTATAGCCAATCAATCGATCGATGGATGGTTCACTTCACCACCCATCCATTTCTCTTCCGTCTCCACTCTCATTCATATTTACATGGCGGTGAGCTTTGGAAGACCATTTCTCGTCATCAAGTGCGTGAGTGCGTGAGTGCGTGCACTAATGCCACATGTGCCGAGCACCGAGAATGGGGAAACGGGGATCGACAGCGGAAGATGGGAGGCGGAAGATAAAATTCTGATACAGGGAGACTCTTAATCATAATTCTCAACTTTAGGTTCTAACATCACCCTCATTCACTGAAAATTGCGGGTTCAATTTGCTTTTCCTCCACGTCAGGAGGTGCCCAAGCTGGCGGTGCATTAATCCTATTACCTGCACCACCCACTCGACAATCTGGTTTGATATCAGTGCGTCTTGCTTCATAGCTGTACGATGGAGATGTTTCACTGCCTATAGCTGCTGGAGCCTAGCTTGTATGTAGGTTTGTACGTGGTGATGCATACGAAGCCACTTGGTGCGTAGCTGTTGCTGCTGCAGGAGAGGATGTTGGACTAGTTGGCGCTGCACTCGTTGATCTAGATGATTCTTTGCTTGTTTGTGGGGCCAGTGAGCTCATGGAAGACCCCACGGTAATGTCTTGCGTAGCAGTAGGTGGTTCGGGAACTGTAGACGAGTCCGCCCAGTCGTACGTCGGTAAAGATGACTTGGTTATTGAGCGCCGATGTATCGTCGCAATATATCACCTCAAGGCCACCATATGCGTCGAAGACGTATTTATTACAGTATGGATAGGTGAAATCTGTGCTGAATTGGCTCGTGTTGGTAAGATGGTTCAATATCTGTATGGTGTTGGGGCCAGCGATAAGATCCAAAAGTATTCATTGACATATTTGTACCCGCCGAAGAGTAGTTCTTAATCTCCGTGTATGGATGGCAATCTGTGATCACAGTGCAATCTTTTCCCCTCTAGTAATTCGGTTTATGGCTATCAATCTGGACGAGAGAGAGGAAACTTTGGAAAGCAACACACCACACAATTGCCGACAGGTCCAATGCAAGTTGCAGGCGAATAGCAAATTTCGTTATTGCATGTAATAGAGTCGCGCTTGGAGGCTCGATTGAGATCATATGGAGAGATTGGCGCTGTGATCATAGGAGAAGCTTCGTCTGTGGGCATTGCCATTTTATCGTAGAACAAGCCATACAATAACGCTGGACATATGGTATGTTTGAAAAAGACAGCCATATTCAATTGCGTATTATTTCCCTTCGAATGAAACGAGTCGAGTGAAGATCAGAGGGGAAAAGGATTAAAAGGCCTTGAATCTAACGCAGAAATCGCATGATACAAGGCTGAGCAGAACAATCATTGTAACACAACATAATGATGAGAATCAACAGGCGGATTTTCTGCACATTGCCGTTGAAACATCTCTTTTCAAAGATTGACTGAATACGATAATATGAAATGAAGCAGCTGTGCTCAAGCAAAGAGACACAACTTTTAAAAAGGCTATTTTTGGCGATGACAGCATGAGAAAAATGGGTCGTTGTCGCCATTTTTGGTTGACAACTGAAAGTACTCTGACACTCCTCGAGAACAGCATGCAGAAGCGGCAGATAATAGGAGAAAAGAAGTAATCAGCATGCTTCTGACAGTCAGCTCTCCATTAAGCACCCAATGAAGCAGATTCCTTCAACGTGGTTCGAATACCGGTGTAGAAAATATCGCTTCTAAGAAGATTTCTGTTAGCATTCCGGTATTTCCTTACCAGCGCAATGCATACCATAGCCCAAAATAGCATCCCATTTCTTCTCGATGGTAATTATCCCAGATCATTTGATCTCTAAGCACCCAACACCCCGGACTTCACAATTTTGCACTCAACAATGATGTCAAGACATCACATTATTAACCCAACCTTGTCTTTTACAATGGTACTACCTCCCCAGCATTTTTTCAAGGTCTGTGAACACTGTACAAAAACACGCATGTCCATATGAAAAACAAGCAATCTATAATGCCATAATTGCTCTAGGGACATCGTCCTCAAATTCCACACTACACCTTACTACACCTTACAACATCCTTCCCAACACATCGGAAAAGCCCAAAAGTAGGAAAGACATGCAATCTCTTTATATGCCACATTTGAAAGATGCTAAGAACTCGATGATCTTTCATTGAACAAGGAAAAAATTAATGAAGAGGAAGAGGAAGAGAAGACGAAACTAAATGGTTTATATCTACCGGTATTAGTGTGGTGCTAAATCGTTACACGACAGATTTGGCAGGTACTGTTGAACTTATATGCCGATCCCCCTGCTTGACTTTCTCGGTAAGAATATATGGGTAATTAGTTAAGCTATTGTCTTCGATGTTTCGTCCCATATATAATTGTTCTTGATAGTATCGAGCATCTTTATCGTATCCAGGGATCTTCCACTCCAGCACCCGTTGGATTCCCATTCTTCTTCATTACTTCTCTCCAACTGGCCTAAGATTCAATACACATATCTCCGTGTCAGACACCCCATCCACCGATTATTGTCATCGTTCCCAATTGACTACATCACTCACACACCCATATACTATTTTGTAATTCGTCCCCTTCTCCTAAACTCGGCAAAACAAGCCGAACTTCTTTTTGTATTGAAATTTAAGGTTGTGTTTTTTTTTAATAAGTTTGTGTAATTTTGATAGACTTTGTAGATATAAATATTAATTCTAGATGATGATTCTGGAGTATATTGAGATAAATATAAGGATATAAGAAAGGAGAAGAGTACCCCTAGATGGAACCATAATCAGGAAGACAAATAAGCATCTTGAACATACTTTTTAGTACGATTTGAGGAAAAATGAAAATGCGGAGGTTGGTGTTAACCGGTTTGGTATATTAGATGTGTACTCGTAGGGTGTATGTCGATATGTAGATAGATAAGATGAACATCAACAAAATATAAAACGGAAGCTAAGCACGGTGAGGAAAAAGACATATATATGGGCTATGTCTCATAGATCTGAAAGGACGTCAAAGTTGTCGTTTCTTTCTTTAAAGTTTAGAGCGAGAAACTAATTTTTCAAAGATTTTAATCCTGCTTTATTTTTCATATCCGATGATTCATATCTTTGTTCTGAGGAGGAAGGTAGTGCAAACTGGAAGATCGTATCTACTAAAATCCGATAATAATCTCGCCAAAAAAAAGGATTTTAGTAATGAAAAGCTTGAAGTTATTATCTAAAGTCCTGTTCGACTAAAGTGACAACTACTCATTCGTATAGATAGTATTAGACATCAGTATTCGCATGGCCCACATATAACCTCACAATATAATAATCTACTTTACTACCATAATTAATTTTGATATAGATTTTACTATCTAATATCCATTAGAATGTATCTATCCAAGTCAAAGTGACACATCCCTTTTCATGAGTTGACTGGCATTCTTATAATTTGTAATTCTCCGTTGGCATTCACTGCCTGCAGAAAATTTGGAACCCAGTATAAGCTTAAAATTCACAAATCTCAGTAAAGCAAACTCGCATATTTTGGGTGTTGAGGCTTGATGTCTATAGTCTTCATCCCTTACAGTTAGATTTTATAGGTAGTATATTTACGATTGTTGCTAAGAGGTCATTTTACGAAGACTCATTTCATCCATAACTGTTTAAACTAAGTAACGTCGGATTTTGTAATATATACTGTGAAAGAGGTAGGTCGAGATACGTGCGTCCCGATAGCACGCTGCGAGGGAAAATAGGAATTGGAATTGATCAGATTATATCGTAGAGACTTCAAATAGTAAAACTAATAGAATAAACAATAGTTTGGGTTATGCACAAATGATATACCAAAAGATTAATGGAAGATTAATTATTCAAGGAAGAAAAGAACGGAGTCTTCTCTTACCCTAAGGTCCTGAAATAAACATTCTAGATGTTCATAAAAAGGACATTATATGTTTTTTTGCTGTAGAATAGGGATATCCAATTCACACTCCAAGATATATAAGCAACTATAAAAAAGACTCGTTCTTATTGAATAATAAATCATATAATACAGCAAAAGTTGTACAAATGTTTAAGGCAATTGCAATAATCTGAAATTGAAGCTTTCCCCACTTTAATTCAAAACCATTTATTTTATTAATAATCAACGAATCAACGAATCATTATTTCACTTTAATTTTTCAAATTAAATCAATTATATTATCACCGTACTGTACAATCATACAAAAGCAATCATATTAAACATTGAAATCTTTTAATTTTAAAATATATATTATTAATTTTTAGAATTTCTTGAATTCGAAAATATCCCAATTTGTATCTGAATTTTACCTTTGAAAAAAAAAAAATTTCGAGTTTTTTTTCTATTTTTGATTTTTTTTTCTAAGTAGTACTTTGTACTATGTAAAAGTTATTATACGGGAGAATTCAAAATGGATGTAGGGTTTTAGCTACGAAGAGTCATGTGACCATATGACTACGAACTTAGCTATGTATTGGCCCTTGACATTCCAACTCTCTCACAATACTTGAAGAAAGGGCAGTTTTGGAGAAAGGATAGTTTTGAAGAAAAGATAGTTTTGAAGAAAGGACAGCTTTGAAGAAATTGAAGAAAGGGCAAGTCTTGAAGAAAGGACAGTTTTGAAGAAAGGATAAATTTGAAGAAAGGATTATCTTGAAGAAAGGACAATCTTGAAGAAAGAACAATTTTGAAGAAATTGAAGAAAGGGCAATCTTGAAGAAAGGGTAGTTTTGAAAAAAGGATAGTCTTGAAGAAAGGATAATCTTGAAGAAAGAACAATCTTAAAGAGAGGATAATCTTGAAGAAAGGATAGTCTTGAAAAAAGAATAGTTTTGGGGAAAGTACAGTCTTGAGGAAAGAATAGTTTTGAGGAAGGGATAGTCTTGAAGAAAAGATAGTCTTGAAGAAAGGACAGTTTTGAAGAAAGGACAGTTTTGAAGAAAGGATAGTTTTGAAAAAAGGATAAATTTGAAGAAAGGATAATCTTGAAAAAAGAACAATCTTGAAGAAAGAATAATCTTGAAGAAAGAATAATCTTGAAGAAAGAACAATCTTGAAGAAAGAACAATCTTGAAGAAAAAGCAATTTTGAAGAAAGGGTAGTTTTGAAGAAAGGATAGTCTTGAAGAAAGGATAATCTTGAGGAAAGGATAGTCTTGAAGAAAGAATAGTTTTGGGGAAAGTACAGTCTTGGGGAAGGGATAGTCTTGGGGAAAGGCCAGTTTGAAGAAAGGCCAGTTTGAAGAAAGGCCAGTACATTTAACAAATGAAATAATCGGAATCATTGAGCCGGGGATTCAACCCAGCAATTGACCTTTAGTTAGAAGGGCGGAGTGCAGTACAAATCAAGCTCTCTATACCTCAAGTCACCAGTTAGGATGTGGTATCATTAGGATCAGCATCAGGATCCTCCCACGTGGGGATTAAAGAAACCCATCCTTGTACAAAACCCCGTCCCATCATCGCAGCGTAATCGGGGCGGGCCTCCCAATACTCTTTCCTCACCTCGGGCATATTATACGGCATTTCTCCCAAACCGTCATAGACAGCCCATCTATACTTGTGAACCTCTGTAGGTGGAATTCCCGTACGCGTCCTCGTCCTCAACTTTTGGACCGTCGGCAAATCACTCTCCATATCCACAGCAAACCTCGTGCGAACCCAGGACTTCGGCACAAATCCTCCCTTCGACCAGTCTACAACCCCTATCGTTGGGATGGGATTATCCCGACCCTCTTCTACCAGAATGATACTATCTGGGGTCAAAGAATTGTGCGAGAAACAGATTTCGGAGAGAGCAGGTGCTAAACCTGAGTTTGCCCAGCTTTCGTGTATGTGTTCCGCGCCATATAAATTGGCTCCCTTGGGCCAATATGTATTGACTCCCTCGGGCCAAGTCAGCGGTAAGATGTAATCATGAATGCCTTTTCCCTCAACACTACCAATCCTATCACCCTCAATTTGGGAGAGCTCGAAGCAAAAATCCTTGATAGCATTCACGTAAGCCTCCCTTTGTTGAACTAAGAGAAACATCTATATTTATTTTAAATCCAATCCATGAATTTATATTTCAAATATGATTGATCGTTTTATTTATATTTTATAATATATAACTTTTGGAATTTTAAATCTCGAAGGAAAAAGCTTACTCTGTATTCAATTGAATATTATATATTCGAATATGAAATCATATAAAATATAAATGAAATCCATTTTCAAGATAGCATTGTATCTAATTGCCTAAATTATATTATCGATCAATCAGATATGATTATTAAGGAGCTTTATTAATAATTGATTATAATCATTCTGATAATAATTTGTTGAATATTTTTGATATATAGCTTTGAACAATGGGAAAAGAGTATTTGTAATATAATAATTGGAATTGTTTTTTGTATTGTATCAATTTATAAAAAGGAATAGATTTTCTATATATTACAAGATGAGATTATAGATTAATTATATATTGCATTTGCTATCTATTTCTTTGATATTTTCATTTATAATTCAAATATCATTTTGGATATATTATCTACAATCATTTTCTTTTTCGCTATAGTAATTATTGAATTTATATTATATATACTAAATATTATTATATTCAGGAAATTATTGGTTTTCTGATTATAGATTTTCTTTTGTTATTTTCGATTAATTAATCTTTGTTTATTGGAAAATTATATATATATATTGGTTTGTGATAATACTAAATTAAGAATATATTATATAAGGAAATTGTAAAGATTACAAAGATATTTAATTTATATATTTTTTATTTGAAAAAAATAGAATAATCTATCAAATAAAAAAGGTTTTCTATTTGTATTATTAAAATATAGAAAATAAAAAAAAAGGTATTTTCAATAAAGTAAATCTTTTATAATACTTTATTAATATACTTCGATTTGAAGTATAAAGTGTTATAAATATAGAATCATTATAATAATCAATGAATTTGATAAAAAGTATTATAATCAATTAATATAATTTAAACAAAAATTATTCAAAACTTGTTTTTATAATAAATTAAAATGGAATAAAATATATTATACAAAATGGGATTATTTCCAGTATATACAAAGAAATATATAAAGAAATAAAATATATTATTCAAGGTTTAATTAAAGTTAATTATTGTATATCGATAATAAAAGATTAAAAAGGGTTTTGTTGACCAAAGCAAATACAAAGAATCTCAAATACAAATAATTACTTTCATTTTAATTTTTATTCTTAATAATAGTTTATTTCCTTATAAAAGAATTTAATACTAATAAATTGAAAATCGAGATCGAAATCGAGATTGAATGAATTAATATCGATTAATCAAGTATTATTAGTAGTTTCTTTAATGAATAATTAATTAGATACATTCTCCTTTCAAATCGATAGAGGTCGCTAAGATAATATAGACCAGGTGATTAGCTAGCTTGCCATCTAGGAGTAGTGTTCTACTTCTTCCCTCCCCTCCTCTCTTATCTTGCAGAATAAAAGGGATCATTCACGTAAGCCTCCCTCTGTTGAACCAAGAGAAACATTCACGTTTGCCCCAAATCCAATCCATGAATTTGTGTTTCAAATATGATTGATCGTTTCATCTATACTTTATAATATATAACCCTTGGAATTTTAAATTTCGAAAAAGGAAGCTTGCTTTATATTCAATTGAATATTATATATTCGAATATAAAATCATATAAAATATAAATGAAATCCATTTTTAAAACAATATTGTATTCAATTGTTCAAATTGTATTATCGATCAATCAAATATAATTATCAAGGAGCTCTACCAATGATTGATTATGACTATCCCGGTAATAGTTTGTTGAATGTTTTTGATATATAACTTTGAATAATGGGAAAAGAGCATTTATAATGTGATAACTGGAATTGTCCTTTGTATTGTATCAATCTGTAGAAGGGAATGGGTCTTTTATACGCTACAGGATGAGATTACAGATTAACTATATATCGTGTTCGCCGTTTATCTCTTTGATATTCTCATTTATAGCCCAAATACTATTTTGGATGTACTATTTATGATCATTTTCTTCTTTATTGTAGTAATTATTGGGTTTATACCATGTGCGCCAAATATTATCGTGCTCGGGAAACCATTGGCTTTCTGACCACGGGCCTTCTTCTGCCATTTTCGATTGATTAATCCTTGTCTGTTGGAAAACTATATGTATGTATTGGTTTGTGATAGTGCTGAGTTGAGAATGTGCCGTGTAGGGAAATTGTGGAGATCGCGGGGACGTCTAATTTATACACTTTTCACCTGAAAGAAACGGAATGATCCGTCAAATAAAGGGGGTTTTCTATCCGCATTGTTAAAGTGTAGAAGGTAAGGAAAGGGGTGCTTTCAACAAAGTAAATCTTTTACAATACTTTGTTAATACACTTCGACTTGGAGTATGAAGTGCTGTGAACATGGAATCATCATGGCAGCCAATGAACTTGACAAAAAGTATCACAATCAACTAGTGTAATTTAAACAAGGACTATTCAAGGCTTGTCTCTACAACAGGTTAGAGTGGGATAGAACATATCATGCAAAATGGGATTGTTTCCAATATGCACAAAGAAATGCATAAAGAAATGCGTAAAGAAATGGATAAAGAAATGGAGCACACCATTCGAGGTTTAGTTAGGGTTGGTTATTGCATATCGATAGTGAAAGATTAAAAAGGGTCCCGTTGGCCGAAGCAAGTACAAAGAACCTCAAATGTAAACAATTGCTTTCATTTTAACTTTTATTTTTAACAATAGCTCATTTCCTTGTGAAAGAATTTAGTACTAGTAGATTGAAGATCGAGATCGAGATCGAGATTGAATGAATTAACACTGGTTAATCAAGTATTGTTAGTAGTTTCTTTAATGGATAGTTAGCTGGGTATGCTCTCCTTTCAAATCGGCGGGGGTCGCTAAGGTGATGTAGATCGGGCGATTGGTTAGCTTGCCATCTGGGGGTAGTGTTCTACTTCTTCCCTCCCCTTCTCTCTTATCTTGCGGAATAGAAGGGATCCATGGTGCTCATTGTCAGGAGCGGAAGGAAGTGGTTGATTTTTTTTTCCGTGTAGGAATGAGAAGAAGATGTTTGAATCGACATCAGGAATGAAAGAAGAGAAGTAGGAAAAAGGGATGAAAATAGAAAATTCGAAATTGGATTTAGAAAATGCCTGAAATATTCAAATTTTTGATATACTTTATATTTAAAATGAAATCATTTGAAAAGCTATAATATTTAAAATAGAAATCGAAATTGAAATTGAAATGATGTGATTCTTATTAGTACTAAACAATATCAAAAAAGAATTTCCTTATGTATTCATCACCTCAAAACATCACTATAATATACTCTCTTCTATTTTTAAATTAAAAGAGAATACCATATTTCAAATATTCAAAAGTAGAAAAGAGACAAGAAAAAAAAAGAGGTTGAGAAAGGGAATTCTAAGGAGGGGAGAAGTATAACATTGCCTGAGACTATTTTAGAGCTGCCTGCCCGGAAGCGTCTGCTTCTATTTCTCTAAGGTTCTGACACTATATCTGATATTTTCGATGGCGGACCAGTATGCCTGTATGAATAAGGTGATGGGAAATGACTGATTGCACTAAACTAGGCACAAAGGGAATATTGTATATATAAATATTGAATCAAGACACTGACTACCAAACTTTTATTTTAGGTAAATAGCAATGCAGGATGCTGCAGTGAAAATAAATGCGAAAGATATGGTCTGAATCATCATGTAAAAATGGAAATGGAAAAACTTTTTTTTTCTTTTTTGCGATTGAGACAACCCAGTTCCTACATCTTATGAGGTTTTGCAATTTCTAAGAACTCCTACACTTCAGACAATACTGCTGTACAGGCCCGACCCTTCGCTAACCAGTAACTCAGAGTCTCCTTCTCATTCGACGACTGTCCCAAATTCTTCGCTAGCCAGTAGCCCCAAGTGGGGTTTGCGGTGCGAGGGCGGCAGCAGGCACAGGCAGCGGGAGGGCGGCGGCGGGCACAGGCAGCGCCATTTGAGGACTGCGCTCCCACCAAGGAATGCTATCATTTCTCATTAGCATCAACACTTTTTTCATAAGATAGTTGCACCCGATTATATACCTGTACCTGGCTGGAATCAGAAGGGGATTCACATAGACATTGCATACAATGCCATTGCTGTCACGCTCTTGGAATCTTGGCCCTATGTTATTTGTGCGATATTGATAACAGTTTACGCATGTAGGAGCTGGGAACATCTTTGCTAGCTGTTGTTTGAATGGTGGATGATTTGGGAGATGTATTGGAATGCGTTATGTGTTGAGTAAGGATGGCTGCAGTGGGAGGATAATTCGAAAAGTTTGATCGAGTACTCTGAAGAGGAACCCGAATTCAACCTTCCAAATTCTCCAGGAAATTGAATTGGTAAAGAATTAAACTGTAGAGCTTCTGCTCGCTTTAAATGTAGAAATTTCTTTATACCATTCTTTGAAGTTCCAAAAAGCGGAAAGTAGGCCATGATGACAAGAAGAATATCCACCTAAGTCATGTTGGTTTTCTTCATTCTACTACGATTCAAAATGCTTAAGGGTGTGGAATATGCAGTGTTAATTGTCCTTTGAGTTCCTTCTACAGCTGGAAAGAGGCTTGACTCAATGTTTCATTCAACAGAGCCGAATTTATTATGTAACGATTTGACATGGACTCATTGGCTATCAGTCAGGCTAGCTCTCATAGGAATCGCAAAATCTCAAAAATTATGAAATGGGAATGCCTTCATTGATGCCTTTGTAATACCCCTGCAGCATACCCTGTGACAGACACTCGATTCTGTGCTGTAAGAACAATCAATATGAAATATCTCATCGAAAGTCACTGACTCCTGGGAATACGTACTTGATTCCTCATAATTGAGCAGATTAATTTACCAAACCGTTGCTGGCCTACTGCTAACAGAATTATCTCTGGCGACAAAGTAATTTTAAAGTCAGAGAGGACAAGAAGTGTGTGACCACACATCGAAAGAACTGCACTCAGCAAGATAATGGACCAATACACTAATTAGCAGTGGCAATTCTAGCAAGTTTGTGAGGAGCTCTTTTCTTTGTCCACATAATCTTGGGCAAAATTGTTACTTACAAGATACCTAAAGACTTGTCTTGGTCCTAAGGAGACAGGAGACCACTAATACTCCAGAATTACTAAGCTATGATGATTTAACAACATTTGACAACATCTAGAATCCCTCAGAATATCTCTCCACCATCTCAGATGAACTACCTGACAGTGAAGAGCAATTCGCAACACCACAAAATAGATTCCAAACAGCCATTTCAAAGGTAAAAAGTGATAGCAGCCAGAGTCTTAAGAGTAGGCTGGACTGAGAGCAATAAAATAAGCCACGAGAAACAGGGGCAAACCCAAAGATACGCCTGCCTGGACATCATCAACGCACCCACCTAGAAGGCGCCCCTAGAAGGGCAAAAAGCCATTTCCACATTCTCCAGCCTTGACGCCCCAGTAAAAATTCTTCTCAATAAAGCCATGCAATTTTTCTACGCCCCGAGCGCCATGATGCACTGACTGGGCAGGTAGGCAGGTATTCTATTCTAAAGAAGGAAAACGATACCGATGGAAAGGGTTCACCGCACCGCACCGCACAGGGTATCGGTACTTACCGCAGGAGGGATGAAGATGAAAGGGGAAAATGGGTGATATTCAACCGTTGTCATAGAAGAAAAAAAGGAAATAAGAATGGGAGCGGGCCGTTTTGATTTCGAATTTTTGATGAGAGGGTAGATATAAGCAAGCATAAGCATAAGCATGAATATTACTACTATTCATGGGTAAAAATGTAACAGGAATATAATAATACCGACGACAATGCGATAATGCTACCAATTTAAAAGTCGTATCGTTTTGAGAATACCGGTGTATCAGTATTGGAAAATTCGACCAAGCTAAGCAAGGATGCTTAATTTAAGGTGCTCGGAACTGTTTTGATTCGCTCGTCGATGGATTAATCATCTAATGCCTGAGATCTCAGTAGAAAATTCAGGAAGAGCCTCAGAATTTCCCCAGTAAAAAACGATCTAATTGGTGCTAAAATTAAGCATCCCTGCTTAGCTTGGTCGAATTTTCTAAAACAATAGATCAAGGAGTTGTATTTTAAGAATTTTACTTTCTTAATTGTAACCTAGTCATCGTTGTCCGTCATCATCGTTGTGTCTGAAGTGGTTGTGGAGCGCCAAGCCCCTAACCCAATCAAGCAAAGTCTGTCTGATATTCCGATATTTTTCGAATATTACCACCTGCCAGAATCGTTACTTTTTCTTGTACTTACACCACCACCCACAGGCCCCGAAGGCCCTATAATATCAGTGATTCAAGGCCTGAACCTCAATCTTCAATTGAACCAAGCACCAATCATGATATTTTTATTATTTTGAATACACTACCCAATCATGAATATTGGATAGTACAGTGCCCAGAGTTTAAATGATTGATTTCGAATGTGGTTGGTTGAAAAGAGTGTTCTACTGAAACTCATTATATAAGCTACCGTGAGTGGGTTATTCGGTAATGTTGCTTATATAATTCATGAACTTTAATTACATAAGCTCATAAAAAGGCTTTGGGTGATAATGGGGGAAGCGTTCCACAGCCATTTCAGACGCTCCCGTTGTTTCATGTTTGAGGAAGTAGGTAGTCTGTGCCCAGTCCCTTAACCTTAACGAAGCAAACCCCATCATCGAAAAATCTATATATATATATCGATATCTACTGGGTGCCGAGCGTTCAGTGTAAATTCCAAAGCCATTTCCAAAGCCAAGCAGGCTTACCCGAGAGAGTGAGTATTTAGGGCTCGGGGATTTTCACTTCTCCCCTAAGCTAGGTACACCAGTATGAGCAGGTACCGGTTTGCGATTGATATGAGATCTCATATGCGATATGCGATATCGGATGCGTATCTATATGTGGGTTTGGATGTGGATATACTTTGTAATGAATATGCGAGTACGAGTAATGAGTAAAGAGTAACGAGTCGGAGCAATGAATAATGTGTTCTTTGTAATCTTTGGACCAGGTGTCTGGTAAGGTTGGCATGGGGTTAATTGCCCCGGGACCCATAGCAACTTTGAGTTTTTCTGTGCCTAGATTCAAATACTCCGTGTACGGTATGTTTAAAAAGACGGAAAGCTATCAGTACAGGTGATAAAATACAGGACAGGGCTTTTACGGAGTGCATACACTGTATAGAGTACATACACACAATTTTTCATGGGGTTCAGGGCTGAATTGTTGATTTTCGGGTAATATTCTTCTTGCTTGGGGGGTCGCCGATGTTACTCTGTTTCTTAACTTCATACACTTCGTACCTACCCAGGTTATATTTAAGGATCTTGATTGGTTACATCATGTCACCTACAGATGGATACTAGGTAGATATTGAGAACGTTTCGGAATGTTCGGTAGCTAGGTAGCTAGCTGTTAGTAACAGTTATGTAAATTGAACATCATTACGGAGTAAATATGACATGAGTGAGGAAATTAAAAAGAAACCCATCCTATATCTAGGAAAATATAACATCATCAGCATTGTCTAATATATATACCAATCTCGTTGGAAATAAGATCCGAGAAAGGCCAGGCAGGGATAGACTTTCTACTAGAACATCCCGTTGCCAAGTAAACGTGAAGAGGAATGAAGAGCTAGATAGATGAACGGCCTAGAATTAAACGTAGGGAATGTCCTTGTCAAATACTTTGATACAAATGAACCCAGAACTTTTGATGGGCATTATGAGAAGTACGATGATGAGATATTAATTAGAAACATTGGAACTGTGCCAAGTATATTGAAGAGAAGTTAGGGAACATGGTGGTTTGATTGCAGATGAATCGATCATGGCAGAGTTTTCCTGTCGTGAGATGGAGAAATGGAGGTACCCGTGGTTGATAGAATGTTAGAAACGGGTATTGGTTACAAGATTGACGGATCGATCTTGCTGAAGAGCCTGCTGTATAGCTTAGCTAGGTACCTAAAAGTAGGTAAGATTTAATTTATTTTCACCTCATCTGCATTTTGAACGGCGAGGTGTACCAAGCTTACACGAACGAACCATGACGATCTTACCAATTGGAGCCCTCGAGTTTCCTGTCCTAAGAGTAATTTATATACTATGTTACATACCTACTTATTGAAGAAAATCTGATTAGATGACTGTGCGAGTTGAGAGTTGTTTATTTTCGTCGTTTATAAAGTTTAGAGAACTCTCGGGGCTTTTTCAACCTGTCGATCAATCATCTGAACACCCTTCCCCTTCAAACTTTCATCCTTATGAAAATGCGTACAATGCTCTACTTTAGTTGGTCTCGTCGTTTCGCAATCGTAATATACGAAGTATTGTAAAACACGCCGTGCTTGCCCCATAGACAGGGGCTTTGACCAATAGTATCATCATGCTGATTGAAAATTTATTTGATGAAAACCAAATAGATAAAATATTATAAATTTCGGTTTTCTAATAGAAATCATTCAAAATCATTAATATTTTATTTCGAAATCTATTCTAAGACTATTCTGAATTCATTGAAAGAAAATCCAAAAGTTTCAAAAACTTCAGAGTTCTAATTTCATCAAAATCTTCAAGATTCGAGATTTTGGGGGGAACAGTTCAATATCTATTCGGCAATATATGAGTCAAAAATGTCTTACATTACGTATATATATATATATATTATGTAGCCCCATCAATATTCAACATCAAGTTTTCGCCCCACGAGGAAAAAGAGATTGTCCACTCTTTTCTTGGACTCACAAGCTGCAGCAGCTTAAATGCAGGTACGAATGCTTTGGATAGGACGACCCTTACATACTAACTTTAACCTGGTAATCCTTTTACGAAAACTCTTATTCATAAGGCTCATATACACAATAGAGCGAGATCAAAAGCTTCCTATGATTTTTTGAACCAATCGTGAAGGATTCCGGTAACGTTACCGCTAATTTTCTCATGGAGGATATACGCACAGATACAACGATTACTGATTAATGCCCACCATTGGATAGATAGGTAGCTTTCACTTCCCTAAAAGGTAAACACACGACAATAAGTATTTCTTTTCTTTCCTTACAAATCCCCCAACTACTGAAGTACTAAGTACCTATTCAACCTAAGAATTTCCCCTTCCAAATATGTTAGCCATATACCAGATATACCCAGCATTAATTCTCTCAAACATGTATTATGCCATACCCATACCCTTCATACTCCTATTTTGCAAACCAATATCCATTAGCTAATAGTACATACCCAAGCTAAGTTGTCAACAGAACAGGGAATAAATATCCATACGATCATCATGCCAAAGTACAATAAGTACACCACGACATCGTATCCATTCACGCAAGACGGTGACAGACGGTGACAGACGGTGACAGACTGTAAATAGAGAAAAAGTTCAAACACACAGATGATATCCAAACAAAAACATTCACCTTCTTGCTCTCGTCTCTTCTCTCCATCTTTGAATAATCTGATCTCCATTGCATCTAATCTGGAAAAGATATTCTTGTCCGCATGCTTTCACGCATCGTCACATATACATTCAGACCGGCATATATATATAATATTGAATAAAATTACGAAAGAAAAGTCGTGGAAATTATCAAAAAAGTCAACCACCACGTTACTCTGGAATTCGAGATACTAGATTGAAATTCATCAACTCGATACAATCGCACATCCACATCCATACATACAGACCCAAAAAAAGAGTTTACCCCTCCACGTATCCTCAAAGTCTGTTCGAAAATGATCATTTTAAACGAAATCGGCCCTAAATTTCAAGCATCATGAGATAGGTATCAAAATCAATATCTCACTCACCACCACAACAACAATCAAAGCAGGCAGCTTTCTTACCTTCCTTAGCTTCATCATCCTCCGGATTTCCCCTCCTCATCTTCCTATTGGCCGCCCAACACATAATTTCCCCAAAATCGAAAAAAAATAAAAAATTTATCAATATCATTTATAGTCTTCCCCGCATCATTATTGCTTCATAGCCTACACATTGCGGTCGTTGTTTACGAGCCATCCATATCCCAGCTATCAAACAAGCACCTTGCACTTTACATTTACTTCTTTCCTTTCCGCAACTCATCCTGCCTCTTGGCCATTTGCATTTTTTTATTTAGGGCTTTTGATATCCAATCCCGTCCGTCTTTGCATCTATACATGACATGCGACCCTAGTCCTGGTATACATACATACATACACAATACCGCCCTAAAGATAAACGCGACGAATTAGCTAAATTTCCACGAGCGACGCGTGAAAAGAGTGAAAAGTCAACAAGAGAAAGCTTCACCGTTGCTTTTTCCATCCTAATATCATATTATCGTCTGAAGAATGATCCCTCATTTCTTTATTTCTCATTGATTTGATTCCTCCTCTTCTCCTCCGTACCGAAGAGATATACGACATTTGATTTTCAATTGACGATTTTTACAACATTCGATCCGGTCGCGTGGAGTTAAGATATCTTGATTTTCAATCGTGGAAAAACTCCATTTTGATAGGTCGATGAATATTTACACACATATACATAGCATAGCAACGGCACTACCACAAATCCAAAACCCAGAACCCAGAACCCAGAACCCAAACATTCAACATATTGTGGAGAACAACATTCATTTACTCCCACCATCCTTTCGCAAACAATCCCCAAAAAGAAGAAGAATAATTCTAATAAAGAGAAGAACGACGTCAAGAGCTCCATTTATTTATTTTTTTCCCCTTCAAAACATTCATTTTCATTATTCGAGAAATCTATAAGCTTTCCTCACCGAACAATCAATTCCCTCCCTTACCCCTTCATTCTAGACCCTCGTCTCGCCAATTCCAAAACAGGGGGAAAAAAGTTTGTGCACCCCCAGGAGTCCAGCTCCAGTACATTCAATCCACACGTCCCCGCCTCGCCCTACGAGCGAAACAACACGAGACGAGCACACCCTACCGGCCCCATCCAAAAAGATTCCAAAAGTAAATAAGAAGCAAATCAGCTGCAGGGAAAAAACTTTATTCGGCATAATCCCAGTACATCCGTAAGGAACCTTGGAACCAGGCTCGGTATTGGAAAATATATTATATTCGAAATACAATTCGATATAACTCCACCCAACAACCTTTTATCCCGTCCGTCATCAACGCAACGAGCAACGAATCCCGAATCCCGCAAACCGTTTTTTTCCGAATTCCCTCCCTTCCTTTCTTTTCCCTAAACAAAACGACTACGAAACGAAAATCACAAAAAAAAGTTCCCTGTGCAACCACGTGCAAAGATTCCATTTCGAAAAAATAGATCCCACGTTTTGACCCTCTATCTTTGCAGATATTCTTGCGACACAACTTCAAAAATATCCAAAATTAAATTCTACGACAGAGAGTACCGCATTGCCTGCTGCATTTACTGATCTGCCTACCCACCTGCATATCATATCATCATCCTGCAAGTTGCCGAAGCTCACCCAATCCATGCTCACGGATTCTCCCAAGCTTAATGCACCGCAATATTTCCCAGACACAGACATTCATCCATGCAGGATTAGCTAGTTACCAAGCATAGCTCCTAGCAAACAGATCAGATATACATCGTACACAACACCTTCCACAACCTTTTCCGACATTCTTTTAAAGTAACTTTACATCACGATCCCGTCCTGCGTACTGCGTGGAATTTTCGATACATTATCTTCCTAGATTATCTTTGCCTTCCATCATATCAGATCAATCGGCGAAGTAAAAAGATTGGGTGCGAGAAAACGAGGAGGTGAAAGCACGCAACCAAAGTAAAACTTGGTGTGGCCTCGGAACCATCAGCTTGAGACAAGGTCTGGATACACAACATACTGTCCATACACTCGTTTTGGGTAATACGCCGTACGTACAACCTTGGTCAAAGACTGGATGAATAGTACGTGAAGAAGAAGAAATAGAAAGGAGCCTTTTAATTCCGAATCCGATTCCTTCATCGCCCAGTCATCGAGCCAGACTTCCTAAACACTCTCGTCGTGTGTACTGAGAATAGTCATCTCTGTGAGAGTTGTTTGTCTTCTTTTCATTCATTAATCTCATCTATTTCGACGTCGCATCCCTAACGCCGCCATCCATTGCTACCTCTCTGAGGCTTTATATTCTTGTTGCCGCACCATACCACGTATGCTATCACTTCAGTAACGCCACGGCTTCCCTCGTTTAGCAAATCGACATCATGACAACCTCGAAAGTATTGCCCTTGAGTTTAGGCTTTCTAGCATTGGCAAGTGAAACTGTCATGCTTACCTTTAACATCATCTTTTCAGTCACCATTTCGAAACATCATACGCCAAATAAAGCAAGCGTATCATCTTACATCGCGTCTGGTCTTGGAGTTGTCACAGAAGCATTACTTGTGCTACTGGTGATCAGACAAATCAGGTATCAAAACCACATTCAAGACCGTGGAAATGGACGACTACGAATATATCTTTTTGCGGGACTCACCTCCGTATTCACCATATTATCGGCAATAGCTACAGCATTATCATTGTGCTTTATGAGACAGGATTTGTCTTTGCTTCCAATGAAGATTCTTTCCTCCCAAGCGCAATCGATGACGATGGGTGGATTTGTTATCTGGTCGATATCGTTGGCTTCACAAGCCATATTTCTCATTTGTTTGGTGGTCATTCAAAGAAAAGACTTTCATCAACAGATTCAACCATATATCACCGAATCAGAACGACACACTTCGTCAGAAATGCAGCAAAGGTCACAACCTCAAAGCGTACACGAAGGATACGATTATGAGAGAAACAGCTCAATAGAAAAGAGTCAATGGTCAACTAGTGTAAGGTCCCGCTCAGGATCAGATCCAAAGCGATCGATGGGTTCGATTCGATCGTCAATATCTAATGTTGTACGCCCAATCACTTCGAAGACTCGACTTATCCATTCCAACAGTCAACGCAGTAACAATTTTCGAGCACCTTCTATTGATTCGGCTCAGCGCGAAACGATTGTATCGATCGAGGACGACTTTGATTCATGGAATACATCGGGTGTAGATGCGCAATCTAGACAAGTCATCGAATCAGCTTCACCTAGCCCTCCAAGATTTCTTGAAACAATTCCTGCTAGTCCCACTGGCAGTAGAAGTCCTAGTCCAGGTTTCCCGTTAGATCTTGAACCACCAAGGCCAGCAAGGAGTGGAAGTTATAGTCCAGCCGGGAGTATCAGGAGTGGGAAGTCTGTCTATCGAGCGAGGACTGGGGCGATGAGTCCTGAGAATACAAATGAAGAAAACATCCATCCTTTATTTAGATCCGACTCTCCTGGTCCAGCACCGGCCGCAACCGCCGAAACAATTATCACAGCTGCTCTGGGAGCTGGATCAATTACGTTATCGGATGTTCACAGTATTCGTTCAATAAATCGATTAAGAAGCGAAAGTCTGCCTCCACTCATGCATAACCCCAGTTTGGACAGCATCCGACGAGCGATAGAAGAGGAGGACATGGGATTATCCCAGGAAGCCGAGGGCGAGCGTAGCCTAACACCACCTATACCGGAATGGATATTAGGAGCTGGACCGCGATCCAGTATGTCCGAGTACAATCGCAAAAAAGCAACATCTCTGAGCAAAGTATGAAGGGCGATACGATGGGAATATTGGGCTATTGGAAATGGGGAGTTGGGGTAATCAAAATAATGTTTGGTAAGGGTTTCTATGGAGGGGAAGGGATGGAAAAGTGGCCGGTCAAAAGCCGAACGAATTTCTTTAGTCAAATAATGCGGGGTATGGAATTGTTCATGATGAAAGAGATACCATTTTTGATATATTAGCGTGGCATTGGTTTTGGAATCTTAGATATACCTTAAATCTTAACGAACTCGATGAATTGTTTTGAATAGTATGGTTTAGTTTGTTTTGTCGCTGTGAATGCTGTGAATATTGGTGTGGCGTAACCTTATTCAAGTCGGATTCCTTTAGTTAGTCATTAGCTAGCTGTCAAAGGCGAGGCTGAAGACTGAAGATTGAAGAAGAACTCGACCCCGCACGTAATAGTTATGCCACATCATTCCTAGGTAGGTAGATTTTCCTTTTGGCCTTTTGGCTGAAAGTGTAATTTGTGTTTATCGGTGAAAGATTTTTTTATTATTTTTTTTATATATGGGTGTAGAGGGCAGTGGGCAGTGGGCAGTGGGCAGTGGGCAGTGGGCAAATGGGCAGTGGGCAAATAGATGAAGAAGTTCTTGGTGGAAGGGTTGAAGATTGAGGTTTTGTTATTCAATAATTGAAAGTCTTGGATTTGATTGTATTAGGTATATTTCTTGTAATCTTATATAGGTAGGTACGTATTAGCACAGCCTTGAGCCATTGTACAGCAAAGAATATGATGTACGACTAAACTGTAGCCTGGCGCTAATCCATTCACGCCACTAACATGGTCCGTGTGCAAGCGATGAGGTTGTAACTAACTTATTCTACCAAGATTCTTTTATTAAAACCCTCCAAAGTTCTTTCTATCAAGAAACAAACGCAAAACTCCCCATTACAACATTTCCCAATATAACATTTTACTAAACCTTTATTGAAAACTTCAATATCTGATTTGATACCCCCTCTATTACTTTAACATAACAACTTCTTCAACGTCTCACGGCATACCTATCTATCAATCGTCATCACAGTCGCATTTTTAAAATCGCCAATATGAAGTTGACTTTCAAGGTATATTGTTACTTCTTGCCTCCTCGCCCATCAAAGATTTAACCACTTTATATACTAATTACTGTTGATCTCATTCAGGACTTGAAGCAGGCGAAATTCGTCATCGAGGCTGAACCTACCGAGCTTGTATGTACCCGATTTGCTTGAACCTCGATATTATTTCATCCTACCACTATCGCTGCGTCATACCTATCAGTCGAATAATAGCTAACCCATATAACACAGATCTCTGATGTTAAGAACAAGATTTCAAAGGAGAAGGGATGGGAAGCGTCGCAACAAAAGTTGATCTATTCTGGTATGCTTTGGATTCAGGCGCAGATGTTCATGGCTGGTTAAAGGTTATTGGCGCACGTCTTACTAACCACATATGTAGGTAAAATTTTACAAGATGCGAACACTGTAGAGTCCTATCACATCGAGGAAAAGGGATTTATCGTCTGTATGGTTTCAAAGGTAAATATTCGTACTGGTTCAACAATATTCTCCTCATTTCCCTAATACTTTTTATAGCCCAAGGCTGCACCAGCTGCATCCTCGTCTGCGACTAAAGCTCCATCAACTCCTGCTCCAGCTACAGCTGCTACCCCCGCTCCACCTGCCGCACCCGCACATTCTTCGAGTACTGCAAACACAGCTGTTCCAGCTACACCTTCTCCGGCTGGTGCCTCGGTTCCATCTGTTCAAGCCACACCATCAAATGAAACTACCGGTCTTGCTATGGGAGCTGAGCGCTCAGCACAAATTGCCGAAATGGAGGCTATGGGTTTCGAGAGATCACAAATCGATTTAGCTATGCGTGCCGCTTTCTTCAATTCGGAGCGTGCTATCGAATACTTGTTGACTGTAGGTTAACATTAGCTTTAGAAGTGTTGGCAATCACTAATCATAACATAGGGAATTCCAGAAAACCTTCTTCAGGAACAACGACAAGCTGCACCAGCTGCACCGGCCGCAGGTCAAGCTCCACCCCAACCTGCTGCGGGTGGTGAGGATGAGCCGGTCGATCTTTTTGCAGCAGCAGCAGCTAATGCTGGGAATCGTGGTGGAGCTGCTCGTGGTGGAGCTGCTCGTGGACGAGCTGGAGCTGATAATGCGGCCGCTCCGGGAGCTGGAGCGGGAGGACTCGGTAACCTCGATTTTCTCCGAAATAATCCCCAGTTCCAACAACTTCGACAAGTCGTTCAACAACAACCTCAGATGCTTGAGCCAATTCTCCAACAAGTTGGAGCTGGTAACCCACAATTGGCCACTTTGATCAGTCACAACCCAGAGCAATTCTTACAACTTTTGAGCGAGAATGCCGATGACGATGCGCCACTTCCACCCGGAGCCCAAGCTATTGAGGTTTCAGAGGAGGAACGTGAGGCTATCGAAAGAGTAAGATGTCGGTCCTTTTATATTTCTTTCATCCCACTAACTATTTGTAGTTATGTCGTCTCGGTTTCAATAGAGATCAAGCAATTCAAGCTTATTTCGCATGCGACAAGAATGAAGAATTGGCGGCCAATTTCCTTTTTGAGCAACCGGAGGATGAGGAATAGATTTTCCTTACTTCTATGGTTCTCAAATCTCCGAATTCAATTTTTTTCTGTTTTATTCCCTTTTCATTGAGCGAATGAATAACGAATGAGCTTCGCAATTTACGTGTGGTAATGCCGGAGAAATGGAGGGAGCTAAGGGGTGGCAGAGGAAGTGAGAAGTAGGAGGCAGGGAGACTTTTTTATAAAGGTCGGAAGGGAATCAACTGTGCGGACGAAGTACCTGCGTTGCATAATTTTCCGTAACATAACAAAATGTAACCTGGTCTATCATATGGACCCTACTCTGTCTTATACAGAAGGACGGCGAAATGATGAATGAATGAGATTTCAATATTCACATGCATACAGGTAAACTGGCGGGTTCTATTCTTCTTTGTGCATGTGCATGTGCATGAGCATGTGCGTGCTCATCTGAAACCACCTACAGCCTAGGTATCTCATAGTGTCATACACATAGAAGAGTTATTTTTAGGTTGTTAGGTAGGTTGTTAGTAGATATAGGTTGATTGATTGATTGATTGGTTGGTTGGTTGGCTTGTAGGTTTGTAAATTTGTAGGATTTTTCTGTGTGAAGACGTCGAGTATTTGGGGTGGAAAGGGGGGAAGGGGAAAGGGGGAAGGGGGTGGGATTGAAGATGTTTGGATTGGATTGAGTTCGTGGGGTTTGTAACCTGTAATCTGTAATCTTAAAGCAT
Organism: Stromatinia cepivora; assembly: GCA_014898415.1. Classification (NCBI taxonomy): domain Eukaryota; kingdom Fungi; phylum Ascomycota; class Leotiomycetes; order Helotiales; family Sclerotiniaceae; genus Stromatinia; species Stromatinia cepivora. Next base: position 2,946,703 of record RCTD01000001.1, on the reverse strand, counting down.
GAAATTCTGAAATATGTAGGTGAAATACCTTGAGCTCATGTAAGAGTTTATATATTATACTTCTATTGTTTCCACCTCCCTATATAGTTAAATGATATTCACTTTTCTTCTCCAAGTGCCTCCCGCTGATCCTACCGTTATGTTCCCTTGCCGCATCCTTCAAGTTTGATGTTAGTGTACGGTAACCTATGTGGGTCCACCAATCATATCACTTGAAAAAGTTCCAATATGTTTTTAATGATGATCCATGCTTTTTTGCAGATGGGATGGTGTGCAACAATAAGAACTTCAATTTCATGTTATTGTTGTTCATTCTCTTCATGATATTGCTACAATATTAGATTAATTATCTCAAACTTATATTCACATTCTGAATTGAGATTTTCATATTTCAATCTTTCCTTCAAAGAAATAAATCCATTCATATATTGAGAATTAAATTCTTCTTCATAAGGGCTTAACACTTCAAGAACGAAAAACACACTAGTGATTAATCCCAGACGTGGTAACCTTTACTCCGACTTTTTCAAGCTCCATCCATTCATCCATCATATTATTTCACAAATCCAGCAATTTATTTCAAGAATCAAAACATGAAACCTCCTACATATTCTACACGCTCTAAGCGTAAATCCAATGAAGTAGAACCTAGTTCACCCCCTTCAAAAAAATCACGAACATCTTCTCCATTATCATCACCTTCTTCCACATCAGCTGACGCCGTCTTGGCTCAAAGTCCAATGGACTCTGAAAATCTTGATCTCGACGCTAATTTACCCCTTCGAGGAGGTTTTCGCGGTAGAGGTCGTGGACGCGGTAGAATTCGTGGAGGGGGAAAGGTCGGTCGAAATGGTAATGCGAAAATTCCCATGGTGAAGATGGGTGGTGTGGACACTAATACAGGTGTGGCGGGCGGGAAATCATCTCGTGGAAGAGGTGGTCATCGAGTGAAAAAATCAAGTAATGCGAGGATACAGAGTTTGTATCATCGGAAACAATTGCTGAAAACTCAGTATAAACAGGTGGCTTTGTTGCAGAGGGTCGCTCTGGATGTCATTTCAGATAAGTCCTTGCAGGCTATGAGTGAGGATCCGAAGTATCATGAGACGTTGCCTGAATTTCAGATTGTGAGAGATCAATTGGCTGCGAAATATGCTGAGAGGGTTGCGTTGTTGGAGGCTCAACGTAAGGTTCAATTGGCGTGTGTGGAGAAGCAGAGGTTGCTTGGTGAGGAATATACTAGGGGGGTATATGAGGTATGTTATTCTTTTTAATTATTATGGACTTTGTTAACACATGCATAGACACGAGTAGAATTGATTAAGGAGAAGTATGATTTAATGATCAAGAGAAGATTGATTGAAGAGCACCAACAAATGGAAATGCGATCTGGTGCTGATAGTCCATCTCAGCATAATGTAAGTGAAAAAGATTTTCGTTATTATCAATTCTTACTAATTTTACCAGTTTGATCATTCACATATCAAGAGAATTCCGGAAGAAATTTTTATCCACCCTGCTGATGCGTGGGCTAATGGTGGTCGTGCTGCACAACTGGCTGCTGAAGCTGAGAAGGCGCGAGGCAAAAAACGAGGCGGTCGTGGAAAGAAGTCTACCAAGATGCCTGCATCACCATTCAAACCTCTAGATATTATGACGCCGGATGATACAGAAGTCGCACCCAAAAAGACAGCCTTGTATCAACCTGCCACCTCATTATCTCTCGCTACTACCGTGGATGGAGATTCTGCAGCTCCCACCCCAGCCGAATTGACCGAACAAGAAGATGCCGATGAGTTGGAAACCGATAAATTTGGAGCTTACATACCAAATAAAGCAAGACCCAGAAATGGCGATCCACCGAATAATCGTATAGTGGTCGAGCCTCCATTTACTTTTGATGAAGATGAAATAGGTATTCGTCATCACCATTACAAAAAGTACAACAAGAATGATCTTCCTACTTTCATTGGAATGGACCCTTCTCCACAACCGAAGAATTTTCATTATGATCCTTGGGTGAGAAATCATCATTCTACGAATAATCGACTGGAAGACTTGGATCAAACGATTGTTGAGACTCATAAATTACATCCTACTTTGGGTTTGCCTGTTAAAGGTTCTATTAATCCTACACTTACTGTAAGAAGTGATTGGAGTAAACCTGTAGCAGAGACCAAACCTGTTGTCTTTGTTGTTGAAACTCAAGATGAAGAATCACTCAAACCAAGATTTGAAACTTCCCGTTCTGCATGGATGGCACGTACAGAAAGGGAATTTGCGGATCTTGTCGATCAGCTCAAGATGGCTGAATCATTGGAAGCAATTGGACTTCGTGATCCTATTCTTCGTCCGATTGAAAAGAAAGCTGAACCTCAAATCATTGGCAAGATTAGTGATTCTTTGATGCAAGCTGTAACAGAGGCGACAAATCTTTTATCCAAGCCACTTCCATCAGCATCCTCAGTCAGAGCAACTTCAGGACCCGGAACACCTACACCTGCACCTGCACCTGCACAAAGAACTCAAGGCTACGATCCAGTCCGAGATATTGGATATTCTCCTCATTTACGTCGATCTCCAGTCAAAACTTTCAACCAAGTCGGAAACTTAGGTATCCTCGCGGATGCAGCCGAATTACGTGGGGTACCACAACCCCGTGGTGGGCTTCCTCATCCAATCATCCCAGCGCCGAGACCAATGCAACAAATCTATACTTTCTCCCAATCAGAATTCTATAGAACAGGTCCTTCATTTGCACCTCCACCCCCACATATGAATCTCCCACCACCTTTACCCATGACTCTTCCACCCCCTCAACCGCCACAGCAGCAAACGCAATTCTTTCAATATGCTGGTCCGCCGCAAGCCCAAGGTGGTCCTCATAACAAGTATAAGGAGATTCTTCCCGCCCCGCCACAAAGGCGCGTACAACCGACTTCATTACCGGTGCCCCGTAGTAATGGATTTAATCCATTTGTAAATGGGACAGGATATGGAAATGGTACGGGAAGGGGTCTTTGAGCTGATGGAATGGTATCTATGAAGACACATACATAAACAAGTGAAGTAAGGAATCTTGCATTGGATAGGTCATGCGGAACGTGCAACTTCAAGTCCTGCTCCATCATCACGCGCTTTTACCACAATAGCCAACACCCCATACCTGAATGGTCAATACGAAAACTCTTCCACGTAGAGCATTTTCTCTTCCAACCTCCTTTCTTCGTATCAGCCTCTTTTCTCTTCTTTTCTTCTCTGTACCAACAAACAATTTCTTCATTTCTTCATTTTTCCATTCTTCCACCAACTAGGCAGGCGTAGGATTTAGTTTAGGCGGGGGAAGCGAGTTATTTACGATTAAACGTATGTGTTTGTTTGTTTCCTGAACAAATAGACAGACAAATTGGGATTGGGAATGGAATTGGGAGTGGGATTGAAATTGGGATTGGTATTGAAATTGGTGGGCGCAACGCAGTTTTAAAAGTTTTGCTCTTTTTTTTTTTCCGGGGGAAGTGGGAGGAGTTTTGTTTTAGTGGTTTGAGACGGTTTGGGATGGTGGAAAGGAAGGAACGGATAGGAGGATAGGTGGAAATAATAATCCTAGTCTGGTGTTTATAGTAGGGGAGTGAGTGAATGAATGAGTAGGAATAGAATCTATGTTTCCTGCTATGGTGCTTGTTCTTATTAATTCTCTTCAAAAGGTTGTTTTACGAGAATATTATAATTTGAAGAAGGAATGAAGATGAGCGAGAAAGTATAAGATTTGAGAGCTGTTTATCAAAAGTGGTAGCATTTCTTGATGAGAATGGGAGATTTTGATGAATGGGGTTTTGGAATTTGGAGATAGAATGGATCGAATGGGGATTTTGGTTCGAGGAAATTGTAACTCGATTGATTTTATGAGTTTTTGTAATCTTGCAAATATGAGATGTGTGGTAATTAGTAGATTGGGACCCGGGAATCTTTTGGGGGAGAAAGTATAATGTAACAAGTCAAATGTGAAAAGTTAAAAATGTAATTGGTTCTGAGTGGGCGAGCTGGAAGGTGGTGTTTGGAGGGAGTGGGATGGGATGGGATGGTTCTTTAGCTGTGGGTATTTGCAAGTGGCAGCTCGGCTGTTGAGAGACAAGATTGATGAATGGGTTTTGGGTTTTTGAAGGGATTGCGGTTGATTAGGATTTCTTTGTGGTTTGGAGGTTTGTGAATTGTTAATTCTGGATGTTGTAGGATTAGGATAAATGATTTTTGGATAGTTTCAGTTATTTTGGTGGATTTACTGGGCAGTGGCTTGTGTTGGGCTATTTTGGATTTTTGGCTGAGATTCTACTCGAGTATCCAGATACATGTTTGAATCGTTTGTAAGAAAAGAGATGAGATCGCATTGTTGAGTTCAATGGCTATGTCATGATGATGGTGAATAAGTATGGTCTTGAGGAAAAGATGCTTTTTCATCCCAGAAGGAATTTCGGTGAAGTGCTGTGATAAGATATATACAATCATAGGGAAGGATATATCAACAAATTAGAATCTCTATAAAAGAACGATTCACGATTTTCCATCTATTTCTCCCTTCATTACGCACCTGGCGGGGGTACATCTTGAAAAGATGAGATCTTTTTCTTCTACCACCTGCTCAATACACAATCAAAAAACCTCTGGAACAAAAGGCACAGATTCCCACGGGAGAGTCGTCTTTCCCGCTTCAAACTTCCCCCAATCGGTCTCCACATCAAATACCTATCCACTATTAGTCTTGAGCTCCTTACAACCTCACATCACTTCTGTCCATTCTTCACTTGGATTTTCCACTTTCGTATTGATGATTAATTTCTTATAAGGCAGAAATCCAAATTTCTCATACAAGAACTTTCCAGATGCACTGGCTTCGATGAAAGAATCAACTCCCATCTCGTCGGCTTTTGGATCCCCCATTTCATCAGTATGGATCCTACTCCGCGACGTCGCCATGAGGGGACTGTGAATGAGATGTTGAGATCCATTTTGTAGGTTTCTTAGTCTCTGGTATCTTTGGACTGGAGATAAAATACACTCACAAACATGAGGACGATTATAATCCCTCTCCTTATGAGCCTCCACCTGCCGCATATAATTACTCGCATACATCCTCCCCTCGCCCTCAGACCATCACACCGCCATCAAACATGAACTTCAGTGTTCTCGTTACAGGTTTCACAGTCATCTTTAGCATGGTGTACTACGTATGGGGTAAAAGAACATTTGAAGGTCCGGTTGTAGAAATCATTGCAGATTAAATTGAAAAACTGGCTGGATTCGGGTAGATTCTCCTTTGCAGATCATAGCAAATTATTGTACAATAGATCTTCTTGGAATAAGACTGCGAGCACACCTTGTATAGTAAATTATGCAGCTATGTTGCCTGAGTTTTTGACGGGGAGTTAACGCGGTATCAAAATCCACGGATTCTAATCCATGAATTGTACACCCGTCGATCGTTCGTCATTGGTCGAACTAACACATATGGAATTTGGGACATGTACATGACCAAACAGATGAACTCTGCCACTGGAATGAAACCCAAACATCGAATTCCTCCAATAATATCTAGAGGTGTGATTACTCTGGCATCTTTGTTTCTCTATAACTGGATGCTTTTGTATTCTTTTTTTTATATGGAAAACCAACGCTTACTCCGAGTGGAAGTACTAAAGATCGACTCTCCACCCGCAATGGCCCATACCGATCCATGGAATCTCATCCACTAACTAACCGGTATGCAGCCACTACATCCACAAAGACAACAGACAGAGACCCAAAGCCATGTTGTCGAACATCATTTCGAACCACCCAAATCAGTACCATTGTCAAATTTTACTAGCCAAAGTCCTACATCCCATCATCATAACCCCCAGTATTTCCCCCATAAAGTTGACTCAACTCCCCCGACCTTTGCCTATCCTCCTTCTTCGCATATTCTCTCGCATCCCTTTGATCTCTCTCCTGTTCCCTCAATAGTTGCGCCCGTTTCAATTGTCGAATGTTCCTCTGTACCGCAAGCCCCTTATCATCATGCCCATAATAAAACTCCAAGCGATAATGCCAATCACAGAACGACAGTTTAATCCGCAGCTCCGCATATTCAATAAGACCCGGACAACCCTCACCAAAACACCAATTACTGTCGGCCCAACGAATTTCAAATGTGGGTGTACCACAGCACACATACGGACCCCGTTGCCAAATTTTATAATTGCCACAGGCAGTTTTATGATTAAGGATGCAAAATTCCCTTATGTACAACATCTTGCTCTCCCAACTTACGTCTTCCGAAACAATTTTCCCAGGCAATTGCCTTATAGACGCATTCTTGTTCATTCGGAGCCAGAAGAAGATGACGTGGAGATGAGATGCATCTGGACGATAAAGTTGCAGTGTCGGCGCGACGTTTTGCTTCGAGTTCTGGTGTTCGATGGAAGTATTCGAGGGGTTTGGGAGGTTGACCTGCTTGGAGAAATGATGGAAATGCCCATGGTTTCACAGCAGGTGGATCCATACGTTGAAGTAAGGAGGACCTGGTGAAGTCTTCAGGTGAGTTGAAGGTGTAGTCACTATGTTGACCATAGCGTTGACAGTTGCGACCTGACATATTGCCTGTAGAAGGCTGGTGGTAAATATAGGAATGAGCTGGTATGAAGTTAAAAATGAGTGAGGTAAAGTAGAGACCGATGATGAAAAATCTTGCTGTTTGTATCAGGATGTTGCGATTTGGGTATGCATCCGGAATCTTGATCTGCTCCGGATTTGTTCATTGGAGGATGAAGTTAAGAGGCCGCAACACGGGTTAGGATGCATAGAAGTATGAAGATACAACCCAGATGCACTAGGGAATCATGAATCAAGCCAGAAATCTTAAATTCAAACCACTTATTCCATCTTAGAGACTCATAATTACTAGGAGTTGATCATATACATATTTGTTAACACTCAGATACCAAAGTCGTTCTTTGTCCATGCTGAGGAGTGTTCCAATACGGGCCTGAATCATGCGTGATATCGATTACCATATTCATAGCTCTGCATCGGTTTCTTCTTGCTCATGGGGAAGATATTGTTGATATAATGGGTTTTTGATAAAGATGCATCCTGTAGTTCAGATTGGATTTATATAATTATGTCATAGGATATCAGGAACTCGAGTGGTCAAAATTACCCACATGCTTCACTTGAGATTCAATACAATGGGTTCATTTTACCCGAATATCCAAATTTCACATTATCCTTGTACTATCAATACAGTATTCAAATCTGCATTCAAACCCCTTGGTAATATCTCCTTGTCACACCAAAATGAAGAAAACTCATCACTAAATATACAGTGTATGTATCACTTGCAGATAAGAGAAATACTGTTACCCATCCAAGACAGGGCTAAGACACTCTATTTTTATTTGGCGCTGAAATTTCACTTGATATCATTGCGTCCCAATTGCTCATACTGAAGGTCGTTACTGGCGTCCTACTAATGGTATTAATGCACCAATTACAGATTGAGCTAGGATCGTGGAAGTCATTGCTGGTGTAACTTGGTTGGAAATACGTTGACTATGTATCACTGATGTACTCTGAAAGTCAATTCCAAAGTATGAATAAAAGGTTTAGTATTCATGAATCTCAGAAATGAAGTCATTCTTTGAATCTTCAACTATTTTTTCCATTTATGAGTCTTCAAAAAAGAACGAGTGATTCGGTTGATTCAGTTCGAAATATCTGACTAGATTGAGAACTTTCTAGTACACCCAAGATGTATATTTAATTGCATAGATGAACTACTTTTATATTGCCAACTTCTGATAATTCCATTACTCTTTGAAGATAAAAACAAAGTATATTCAACACATACCCAAATCCCTCGTTGAAAGTAGAGAGAATTCATGACTTCATGATATTCCTCTATTAAATAGTAATCTTACTATTACTATCCCATCAACCCATTTCCGAGCGTGACAAGAATCCTCATACACATAAGAAAATGGCAGTGACCAAGTGTTCAAGCCACGCTCAATATGACGACCCAAGATCGAGCTCTAGTGAACCCCCAGACGCAGATTTGGATCAGAGTACGATTCCAAATAATTGGGCATTTCCAGAGTATCCTACCCGAGCATATGCACCTCCTATACAATATATGTCTGGGAAATCTCATCTCATCTCGATCGTCGTCCTCATCGTCCACATCGTCCTCGTCTTCCTTCTCCAGAACATCCTTGTACATATGGTGCGATAACGTGGGAGCGCGCAAAATCGGACGAGGATAGTAAATATAAAGGATTTTGCGTCATCTTTCATGCAAATCGATGCGTGAATTTTACACCTAAGCAATCAAACTTGTATGAATGCTGCAAGAAACCCAATATAGTTGTTGTTGAGGAAAGAAAAGGGTTTTGTTACGGACCGCATTGTCCAGGTTTTGAGGAGTTGGGCGGGAAGGATAGACCAGTTCCAAATCCGCCCTATCGGTTCGATGCGTGGTTTTATCGTGGGGTTTTACCGGAAAGGTTGTTCCCAGAATTAACGGAAGAGAGATTAGAAGAATGGTTCCCGCAAGATGAGAGGAGTAGAAATGAATGAGCAATGACAATGGAGGCCATCCGTCAAGTTCATACATCAATTGCCGCTCACCTGGTACTCCGAGTATTACCATTTCTCTTACCTTCCACAGTATCTACACCTATCATCAAAACCTCAGGTCTGCATACCAAATGGCCATTGCAAGTGGGAGATGGACACAATGTACCAATTCCACGGCCTAGATGCCTAGTACTGTGGAACAAAATAGGTTCGCAACAGTAGAATCAAGCGCTTGCCTTTATACTTTGTGAATATGATGATTTGTATACCAACGAGTTGATATATTTATTGCATAATGTGATATGATATGATGTAGTATTAAATGAATATAATGCAAAACACGAATGATCGATTTTGCTCGAGAAACTTTCCTGAATATTGAAATATATCCCAAACTTTGATATTTCATATTGAATTCAAAATATACTGAAAGCCTGCACTTCTTTTCTTGAAAATCAAGTCAAATGAGAAAGAGCGAAGTAATTACACCTAAGTAATGTAATATAGATTTAAAGAAGGAGTGAACAGCATCAGCGTCATAACGAACAGATTGTTTTCCATAAATAAATACCTCCCAGAAAAAAAGAGACTCCTGGTACCGATATGCAATTATGTTTTTGAGTATCCGCTTGTTGACCTTTTCTTTTTTATCACTTTCTTATCCAAAGTATAACTAAAGCGAACAGTTCCTAAGATAAAAGCAGCTGTTCACGATCGCACTTGGTCCCATAGTAGGTGGTGTACTATCAAACAACCTGCGAGTACTTTTGCCAATTCCTCCCATTAAGAACATGTCGGAGCCTAACAACCAACAATATAATCAAGATCATAATTATATATCCAACCCCCATGGCCATGACGAGGGAACACCTTGTCTTTGGGAAACGAATGAGAGTTATCAAAGAGAATGGTCATTCCCAGCATTCTCCCGAGCCAGTGAATCTGTTCCATACGCCTTCCCTCCACAAGAACATGGAGAACAATGCATCTACGAGATAATAGCTTGGGAGGACTGTTCTTGGAAACCTCCATTGGAAAATCCGAATGATGAGCATAACGGGTTTTGCGTCGTTGGGCATATAAGGCCTTGTCAATATTGGAAGCCTGAGCAATTGGGACCGCGTACTTGTTGTGACTTTGGAATGATATTTGAGTTGAAGGAGCCAGTTAGGAAGGGGTTTTGTCTTGGAGAGAACTGTCCGCGAGGTGAGGGGAGAAAGAGCTTCCCCTTTATCGATTACCATACTTGGTTCTACCATGGGCATTGTCCTGTGGAGTTACAATACGAAAATGAACGGCTTTATTTATTGAAAGCAGAGAGAGCGGTGGGGAAGGATGTGCGTTTCCAATGGAAGAGTGCAGATGGACCCGGCTATGAATCTTTTGAGAAGGAGAGGGTACAACATAAATTTGGGTGGAACGGACGCAACATAGTCCCTAAGCCTGTTAAGAGCCATGTGCCGAATGACAGTCCATCGCCGTGGTGATCTTAAAGAGCTGGATCAAAACCGAATGCGAAATTATGGACATGAACTTCTGTTTGGACTCTTCGTGGATGTCGTGATTGCATATTCAGCGGGTGGATGGATGCGATTTACGATGTTGTATAGATGAGTTCAGAAATAGGAATGTTACGTTCGAGGCAGTCCGCAAGTATGGGAATGTATAGAGGGTTTGAGTCTTGGGATCGAGCGTGCATTGGGATATTGCATTTGGCATTCTTCAAACAATTGAATAATCCGCAAAAATACATGGAGTTTGTTCAGTTCGAAGCAGCCGAGAACTCCTGGCTCTTCTCTTCCTCCCAATAAAGTTATGCAATATAAATAAATGGCTGGATTTCTGCATGCCCAGCTCCCAATGTGTTTTCCTGAAGCTTCAGTGCTTCACGATATCTTTGAAGAAGGTTAAAAGGGCAATCTTAATTAATATCAAGGGTCATTGTCTTCGAAGACACTCGACTTCAAAATTGGCAAAAATTTATGAATCGAAATTTACTCAGCGCCTTTGACTCTTATTAATCCAGATTTATCATACTGACTATGACTGCTCTGCCCAGAAGACTCATGCATAGCATCTTCATCACTCAAGGATCGAGGATCGTGAATAAAATCACTTGATGTTCATTTTGATAGACTTTCAGAGCTCAGAGAGAGATAAGTTATCTCTCTAATACCTAAGCAAAATCCCATATACGGTATGCCTAGGTACCGGGACTTAGCCCTCAAGCTGTACTGCATCCATCATCCATTCAACACGATATGAATATCCTCGATGACAAATTACAAAGCGTAACTCAAAATGCAGCGCGACCCTTCACTCTGAGCAAAAATGAGTCGAAAAGCTGTAAGAGTCATCCCACATAAAATCCCTGCTAGCGTATTTTTGCTATCAAGAAGGCTTTGCCGATTTCTCTAATAAATCCAAGTGCAGAGAACTTCGAAAATCTTCAAGCAAAACAGTAATAATTTACAACTCACAACAATCGCGCATTCTTTAAAAACTTTTGATTCGATACTTCACCAGAAATAATTACAGACACACAAGAACAAGTTTTCGAGAAATATTTAAAAATGGCTGTTCGTGCGCAGTTTGAGAATTCAAATGAGTGGGTTTATATCTTACCCCTCCTCTCCTCATGGCGGATGATATGGAATGAATGGGACTGGAGAGAGGATGGTTACCCCTTTATAGGTGGCATAATCGACATGGTGTGCGGTGGAATAGTGGAATTGAAATGAGAATCCGCGGGGAGGATAGATGAGCAATCTTGGGGAGAAAGGTTCTGAATATTGTATGTGATGCTAACGAGACGAATTTTTTTAGAGTCGGTGTCTTCTCTACATTGACAAATTCATATGCCTTGGTGGCCGTAGGCGCAAGTGAAAATTTCTACAGGTATGTATATCCTCAGATTACTATACTTCCGAGTTCGGCGCACCCTGATTGCCTCTTGATGGACAAGCAAAAACTAACGAGGCCAACAAAAAAGTGTATTCGAATCAGAACTCCAAGATGTTATCCCAATTTGCCATGCGACAATCGCAGGAACTCGTATTATTGGACGTTTGACCGCAGGTAATAAGAAGGGGCTTTTGGTACCAACGAGTACGACGGATCAAGAATTGCAACACTTGAGGAATAGTTTACCGGATAGCGTTAAGATACAGGTGGGTTTTCTTCTTTTGCCATTGGAGAGTTGAGGGGCTAGGCTTCTCAGTTTTAAGCTCCGCGATACTTGAAATGTCTGGACCTGCTTCTTCAAGGCCATATTCTACTCCATCAAGGTCCCGCTTCCTTCCAGCAATACTAACGAACAACCAAACAGAGAATAGAAGAGAGGCTTTCAGCTCTCGGAAACGTCATAGTATCCAACGATCACGTTGCTCTCGTTCACCCGGATCTAGAGCGCGAAACCGAAGAAATTATCGCCGATGTCCTCGGTGTCGAAGTATTCCGTCAGACCATCGCCGATAACGTTCTTGTCGGTTCTTATATGGCACTTTCTAACCAGGGCGGTATTGTTCATCCTAAAACCAGTATTCAAGATCAAGACGAATTATCTTCGTTATTACAAGTTCCATTGGTTGCGGGTAGTGTGAATAGAGGTAGCAGTGTGGTTGGTGCGGGTATGGTTGTTAATGACTGGATGGCGGTTACCGGTTTGGATACTACGGCTACGGAATTGAGTGTGGTAGAGAGTGTGTTCAGGCTGGGTGAGGGACAAGGTCCAAGTGATATTGCGGGGAAGAACAAGGATACTATGGTGGAGAGTTTCTACTAAGTTCTTCAGTGGTGGGAGTGTATATGTGGGATTGCGGGGGATTAGAGACTGTAGTCTCTTGACTTCGGTGTTCATTATTTAATGAGTGCCATGAAGCATGGCTAGCAGGGAAATCTCGTCTATTCTGCTGCCGAGATATGATAGATACAGCGAGCGGGTCGTTTAATGACCTTGAATGGAGACTTTTTCCATCTCCATGACAAAACTTTGGCTCGCAAACGTGTATGTGATTTTCATGCCGTGAAATCAGACATACACAACTAAATGAAAGGGGGCATATTGATATGTCATCTCATCCCCAAGCACATCGAGGTGTCTTCGATCAGCATACATCAAAGCATTCTGACGGACCACCAGATCAACATCCCAATCTAACTGTTGTTTTATATGCACTTTGCCAATATGCCACCGCATCAGTATAGACCTTAGTAGTTGGAAGTAGTCTCGGCACAAAAAAGCTGTGCCTTTGACATAAGACCGTCTAAGTACACTAGTAGTTGTCCTGATCCCACCAGAAATCATCTGATTAGCAGCCTATATCTATATGCTTACCAAACAAAGTCCTTGAGCCTCGGTTCTATCAATTCACTCTCGTAAAAACTGCCTACCCTCTTCCACATTTAATACTAATTCACTCAATCCAACCAGGACCTTCCAATCGGATGGTCTGATAACTGTACTATCACGTGAGCAACCCGCTCTCCTCGTGTTTTTGTAGGTCCGTGCGGAGCGCAGATGATTTCGACGCGTTTGTTCTTTTGGAAAAGAAAGTTCACTTTACTTTTACTTTTTTTCTTCAGGATTTGTTTTACTTTTTCATCTTCTTATCTTAATTTTATTCAAGATCGCATTTTCAATTATTTTAATAGCGGCCAAGCAACACCTGAGTAAGGTTGAATACAAGACTTAAGGTTTATCATCTCCACGGGACGGAGAATTAGTAAGGAAAAGAGGAGATATCTGTAAAAGAAGTCGGGAGAAGGGAGAAAGAAGACGGAAAGGAAAGGAAAAGTGGAGATTCTAGAGATGGATGGAGTTGCTTTGGAGATGGATTTGGGGATGGAGCTTTATGAACAGTGGGATTGGCAGAGGTTTAGGGAGGCGGAGAGTATGGAGTTAGAGGAAGAAGATAATAGTGTGGTGCAGACGGAAGTGGTCTTAGAGAATGGAGAGGAGGTTGCGGAGAGGGCAGAGAATGTTGGTGGGGTGGGAGTGGTGGATCAGCTGAGGGAAGAAACATCACGGAGATTTGTTTTACCTCAGTATGATGGGGCGGCTGATGATGCGCATGAGAACCAGGAGGCTGGATCGATATCAAAACTGGGGATTGATGGCATTGATACGAGATCGCGACAAATGAATTTGCCACAATATGATGGCCCGGCTGAAGAGGCCGAAGACGCCGTGTCCATATCGAAAACCGGAGCAGAAGATGTCGATTTAAGTTCTCGACACGATCATGCAAATATTTTTACTCAATTAGTGGATGAGGCTTTGAACGAAAACACTTCCGAGGCCCAAGAGCAAAGAGTGGTGGTAAATGTTGAGTTGAAGAAAGGAGACAGCGGCATTACTCCGGAGAAACGTGATGATGCAGAAGGCGAGGGAGATGGAGATCAAGAGATGGCTCTAGCCGGTGATGGAAGTATCTCGGATTTTCTGGGGACCGAGAGTAGCGATGAAGAAGTGGTCAACCTTGGTGAACCCGTCATGCCTCAGGACACTCATAAGAATATTCCAGAGTCAAGTACAACTACGACTGAAATGACAATCGAATCTGGTGTCGTTGAAAAAGCAGACGCTTTCGAAGAGAGCAATCATTCCAAAGAACAGATTAATGATAAGATCGGGGATGGAGTTTTAGTTGGCGAAACGCATGTGCCGGAGGGAAGTCATGACGGCATCTTAAGTCAGGAAAAGACTGCGAACGAGATGGAAGTTGAGCCACTGATCGATAACTCTGCAGATGTGGAAATTGACGGATCTAGAGAAGCTCTTGGCAATATCTCAACTTTAAAAACAAGCCATCCAGAAATGACTGTTGAAGCTGGAACGAACGGCAATACAGATGCATATTTCGAAATCGAAGGTCATGGTGCTGAAAGTATGACTAGCGGTTTCCTCGGCAATGAAAATCTGAGGGACCTTGAAGGAAAACCAAGCTCAATATCTACTCTGGACCAATCACCTATTAAATTTACCACCCAGGCTGAGTTTTCCGAGGAAATTTCACCCGCCGCGGAATGGACTACAGATGAAAACATCATGAACGCTGCGAACAGTGACAACATGCCAGCTCTTTCGCCGACCCAAGACTTCAGTGTCACTGATCAAACCGCTGTGAATGACGACAGAGTGGAAGAAGATATTGACTTGCCTCCATTGCCCAGAATGGAAGCTCCGGTACAAACAAGACAAATAGAAATTCCGGACAGCGATGTGATCACAGAATCAAGTCAGCAATCTCCGCAGAAACTTAGTCATGTTGAGAGAACACTCGATAGTGCAAGAAAAGATATGAAGGGTGAGCAGACGCCTATAGCAAGTGATGCAACCAGGGAAGAAACCCACGATAGGGAGACCGAAGATGTTGTAAGCTCATTTGGAAGAGAATGTGCCACAAGCTCCATTGACCCAAAGAAAAATCTCAACGAACCGGAAACAACGGAAGCCGAGAGTCTGCAGAATGGAACAGATATACCTGGAGGAGATGGACAGTCAATCGAGATTGCACTAGTTGATTCTGCAAAGAAACTGAAAGAGGATTCGAAAGCTGAGAGCGATGATGGCATAGAAATGGAGACATGCCCTTCTCAACCTTTACCACAGAAGAAGACGAACAAGAGAGGTCGGCCACCAGGAAGAAAGAAATCTGGGATAGTTAATGGTGAAAGTGACATCAAGGAACCTATCGAGAAGAAAGCAAAGCTTGTCGAAGTTGATTCAGATAAGCCGCTGAGTATGGAGCCTAAGGGCGACTTGACTGAAAGCACACCTGTGGAAGAGAAGAAAAAACGAGGTAGGCCATCTAATAGGAAGGTTTCTTCATTGTCTGTTGATGACTCTGTCGACAAAACGGACGAGGTAATTAGGAATTCATCTTCTGCGGAAAGTCGGGCAAGTGAAATATCTTCAAGTAGCCCCGCTTCCGAGAAGAAAAAACGAGGCAGACCATCTAGTAGGAAAACTTCTTCATTATCTGTTGATGAGCCTGCTACAGAACAGGAAAAAGCAGTTGTGGATGCACCAGGGAGCTATGAAGTCGCTTTTATCGAAAAAACGGATGAAGTACCCAAGAACTCATCTCCGAAAGGAATTCCGACCGATGATTTATCCCCAACTAGCCCTGCACCCGAGAAGAGGAAGCGAGGCAGGCCATCGGGAAGAAAGATTTCTACGCTATCTACTGTTACGAACGATGGTGGTGATATTGAAAATTCTGAGAAAGAGATGGCTTCGATGAATGAAGATAATACGCATTCGAATATTGGTTCCAGATCGACAGACGAAATAGACCCAAGCTTTCCTATTCATTCCTTCGAAGAAGAGAAGAGGAGTGAAAGACCGTCTGGTCGAAAGTCTTCAGGTTTGGGTCTTCGGAAGAAAGATGCGGAGGAAGCAGGTGGACATCTGGACGAATCGAATGATGTCATGGCTGCAAACCCCAGCAATAATGCCGATAATGTTGAAGAGTTCATAATCAACGACACAATGGATGAGCTGACCACGAACTCATCTTCCCCTGTTAAACGAAGAAGGGGAAGACCAGTCAAAAGAAAATCGTCAGGCTTAAGTCCCGGAAAAGGAGACACCGAGGAAGCTGCAAAAGAGGACTTACCTAACGTTTCAGTGGTGATTCTCGAAGATGTTAAGATGAATGAGTTAACACCTAATCACAAATCCACTGACGAATTTGTTACCATCTCATCTTCATCAGTCAAGAGGAAAAGAGGAAGACCTGCAGGACGTAAGTCTTCTGGAATTGAGACTGAAAACGCGGAGGCTGAAGAATTATCATACGAGGTTTCATCAATCCCACGTGATGATGTTGAGGCTCAAGAAACTACTTCGAATGAAAACCTAAATGATGATTTGGATGATGGTTCGCCTGTACGACCAAGAAAGAGAGGTAGACCTGGTCGAAAGTTGTCTCAATTGAATCCCGAGAAGTCATCTGCCAATGAGGCTGCAGACAAAACCTCTGAAGACATCGATGCGAAAGAGACCTTAAACAACATTATCAATGGCTCTGGGAATGACATTCGATCCGCGAGATTAGCTGATATTGGTTCCTCGCCTGTGAAGAGAAAGAAGGGTAGACCTGCTAGCCGAAAGGCATCTGAACAGAGTCCCAAAAAGACGGTTGTCAAGGAAACTTTAGAAGGAACTCCAGATATTGCAGCGGAAAAAGCTGCAGATACTGGTATTATTGAGCCTCTTGCTGTTACACGGTTGATCGATGAGCCACCTCTTTCTATCAATTCATCACCTGAGAAGAGAAAGAGAGGTAGGCCTGGTAGTCGCAAAGCCTCTGAACTGGATCCTGAAAAAGCGGCCGCCAATGAAGCTGCAAGGGGAAATTTTAATGGCATCGTGACACAAGAGGCTGTAAATGCGGATTACAATGGGCCACCAAGTGTCAATTCTTCGCCAGAGAAGCGAAGACGAGGTAGACCTTCTAGTGGCAATTCTTCTGGTCTAAATCTCGCAAACAATAATGCTACTGATACTGTCAAAGCAACTTATAACGATGACGTTACAACTGTTGCCGATAAAGTTTTGAATGCGGATATCAATGAACCGGCGACTGAGACTAGCTTATCCGCCACTTCTTCACCAGAGAAGAGAAAGAGAGGCCGCGCCGCGCGCAGCGCTTCTGGCTTTGTTACCGGAAGTGCCAAAAAGGATAGCATATCGGGTGTTGATACTGCTAGCAAGAATATCCCGCCACAGATTGTTGACTCTGATGAGGAGGAGGACGAGCTACAAGATGAGTCGCCGCCTGCCAAAAAGGTCAAGCCAGACCCAAGAAAACGAGGTCGACCATCTGGAACCAAGATTTTGGGTGTCGGCATTGAAGAAAAAAAGACTGCCAAAGAAGATTTGACCAAGGAAATGAGTACTAGAATCGAGGGTAGTGAGAAGATTGAGGTGGATACACGGACGCATGATGGGCCATCTGCACCAGAGAGAAAAAGACGAGGTCGACCTGCTGCAACCAAAGCTAGGGGTATTAGTGACAGTGATTCGGAAACTTTAGAGAAAGAACAGCAAAAATCTGAGAAATTCGAGCTTCCTTGTGCTGAATCTGACGAGCCTGTCGAGGAAGAAGCCGACGAGCAAGAAGAACCGGTAATTGAGAAGAAGAAAAGAGGAAGACCATCCTTGCTCAAGAACAAAGGAAAACAGACTGCAAAAACTTTGGAGTCTTTGGATGAAGATATTATCACCACATCTACTATACGTAGTTCTAAAGGCAAAGTTTCCGGAGGTCAATTATCTACATCGTCAAACACATCATCCTCTTCACAACGACAAGATGCCTTCTTAGCCGAGATGAAAGCTATGAAACTTGTAAGTCTCCTCTTCCCACGTCCCTTTCCCTTCATTCAAATTAACAGACTAACCTCCATTCCATAGTCATCAATCCAAGCACGCAACGCCAATCTTAGAGTCGAAATCGCTCAAAAACGTGAGAAAACTCAAGAAATCACGCAAGGATTAGAGCAACCTGCTAAGGAAACGGTTAAGAGACATATCAAGTTGTTGCACGATTATAATGATATTAAGGATGTGGGACAGGGATTGCTGGGCATGATTGCGGATAATAGGGGCGTGAGGGTTGGGGAATTGTATGGGGAGTTTGGGGTGGATATTGCTGATTAGTTTGTTTGATGAGAAGTAGGTGAGAGGAAGTGGAGAGAAATTCTCGTACTGGGATGGTAGTCAGTAGAATAGAACCCGAATGAGGGGTATGGGATGGTGGGATGAGGATAAGAAGCGGGCTGCGGTGCTACTGGCGCTTTTGATTTATGATTTCTTCTTTATGATACCAATTTGTCTACGATTTGCTGGGGCATGGTGCTTCTTACTTAAGGGAGGGGGTATCAGAAGGGATTTGGGCAATAAAATTTCAAATCTTGTGATATGGAGAGGGAGATAAGTGGACGACGCTCTTAATACACATAACATAGATAGCTAGCTAGCTATAGTAGCTTCATCCACAAACTAGCAAACTCTTCATTGTCACAACCAACCATGCATGGTAAACGGATGATTGTAAGAACCATCACGGAAATGATTCAACTTTCCATCCTCGCCTCATTATTTATTATCCACTGACCCACCGACTCAAACCCCTCCTCAATCCACGTCCCCTCCTGATACAGCCCCCCTATCCTCCAACACGGTAACATAAATCATCATTTCATCATGGACACTAGTATCCATATCCATATCCAAAATTTCAGGATGCAAATGGCGAGAATATTTGGAGGAGAGTGATTTAAATGACGAACGCGATTTGAAGGATGAGGAGCGGGATTTGAGGGTTTTCCAGGGGGAGGGGGCGGGGAAACGCGTCAGGGAGATGGAGGTGGTGGGGCGGTGGGGGGAGGTGGTGAGGGGGGTGTTGATTATTTTGGAGAGTGGGGTGTGCGAGGTGAGGAGGGAGAGGAGGATCAGAGAGAGGAGGGATTCGAGGGAGTGCGTGAGGAGGGTTTGTGGGTTGGGGATTATTTGGGGATTTGGGGAGATGGGGATGAGGGATGAGAGGTTGAGGATACTGGTTGTGAGGATACTATAAATGTATAGAGATTAGATGATTGGATTATTGAATTGGATATTTTGGTAGGAAAGGGGGGGCACTCACGCGCAGCCGAGGAGATAAATGCATGATATTGCGTATTTTTGGCTACGGCTCAGATGTAGAGAACGTAGGATAGGTAGGGATAGTATGAAAAGAAGGAGGTGGAAGAATATATTCGTGACGGCGTGGGTTATTGAGAGAGCGGATCTGTTGATGCAGTGGCCATTTGTGATTTTCCGACTCCATATATAGGGAATTGGTGTACATTGGAAAATTGTTGCGGTGTCGAAAGCGATCATGGATAGGAATATTGATAGAGTGGTAATATGATAGATGGATTTGAGGTTGGGTTTCGGGAGGAAAGAGGTATAGAAGAGGAGTAGGGATATTTGGATTGTGGCTATGGTGGTTTGATAAATGATTTGGAGGATGTAGAGACACTAGTATACTTTAAGCAGTCATGTTGGAGCAAGAGGAGTGAAAGTAATTAGTATGGAGGTTATTCCCTACCATGGTAGCTTTTTGAGCCTTTTCAGGACGGAGAGACACGACATCATGGCCCAGTCCCCAAATAAAAATCCCTTATCAGCGTTTTGTTAGATTGGTCAATGGCTCCATGGAACGGGTGTACTCACCAACGCAGCCCATGATTTCATGAGCAATCACGAAGCTCTGTATATGCAGTGTCAATCAACCTGATATGCATACCTGTATATTCGCATCCAGAATACTCACAAGAGCAATCGAAATCCCTACATCCGCTTTGTTCAAACGCCCACGTTTCCATGCAACACGGAATGCGACAGCTAGCATGGCCATAAATAATAAGGGAATGGTGGTAGCCAGCCAAACTAGGCCGGAACCTGTTAGTTCGGACATGGCGTTGACCGGCATTTCAGATTTGTTCGAGAAGTATAAGGTTCGCAAACCATTTTCGAGGAAGATGAGAGGAGAGTAAGTATAAACAGACTTTAAGAGCAAAATTACAAGCAAACTTGCACGAGTAGGTGCGGATCATACTTCATGACCCTTCAAACTCCCTTGGATCGTGGTTCATTGTACTTCTTGAAGTCGCACAATCTGTTTTTGAGGTCATCATGACTTTGTTCGCTACGAGCCAGCTATTGGAATCTTGCCCCATTTGCTTGCGAAAAGTGTGAACAATACTATTGTTTTAAGTAAATCTTCGAAATCCCATAGAACGACAATCATGTACCAATTCTCAACACGGATATATTTCAGTGATTCCAAGGTCCAGGGGTATAATTCAAAAATTCGAAGCCGAGAGTGATAGAGATGTTGATGAACACCCCGGTCAATGGGACATATGGGGTGACCATAATGGTTCCGGCAATTCACGCAACTCTACTTGTCAAGTAGCGCAAGATCCATACCATCCGCAATTTCGGAAGAGAAAAATCTGTTATGTCATGAGTCCGTTCGACTTTGCGTTACCCATCTCGGAAGCAACGGCAGAATTCTGGTGTAGGGAAATCGAGGTAACACGACAATTGATTGTGCATAGCTGAGACAGAGATCTTGAATTCACGGAGTCTGGTGAAACGTCGAGAATTCTACAAACCAAAAGTCGTACATAGCTGCGGAAGCCCTAATTGTGACTTGATGTGACTCGAGGTTGCACCGTAGTGGGTTACATTTCACTCTAGACGAAGAGCTCGACAGCGCAAACTTGGAATACTGTTCTACGCAGGTCTTCGTAGATTGTCTTCGATTTGCAAATGCAGGGGCGGTTGTATCGTCAAATTGTATGATATAGTGATAGTGCTGGTGTAGTACGAAAAAGTAATGATATTGATGCTAGGAAAAGTAGGCTTAAGCTAACCCACTTTAGGTCTAGCTTGCAAAACGTCACGGACGACCACTCTCTCTTCCAGGATTGCTTCCTACAACTGTCGTCCCAATTCAATCTTTCTGCAACGTAATGTTGAATACATGCTTGAGAAAGTCCAGTAAAACAGCAGCGGCGTCACTCGCCAATAGGTATGCGGTGTCTTTAGTTCCAAGAAGCACCTAAGTCTCGGTCACCGTATCACGTCTGTCATAGCAATGAGACCACCTAATAATCATTTGCTGATACACATAATCTATGGCTACATGGGGGTCAGTGGTGGTAGATCATGGCATTTAAATGTTTGCAGTGATTCCTTCAAGTGAGGGTATGCTACGGGAAGGGAGCAATATTCCTCGCCCTGCTCAAAATGAAATCCCGCAGAGATCTTAAGTGTTTTAGACAAATTTCTAGCTTCAATTTTCCATATCTCACAAAGCTTTCGGATGCGAATTTGACGGCCTCTGGTCGAGATTATGAATGGTTCGAGTGGTTGAATGGACTCATTGACTTCTACTTCAAAAGGAGCTTCAAGCACTGAAGTAGAAACAGCTTACAGTTTGTTCCACCAAAGAGCATCAAGTTTGTATCACTACTTATTGATAATGCAAGTTCATCCCACTCACTCAGTTCCATTCACCCTACCTTTACTTTAATCATCTTCTTTCATCCTTCTTGGTCCAAGCTTAGTTTCCAACAAGCATCCATCAATTTTTCACAACATACTGAAAACAAATAACAATGGAAAAGCAAATGGATATAAACATTAGGGATAATACGAATAAGGAACTTTCTGAATCTCCCTCTCCCAAACCATCAAGTCCCATTTCACTTTCTCCCAAAGAATATCGAAGGTTTATTTGGAAGATTGATCTTCATGTTTTGCCAGCCTTATTTGCTCTTTGGCTAGTTGCCTTCCTTGATCGCGGTAACATCGGAAGCGCCAACATCTTCGGTATCCAAAAGGATCTTCATATGCAAGGGAATGATTTCAATATAGCTCTTCTCATCATCGTCGTAGTTCTTATCGCTTTCGAGATTCCATGTAATGCGTTACTCAGATTTAGCTCACCACAGATCATTCTTGCTGGGGAAATTTTTCTTCTCGGTTTGTGAAAGCTTCCGAACTATATCTTAGCTAGAACTGACATTGCATATGAATCACGGGTATTGGCGAGGGACTCGTCACAAATGTTGTAGGATTCAATGCCATGCGTTTCTTCGTGGGTCTATTTGAAGCGGGACTTATACCAGGTATTGCCAACAAGTCAAAGAGATGAATTCATACACTTACACAATTACAGCAAGTGTTTACATTTTGAGTCAGTATTATCCTCAGTATGAAATGTAATAGAGATTAGGCATGTTGATGGTTGGTAATGCCCTTGGTAGCGCATTTGCCGGATTTCTTGCATTTGCTATTGCTAGTATAAATAGTGGCAATGGTTATCATGGGTGGAGATGGATCTTCATCGTCGAAGGATGTATTACTGCTGCAGTGGCAATTCTTGTTTACCCATTTATTCCGGCTTGGCCACATCAAGCAAAATGGTTGTCTGATAATGAAAGGGCTTTACTCGCCGATATCATTAAGAAAGAAGGGCTTCTTGGACCGACGGATGAGAAGCTAGATCGACACGGGCTCATCAGTATTCTCAAAGATTGGAAGATTTACATGTGGTGAATACCTCAATTCCTCAGCTATTCTATGCTAATCGAGTGCAGTGGTATAATTTTCGGATGTACAACGATCACGCTTTATAGCGTCACGATATTTACTCCAACGATTATATCTGGCATGGCTCCTCATCAAGATCCTCGCCACATGCAGGTTCTGTGCATTCCCGTCTTTGCCGTCGCAGCAATATCTGCACTGGTATCCTCATTCTTATCCGATCATTTTAAACATCGAACGGCATTCGCTCTTTTTGGATATGGCATGATTATATTTGATGCCGTTATACTACTAAATCAGAAACATGTCAACGTACCTACCAAGTGGGGGCTGTATATCTCCTGGCCTGTGGGATATAAGTTGCTCTACCTATGTTATGGACTATTTTGACAAGTAATATTGCTGGAACATGCGAGATTGGTGTTGCTACAGCGATTCAAGTCAGCATTGGCAATTTGGGTGGTATAGCTTCAACACTTTGTTTTACAAGTACTAAAACACCGTTGTTCGTCTTGGGATATACAACCATTTTGTAATTACTTGTTGTGCTGCTGGGCTTATATCTATTTACACATTTTTCTTGTGGATAGAGAATAGGTCTAGAGCAGCTGGTAAAAGGGATTATTTATTGGAGAGAGGTGATGTCTAAAAGCTTGGCGATAGTCATCCTGCTTTTAGATATACCTATTAGTTGCTTGCAGGAGCTTGGACTAATCGTCACTATCAGGATGGTAGGCGATATAGAGGAAGAGTTCCACGGAATCACAGTTTTTGGAAGTCCTAGTTACGTAGCTTAGGGATAATTAAGTTAACTTAGTAGTCATACCATTTTGAAGCATTCCTTACTTCTTCTTTTAGGATGCATGGCGGCATGAGTTGAAGAATCTTGTTAAAACATTATTTTGAATTTAATACTCGAAATTTCCATGTCACACATAGGTTACACTTCGGAAAGTTACTGAACCATTTGGGTTTCGGTTTCGTATTTCAGTTCCGAAGTTACCTAACATACTTAATGCAGTGTACCCTTCGGAACTATCTGAACTATTTTCAAGGCTTTTAATTCGATCGTCATTGCTTATCATTGTAAAGATTCGATACATTTCTTCTGGTGTTCTATCTTCTCTTAGCTACTATGGCTTTGTGCTGCAGCGGGATCTTTAGTGTTGTTCTGTCTCTGATACTATATCACCGCTCTGCTACCCTCTCTTTTGAATATTACGATGTTATCCCCAGCCAGTGTCCGAGTTACTGAACCTTCAAATTGTTACCATATGGTTCATATGCAATAGTTCGTGTTTCATTTACCCAACTGTTTCTACTAAGTCGCCAACTTGACTCTCCCCCTTATCATCGAATTTTCACCGATAATACCGAACGTTACAACTACCCTCTTTCGCCCTTCCCCCTCACTTCCTCAATATCCGCATTCAAAATATAAAAACACTCCCAACTCCAGTTTTCCATCATGTCCAACTCCACCTCAGCCCAGTCCGTCCCCGAACCAAGCGAGCCCCTCAATATCGCCATAATCGGGGCAGGTCTGACTGGTCTCACGCTCGCCCTTTCTATTTCCGCCCTCCCACCTCACAAGCGATCTCACCTCCGCTACACAATCTACGAATCTCACCATAGCTACTCCGAAATAGGAGCCGGGATTGGATTTGGCGCAAGTGGCCACCGGATCATGAAACTACTCCATCCCGATTTCTGGGAAAGTTATAAAGCTATTGCCAATTGGGGCGATGATGATGTATGGTGGGATTTTGTAGTCGGTGATCGAGTTGGTAGTTCACAGGAAAAACATGGAAAAGATGGAGAATGGGAAGGAAGGAGAATAGCACAGGTAAGAATGAAAGAGGGAAGAGAGGGTCAAAGTACCGCGCATAGAAGATCCTTGATGGATGTTCTTATCAAGCTCCTTCCTTCTTCTGCTGATGTGAGGTTTGGGAAACGTTTGATCGGAATTACTTCTTCTCTAACTGCCAATCCCGACATTTCCAATTCTAAAGTCACACTACAATTCAAAGACGGCACAACATCAACCGCAGACCTAGTAATCGGCGCCGACGGCGTCAAATCCCTATGTAGGGATATAGTACTCACACCCACCAACAATGCAGACGAGTTAAAAGCACGTTTTACGGGGAAAATAGCATATAGGGGTTTAATACCAATGGAAGAGGCCAAGGCAAGTATAGGGGAGAAAGCCGGACAGAGGATATTTTACCTGGGACATGGGGGACATGTGGTTTCTTTTCCGGTGGAGGGTGGGAAGAGTATGAATATTGTTGCTTTTGCGAATAGGGAGGAGGGGGTTTGGGAGGGGAGTTGGGTGAGGGAGAATGTGAGTGAGGAGTTGGGGAGGGATTATTTGGATGGGAGGTGGGGGAGGGATGTCGAGGGGATTATGAGGGTGAGTGAGTGGTTTCTTGAACGCTAGATTTTATTTCAAGCATTTTCTTTTATTTGGTCCTTTCATGTTATTGTTATTGTTTTTCTCGCTTTTATGGAGTCTTTTTAACCATCGAATTATTTGGCTAAGTTTTGAATAACCATCTCCATCTCATGTCATTCATCCAAAATTTAATTTCTACTTCCCATTTCCATTTTCATACGTTCTCCATCCCCTATGTCCTTTTCCCCTTAATATCCTTTCTTCCACTTCCTTCCAAACCCAAACTACGTTCACTAACACATCCTCTCTTAGCTCATTAAATCCCCCTCCTACTGGGCAACATTTTACCACCCCACAGCACCCACCTTCCATCATCCAAGTCTTCCTATCCTCCTAATCGGCGATGCTGCACACACTACTGCGCCGCATTTTGGGCAGGGTGCTGGTCTTGGTAGTATGTATTCTCTTTCTCTCTCTCACTTATCCATCTTTTTTTCTTAATAGTTTTGTTAGGTATTTGTTGAGGATGGATTTGTGTTTTGAATCTGAGATTGTGATTTGAGTGTGCAATATTATTATTAAGCTAATTTGTTATCTAATCCATTAGTCGAAGACGTATATATACTCACCACGCTTCTTTCCCACCTTCCCTCTACCTCCCCCCCCTCTTCCTCCTCCACCCCAACCCCAACCCAGCCCCCCTCACCCTCCCTCCATCCCCCATCATCCTCCCACCCCCCAAACCTCCACGCCCTCTTCACAGCCTACACACAAACCCGACAACCGCGCGCCACCACCGCCGTAAGCACCTGCAACCACTACGGCCGCATACTCGACATGGAAGATCCAATCATCTCAGACAATCTCTCACTTATCGAGGAGAAAGTACGTAGGATCGCGGATACGATTTGGGGGTATGATGAAATTGCGGAAGGGGAGCGGGGTGTGCGGATTATGAGGGGGGGGATTGTTGGTGCAGGGGGAGGGGATGGTGGGTGAGTTGCTAAGGGGGAGGGGATGGTTTGAGTGGGGTGAGTGGTTGAGAGAGAGAGGTTGTGATGGTAAGGGGATGCATACTGTAGTGAATTAGGCTTTATAATTCAACTCAAAGGAAGAACGGCCACATACGACCATAGACTGAAGAGAATTGGGCATCCCGTCCGCTCTGCCATACACAAGCTTCAGATCGGTGGATTAGTAGTTGGGTGGGTGACCACCAGCGAATCCCCACTGTTGTATGTTTTTTTTCTTCCTCCTTTTTTGCCTCACTTTGAGGCTTGAGGTTGATTCTTGTATGTGTGATGAGGTGGAATAAGATGGGATGACGCGAGGTGAAAGGCTATATATAGATGAAGAGGAAGTGATCAAGAGGAGTTGAAAGAGATGAAACAGATAGATGTATGGTTCAGTGGCACAATCATTTTTCTTGCCTCACTACCTTATCAGACAATTATCTCATGTCTCTCTGGACGGTCCTTTCATTAAATAATGCCGCAACCATCGCCGAATCCATCGCGAATCTCCTAGATACTCTTGCTAATCTATATCTTCAAAAACTCACTCCCCTTTAAATCCTCAAATTCCTCTCCATCCCTAGCATCCACCCCCAGGGCCACCACCCTATCAACCTCCTCCCCCACCTCCACCTCCCCATTCAACAAATCAAAATACCCACTCCCCACCCCCTCCCCCCCCAACAACCTAACCGCCACCTCCGCCACATCCCCCCTCGTAACCTTCCCCTCCCCCCTCGTTTTCCCCAAAACCACCCTTCCCATCTCCTCCCCATCACTCAACGTCCCCGGCCTCAAATCAATCCACGTCCAATCCTTCCTCTCCCCCCCCTCCACAACCAACGCCTGATCCGCCTTTAACTTCGCTTGGAAATAATCCGGTAGAATCTCCGTATTGACTTTTTGTACATATTTCCAATCGTCGTCGCTCCACCACGGTGCGCGCGAACGGCGGCATATGAGGGCGGAGATGAGGAGGAATTTGGTTATGGAGGGCGCGGAGAGACAGGCGCGCATGAAGTGGATGCAGGCGTTTTGATCGATGGCGTAGGTGCGGTGTTTGCCGCCTTTGCCACCAGCTCCTATTATTTCCTATATCAGCATTTTATTTTATTCATCCCTAACCACAATATTACTCCCTCCCATCTCCCCCAGAAGAAAAAAAACCCCCCAAAAACCAAAAAAAAAAAAAAAAAACACACCAGCACACCAAACCACCCAATCCGGCCTCACCCCCTCCAAAATCCCCTTCGCATCACCCACACTCTTCACATCCTCCAAACTCTTTACCAATACCTCAACATCTCCAATCCGATCCCCAGTACTTCCAATTTCCGAGGCTTTTCCCGCAGCAGCAAGAACATCCTCTTTGTGATCCGGGTTTCGGATCATGGAAATCAGGGTCCAGGAACGGGCGAGGATTTTGGGCGTCATGAGCAGGGAAACCTTGCCGTGGCCGCCGAGGAGGAGGATTCGGGGGGTGGGGGTGGGGGTCATGGTTTGTTTTTGATGGGGGGATGGATAGATTTATTTGGTTGGTAGGTAGGTAGGTTGACGTTAGATATTGATTGATTATTGAGATTATTTTGAAGGATAATGTTTTGTATACTTATCTAGATAAAAATAAAACTAGCACCCCGAGTTGATATAACTGTTTGTTTGTTTGTTTGTTTGTTTGTCTGTTTTTGTTCTTGTTCCTTTGTGATTGTAAGATGTGGATGCGGGGTAGGTAGGGCTGATAAATAAAAGGTTGTGATTACATCATACTACTTTTCTTTATATCAATATATCTTCCTATATCAAGAAGAATTGTTAAACACCTAGGTACCTACCCTACCTAGCTAGGGGTATTCGACGATGATACTTGGGGAGGAATATTACTAGATACTAGATAGATAGTTTGACTAGTAAGTAGAAAGGTCGATCGATCAATCAGTACTCCGTATAACTGGTATAACTACACGTAAAACATCACACTGTTCATTCACAAAACACAGAGTATGAATCAGGATGCAAAAAGTTTAATGTGATGATAAATGTTTTATTGAATATTTATTCATTCCTATTTACAAAATAAAGTGTGTGTATAAAATAATCGGGGTTTCGCATCCATAACATCCATCCAACCATGGAAAGATGACAGAAAATCGAAGCCGTCTCATCGTCTTTTATTCCGATCGATCACGGGTTCCCGATAGGCTTTCTTCCAATTCCTCTCAAAACTCCGAAAGAAGGGGTATATCTCATCTAAAATAAAACACTCTTCTACCAGAGAGAGGAAAGAGAAAGCCTGACAGTTCAAGAATAGAAAATAGCTATAAAGTTTTTGCTTTTGCAATAGATCTATGCAGAGAGCATATATGGGTCATTAGTGCCAGTCTTGCCAGCCATAAGTAATCCCAATTCTCGCATACGTTCTGCACCTTTACCAGGTTGTGGTCTACGTTCTGGTTGAGCTTTGCGTGCACGATTGGCGCAATGCTTTTGATAAAATTTCTCCTTTCGTCGTTGTCGCTTTTGCTCCAGACCTTTGACAATATCAATTGCTCCTCGTAATGGTCCATCACCATCATCCTTTGCAGCGATTTCATTTGCTGCAGCAATACGATTTGCAGTATATTGACGACAGAAAGCATTTGGAGTTCGAGGAAGAGACTTGGTATGAGTCAAACCTGGTCTCGATCCTAAAGGTGCAAACCTAATTGCTTTACTTCCGATGATTGAAGGTGAAGCTGGAGGAGAATCAATAGCACGTGCCGGTGGTGGAGAACGTGGCCGATCTGGAGATTCATCACCAAACAACTTGCGTAATGGAGGCGATTGAAGACGTTTCTTTGGCGGTGGTGGTGACTGGAGACGTTTCTTAGGTGGCGGTGATCGAAGACGTTGCTTCGGAGGTGGAGAGCGAAGACGTTGTTTTGGTGGAGGAGAATGTAATCTTCTTGGAGAATGACCAGGAGATCTACGAGATCTGGCACGACGACGATCTGAATCAGAATCTTCAAATTTTCCTTGCATCCAAACATGTTCGTCACTCTCAATTGTTTTCGCAACATCATCAATCTCGTCTTCTTCATCCTCGGGATCAGAGGTTGGGAAAGATGGATCAATATCTTGAGGGGTAGCGATGTGTCTGGCATATTTTCTGGCTTCCATACAAGAAACATAAGCATCTTCAAGAGGACGATCCTCATCAAGTGTTCCGCAAACAAAATCGGTACTATCAGGGAGATCTGGGGTTCCTGGGCGAATCTTGATGCTGCGAGGCTTTCTCGGTCTTCTCTTGCCCCTAGACAATTCTCTTATAGGAGCCGTATCGTTAAGGGATTCGATTGATGATGCGGAAGCAGTTCGGTTTGCGGAAGCACGATAAGTGCTAGCTTCGGCATTTGGAATTGGAAATCGTGCTTGTTCCAATTTATTTGGTGTCCAGAAATTAAAGTCACCTTCAGTATCATCCTCGTCATCAGAATCGGCGAAACCAGCCTCATTATCTGTCTCATTTCCATCCGTATCATCGTCTTCAGAGTAAACACGATCAGTCTCATCATCCTCGAAGTCATCTTGGTCGTCATCAGAGCCATCTTCATTATCGGAGTCGTTTCCATCATCGAAATCTTCATCATCTTCCTCCAAAGCTTCTTCTTCGGCTTCCGACCCAAGTCTACGGATTCTAATCTCCTTTGCAAGGGTGTCATTGATGGTAATTTTTGCCTTTGGGATCTCTTCATCTTTGCGAATCCAGTCGTCCTCCTCTGGGCCTTCGCTGCAGAATTCGTGAAATCGGGCAGCCTCAGATTGCAAATCTTTCTCCTCAGCAATGACATACTTTGGCTTGCATCTTATCGCAACCGGACTTTGAGATGCACGTCTTACGGTTCCTGTGGATTCGCGATGAGGGCGAGTAGAAGATGTTGCAGCAGGTCTAGGCTTTCTTGAAGTAGATGGTGACCGACTTGAGACGCGTTTTCGCGATGGAGTATCTGGCAGAGCGAGTTTCAAAGAGGATGCCTTTTCGGTGGGCTCCACGTTCTCTACAGGCTTTTCCACATGTTTTTCTGTAGGCTTAGAAGGACACGCAAATTTAATGGTACATTTGCGTTTTGGAGCCTCAACTACAGGAGCTACAGGCTCAAGGGGTTTCGCGACGGCAACTACCCCTGTCTTAGGAGCGGGGTCCTTTCGTGCACCACAAGCGAAGCTGATACAACGCTTCTTGGGAGCAGCCTCAAGAGGTACAACTGGTGCTGCTTTTGGTGAAACGTTAAGTATTTCCGTGTGAACTGCAATGATTGGATCAGCCGCTTCATGAGGTACGACTGAAGTAGATGGAGGATATGTCGGTTTTCGACTCATCGAATAATAAGATGTATTTGGAAATGGTGGACTGGGTGTATTGGTGCGAGCAGGACTTGTGAAGCCTCCATCGCTGGTAAGTTCGGCGGTAGATGCTAAACTTGCTGTGCTCATTAAGGATCGGCGGCGCATTAAGTCGGTTGTAATATGCATCTCAGGTTTTTGTGTCTCGAGTTCCGGGCTCTTCAAACCTTTTGCAAGAAGAGAAATCGCGCGATCATTTTGAGGACGAATAGGAGCCTTTGTAAATTCGTTTAATTGTAATTCAGGAGGCTCATCGACGTCTGCGGATATTATTTCTTCGTCGCCAGTTGCAGACATATTTGAAGTGGATGCCGCCTGTGGACGCCATGTTGACATATCTTGCCCCTCCATGGTATGGTTCCGATCGTGATTGAGATTCATTGTGAATGTATAATTAGGTAGATAAAATAAGTAGGATCGACGGTTGGTATATGGTCGATTAGAAAAGGGTTGTTATATGAAAATCGGAATGTGGTTTCCGAATTGAAGAAAGAGGTCGTGGTTTGTGGTTTGAAGATTCGAAATGGAATGAAGTGAAACAATCGAGTACTCCTCAAAAGCCTCGACGTATTGGTAATTGGTAAAGGGTAGAAATGCAACAAATGTAGAGTTTCGAGACGAAAAGAAGTAGTTCGTCGTCAGATGCCTTTCCAAAGAAAAGCAAGGGCCGAGGAGGACCGTTGAATTAAAGCGTCCCTAAGGACCGTATTGCTATAATTGTAGAGAAAACATCATGTTCAAAAAAGAGGTTTATCCAGGTTACTGCGAAGAAAGCAATAAAAGGAAAAGAAAAAGTGGTATCTTCCTCTAATCGAAGGATTATTGTTGGTAGAAGAGAAAAGTGGTGATGTGTATAATAAAGTTGGTTTCCACTCTGGATTTGTTTCGTCAAGGTCTTCTCTTTGGTCGATACAAACAGGTATAAGAGAAAAAAGTACGGTGTATTTTTGGTGGTTGTTTGTTATGGGGGTTGTTGGGTAGGTAGTGCTGGGCGGTGCTGGGTGGTGCTGGGTGGTGCTGGGTGGTGCTGGGTGGTGTTGCGGTGCTGGGGGTGCTGGGGGTGCTGCGGATTTATAAAATGACGTTCATTTAAGGGCTGAGATGAACTTTTTCAGGGCTGATCTTTCCACATAAATTGAATAATCAAATCTTCCGAATTTGTTTTAAAGTAGTACCAGCTTGGCGGGATAAGTACCGTTTCGGAAAACACGACAAGAATCAAAGAACCAAGTATTAATAAAAGAGACCTGAATTCTTGAGAGGCTCTTTTCTATGCCGTGAAAGTCTGATGTGGTAAGGGTGTGAAAGGGTGTAAGGGTTAAGAGAGGAGAGGAGAGTTGTCGTTGGTTGGTAAATAATGCAGATGGATGAAAGAGGTTGTAAAGTAGGAAGTGAGTTAAAGTAGGTAGTAAGTGGGTAGATATGCAGTTCCAAATAGAGGTGGATAAATAATGAACACTAAGATGGGTACAGAATAGTGTAACGGATGTGGAAAGCTTGCTTTTTCTTTTTTTTTCTTTTTTTCTTTCAAAGAAAGTGGGTTGGAATTTTTTGGTGGCTGTGGATTTGTGGATGGTGGATGGTGAATGGTGGATGGTGAATGGTGGATGGTGAATGGTGGATGGTGAATGGTGGATGGTGAATGGTGGATGGTGGATGGTGGATGGTGGTAATTTGTACTGGTACTTGTGCTTGTACTTGTACTTGTACTTGTACTTGTATGTACTTGTACTTGTGGTTCCGGTTGTGGATGTTATTTTATTTGATGGGTGGGGGTTTTCTTGGTGTGATGCTGTCTGACTACGGCTGACTTTTTCAATCCCTTATTAGTACTATTAGTACTATTAGTACTATTAGTACTATTAGTACGGTAATCTCTCTCTTGTGAGTCTTGTCCGGTAAATGGTAAATTCAGACTTTTGTTAGGACGGATTTATTTTGATGGTGGGTTTCGACCTTTTTCTCTTTTCTCTTTGCTCTTTTCTCTTTTCTCTTTCGAGGCGAAGCGAATTAATCTGAGTGATATTTTGATATTTTCCAGGAGGTAAATGGAAATAGAATATTCAATATTCGAAGGCGATATAGGATATAAAGGACAAAGGATATGGAATGTGGGTTTAGTAACACACCAAAAAATGATTTATGTTTTACTTCCTTGTCCATAGAAGAATTGAGAAAGAGGTGAAGCATGCGAATGACTGACTGATTATGAACAAATGACTTGAATGGATAGATGGTGTGTTGTTTTATCATGTTATTATTAGTAGTTAGTATCTTAGTAACTTAGTAGTGTGGTGATTTGAATTTCAATGGTTTCAAAACTTGAAAAAAAGAAAGGATAAGGATCATACTGGTATTGGTAGAGAATGACCTTTTTTGGATACAACAAATCATTTTGAATTTTTATTAATCCGCCGCCATTCTCGCAGAAATCGCACTTTCTAACAAGAAAAACTTTCTTTCATCAAAGATCCATGAAACTCCGATAATCGTCCCAAGAATGATATCGCGATATCGCAAGCAACCAAAAGTACTCATTCTTGCCACTCATTGTATTCCATAGTAACAGGACAACTACCATATCATACTCCCGCTCAAAAATCCCGCGTTCTTTGTCCTTCCTCTTTCTCTCCTAACTCCCCCATCTCTATTTTGATGGTGCAGCTCAGCAGCTGCCATGTAAATCGAGAAGTGGATCCCACGATAGAACTGTCACTCTATTCTAGTCAACCCATGAATGCCAATGCCAACAACTCTTCACGAGCAACAGGGGAAAGAAATTCAAAACATTCCTTGCCCAAAACTATTGTATGCTAAACACCAAAATCTCATTTACTTTTCGATAGGTTCATACAGAGGTATCAGCCAAGCAAGACCATCCTACTGCACGCCCGTTGACTCAACCGTCCTACAGGAAAGATACAGAAAAGATGTACATACATTATGTAGCTAATTCAAATATGTACAGCGAAGTCAAAAAATGAAATTTCCCACCCGCTCTTGGGGACGGCCTGAACTCGGGGAGATTGAAATATTATCGTTGGAAATCTCACGATAATTTTGGCGATTCGTTGATAGGAGTTTATTGGATCCATCTTCAATTTCCCCATCGTCAATTTCCCCCCATCGCCCTATCCCATGGTTTCTTTATTATCTCAAAGTCATAACATGGACAAATATCTATTGATTTGCTTTCCTTTGTTCTCAGATCGAATCTTGGTGTCACATTCAAATTTCAAACTCATTCCTCATTCCCATGACTTGGATTACAGATTATTCATCAATCCATCACCCATTTTCATCTTGTCCTTCGATTCCAATGCATCTAACAATTACAATCACAATCTTGGAGTCTATTCCCAAATCACACAATTGGTTCCTGTTATGGCTTTAATATCATTAATGGCCTACCAGATGAAGAATATCTATCGTGAGATATTATAAATATCAGTTCATCACAATTGAACAAAGCCAGACGCGGCAAAATCAAAATATTACAGAGCCAACATCACGGATTCGTGCATCCTCTAACCACAACCTTAGCTGCAGGACTCCACCTACCTTTCAAACGACCTCTCGCAGCAGTGCAGGTATCCATCCATGTATATATACGGGGACTCTTCTCTATGAAACGCTACCTACCAACCTCCTCCATGAAATCCTTCTCCTCGACTATTATGCGACGTGGGGGATGTGGATTCAAAATTCTTGGCCGTCATATCCATCTGATGATACACATACTCCACTAGTGAACTACTCTACAGAGTGCCAAACTTTATATTTTACTTGGAATCGTGTCAAAAGTACTCGTCATTTTGCATTTAGGTATAAAGGGTCTACAAGAAACGTGCGGAAAAGTATATCTTGCATTGCGCAAGTCATGTCACACAAGTCACATTCTCCATGGCTCATGTCATTTCATATAACCTGTATCAGATCAAATAGGCTCGTGATACCTTCACCTGGCGAAATCCCACCTTAACCATCAAGTTATTTTGGTGGAAAGGATGGGAGGTCCTCACTGACGACATCATATTTCTATACACCAATAGGATACCAGTTAATTAATGAAAGGTTCAACCATGTTGCCGAAGTAATACCTCAATCGGATTGAAAAGGATGAACTAATGGTAATCCTAACATTTTACTACTCCGTAGGACTTTGACCGCTGGAAATTGGAATCCATAAAGTACCCCACATTCATTGGAAGGGTTTACCCCTCCCTGAGTGAGCAAAGGCTTTAAATGCAGAAACGTGTCGGATTTCCATATCTGCCATTCCAAATATAGAAGAACAATTGGATGGAAATAAGAAAAGATGTGATACTCGAACCTGCATTGACAAGCTGACAAAAGATATCTGTACAACTTTCTCCTACATATACGATCATATTTCTTCATTCATTTTCTTCTCACCGCTGCATTGATGATGCTGGCATAAGATTGATTAATCGTCTTGGTGTTTTTGTGCAATGAGCTGGCTCACCTCCCAAGTGGCGAAAATGATTGAAGATTGATTCTCCTTACAGAGAGAAGAAAAGGAGGAAGCCGAGTAAGTAAGCTCTTACTGTACCTACTAAAATCATATGACAGTTCATCATACTTCTTACCTATACCAACTATACCCAACATCCACCAGTTCTTCATCAGCCTCAAAATCTAATCCAAATCATACAAACATACGTACATACGGAGTACACCGCTTTCTACCCCTTGAGTAGTTGCAACTTTCTAGGGGATAAGATCTTCTTCTCATACCAAACTTGCCAACCAACTTCACCGCCCTATGAATCCTGCAAACAACAAGGCCAAAAATAGGCCAAACTCACGATCGCATCTGAATCAAAATCAGCCTGTGAACCTCCTTGAAAGGATGTGCAAAGCTCATCCAAGAAACCGTGCAAAACCTTCCAACAACAAATTACAACATTATTGCGATACGATCTTCATGTTCGTAATTTAATATCCCGTGGTGATCCATTTTATGTCTTTGAATACCTAGGTATGGATGAACTGTTTTGTATTCCGGAAGAGAATGGAGTTAATGGATCGAGGAATAATGAACCCTTCTAAGGACTTGGCGGAAACAGATTGTAGGTAAAGTAAAATATCAAGATCGTACGGAGTTAAATGCTTGATGATTTAACGGTGAAGCATGGCATAAATTGGCATAAACAATGTGCGCAGATATGCTGTGCCACATTCGCCGAGAAACTTAACTGCGCCTTTGCTTGTACAACAGAATTCTTGTACAACAAACTTCAATTACAGCACTCACAGAGATCTACACACACACTTCCCTTTTCGGCGCGCTCTTCATCCGATCGGCCCATTAACGGGACTAACGGGACTCGGGACCCCCATCAAAAATCAAATTGGGGCTTGTCAACTCCGTCGTCTGTTCCTTAGCCTGCCCATCCAAATTTGATTTTGGGGGTTTAACCATTTACTAGGTAGGGGACTCAAATATGAGGGATTAATTTTGACCAGTGGAATTTTCAAGGATGGTTGTTTTTGTGTGCTGAGTTTGTACTCCATAGTGATTAGTGATTAGACTCAGAGAGCTTAGAGAGAATGGTGTAACCGTGTAAGTGGTTTGAGTGGTGCGCCGTAATTCCGCTTTTGTGCATTGCCATAATGTTGGTGGCTTGTCAAGTAAGTTGTTTCTGAGGTAAGTCCGTGGTTTGACCGG
Source organism: Stromatinia cepivora (assembly GCA_014898415.1). Lineage (NCBI taxonomy): Eukaryota > Fungi > Ascomycota > Leotiomycetes > Helotiales > Sclerotiniaceae > Stromatinia > Stromatinia cepivora. The sequence continues at coordinate 2,910,494 of RCTD01000001.1, read as the reverse complement.
ATTGGGTGTTTGGGTGGGGATGGAATGGCGGTTTTCGGGATACCTAGGTGGGATCGGATGGTTTGGAATTTGGAATGGATGGATGGATGATGGATAATTAATCAGCATGCTACACGTGATAGCTTGATGAGATAAATTCATGATTTCGCGGCACGTGAGGTAAGGCAAGATTTGAAAATAATTCCTTCTCAAATCGGTCGGAAATATCTCGTGAATGTAAATTAAGAAATTATCATCTCATCAGATAAGAAAAAACTCCCAATTTCCACTTTCCTTGAAATGTCTTCACGTGACCTCCAATCAAGCTAAAGAAAATAGTTAGCGAAAGCCATCCGACATCAACCAGCAAGCTCCCATCAACCCCTCATAAAACCAACGTCAAGCCTCCAATTGATACCTCCACCCATCATGAACTCCATGCGTTTTGCTCGCACCGCTCTGCGGGTTCGTCCTACGGCTTTGAAAGCCCCGGTCATGCGCCGAGGGTATGCTGAGGCTGTTGCGGATAAGGTCGGGAGTTCCCGTTTTTGGGTTTTGAGTTGGATATCTTGGATTGGGGAGAATTATTGTGCTGATTTTTGTCTGTGCTGTAGATTAAGTTGAGCTTGGCTTTGCCTCATCAGGTATGTATGGATTTGTTAGGGTTGGGGAGAGGGGGCGGGGAGATGATGGGGTGGTGGGTGGGTTGGGTAGATGGGGAGGAGAGGAGGGACTTCGAGGAGAGATGGCAGATGGGGAGATGGGAAGAGTTTGACTAACAAATAAATTCGCAGTCCGTCTACAAGTCCCAAGATGTCGTCCAAGTCAACATCCCCGCCGAATCCGGTGAAATGGGTATCCTCGCCAACCACGTCCCATCGATCGAACAATTGAAGCCAGGTCTCGTTGAGGTTATTGAGGAGAGTGGTGGAAGCAAGCAATTCTTCCGTACGTCATACAGCCATCTTGGAAATATTTATAAAATGGGAGAAAGTCAAGAGGCTAATAGGATATTGAAACAGTTTCCGGAGGATTCGCAGTCGTTCAACCAAACTCTTCATTAAGCATTAATGCGGTAGAGGGATTCCCATTGGAGGATTTCAGTGCAGAAGCAGTTAGGTCACAAATTGCTGAGGCTCAGAAGATTGTTGGAGGAAGTGGAAGTGAGCAAGATATTGCTGAGGCTAAGATTGAGTTGGAGGTGAGTTTTGATATTCAGATATTGGATACGGATAGGGCGAGGACTAATGATATATATCTAGGTTTTGGAGACCTTGCAAGCACATCTCAAGTAGAGGAATTACTCTACCCTGGTGATGGTTAGATGATAGAGACCTGCACAATGTACATCAGTGAATTATTTTTTTATTGTTTTGTGTGAAAACGAGCATTATAGCTTTCTCAATGGACAAGCCTGGTCAATTTTATACCCTCATCAATTAAGTTTTTCAGTGGGATTTTTGCTACTGGTTAATGTGCTGAATGATTGAGGGGAAAACGATATTGTAAATTTTGACAAGATAGCTATGCACGCTGTGAGCACTAGGTAGGTATGGTCGTTGGCCGTTCCTACCCTTTTGAGAGTTGAGTTCTTATCCATGAGACTGACTAGCTTCAAATAAAGTCCCCAATCTTTATATTCTTTTTCAATCTCATTCTCACTATCATCTTCATTTTCCTATTAGGGTTATCCTCTTTATTGCTCCTCCAACATTTATCAGGCGCAGTGCCTGTGTGTATTCAGTCGTTACATTCATCCTTATATGTCAATCTCAGCCCCGGATTTAATGTATCCTTAAGTGCCATGAACTATCCCTGGCGATCAGCTGCAACTCGAAATATACATGCCGATTCTGCGGCTTCCACTTCATCATTACCTAGTGATCGTCCTAATAATCTTCCCATAACCGTGGGAACTGTCGCTTCTCGTATCTTATTCCTTCAAAAGCTTGCGGGCAATCAAAAAAATAAATCACCACCAAAAACACCCTCTCGATTTCCACAAATACGATCGACATCAAGAACAAGACGAGAGAGGAGTAATAAATCACCTCATCGATCACGATCACCTCCTCAACTAAGACCACCATTGAACAGAAGACGAGAAAACTCTCGCTCTAGCTTTGGTCGTCGACCAACCAATATTTTCGGAACCCCAGCTTCCAGAAATTCACAGCCAAATGAAAAACCTCAAACTGGGACAAATCATTCTTTCTTAGGCTTGCAAACACCGAGATCGAATCATGATGAGGGACATGCTAGAGCTGGGTATAAAGGTACACCACGGGCTGATGGGGTTGGACCTTCACCGAGTAGTTTGCCTGGTATGGTTCGAGAAGACGCTCTTGCTAGTGGTTGGGCTTCTGTCGCTGAAACGTTGAAGACGTCGAGTAGAAGTCGGAATCAAAAGGTTACTGGCCATAAAGTAGATATTGACAAGGGTATTCAGCGGTTAGAGGACAATTACATCTCGACACAATCACCATCGAATCCTCAAGTATCTCACAAACAAAATCAGGTATCAAATCATCATCGCCAAAAAGAAAAGACACGCCAAGATGAGATGACCAATTCTGAAGTATCTATACGCACAACATCCACACTTCGACGGCAAAGTGTTCGAGATTTATTTGATACTTATTGTATTGAAAGACCTCCTGGACTCGCATCTTCCGAAGTGGTGCGTGAAGAAATCCATAAACCTCAAAGGCATCGAGTCTGTCATCTCTGTATGTGGATCCATGATAAGAATGAAAATACATGTTGGAAATGTGGACATCGATTATGCAAAGCTTGTGATAGACTTTTACCTTTTTCAAATGAAGGCAAAGATACAAGCTTTGATCAAGATCAAATCTTTTCTACCAATCGACAAGCACCATCAAAACCAGCTCCGCTTATAACAACACCTAGACCAGCAAAGGAGCAGATCACAAAACAGTCTATGCTGAGACCCTTACCACTCCCAATACAAACTGCTAAGAAGGATATCACACCAAAACAAAAGCCAAATCCCACAGAGCCTTTTCCTTCATTTCACCCCAATAGTTTTACACCACAGAAGAATACAAATACTAGGCCCAGTCTGAATTTAACGACTTCTAAACCATTACAGTCGTGTCCTGGTATTTACGTCCCCGAAGATCCTCAAAAGCCTACATCTAAATTCGAGGACGCCTCTCAAGCACGTCGCCCGTACCTTGTAACAGAGGCTTTCTCTCAATATAACTGCAACGAGCATAGGTCGGAATCACAGTCACCACATACATATGACCACAGATGTGAAAGTTGTGAACCTAGTCATCATGGAAGCTTTATCTACCAACGTTCCACTTCTCACTCACTGACCCGTAGTGATGATGTTCTAGCCATGGATGGTGGCTATATAGCTAAAAATATCAATAATGAGAACATCTATCGTTCACAATCTTATCCTGATTCTTCGAAAGCATCACAACCCTCTATGATATTGTATCGACTGAATGGATCTAAAAATCGAGCAACACAACTCAGCCACGAATCAGACCACCGGGAATTCCCACGAACTTCTATTAGATCAGACCAATTCTTGAACGGCTCAATGCATCCGACCACGCAACATGCCTGTAAATTGGATCGTGCAGGCCATGCAGAAAACACACAAGATTCAACAAGCTCGCATCGTGTTCTGAACGAATCTACACACCACTCAGTACAACCCAGCTATGGATTCGATCACGTAGAAGACTCAAAACTCTTAGATAACTTCTACCCGTTTATCCACGAACCAATATGTGGAGCAGGGCAGCCAAAATATGGATCAGATTATGTAGAGTGTCATGGTTATCCTAGGACTGGTCATGGGCACTGCGACCGTAGCCCTGTTAGTTCAGGTATTTTAGGAGACTGCCAACATTGCCTTGATGATTGCGAATGTTCTGCATGCCAGAGCACAGTTCATAGTGTTCGATGTTGCACAAACGAGGTTCACAAACCCATGGTACATCATCATCGTAGTCCAGCAAAAATCTCACTAAATGATTCATACATTTCAAATAACGGACATCCCAGTTCGGAACATAAAAAGAAATCTTACATATTATCTCGATCTCAAACTTATGATCGTTCAATACTTCATAAGTACGATAGTGTTTCGGAATGGCTAGGGAGTCCTGATGAATTTTCACCACCTCAAAGTTTTGACACTCCGAGAAATACGCCGACTAAGGTTAGCAATTTATTGAAGAATAGTCCGTCTAGTGCTATCAGGGAAGCGACTGATACATTATCCATGGATCGAATTCCATCACCTTGGGCTTCATCACCGATCATACCAAAAGGTTTAGCACCATTAAGAAAGCAAGCTGTCAATAAAGCTCCAAGAGATGCAAGTCCCAAAGTGAGTATAAACCCATATAGAGCATCTCCCAGCGACGGGACCAAAGACAAATCTGTCGGAGCTATAAGATCAAGTATTCGATTTCCCACGAACTCTTCTCCAAGCTATTTCGCGTCTAATCCATGGCGAGACAAAGAATCCGTCAATTTTCCCAGAAGCTATCTTTACTGGAAACAGATGTCGAGTTCTCCATTACAACAAGTATCTAGACGTTCAACCGATTGTGAGACATCTGATATCTGTGGCCAATCAGAATGGGCAGAGCAGAGACGAAAAAGTTCTGAATCCAATCCACGAAGGAAATTGAAAGAACGATTTGAACAAGAACAGATGCGGAACAAAATTCATCAATGGGAAGATAGGAGATCTGGAAGTAGACGCGCGGGAAATACAATTCCGGTAGATACAAGTGAGTTGTTGACACCGGTTAGTGGGGGCTATTTCGATGCGCAGATGAGATGGTATTCTAGTGGGAGTGCACAGGGAAGGGGGGATTTAGGGAGGGGGGGTGATGGGATCTATTGTAGAGGAAAAACCGGATAATGATCATGTGGGGAGTGGGGATGAGATACATGATTGTATTTGGAAGAGGAGAGTTATGGAGCTTGATGAGGGGGCTAGAACGGCTGGTAAAGAGGGGATAAATGGTGTTAGGGGGGTTACGATTGTAGTTCATATGGTTCATGGGGAGGATTTGGTTTTGAGGACGAATAAGGAGGGGGGATTGAGCTGGGAGGGTTTGGAGAGGTTGGTGGGGATTGGGGGAGCGTGAGGGGGAGCGTGAGGGGGAGCGTGAGGGGAAGGGATTAAAGGTGGATTATTGGAAGGTTGGTGGGTAATGCTAAATGTAGATGTAGTAGTGGAATGGAATGGAATGGAATGGTTTGATTAATAGTAGGACTTACAGTTTGCTTTTAGATTATAGGTTGGTTATGTTGTACTGTTGTACTGAGAGTGTGTGTATGTGTATATGTGTGTACGTGTGTATGTGTATTATAGACGATTTTGAAATTTCGGAATTTCGAAATGGATTGAGTGTTGATTACTAGGTGTGTTTATATATATCTTGCTGGGAATCATGGATGATGGATCATAGATGATACTTGAGTTATTTTTGGGTGGGGGGAAGGGCAGGGGGTTGGGACGCATAAACTTATCAATACGTCAAACAGAGCATAGCGTCTTCATGTATATATATATATATATATATTCTACCTTGATGTATCAAACTTTCATCTTCCCTCCATACCGGTTACTGGTTACTGGTTACTACTGTTTGGATGGAAATGTGTTGGTTTGTAAGATATATTGTTCTATCTAGTTTGAAATATTAAGGGTTGAGGATTTTTTTTGGTGGTGGTGTTGGGTATTTAGTCGTTTAGATTGTTGGATAGGAATTTGAGCTTGGAGTTTTGAGTTTGGGGGGGTTGGTGAGTTTAGATTTGTAGCTATCTAATGGCTATCTAGTAGATATGTACTGCAAAGAATATAGAGTCCAAGCTCAGCCAATGAGTATAATCCAGCTATGCTCCGTCAAAATACATATATATCATGACATCCCATATGAATCCATCATCATCATCATAGCGTATCGCATTAATCCCATCCGAAATAAACAATTGCACCTCCCTCTCATATCCAGCAACTTACATCTACATCCACTGACTCACCACATCCGATTGCACAGCCGCTCCATTACCCCTCCCATTACGACTTCCCGCCAATCTCCTCGCCACCTCATTCGCCTCAAATAAACTAACCAATCTTCTCTTTCCGCTCTCTTCCCTACCTTTCCCCTCGCTTTCCTCGTCATCGAATTTTCTCTTCAGCTCTCCTTGAACTCTCAAACATTCCTCCCAAATTCTCAAATGTTGTTTATGATACCGTGTCGCATCATGTTTGCGCTTCGTGTCACGCGCATTGAGTGTATGAGTATTAGCGCTATTTGTATGATATTGCCAATGTTCGGTAACGGAGGGTGGTTGGGATAGAAAATTGGAGATGTAGTTATCGTGGGACATTTCTAGAGGTGTACGACCAGTTGCTGATTCGCGGTAAAGAAGAGTGGGCTTTTGACGAAGGAGGAAAGATGTTAGGTTTGGTTTGTTGTTTTTGATTGCCTGGATTAGTTAGTATTTTGATTAAGATTTCGAGTGGAAAAGGGACTTACAACGTGTAAAGGTAAATCGCCCTCTCCGTTAATCATCTCTAGTTCCTCACCAGTGGAATATTTCAAGAGTACTTCTAGTACATTCTCGTTATCATAATGTGTGGCTTTGCTCATCCACAAAGCTAGAGGCGTAAGTGCGCTTGGATAATCATCTGCTCTCTCTAGTAACATTTCTTGAACATCTTTCTTGTCGAGTAGGTTGATGATGGATTCTAGACGGGGAATTGTGTGTTCATCCACGGGTGTGGCAGCACTTGCAAGAGTATGCATGACATTTCGATTCTGTCTATCGCGAGAACGGGATGAGGCGCCAACTGAGAGAAGGTACTCAATAATTGGAATGTTGTGTCTGCTAACGGCAAGATGTAGAGGTGTATATCCCGCAGAAGATTTAAGTGAAAGGACTGATTCCGGAAGAACGGAAACGAGATGTTTGACAAGGTTGAGGTGTTTGACTTTTTCTTCGTCTGTCTGCGGGTTGTAAAGAATGGCAACGTGGAGCAGAAGCTCATCTATCAAATATGGTCAGTATCTTCATAACATCAATAATGTAGTATAATAACTTACTATTTATCTCCATCCATCTCGAAATAGTCTTTTCAAATCCCTTTCCCGATTCTAATGTTCGAACTCGCAGATCATTTTTGTTTCTCTCCGCAAATTCTTTGTAACGTCTCATTGGAGCGTCACTCATGAACCACTCAACTGATTCAATGTTGCCCATATGTGCAGCCTCTAGCAAAGGTGGGAGACGTCCCTCAGATTGGTTGAGATCTTGGAAGTGACCTGGTGGTTGTGCCCAATCCTTTCTCTTTTTGCCACCAATTGTCAAACCTTCATAATATCTTGGCTTCGTATTGAGTTCAACACCACTTGCCGAGACTAGCTCGCCAAATGGAATACCTGCACCGCAATATTTAATCATTTCGGCTAGCATTGTGGTTCTGCCTTTAGAGAGAGCTTCGTTGAAGATTGAGGGATTCAGGTTGTAGCATCGCTGATCATCCTCATGTTTAGCCGTTAAAGCTTTCTGCTCAGTCGCCACCTCCAAAAGGAATTTAAACATTTTCAAATCATCCTGCTCAACAGCATACCCAAAAAGATAAGGTGTCTCGCTTAATCTCGAGCTTTCATCGTTATCAATGAATCGTCGTGCCGGGCAGCGCCATTCAATCATACTCAAAGGAAGGATATCGCCTTTGACAACATTGGAAACTTCCTCGAGAGTGTCGATGGTAAATTTGTCAGTAACTAGTTCAGAGAAGATAGGCAGTTCCTCCGACTCATCATCACTACTATCAACCGTAATACCCCAGCGTTGACGTCCCTTCTGAGAATATTCATCATCTGCGTTGTGATACTGAGCAAGACAAATTTCCACAATCCTACGTGCAAGATCATAGTGTCCGCGAAGGACTGCAATCGAGAAAGGCATAAATCCGTTTCCATCACGGACTGCGATTTTAAGTGGTGCATATTCACTGCTCCCTTGATTCCAAGGACTAAGTGTTAGATTCTTGATGGTATCAAGATCATTGTTCCAGGCAGCCTCAAACAACATGAAATAACCCTGCCTCTTTCCATCATTCAGGTCTGGAACATGGAAAGTGAATTGTGTCTCATAAGCCTTCGACTTTATCTTTTGCCTATGGTTGTAGTCCCGCGAGTGTCTTTCCCGCTTTTGTGTTGGAGGAATATCTGGATACAACTCAGTGAAGGGTTTCGCACCGGCCGCAATTAGTGCCTTCTCGGCCTTCTCGAGGTCCTTGATTGCTTCTTGAATTGCTTCGCGGTCGTTCTTATACTTTCCCAATTCAATCTCTTTGTCTTTGAGTAACTTCTCGTGTCGTTCATGCTTGAGTTTATTCTGATATTTCTCATTTCGACAATCTTGTAAGGCTGTCCAGTACTTATAAGTACCTGGTTCTAAGTCTGCCGTGTAGAAGGCCTCGTCACGAAGGGTTTCGGGCTTTTCTGCATCGGGATTGTGAAAAGGATTTTGCCGTTGATTATGCAACGGCTCTTTCCATTCACGAAGGGCCTCCAATTTGTGCTGAATAACATCCAAGATTGATTCTCTCTGGTCGTTGTAATAGTGTCGTTGCTGAGGGTTATTTACCGCCGACCATGCAATAGTCGTGAGGGTCTGAGGATCAGCACCATGTGAAAGAAGCTCTCCTACGACGTCACCCATCTCCTTACAGATAGCAGCAATGATGGGCTGTTGGACGGTTATTTGGAATTGCTTCATGTTTGCTTCTGTATTTTGCTTTCTGGCATGAGTGTTCATGGCCGTATATACTTTGACCCAATCTTCGAATTCGAATTGAGGCTTTGCTCCCAATTTCAAAAGTTTTGATGCCATCTCTCCGTAACTCTTCTTTACGGCGGTAGAAAGTGGTGTATCAGCTTGACCATAACTTCCTTCCATTCCAATCTTATTGAGAATCTTTTGAGCAGCTGGACGATCATGAGCAAATAAAACATCCAATATATCGATGTTGTTTTGAGCAACAATGTAATGAAGGGCTGTGAAATGATGGGTGTCGGATTGTGCAGATGTTGCCCCTAATTTCAACAGGAGCTCTACCACTTGTTTGGCCTTTTCGTTGGGAAGCGACATCGCCAATACCAAAGTCATAACTACGCCCTTTGCGTTGGTTGTGCCAGCCTCTACCAACTTGACGGGAAATAGTACGTCGGCACCATATTCCGAGACAAGAAGCTTAATAGCTTCGAGGTGACCGTTAAGGATTGCGAGATGAAGTGGAGAGAGTCCATAATCCCAAGCAATTACATTGATGTCGTAGATGTCAGGATCCTCCATTGAATCATCCATAACCGCAGCCTAGGAAAACCAATTAGTAACGAAGAAATGGGCCAAGAAGAAGAATAAAACTTACAACATCATCCTTATCCTCTTCCTTATTTCCTGGTATCTTGACAAAACTTCCCATCGTCATAGCATCAGACTCTTCTTGTTCACTATCGAGGGTAATTTCTGATGCCGAATCCGATTCTTCTTCAGCATCAGGTGCAAGCCATGCGGCTTTACCAGCCTGTTTCTGTTCCTCTTCCTCTTCATTTGCCAAGCTCTTGTTCATGAGGATGCTAATCATTTCCAGGTTGCCTCTAGCGGTAGCGATGTGTAATGCCGTTCTACCGTCTACAAGCCTAGCAATCATTCTGGCTCCGTGATCGACGAGGCATTTGACAATTTCTGGAGTGGAAGTCATAGTAGCTAGGTGTAAAGGTGTACGTCCAGTGAAATCTCGGCGGTTCACATCTACACCTTCTTGCGAGCACCAATCCTGAACATGCTCGAGATCTCCATCCACGATAGCTTGGCACAAGCGTGCTGTATCACCAACATAACTCATAGTAGTCCATTCATCGTCATTGATAGGATTGAAACTTCCAATCTCCTGACGACCGGGATCATCTGTAATAAACTTTAGAGTGCCTGAGACGTTGTTCTTGCTTTCCTTCTCAGCCACCTCTTTCTCCTCATCAGTAGTGGGAACAGGACAGTATCCGCAACAATCTTTAATAACTTCTTCTGCAGTACCGAAAAAGCATGGATGACGATGCAGATAAACTTCGCGATCTTTGTCCTGGTTCCATTCCGCATTGAGAAGCAAATCTTTGGCATACAGCAAACGATTGATCTTTGCTGCATTGTATTTCTGCCCGTAAGGAACTGTCATTGTATGATAGTTGGCAATCTCATCCTGTTCTGCCCAATCTGCCACTTCATCCTCTTCTTGGTCTTTCAGATTTCCGTACAATCTACGTTGGTTGCGGAATCCTCTGTTGAGGGATGGTCTGCCACGCTCTTTTCGACGTTGATCCATGTAGTTTTCTCGGTCCTGCACTCCAATTAGCATATGATCATTGCCAAAGCCACATCATATATACTTACAACCGTCTTTGGCAACTTCTCCAAAATCAACAATCTCGCGAGTCCTTCGGTGCGTCCGAATGACCGCTCAAATATAGTAGGGTCAATCCTTGAGCGATCCAACATTGGCCAATGAACTTCAAAACCTCTGTGGCTGTATTTGCTCAATCTGTTTTCGTAACTTGGCGATCTTCTGGTCAAATCAATTGTGTTGCATTGGGTAATGAATGATCCAACAGCTCTTGGACTCATGTAAACTTGTTTTCCATCATACGCAGCACAAGAACAATCCACATCAAACCCGGTTATAATTTGAGAGATAGAATCGTAAAGTCTGAGAACGATTTGAACATGACGAGTGGGATGTTGACTTGCAATCGTGATAGCATTTTTAGTACGAATCGTAGTCGTCTCATGGAGGATGGCATCTTTAATGTTAGTCTCGATTTGCTTGATCTTCTCTAGTCCTTCAGCCTCAGTAAGTCCATAAAGGAAAAGGTCAACATCAGATGCCGGAGCCAGATGCTGGTGATAATATTCTCTCATGGCTCTCTTACTGCCAGCCCATTTCTCAGGAATTGGGATAAGGGATGTAGTGACGGCACTACCAGCTGCAACAACATTGTTCCAATCAAGATCAGCCAATGAAGATTCGGAGAAGAGATTAAAATTTGTCTGGAAATCTTTGATGGATCCAACGACAGCTGGCGAGCCATTGGGTCGACGTTCCTCATCCTTCAATGGCATGATATATCTTTCCGACTCCTCTTTCGTTTCACCTTTGAGATCTCTAGCCTGAACCTTAAGATCACTCTCATGACCAGAGAAAATGGGAACTAAATTGACAGCTCCATCTTTGACAGCTTCATGGTCAGGCTGTTGGGCGTAAACTTTGCGAAGCTCTGATTCATAGGCTTTGTAGGGCTCGACAATGGTCGAGATATGTTTGGTAGGGTTTCGAGATAGGTAGGGGATGAAATCCTTGACAGGTGCAGGGAGCTTTGGAAGCTCAATTGGAGCTGGACGTTCAGGAAGAGTTTCTGATGCCATAATGGTGGGGTATGGGGAGGACTGAGTCGAGTATTGAAGAAGTATAGGAGATATGTATTTGATGTTTGATTGGTGGAAAGACGAATATATAGAGAAAAAATGTGAATCAAAGGCTCATACAAGTCAAAAAACTTGGCGTATTTATGCGTAATTGCTAGACTCTGATGATGAAAGTTACAGATCCTGAGTAAGATAGAAATCCTCGAAGGATACTTTCGTAACAAGATAGAACTGAACGAAATCTAACAGGAGATCAAATCAAAGTTAAAAATAAAAAATAAAACTCCTCAATCCATCCAGAAAACCATCTCTTTATAAATCTCACGCGACTCCCAACGTACCAAGGTACCAAACCCGCTTCTCCACACGAAACCAACACCCTCACCTCGTGATTTTAGGCAACCTTAAGGCAACCACGTGATTTTCCCCAGCAATTTCCACTAGCGTCAGTAAGCGACATAATTTTGCGCCACCACGGGCCATGTTCCCCATTTTTAGATTTGATCATAACCAATCTTTATTTGCCAATCCCATATTCGGCGTCGATGCCTTGCAAAATGGAGTTTGCTACCTAGAATTTTAGGAAGAAGATCAATCATGGGTCGAATCGAGATTTCTACAGTAATACTAGTCCTACCACTACCAAGTATGTAAAATTGTTAAGACGAGACAGACGAGAACACTTGGGGAAGTGACGCCTCTTGTTCCCCTGGATGATCCAGACATTTAGAACTTACTATGAGCTGCCACACCAGGCTTGGACTTTTCCAAGATAATCACAAATGACCTTATGAGTAATAATGATACCTCGGTGTTCAACGACGTATTTATTTGGCCAGTGGAAATGTTTTGATGTTGAATGTTTGAGCCACTTGGCTTGAAGCTAGCAAACTTATAATGCATTTATATATCAGTATGGGAAACACAGAGATAATCATGGAGTAGTCTGATGAAAATAACGATTAGTAGGTGTGTATACGACACATAGTGCACAAAAAGAACAAATCAAGAGCGAAAGACTCGTCGAAACATCATGTGCATTACCCGTAGGATATCTAGAATACACGAGCTACGAAAAGAAGCAGGCGCTCTAGCTTATCATACACTTCCATCACCTCATCACCCATATTCCCCCTTACAAGTACAAGCCCTCAGGCTCACCCTCACTCTTAGTCTTCAAGACACGTTCTCTTGCAGCTCTGAAATCCGCCATTTGGACACGCATTCTACGCTCTCTCAATGCCATCAAACCAGCTTCAGAACAGATCGCCTTGATATCAGCACCTGAAAGATCATCCTTCTGATTGATGAATTCCTCCAAGTCGACATCCTCGTTCAAGGACATTTTAGATGTGTGAAGGGTGAAGATCTTACGCTTAGTGTGTTGATCGGGATTCTCGAAAAGAATTTTTCGGTCGATACGGCCAGGGCGGATGAGAGCAGGATCAAGAGTATCAATCTTGTTTGTAGCCATAATAACCTTGACATCTCCACGGTCGTCGAAACCATCAAGTTGATTGAGAAGCTCCAACATAGTTCTTTGGATTTCACGTTCTCCACCAGATGTAGACTCGTAACGTTTGGTACCAATGGCGTCGATTTCATCAATGAAGACGATGGATGGTGCATTTTCGGCGGCAACCTATAAACATGAGTATACGTACCATGCAAATGGACATTGAAAATATTCGTACCTGGAAAAGTTGTCGAACGAGCCTAGGTCCATCACCCAAGTACTTTTGAATCAACTCACTACCAACAATTCGCAAGAATGTCGCACTCGTTTGATTTGCAACGGCCTTTGCCAATAGAGTCTTTCCAGTACCTGGCGCACCATAGAGAATAACACCCTTGGGTGGCTTGATACCCATCTCCTCATACAATTCAGGATGTAGTAATGGTAATTCGACCGATTCCCGCACTTCCTGAATCTGCGACTCCAGACCACCAATATCTGCGTATGATTCTGTTGGAGCTTTGTCGAGCTTCATTACTGAAACCAAAGGATCAGTGTCATCAGTGAGAACACCAACAATTGAGACGGATTTGTGATGTAGCAATACACTTGCACCGGGCTCCAAGAGATCTTTATCGACGAAAGACATGATGGATACATAGTATTCCGGACCAGTGGTACTTGAAACGATAGCATGATCATCATCAATCATTTCCTCCAAAGTTCCAACCCCCATAGGACTACCACGCATATCATCCACACGACCCCTCTCATCAGCATTTCTGTCAACGGAATCTGCGTCGCCTCCAGCGGTCGCAGGCGCTGCAGTGCCTTCCTTTGCAGCCTTGGCCTTTCTCAAACGTTCTTGGTTCTCAACATATTCTTCTTCAAGGAGTAGATGATCGTGAATTCGTTGCATTCGAAGATATCTAAGTTTGCATCGAGATGTGGGATAAACGGCTGGTAACTTTGCGGATGCATTTGGACCAGCAGCCTTACGCTTCTTGCGGCCAATTCTAGTTGTTGGTCTTGGTGGTGGTTCGTACTTTGGCTTATCCTTCTATTGGTGGGTAATTAGTCCATCATTCATTTCTATCATGAAAACGCAAATATATACCTTCTTGGATTTATCATCTTTTCCATCCCCACCTGGTTGGTTACCACCAAGGCCAGATGGTTGTTGACCCTTTGAGAATATGTTAACATTGCCGCTCATATGAATCATCGATTAAAGCTTACCATGTTGTTCTTGGTATATCAAGAAGCTTTCAGTAGGTAGTGTAGGAATTCAGAATATCCAGAATCCTAATGGAGATACTTAGATCTACTGGGTATTTGTGGTGGTTGAGGTTGAGAAAGATGGTATATTGTGTCTGTAATAACAACAGCTTTGATAACTCTTTAGCCTTCTCTACAAACGATGCAACAAGGCGACAAGAACGACGCGAATGGGTGGGAAGCTTGGACCATCCGGTGATTGTGTAGCTTTTTTATGCCTTATCAGAGCTTCAGGTTATAAGGCATTCACTTTTTATTTTATTTTTAGCAGCAGCCATGGAGTGAGTGATGACCGGATCAAAATATTTGGCCAATTAAATCCGGTATAAAGAGGATTCCGGTATAAATAAATGTGCATAAAATTTTATTCAAACTCATACAGATTTTATGCTTTAAATTTTATCTCCGAACCTTTATATAATAATTCCATACCGTAAAAACTCACTTATAAGAATAGTCACTAAACCCTTTTAAGAAGAAGATCGACGGTGAGTTGAGGTTCGAAACTTTCAAACTCCGATAAAATTCATGACTAATCTGAGATCTCAAGGATTTCATAGGTCAACTGATATCGGAATTTTAGATATTCCGATATTAGATTGAAAAAGCATCGGAATTTGAAAATTCCGAAAAAATTCAAGGTTTTCCACACCAAAAATATACTGGATATACCGGATTCAGCCTAAAACTGTCCGGTATTCCGATATATACTAAAAATCCAGTATTCTCATACAAAAAGCGATTAAATCAGGAAATTTTTCCACTTCTGCGTTTCTTCTTGCAAACCTCACAATCAACCCATTCACTTAAATCATATTACAAGAACCACGTACAATCAATATAATAATAGGTATTATTACATTTACACAGCATATGTTGGGTGACTTTTGGGCATATAAGGTTCGTCATATTAACCTATTCAGGATATATCACAGACAGAATTAATTCTCTTTCCCTCCGTTCTCATAAGCTGTGAAGTACGAAATACACAACACAGTGCATTCTTCCCGTACGGTGATTTCTTGAGTTTATACGGTATTTGACTGACCAGAAAGTGGGTCGAACAGAACGGAGTACACCATTTTATCAATACCCCCGCCAAACTAAGATCCTCAAGTCAAGTACCAATCCAATACGGTATTGGTAACTTCTTTGGTTACACCACAACCTCTCCAAGGCGTTTTTCGTAAGTTGTCTTGTATAAATGTTACCTTGCCCCTAGTTCTCATCATTCGCCCATCCTTCTTTTGCTATCATTTTCAGTGAAATTCTGAATCTGACTTTGAAATAGCTTGAGGATAATAGCGAAGTTACTACTCCGTACATTATTCTCGACCAATATTCACCAGCTAGAGAAATCTCAGAATCATACAGTGCGATAACGAAATTGCCGAGTCAAATTAAGACATTTACCCTCGAACCTGAACAAAAGAGTAAATTCTAACCTCGAAACTCTAAACTCGAACCTTTATCCCATCTAACATAATACTACAAAAATGTCTTCAAACCGAATTCGTCGCATTGCCAAAGAGCTCAACGATATTGCAAATGATCCCGAGTCTCAAATTTTTTGCCAATCAAGGGATGGTAGTGACAGCGATCTAACCAACCTTCGAGCTTCCTTTCCAGGTCCACCAGACACACCATATGAAGGAGGCACATATCTCGTTGATATCAAGATCCCCAACGAATACCCATTCCGTCCTCCGCAGATGAGTTTCGTAACTAAACTCTGGCATCCAAATATCAGCAGTCAGACTGTAGGTTTTATTTTTGTAGGTTAGAAAAGGAAATATTGACGTTTGAATAGGGTGCTATCTGCCTCGATACCTTGGGCTCGGCTTGGTCTCCTGTTTTGACCATCAAGTCCGCACTCCTCTCCCTTCAATCCCTCCTTAGTACACCCGAGCCAAAGGATCCCCAAGACGCTGAAGTAGCCAATATGTACCTCGCCCACCCCGAGCGATTTCGACAAAAAGCACGCGACTGGGCAATTCATCATGCCGGTGCTCCTCCAGTCACAAAATGGTCCCAAAGCGCCGCTTCAAGCCCTTCATACCCAGCACCGGTATTGCATCAATCAAAGGAAGAGAAGGCGCGACAGGAGATGATGAAGTACGCCAGTTTTCCTTCAACTGTTTTCCCTGGTATGTTTATAGTAAATGGTACGCTAACAAAAAATTACGACAGGTATCAAGGATACAACAAAGCTCTCGTCGATCGTTTCGTATCCATGGGCTTTGACATTGAAAAGGTTGTGGAGGCCTTCAACTTCGTCCATATCGACCACAATAACGGGGAGGACTACGAATTAGAGGAGGCTTATATGGGTGATATCACAGCGAGACTCCTCGGTGAACCATGACTCGTGAATGATCTTCGTCATACTATGAACGGTGGTTGGATGAGTGGTTGATAACAAATAACGAAGGAGCGCACAAATGCTTGACAAAATAACACACAGTAAACTTTGCAATTTGAGCGTAAGACTGGGGCTCTAAGGAAGAAGCTCAAGCTCACTGGCATTCTGGAAAGGCATACAAAAACGGCTATACTGCAGGTACAGTGAAGAAATAATGAGGGATTGCTGGAGAGGTATGGTACCTGGGGACCCGAACACTGGGAATAATGCGTTATTAGCATAGGCGTTGGCATGGATATGTACCCACATGGCGTTACGTATAGCTTTCTGCTTAATTGCATATCTCCCTATCTTTCAATCTGCTTGATTTGAGTTGTGCGATTTGGCCGTTGGTGTGAGATTGTGATTTGAAATTGATTTGAATGTTAAAGTGCTATTTGGAGAGTGGGTGGATGAATAGAGGCCGTGTTTCAGCAGTGATGCTTTGGTATTAACTTACAAGTATCACTTACTTACCACTCCTACCCATCTCTCTAATACAAGGCATGATGAGCTTGCTCTTTCCTCCCTAATTCATAATCATATTCCCTGTCGGCCAAGAGTGAGATGTACTTCAAGTTATACTCATATCTCATATCTTATATTTCATATCAGTTTTCCTTCTCTTTCATCTATTTATACTTATTTCATTTCATTGGATTTAATAGATGCGGAAGGTGATGATAGGTCTTATTGTTAGTAGGTTGGATGAGGGGGGTGCGAGTATGGTTGTTATGTTTGTCGTCCTTGGTGCTTGGGATAGTATTTGATTTTGATTTTTGTGCTTGAGATGGAGCTGAAGATAGCTCTTTCTTGGGAGTTGGGTATGGGTCGAGTGTTAGGAATTTTGGGGCTGCAATTGAGAATTGAAAGATGGTTGGAGTAGCAGGGGCGAGAGCGAGATGCAGAGATGAAGAGGTGGAGAGATAAACACCGCGTTGTGGTTGGATAGCTAAAGTTGAATTGGAAATGAATCAATGATGGAGATATTGGTTGTGCGGTTCGGAGGAGGAATATGGAGAGGAATAGAGGGATACTTTCAGAGTGAGATGAAGCCTTGGAAGGAGATTTATACGTGAGGTGTTGTTGAGTTTATCTTGCGACTTCAAAAATGTTTCGTCTCGTTTTTGCGGATGGATTTTTAGTTTTAGTTGTGGTTGTTGAGATGAGCTGAAGTAGAGGGTGAGGGTGAGGGTGAGGGTGAGGGTGATTTTAGAATGGCGGTTAGAGTGTGTGATTGCTTTTTTTATCTTCTTTGGATTGGATTGGATGGGATGTAGGAGATGTAGGAGATGTAGGAGATGTAGGAGATGTAGGAGATGTAGGAGATGTAGGAGATGTAGGAGATGTAGGAGATGTAGGAGATGTAGGAGATGTAGGAGATGTAGGAGATGTAGGAGATGTAGGAGATGTAGGAGATGTAGGAGATGTAGGAGATGTAGGAGATGTAGGAGATGTAGGAGATGTAGGAGATGTAGGAGATGTAGGAGATGTAGAAGATGTAATACTAGGTGTGTAGTATTTGATTTGATGGTTTGGTGTGGTGAGAGGGTAAGTCTGGGAAGGATTTTGGTGCCGGTACTGGTGCTGGTGCAGAGGGAAGGGGGTGAAATTGTTGTATGGAAGCGGAGGGCGGAGAAGTAGGTTGGCAGACAAAGAGGATGGTGATTGAGGGTTGATATATTACCATTGTAGTGGCATTGTAATGGTGAGTCAAGGAGCTTGATATCTTGGTAGCAATGGAGTCCTATCAAAACCATGTAAGTATGATTAGTGTAAGCTTTCAGAAAGAAGATGGTAGTTGATTGTTGAGACTTATCTGAATTGTTTGGATTATCTGGTAATTCTTTATCACAAAAACAATCTTTAACCCTTAGTTAATATCGTATTTGGACAGGTGGAAGGTGTTAGATAGAGGTTGGATTGTATGTCGATATTGTAGCTATCAGTTTTCTTTATTTTTGGATGGGAGTTTTGATCCTGTGTGGGGAAGGGGGGGGGGGGTAACGAAACAAACTTCAATAAGCTGTTTGAATATTGTACTAAAAGCTAGTAATGCGTTTCAAATTCTACTTCTAGAGTGCTTAATTGGATAGGATAGATACACCCCTAAACTCGAGATATGCAACAGAACTTCAAGACTCCTTCGAGGGTAGTTGATTGGGTAGTTATGATATTACACTAAATTTGAGGGATGCAAAGAGGTTCTTGGAGAACCGCTTAAAAACCTCTTATTGAGCCTAAATTCCTTTAATCTATGGTTCGAAATGACTTTATGTTGGAAAGATGTGCAAGATCTTCTAAAGGCTGCGAAGATAGATAGTTGAAAAATATTGTTTGTATGGTTAGTGATAAAAGTCACAAATATTAAAATAGTCTAAGCTGCCATGCCTTTCATTTTAATAAGGGAATGAATCTATCACTTTTCAAAGCTCATATTTGTCTCAAATTCTGATCTTACCCATTGAGAGACCAGGAGGTTGTGCAGAGACTGATTCTGTGATGTTGTTGATAGCTGTTTGAAATTTCATGATGCTTTCACTCATGATACAGCTGGTAGGCCTTAGATCTGGGAAATCTAATTATTACTTTTTTCATCATTGCATGATGCTTTGGATTTGTGTTCGAGTTAGTTGGTACCAATCTAGAAAGTACAATATTGAGGAAAGTATTCGCAAATCTGAATGGTATCTACCTAGTCTTCTGCCCTCCTGAAAATTCCTCAAAAAATGGTACTCCCAATCTTCTAATATTCTTTCAATAAGTCACTACCTCTGAGTGCTTAAGGAAACTTGCCAAGTGGTGATTAAGTTGATGTTGTTCCCAGGGGCCCTTTTAACACATGGCATTAAGACTCACGATAGCAGAAATAGAAGTATATAATAGAAAGCAGAAGGTTATATGGCTTGCATATGTCTTTTTGTCATTACTTGACTTACATCTACTTGAGATAGCCAACATAGGCAAATCACAGCTCAATTGGCTTACCATATTAAAAATCAACAATAGTCATATATACCATCACAAAGCAACCATCCTAATAAAACCAAGTTTTCCTTCATATTTTCCGTTGATCAATATGAAACACATAAACCTTCTTAAACAACAGTACAAAATCAAAAGAAATGTGAAAATGTGAAAATAATGAGTAAACCTTTGAAGAATATAAAAGGGGCTTCGGTTAAACCTCACTAATAATCTACCCTAACAATGCCAAGAATTATAGGTTCGAGAGTGGACAGGCATTGTGCAATGTCAAAATATTCTAGGATCAATTTCATGCATAAATATGTGGATTGGATCATGCTCATGTGCTAGAGGAGGTTATAATGTTTTTTTTGTTTTTGAGTTCAGAAGTTTGCTGTTAACCTGATACAAAATGTATTGATTTTCTGCAGATATGCTGCAGAAAAATGCGGTTGTAATATTAAAAACAAAGCTTTGAATGGATTAATCCAGTGAGAAATTTGGTAGAGCTTTCAGAAGGATTCTCTTCAGTATGTAATTTATTCTTCCCATCTATCCACTGTCTATCTGCCCGTGAGGTAACCCCGCAAAGGTATCCGCAGCGTTGATAGCATACCAAAACCATATCTACCATCTCATCACCCATAAACCATGGCTCTTCCTAAAAACATTTCAAGTACCCATGCCATGACATGCCATCGCCATTTCCACCCGCCTTCTACCTGTAACTTCACATGACATTACAAGCTCGGTTACCGGGGCGATTATTGAGAGTTGATGAGATTGTTGACGGTACTGTATTTGGGCCAGTGACAGGCGCGGTCGTAGTTGGAGGAGTAGATTCAGGCATATTTGTTGATGGATCGTAAGGAGGAACTGGGTGGTTGATTGAGTTTGAGGTTTCTGACATCGCGTTAGTATTTTGTTCGTGGAGATAGTAATCTGTTTAACTTACCTTGAGGTTCTGGTTTGTCGATTTTGTAGAACTTTGATTCCGGGTTGATGGTTGTGGAGGAAGGTGTTTATTTGTGAGATGGTGTGCGGGGAATGGGTTGAAGGTGATGAGATCGAAAACTTTAATATTGCTCTGCGCGTGGATACCTGCCCGCTAAGCTAACGATCTGATGCTATTGTGGGTTTGACAATAGGACTGATTCTTGCGAGTGAATTATACAATAAGACTCACTATGAATTCCTCACGCGCTAGTAAAAGGGATCTTATCGACTCAGAGAAGTTGAGATGAGGATTAAAGCAAAAAGGGAATAATTGGAAGAGAAAGGAACATATATAGATACTATCATAGACAACTTTCATCAACAATCACTTTTTCTGGCTATTTCAACTTGAGTAATCTACTGAGGTCTTTATTTCTAATTTTGTATGTTTTTAACTTTGATTTATTAATAGTATTTGAGAGTATTTTGATACTGATTCATGGTACTTTAAATTTGCGAGCGTAGAATCCAAAATCGCCCAAAGTTAAAAGTGTGAGTAAAAAGAACTGTTGAATTGTAATTGTGATATGTTTTCTTAGAGGGATTTCTAGATTAGTTATCAAAGCTAACAGCAGTAAAAGATAGGATATTTTAGGCGTATAGCCCTGAATGTCGACATTTCGTTCTGACAACTACTGCGTCCCTACAGAAGAAGTCATGATGGCTTTTATATATTAGGCTTGCGGGCGATGGCGATCTGAGCGATGGCCTCAAGGGTGATGTTGCCATCGGAATCCGCGTCATGTCCACTTTCCTTCCCCAGGAGCTCTTTATATTCCACCGCCGCAACGTTCCTGTCCTCATCATCGTCCGCGGACCAACCACCAGCTGGCTGATCAATTGCGCTCCAGATAGCAGTTGCAAACTCATCCAAGGATTTGACTGGCAGAAGGACCGACTTCTCGTACAGCTGTACATCCTCAAACCTGAACCCTCCTTCCACCAACAAGTTTCTGATGTAACTTCGGTCCTTGGGTTGAGGATTGGGTTCCTTGCGGGATCTGCAACCAAAATGCCGTGACAGCAGTACCGCCTGGTTTGAGGGTGCGATAGATCTTGCTGGCCGCAGCAATAGCGTCTCTCAGAACAGGTAAACAGAATGACAGGGAGACGTGGGAGAAGGTGAAGTAGGGTAGTGTGAGCTTCTGGGCGTCCATGATGATGGTTCTTGATGGCCACATCATCTATACGGTCTAAAAGTGATTCTTGGGGGATTTTGTCCAACTCAGCGTGTCACATATTGATATATATTACCAAATATCGGACAGAAGAATATTATCTCTATCCTAAACGAGGAACTTGATGTACCATCAACCGAAACTATTGCAATAGTGGCTTCTGGCGGATTCTTAATAGATTCTTTCGAATTCTTTAGACTAAGATATTCACCACGAGCTAGATGTGAGAAGCCGTCACCACACTTCAACGTCGCCAAAAAGGCCCCACAAAAAAGCAAATTGAAGCTCGCGACGAAGCGAATCAAAACATTCAAATGTATTGAACCTCAGATAATAAAAACTCAAGGAGTAAGAAAAAGGCAAAACCACGAAGAGCCGTTAAGCTCCCCGTAAGTCCCAACCAACTTCATACTATAGAATGACTGTCCCAAGCTGTCCCCTAGTTGGCCCGATTGAGAGGGCCTCGATTACTATGGCATAGGTGGAGGCGTAGACCACTGTACCACGGGGATATGTTTGGTGAGGGAAGTAGCAAAGATTGGAAATATATAGGACATCGCAACCTAGCTTAGTTGGTGAATTTGAACTGATGGAACTAACCTTCATAATGCCAATGCCATTTCATCATCTCGTTCTATGAACTATGTCATTTGAAAAGGGCAAATTACATCAAAGGCTTTCCTTGTGACCTTCAATCTGATCTTTCAACTTCGCTGAGACCTTGATAAGCGCATCCTTTTGCCATAATATCCAAATTAGATGCGCCTTCTATTGAGTGCTCGGATCCGGTGCTTGAACATCGAAGCTTTTGAGTCATTCTTCTGTATCCACACCAAAACCAGGTTGCAGGAATCATGACATGTTTCTTCAAATAAGTCGATCCGATAGAATATAATTTTTGGAGCCACCAAGGGCATACGAGTACTCCTTTGTGAATGTGGGCGCATGCTTCTATGCGTTCCTCTCGTCCCCACTACCTGGCACAACATTCCAGGTCCAAGACATTAACAGCTCTTAGCCAACAGCCTTGCAGAAGGTTCTAACATTGTGAATCAGAACCTCACGCCGATAGCCGCAGGGCAACTACAAATGCTGCCGTGCGTAGGCTTGCTGCGTGGTCAAGCCTGGGTATAGATCCAGTTCATTGAGGCCGAAAATGTGGTCGATAATAAGCAGCGTTCGGCGATGCATGACTTTGCACGTTTGATGCAGGATATTTTCTCTGTGAGGGGAACCAGTCTGAACTTGGCGTGAGAGAGACCTTGTCCCAATTCTTCATCAAGAAGGATTCGTGGATGTCGGGGAAAGAACCGCGGTTCTGCAGATAGGCCTATATAATACTAATCCAGATTTGGTGAGACAGGGAGCCAAGGGGCAAAATCTATGTCATTTTATATGCCAGCTTAGTCCGAGCCACTACGAGTGAGACCAAAGATTAAACCCATTTGCTTGAGAAGTTCTTATAAGAGAGACTTATACTAACACAACCCTTTGTATTAGCCCTCTATTCGCCTATTCTTTGACTGAATCCCGAACGCCGTGAAAATCGGTATGCAGATTTAATAAAAGAATCGATTGAATATAATGGCGGCTATCAACTTTGAGTATTATAGGGGTGAAAGGAAGCTGACGTTGAGAAGGCTCACTTCATATTGCAACCTAGATAATCAGCTTATTTCATGCTAGTAATCCGATTATTTTGCTGTAATGGAACGCGTAGAACATGGTTTTTCATTTCGAGCGACAGATAACTTGTGGCTAATTCAGTCCTCGGGAACCAAGAGGATGTAGGTTTATGGCATAGCAAACCAGCAATAAGTCTCTCTCGGGGTATTCTTGCCGTAGTCTTATGCTATTCTTCGCAAGTAGTGGAAAGTCCAATTGCTCAATAAGGGTTGTAAATCTCATCAAAGAATAATTGCTGACTACATTGAAGATAACAATAACTGCAGGACCGAAGTTGCAACCGCTGCTATCATATGTACTATTTCCATCAGATCAATGCAAATCTCGATCAAAGGAATTGATATCAATGACAAAACTATAAAGACTTACAAGAGTTATACTGTCATTATTTCTTGACCTATAAAGGGTCTACAGTTGAATTCCAATAAGCTTATATTTGAAGGAAATAATTTCTTCTACTTTATCAGCAATGCTTTCCTTTTTGTACTCCCTAACGATGGTATTGATACTGTAAAGAAGTTATACTGAGCATTTAAGCCAATAGAACCCCGATAATCATTTCCTGGACCTATATCTTAAATATTGAGTATATCCATACAGCAGCTTAAGTA
The DNA here is from genome assembly GCA_014898415.1 of Stromatinia cepivora. Taxonomy (NCBI): domain Eukaryota; kingdom Fungi; phylum Ascomycota; class Leotiomycetes; order Helotiales; family Sclerotiniaceae; genus Stromatinia; species Stromatinia cepivora. The sequence goes on along the minus strand of RCTD01000001.1, from coordinate 2,886,443 downwards.
TTCAAGCCCCCCGAGAATTCTATTACCCAGCGATGGTATACAATGTGATGAAGAAGAATAGTTTCGAGAAGGGTAATTTTGAAAAAGATGGTTTCGAGAAAAACAAGACTATATTGGTCAGAAAAGATATTATATATATAAGGATTAAACTCATATACTCTATTACGATATTTTAGAGTTTTATTGGAGGAGATATAGAAGTTGGCTAAACCAAGTCAGACAGGATAACTAGGACAAGGCCATTGAAGTCATCAAGGAGATTTTGAGAAAGATAGACAATATAGAGCCGCTAGATTGAGGAAGAGCACAGCTAGAATTCGTGGCTAATGTGACCATTGCTACCAAGTAGGCTTAGTCGCTCATGTGAGCTGGATACGGAAAACATGCGATGGTACTACCGCGTTACCCAGACCATCAAGTTATCATAGGTACAACTATCTCGCGGGGCTTTATTGATATCCATATACTAAATATACATGGCAAGGAAGCTTACACAATGTTTAGCGGGGCGGCATGTTGTTCTGCGGATTTTGTAGTCCTCCATGCAAGATGAGTAACTACTATGTACATATATACAGACGAGAGATGGCGGTCAACGAAAATGCCAGCAATTTCATCATCTAAACTGTGGCGGTGCAATAATTTCACGTGATACAAATCCAATATGCCGAAACATCCGTACCAATCAAATTTATCGCATGATCAGCGAGACCTCAATTTAATATCACTGAATTAGAAATAGGTTATTGAAACTACCGATGATACTATCCATCTTGGATCTATATACGATACGAGCGAGTAGAAAGAAATTCAATCTTATTACCTCCTTTTCATAATATCTTTCTTTCATTCTCATCGCATGATTTGACTGCCACCTATCGTCTCAACACTTCATTGTCCTTGGGATAGCAGCCACATCTTTTCTTACTCTTGGACCTAAACAGCCTCGAAACCATCATTGCAATCTTGCTCGTCTTACCACAATTCTATACACTCAGACAATACAGGGGCCCACCCGTTGGCCATTAACGCTGGTGCAAATATGTTCACTATGAATGGTGGTCGTCTGGCCTTCGTGGCTACTTCTGGAATCGCCTTATTTGCAACAGGAACGAACGCACACGGAGGAGATATGTCGAAGATCCAAGACGGAGATGCTATGAGCATAGAACCTATCGTATGTTCATCGCCATATATCAGGGGATGAATCAGCGAATGCTAATAATTATGATTATGTAGGATTCGACATTATGGGTTCATATTTTACTGCAGATGTTGGCCTTTGGCATTATCTTTCCGACCGGAATGGTTCTTGGAGTAGGCGAAAAGTTGGAAATGAATTATTGCGGTATGCTAATAAGGTCATAGATTGTGCGAAATAGATGGCATGTGCCCGTCCAAATATTAGGAACAGTTATCGCAGTGGTGGGATATTTCTTGGGGCATCTCCATGGAGGACGAGTCTTTGCGAAGAATGTTCATTCAGCTTTCGCCAATATCTTGATGCTCATGCTTGCCGTTCAGGTCGTTTTCGGTATCTACCTTAAGTTCCACATCACCAAAGGTTTCCACGGAAAGATTCGAAAGGTCGCGGTTCATGGCCATGGAATTGTTGGAAAGGCGATGCCAGTCGTAGCTTGGGTACAAATGCTTTTCGGTGGTATTGCAGCTTTGGGTTTCTGCCGCGATGATCATCTTGGCCAATGTCTTGCACACTTCATCATGGGTAGTGCATTTATTGGCTATGGTATCCTACTCACGATTGTTATGCTTGTCGGACAAGTTTGGTTGAGAAAAACCGGACGATCCCAAGAATTCTTCGATTCGGCAGTTATTGCAGCTTGGGGTTGTGTCAACACTTTCACCGAACATAGATGGGGTGGTGCTTGGGTTGCAAATGATATTCAACACACTACTATGGGAGTAATCTGGTGGACTGCTGGTTTAGCAGGAGTTTGGTTGAGCAGAAAGAGAGATGGATCACCAAAGAGAAATTTTATTCCTGGATTTGTCATCTTCATTACCGGATGGGCAATGTCTGGTCACCCACAACATCTTCCACTCAGCACGATGGTCCACAGCGTTTTTGGATATACTTTGATGGCTGCTGGACTTTCCAGAATTATTGAGATTGGATTTCTCTTGAGAGACAAGGCTTCACTCTCTGAGGATGGTGATGCCAACAGCTTCCAATATGTCCCACCATTTGTAAGTTCTTTTTTCAGAATCCGAAGACTATGGGCTAATAATTATAGTTACTTTACGCATCTGGTTTCTTGTTCATGGGAGCTACTGAAGAACAAATGAAACTTATCTCGGATGCAGGAATCACTCACGTATCCTACGTACTTGTGTTATACAGCTTCGCCTTCCTCATTTTCTTATTAACCAACGTGTTGGTTCATATCTATGCAGTCAACACCAGCGCGCCTCCAGTGCCTCCAAAGGACGGGGAAGGAGTTCCAGCCAGAATCCCACGTATGAATGGACATACTCATACAGATTCAAGGCAGATTCGTGATGCGGAAGAGTTTGAATTAGAGGGATTGATGAGTGATGATGAATCGCCAGAGAGCCCGAGCACTTTAGGAAAGAACAATGAGGCTCGAGTAGCTTAATTAGTTTCATTTGTCTATTTATTTTGTGAATGGTAAATTAAAAAGCTGTGGGAGCTTGCTTTCCTGTTTCCTTTTTCTATGTCTAGTCTATTGGGGGGTATCATATGCATCAGCGGGCGTCTCTCTTTTGTTACAAGAATTGTACAAAATCCAATGGATAACATCTTCAGTGCAACCAACCCATTTCCGTCCCATATTTTGTGTCCAAATGTCCCATATTATGAAATGTTGTACCAATAAGATCCGATCAAATATCGACAATCATCTAATCCCATCTTAATCGTCCCATATAATATCCTCTAAGAAGATTCCTGCCTTCCTACTCTCCACTCAGCCTTCCCAACTCCTCCACCACCTTCCCAACACACCCCTCGATCTTCCTCTTCTCTTCGGCACTCATCTTCCTCAACACATACCCCGCCACAACCCCCGCATCCCTACTCTCCGGCCTCCCAATTCCAATCCCGATGCGCGTATACCGTTGTCCACGTAATGTATCCCGAATACTTTTCAGCCCATTATGTCCTTTCGGACTATTACTCCCCGGTTTAACATTTATCTTCCCAGGTGCAAGTTCCAGCTCATCATGAATCACCACGAGTTTGCATTCCGAAGACGAGGAAGAGGATTCCCGGAGAAATGTCGTCCAGGCGGAATTCACACCTGCGCCGGAAATATTCATTAAAGAGGTCGATTTCCAGAGCGTGTAGACGGGGCCGGGGGATATAAGTCCATTGCCGTGTGCGCGGGATTTGCTAAAGCTGGGATTATCCAGTGTGGGTGCTAGGAGTGATAGGATGGTGTGGCCCGCGGAATGCAGCGTGTTGGTGTAGGGTGCTGGATTGCCGATTGAGCAGATGAGGAGACGGGCTGAGGGGGGCATGGTGAGGATATTTGTAAGGGTGAGGTTTGAGAGGTTGCTGTGGATGATGTGGATGCTGGTTAGGTTTTCACTGGTGTCATCGCTTTTGGTGCTGGAGTTGGAGTTGGAGTTCGGGACGGCGGAGGTGGAGAGTTCCAGAGCGAGAGGTTGCGCGAGGAGCGCTTTGCGTCGTTGTTTGCGGGTTAGTGTTTGAGAGGTGGGAGATGATGAGCGTGAGGATGAAGAGGAGGAAGGTGGTGTTGGTAACTGCGATTGTTCTGGTTGTGGTTGTAGTGTATCTAAATCTTTTTTCCCCTCGGTCGCCGGTAACATTTTTTGCGCGCGGACGCGATTGTGCTGCGTCATTTTGACAAGGGTCTCTTTTAGGGTGGTATGGCGGTTCTGTTAGCGATAACAACGCTGTAATCCTTCAAATGTATTTCTCTTTCGAAAACCAAAAACCTTCTGAAAATATTATTTTGGTCCAACACTCTTCTGAAATTTTATCGAGGGAGGAGAGGATTATATATCATGATTTTAATAAAACGTAGTACTTTCGATTTCCTTCTAGGTTATTACTATACATTTACCGGTACATTTTAGCTTTGAATAGGTAACTACCTAATTCTAGTTCTAAGGGTTCAGACTGATTGAGTCATCACCGAACTTCTTTAGGGCGCAGTCCGTCACGGTCTAATCTCTAGTCATCCATCATTTTTGCATTCTCCGTTTATGTGGCGTGTATCAATTTTTCTGCAACAAGAGATGTGGAGAATCGTTGTATGATGTTATTGAGGTACCTAGTGGTATTAGTATTTATATCGTCTTTGAGTCGTGGGAGACTAAGAATAGATTTCTTGTGCTTCCTTTGTGCGAGGATGAAAATTAGCTTTTTTAGTGAAAAGAGTTGAGGATTCAAGATCCTTCATACTTCTAGTATGGGGATGGGATGTTTGTTGCTAAAAGGAAGACACAGGCCAATTGTCTTGCTCCCTGAAACTTGTGATCTGTAGTAGTACATATCACGCGGGAGGTTATGGTGTACAAAGATGGGCATGGGAGCCATATCGTTTTCAAAGCTGCATACAAGTTTCAAATCTTTCCTCTAATACAATCTTATTATTCGTAATCGTCCATACATTATACACACGAAGAAAACATTCGGGTATCCTTGAACACTTTAACCAGGACGCCATATTCCACTGCAATGCATTGTTTCCTAGACCTTCAAACCCTTTCCTTTGTCTCTCACCCCGAGTATACGAGTCTCGTGAAGACACTTAGTGGGTGTGAGAGATTGGTGGGTGGTAAACCTCAGGTTGACTTTGCTCCACAGTCGCCGTGGCATTGTGTTGTGTTTCTGGTTCAATCTCATTTTGTCTAGGAGCCGCAGAACCTGGCATACAGTGGCCTCCAGCATTACGGTGACGATGAATATTGATGGCGAGAATGATGAGGGTAATTGCAAAAAGAACACTGCATAAAATTAGCAAGAATCCATTAAATCAACGATTTTCACACTTACAACTCAATACCAGCCAATGCAGCTGTCGCGATCATTATTCTCTTGTAAGTCTCCCAGGTAGTCTCTGCACGCTTCTCGGCACCTAATCCACGTTTATGCTTATAGGAACAACCATAATAATAATAATAATAGTAACCACAAGTATAGTCATCGTAGTAGGTGACAGCAGTTGCGATTTGTGATGCGAGGATAGGGAATGATACGACCCAGAGTATCACAGCGACTATGTCGAGACCGAGTACCGCCCAGTAGTTATATATGGCAGGTGCTCCGGTGCTGGCTGCTATCACATAGATACAGATGACGATTGAGATAACGGCCTGAGGGACATTTGATGTTAGCTTTCGGCTTGGAAGGATAGGAAACCGATGTGCCTTACCGAAGCTAATGTGAGTGCATCTCCATCATATACAAGCCAATAAACTCCATAAGCCGAAAGACCAAGTATAATAATAGCAAGCACCAATTGTGCAATACGAAGACCAAGTAACGGGGTTTTCGCACCGGGAATATGAGTTTTATCTGCGACAGCCATGGTTAAAACCTCTTGGTTTGCTCAACCCGAAGTTTCTCGTTGTGTGACTCTAGAATTTAAATATATGGATATCAATGCATGAAAGAGTGAGAGAATAGAGATGCAAAAAGTAATGTGCAAGTCATATTTAAAGGTGGAAAGTCCCGGCTCAAATATGTATCCCTTCGTGCCTGCCACCTTCTGATTCGGTGGGAAGGTGGGATGGCCAAGGCATGGCATTTTCAGCCTCACGACTGACAGCATATTTTCCCTTCCACTTTTGGTGATCGCTCCAAGGGTGCGTAAAATGATTTGCGAGTTTAAAACGAAGTGCTGATTTAAAGTTTTAGATGTGTCATTGTGATATAAAATTCCTCCCATCCAGAATCTGGGTATATTTTCACCACGCCCTGTGACTTCTTTGGGTGCGACCGTAAGTCTGACTGACTGACTCCCCCAGCCTTGGCACTCTTTACACTCTTCCAATTTTTCATCGAAAGATCAAAGCTTCACACAGTTACTTCAACAAATACATCTATCCATCCCATCGATCGCACATCTATACGGTACATACTCCTCCCTCCATCGCCCTAAACTTCAAATCCTGTACAACAACACATCCCAAGACCCCAACTTTTCAGCTCAAATATAACGACCTATCATAAAAAGACGCCACAAAATAATCCAAGAGTTCCAAGTGGGCCCATACTCTCCCTCGCGCGAATAAGGTTCTGACAAAAATGAGCAATTGGTATAAAGGCACTTAGGCATCGAAATTAATTTGCGTCTAAGGGTGTTGTAATACCGGTATATGGGGCATGCGGGTGGGAAGTTTTCTGGGCAGATAGAGTGAGTGGCCGTGTTGTGTTGGCGGAAGATGAGTTGTTTATGAAGAGCTGGGACTCAGAGATGAGATGATCTCATCATCTCCATCTGAGCCGCACTAATCGTTACGCTGTACGCTGCGATAGATCGTATGTCGTTTAATATTAGCTTGAAGGGGTTATTCTAGGAAGATTCCACCAACTCCAATTATTTCCAGATTGTGATGTCCGTTGGAGCTAGGCGGTAGGTCCTTGCCAGGATGTTTGAGCCGCGCTTGTAATGTCACGGTTGCGGTTGCGTATTGATATCCTATCAAATCAATGCTTATTGGAAATGTACGAGCTTCATTAAAAAAATGAAATCAGCCTTAGAGGCTAATAAATGACTTGGGACGTTTAGGTCGAGTCGGGTTTCGATGATCATCTTTTCGGTTTTTTCGTTTGCTCTTCTATCGTTCGTTTTAAGAAAAATTTCCAAGACCAAATCACAGTTGAATCAAATTCATATTTGGATATTCGTTTAACTCTTCCAATATTTGTTCATCATCAATTCCTATTTTTTCCTATGAATCATCTAAAGAATGCGGTAGATGGATTATGGTGTGCGAGTTGCGAACCCATGATACATAATCGCTAATTCTTCCATTTCAGTGCCCATCCATCTCGTTCCATCCAATATTCAACGAACCTTCAACTTACCACATTATTTCTTAGTTTAATACGCAGCATTAATCACAGCGCACATAGACACAAATTCAATATCAGCCAGCATAGTATCAAGCTGAACAGCCGCCTTGCTAGCCTTCGCAACGATATTATCGATCTTAGTTTGATTGTTGCGGTTTTGATCGCTCGCTCCGTAGTGTATTAAGCTTTGTTAATGAGTTGCTCGAGAGATTTCATCTCTTTGCAGAAAGATTTGTCGGTGATGGGTTTGGTAGAGTTGCGTTTTGCTATGATGATTGTGGTGGCGAGAAGGGAGGGGAAAATGATGGAGATTTGCATTGTGGTGGTTTCTTGACTGGTTGTGAGGAAGAGTTATTAGAGATAGATGTACGTATATTGGAAGAATCGTAAAAATGAGGAAAGATGGTCCTGTTGAAGATCTTTTTTTAAAGAAAGGCGTAGTGTGAATATATATTGGAAGTGATATCCAGATACTGTGCTAGAAAGATAAAGGTATTCCTTATATACATACTCCATACTCCATACTCCATACTCCATACTCCATACTCCATACTCCATACTCCATACTCCATACTCCATACTCCATACTCCATACTCCATACTCCATACTCCATACTCCATACTCCATCGATATCTATAATAACTCCCTCCTTCCCACCGCTCGATCTCACCCTCAAGCTATCCTCACATCATACCAACAATAACTCTCTACCCAATCATATAACCCTATCTACCACCTAACTCTGTCAACACATGCACCAAGAGCTCTCAACCCTTCACCCCAAGCAAATACGGGCTAATACACAATTCAAAATCCCCAATCCCCCCCCCCCAAGAACCCCACGAAAAAAACGCGAACATCGCTTCCAGTTCTCGATACCAGTCATATAATCAAACCTCATCCCATCGACCAGTTTCACACGATCCCTAGCATCTACCTACGTATATCCATGTATATATATATACCCGTGACTAACACACATGTCATACATCTACATCTCATATCTTTCCGTCCCTCCCTCTCCTAAACTCTTGAAGCTTGATCGATCAAGATTTTAGCCCAGAAAAAGAACCCGCTCTAGCTATCTCAAGGAAGTATACATGTAATGTACATGCATATCTCCGTGACCAAAATCCAGTGAACGCGACCCAAAGAAAAAGGACCCAGAAAATCCGTTTCGCTGACGATATCCCACGCCGATTTCCCCAGCTCAGAAAGTAAGAACATACCGATACAAGTTTTCCATCCCCCAATCCCAATCAACAAACATTCAAAAAAATTCCATCCATAACCAAAGGACCACTACCTACCTACCTACCTACCAACCAACCAACCAACCAACCAACCCACTCACCCCCTCCTCAAGTATCTAAACCATCTCAATTAACAGAAAAAAAAAATCCACAAGATTTTCAACCAGGTCCTGGCGATGCCTTCTAACCTTATATATATATATATATGCCTGCTAACAGCTAGCACAGCTAATACAGAGTACCTAGGATATCTAGGATACAAAACCCGAGTCGCCGACAAAGAATTGAAAAGATCGATCGATTGATATTTTTAATAGTTGAGATGAACGAAAGTAATCTTACGAAATCTTTTGAGAAAGGAGTGGTGGTCACACATATATATATATCTGAGCAGACTGAGCGTGCATCGAGGATGGGAAATTTATAAAGTAAGTCCACACGGGATCCTTCAGTATCATGAGGTGATATTCATGAAACGATAACTTGCCCCGATGCCAGTAGCTATTGTGTTCGACTGTTCACTCCTTAACATCTATCCAAACCTCAAATCGTCAGACGCTGTTGCGCGGCAAATATCATGTCACAGGTAAGATAACAGTACAGCTGACTCGAATTAATGGTTATGATCTCACAAGCAGCAAGATAGAATTAGGGTTTCTATAGAAAAACAAATCCTAGATGAATACATGCTCAGTCCTTTACAATTGGGTCTGGCAATGGTATACAACTTTCCCAAACGCCTTCCTTTGGTATCGAAGTCAATTGACAACGTTTGGCAGTTAAAACCCTAACTCTCATCCATGTAACACCAGTCATATCTTCATGAACTACCATGCAAATAGCATTCTTGATATCAAGCCTCATGAAGTCCCTACTACTCAAACTGTTCCACTGATGCTTAATTCGCGGATTTCTTGCAAAACCTGTTCAACCCTGCTATCAAGATGTCCTTGTGCATATTGTTCTCTTGTATCAGCATCCAAGTATTGTTGTACTTGTGCCATTCTAGAATATGCCTCAGCACAGAAGCGAAGTTGGATCTTAACTAAAGCTTCGAAACTTGGGTCAAGGTAAGGAACACGAAGGTCGATAAGTTGGGGAAGTTCGTTGAAGAGTTGATCATTGAGTTGCTCGTAAGCCGCCTTAGCCATCTCGGTCTCCTTTTCAGCGCGAGGAAGTTTGGTGACATCCTTATCTGGCTTCTCGACGAGCTTCTTGACTTTTGCCCGCATGGCATCATAATCGAGAAGTTTGTGATTACGCTTTTTGATACCTAAAAACTGTTTAGCAGGAATCACAATGGATCAACAAGTATGCCTACATTCATTGATATCAGGGAAGTAGGCACAGAATCTAGAGATGGGCTCCAAAACGGTGGTACTAATGATGTTAGCTTCATCCATTTTGCGTGGGGAACTATGGGAATCTTACCGATATGGGCCATCAAGAGCTTTGATTGTCTCGGCATCGAGATCCTCTACAGCTTGCTTGTAACTACGACTAACACCATCCTTCGCACCGGCATCACCATAGAAAGCATCAATGGTCTCAGCAATGCGCATTTGGGAAGCGGTCATTGCTGCATTTGTTGTTAGTTCACCTTCAATAAAAATAGTAATGAGTCTGTTTACCTCTCAATGAATCCAAGTAGCCTTTCGACTCCTTCTGTAATCTCAATGAAGCGGCTTCCATCGTGCGATAACGTCTAGAAACTTGGTCAACAACAATTCTCTTTTGCTCCTCCGTTCTAGCTGCCGTGAACATCGTAACATAACAATCCCATTCCAGGCCTTCTGATTCTGATCCGGAAGAGGTCGATCTTGAAAGTAAAGACGGAGTGGATGGAAGGTAATCGCTCGAAACATCGGATTGTGTCGCGACAGAGTGCAAATATGGACTTGATGGGTAATAATCGAGAGAAGAGGTAGACAGTGTGGATGCGAAGCCAGAGGGAGAGGGTGATGAAATTTGGTCCTCGAGTACGGCATCTTCTCCATCTTCGAAATTCTTCTGATAATCTGACTGCTCTTCGCTTTCGGTCTCTGAGTTGCTGGAATAGCCCGCATTCTCCCAATTCATTCGCAGCTCCAAATCGCGCGCATGAAGCTCATCCAATAGAGATTTCATTGCATTGTCCATCTTTGCTGCCGTGGCGTCGTATTCGACCATTGTTACAATTGTGTAAAGAAGTTGTAACTAACCTTTCCTCAACTTCATAATCTCGATCATTTGTTTTCTCAACATGGCCTTAAAATAAAATTAGCTTTCTGCCTGAAAATAAACAATCCAATACCTCGCAAGGTACTCGGGATAACATCATATAACATCATATTCCTATGATGTCGACACCCGAATCCCCCGGAAGTTCCTCAAGTTTGTTCACTTTTCTTGAGATTGTTCACTTACCAGTCTTCATCATAACCTGAGTGGTAGCCCTGTTAACATTCTTCTTAAAGCCTTTTGATAGTTAAATAGTTAGCCCAGTCTTCTTTATGATCCTATTGTTTGCGAATGTTCTCCTTACCTGCCCACGACATGATGATGGATTATTCAAAGTCAACAAAACAACAATGTTTGGGTATTTGTAAAATTGAACTGCAAATGGTATGCAAATTAAATGGGTATTAGAGATTCCAAAGAAACTTGGGATTTCAAAGGTGGTAAAGAAAGAAGGTGGTGTATCAGCAATATTGGTTCGAATGTGAACTTGAATGTGAATATATTCAGGAAAACTGATGACAATGATGATGAATTCAGGACTCAGGTAGTGTGGCGCAGTGCAGCTGCAAGCATCGGATTCGGTGAAAGTATTAATCCATCTCTGGTACTGAAATAAGTCCGAGCTTCTAAAATAATTATTTTCCTATCCCATTTCTCCATCCTAAAGAACTTCATCTTCAACCCAATCCACCACTTTGAAAATCTCAAAGTACAAAAAGATGGCATCCAAAAGCAATCCAAACGTTCCCCAAAAGAAGCGCAAGGTCGCAAACCGAGCCAAGACTCAACGCAAGAATGCTATCAACAAAATTACTAAGAATCCACGAGGTACCAGGGCCAGTACTGTTCTCTTTCCTACGAGTGGACCTTTAGCACCTGTATCCGGAAAGAAGGCTCGCAAGTTACAGAAGGCGCAAAACTGTGCACGTCAAAGAGCATTGGAGCAGGCAATGAAAAATGGAGAAGTCAAAATGACTGGTCAGTATTTTAGTGATTCACGATGGGATTGGGGCTTGATGCTAAGTATATTTTAGATGCGCCAGAGACTACGGAAACAGCGGCAAATGCAGAGAATACAGAGAATGCGGGAATGGATGTTGATAACATTGCATAAATAATCGAGCATTGCGAGGAATAATGGAGTCATGGCGATTGGAGTTATGGTCAAAACATTGAGAGTCGCATGTTGAACGAAATATTGGATTTCTATCACGAAAGATGCGCGATACGATTGGTATACCATATAGAGGCATTTTCAGGCATTCTTTGGTCATACTATAATGTCAAAGGGCAGCATCAAGAGACTTGAGTCAAATGCATCAGGCAAAGTAAAATTAGTCAATTATTTTCCTTTTTGGCAACTATTTACACGTCTGATGTTTATATGTGCATATCATGCTTTTCTGGCGCTTTTTCCCTCGACGATTATGGGTACGCTCTCTTCGTTGCTGGAACTAGTCCGGGGAAGAAAGTAGTGGGAATGGTAGGGATAGGGATACTGGCCGTGAGCGCATACCCAGAAGCGATATCATTCGGCATTTTTGCAGCCGAATAGCCAGAAGGAGCTGAAGATACCGTTTGTGTCACAATGGAATCTATCATAGCATTTATTAGCCAATGGTATCATCGAAATATCTCCCAACTTACAAGCTGTATGCGCAGACCCATGAACTAAGCATCCTCCATCACCCCAAGCATTTTCACATTTATACAACTCGTAACTACCTTTATCTGTCCACATGGCAAAATTTGTAATGCTCAAGCCCGCACAGGGCTGTCCTGTTGGACAAATAACTTGGATAGGTGCTCTAATAGTACCGTCTGCACAAGTTCCTTTCCAGTTTGAGAAAGTTAGACCTGTATATAAAACGCCATTGCCGTCTGCTGGTGTTGATTTCCAATACGAGTCGATGTCGAGAGAATATGCGTTGCTGTGGCCTATAAAGTTTGAGAATACACTGTCGGATACCGATCCTGAAGGCATTTAGTTGAAGGGGTGATGATGGTGAGTGATGGAAGCATACCTGATCCGCCGTTACTCTTGATCATGAACATCTGATTCGATTGCCAGGTGTAAATGTTGTTGTATGTAATCTTCGAAATGGCAGTATCTGCCCCCAGACTACCAATTGCGCAGCCTCCACTTACGTTGCAATGGATATTCTCGATTAGCATGTGGTTTGATGGATTCTACGTTCTGTTAATATCGTGTAATACATATGGCGGCTCCAGACAACCAAGAAATGTAACGATCTAGGCTCAATAGATGACGTAGACTTTACCGATGAGGATTGTAAGGGCTAGAAAACATACCTTGACAGTAACACATTCGTCCTTATTGGTAACTTCTACATCGTGAATATGAACGTTGAAGCCCCAAACATCGATGCCGTCTAATCCACCTTCGTTTCCGCCACGGATGATCAGGTTGTATACTTGCCCGTTTTTTACCGTATCCAGAATGAGGTGGAATGCTGGAGCTAGTAAAATGTTCAGCAGATATAAAAGATGTAAATGGAGAGAAGTATTAAGAAAACTTTGCTGGATACAATGTGTCTAATTGCATGGATATGAGTTATATTATGGGATTCTGCCGGGCTGCAGAAAGGTATGAAGGTAACTTACAATCGACAAGAGCGATGTCATGGATAGCAAAATTGATAACATTGATGAGCCGAATGAGACGAGGGCTTCGCTAAATGTCAACATTATTCTCGAAGACTTTTATCATCATGTTGTCTTACCCATAAGTCCCCTGAGCGTGATACACATATCCATAGCCTTGAATTGCACCGCTTGATCTGCTACTGTAGAGTTCGAAATCGGTTGAATTTTGGACTAAAGTTGAGATTAGAAAGTGCCACAAGCACGGATGTCTGGCGGCTAAACTTACTGACAATCATGTGTCCGCCTGCAGTGCTGTAATCAAGTTCTCAGAAAATTGAAAATAAATGTGGTGCAGCAAGAGAGCTCACCCCGTTCTGTAAATAACGCCCTCAAGGTTTATGGCCCATGCATTGCCACCAGATAGTGTTACCCATGTAGACATGGCAAAGTTACCAGGAGGGATGTTCACTAACTTATACTTCAGTATTATACAAGAGTGAACACAAGCCTGTAAACATACCGACACCACCACTCGCGCAGGCATTGAACGCTGCAAGAAGAGGAGGTCCTAAATCCGTCACTCCATCGGCTACTGCACCATACTTAGTGACATCACAGACTTTCTTCGCCCATTTTGAAGCTGAAGTAGTAAGGGGACCAATGGGATAACCGGAAGCTAGCTGAGCAGAGACAAGAGATGGCAAGAACAACGACCCGGAAAGTAAAACGGCTTGAAAATTAAAAAGCATTGTGAATTCATAAGTTTTAGAGTCTTAGGTATTGGTTTTAGGAATGAGTGGAACGGAAGGGAGCATAACATTTGACGAGCTGAACAGAAATTGGGGGAACATAGTTAGCTCATATAGATGCATCATGAATCTCTTTTTTGGTTGAAGAGAACCTTCAGGATGGTGAATGATCTTCTGCCAAGTCCTCATCGATTCAACCAGGTACCTTGAAGTCCCTCTTGGCAGTAATACATCTTGTTCAACATTGATGCGCTTATATGTAAAAATGAGAGAAACAATAGGGGCGGAAAAGGGCATGCACATGAAAGTATGCGCGCATTCAACCTTCCAGAATAGGGGACCACTTTTGCCGAACAGAGCAATGATGTGCGTCGAAAGGATTGATCGCGACGATCAAGCAACAAGTACGTTGGGCAAAGTAGTAAAGTTTAGTAACTCGTGATGTAAGGTACGCTTGGCGATTCGTGGGATAAAAAGTCTACGGAACAATTTGATACTGCTGTACCACAGGGTTAATGACGTCTTGGCTACAACAGATATCTGGGGATATGTGGAGACTGCCCCAGATATCGGCTGGATAAATACAGACAGCAATTTCCAAAGGCTGAAGGAGATTTGAACGAAAATGAGGCCAGTGGATGAAATCAGATGCATGAAATGAGAGTGAGTAAATGTAAAGAATGAAAGTAAAATCCCCAAATATCGCAGGGCTTGCAAATTGCGACAAAGCGAATGTTATTCTGCATCTCATATACTGTTGAGATGTGTTTCCCAGATACTCATAGAGCAGCAATCAGACTCCAAAATTGCATTCTCTCTTTATATGGCGCATCCAAGCTTGCCTCAGCAAAGTAATGAAGCAACATCACGGCTTTGAGGCAGGCATTCCGGTAGTGTGCTTCAGATCCACCCACTCTGAGTTGCTTCTAAGCCTACCATGTCTTCCGTGCATAGCTTTTCCGGCTTTTCTCGTAGCATTGGGTCGCTCGTCTTCCGGGAACCGATGCCGCATCGCATAACATTGCGCCGACGAAAGATGTTAATTTTTCCATCGACATCAACTCGCAAAGACCACTCAAACATAAATTGGCCTTAAATTGCAGCATATCTTGGCACCGCAGGTCACAAGTGATGAAGTCATGCAGTCGCTACGCGAAGGGTTCGTTTGATCTATGCGCATCTCCCCGCGCGAAAGTTGTTGGCCCGTATTATGTAGTTCACGCGATTGGGAAGCGCCAGCCAATAGCGTTGAATTTGATAAATGTAACCTTACTCCGTGTTGTGGAGGCAGGAATAGGTTGCTCTTTGTAAAGCTAACTAATAAGGAAACTATTTATAATGCCTTATCGGAGATAAGCGTATGTTATCAATACCACTCCTTTTCCACTTAATGCAGAACTACCCACCCCCACAGTGTACAAACGATTAATTGACTTCAGATATATTTTTTCTAAACAAAAGATTGGGAGACTAGACAAGGGGAAAGAACACGTGGGATACAAGAGAATACTAGAGATTTCATTAAGGTTGGTTCTAAGTTGTTCATTTATGATACTAATAAAAGTGGAGACACCAATATCTTCGGAGCAGCAGCAAACGACTCGGGACTGAAAGCACCACCCATACATAGGTATATATTATGGATAATGCATATGAATGTGTCCTAATATCAATCCTACATATCGATAACTAGCAAAACGGCAAGTCCAACTGCAGCACGATGCCATAAATAGCAGGGAAGGGGAAGTATGTATGTCTCATTTTTACCTACTTGTCCTCAAAAATGCGAGCTTCTTCCTTGATGCCATGACATCAGGAGATCTGAAGCATTAGCATGCTGCTGAAATATCAAGATCTCCACCGCCTTTATATCAACGCCGGTCATGGTCTCTTGCTCTACACACGACCTCCTCCTAAGTTGGCTGGAATGAAGTTTATTTCCCACGTAATTTTAACCATATTTATTAACTTTTCATCAACCCATTTCACAAGTGTACATGGAAGTCATGATACATAGAGGTTGGCGTGTAGAATATATTGTGGTTTCAAGATTGAAGGGATAGCGCTGAATATAACATTCGGAAATAACGCTACAGGAACATGTAAAGATGCTCTCACAGCTTCTTGCATCAATGACCCGTTAGCCCAGTCTCAACCCCAGATGACTAAGATTTTATCAGACAGCGAGAAAGAGGCTCAAAATGAATCATGATGTACTCTTCGAGATGTACCAACGTACGGCAGATCATTCGCAGAGAGCGAGCCTCCAGAAGCCAACATTCTCCAATAATTCAGTAACAATCAACGTGACAAGATCATTGGGGAGGTTAATAAGATTGACAGGACGCGGTATTTCAAGGAGTGATTGTTATTGGCGTTGGTTGATGAATCAGCTCTTTCACCGCCTTCGTAGAATGGCAGAATAAACGACTTCACACATCGAATTCTCAACATCTTGATATTGGATCATCAGTCAATTTCAGCAAAGAATCCTCTCGTACGAGCTTTTCTCTCTTTGGGGGATTTACAATGCGCTTGATGTTCTGTTATGCAATACAGCAGCATGTGTATTACTAAAAGAACTATCTACGGGAGCTAACACATACCTTCCGTTTGGTGGCTGCCCATGGGAATGTACGCATACACCAATTACATAAACTCTGATGAGGATTGCGATGCACACCATTCAGCATTGCAGACCGCGGTTCCTGGCCGTTCGTCCCGTTCTTGTGTAGTGTGGTATCCGGATCATACACACCTCTGTGGGTTGCATTTGACAAGAGCGTTACTCTCGACGACGGAGAGAGATATGTTATAATTTTTGATCGAAGACATTCAGACTGGCGGGAAGATCTGGTTTGGGCTTTGAAGTCAAAGGATGAAGGTGGTACGGGGTAGGTAACAAAAGTGTGAGATTTGTGTGGAAAAGTTAGCCCATCATTTTCTCTCCTGAGCCTTTCGTCATGAACAAGTAATTTCGTTTCAGCATTGCACTTGCGTAATTCATAAGTCACTTTCACTCACGTCTTGAAAAATTCAAGGTTTTTCTTTCTATTTTGAGACTTTTTTTTTATGATACGCAGAAACATCATGATAAAGTTATCGGCTATGGTCCTGATAACCTTTGAAGCCACAAAGGGCACAATCGTTCTTCTAGGTTTGTAATATTCTGGACTGCAATCCAAAAATAAGAGGCCCTCAATTATTGAGTCTATTTAATATACTTGATTCATTAAACTATTGAATCTATTTTGGAAACATTTCATTGTAACGATTGAACCGGTTTCCTTGACAGTTTTCCGCATGTTGAAAAGGCTCAAGGCAGACTACAATCAGAATAATAGACATGCTGGTGATTTTCAATCCTTTGCTCAAACCTTAACCAAATTCGAATCAAAGCTTCCAAATAGGTTAGGTGGAAATCAAGAAGAATCAGCCGGTGTACTAGTCTCTGTAGTTGGTGGTGCTAAAGCTAGCTGTAGTGCAGCATCTTAGCAGAGGCAATTTCCATTTATGTGTCCTTCACGTGGAGACTTTTCGGAATCTGGGGTTCAAAAGATAACAAAAATGAGCATTTTGTTATTTGTTCCTTTTGCTACATTTTGCTCAGTATTAATTTTGATAATTTTTAGAGTCAGCCTAGAGAAATATGTTATCTTTTTTTATTTCATTTTACGATACTACTCGACTATTTGAGTTTAAAAAATATTACATGTAAATCAACCATCTCCTTTACAATTGGAAGTCCAATGCAATGACATCATATCATTCAATCTTGTGGGGGACTGGTTGGACTAAAGGTCTCAAGTTAAATCCGAACATCGATAGTCTCTTCTTAGTGCACTTCCCCAGTTCGAATGAAAATTCCCCAGATATAAATCTGTCTGCAGAAAGTCTTCTCAGACAAAAACAAACTTCATCCATTTACCCTACACATACAAAACTCGAATTTCAAAATCGATATACTTCTCAATCGTCACTTTTCCATTATATCTAAATTATCATCTCTATAACATCCTAAAATACCATGCATCGTCATCACCTGATCTTCAAAATGGATGGAAACTACTACCAGATCCTCGGCCTAGATCCTGAGTCAAAGCCATCATCCAAACAAATCAAGGCCGCCTATTATGCTCAGGCCCTATCCTATCATCCCGACAAGAACCCCACTCCCACCGCCCACGCCGACTTCATCGCAATCCAGGGAGCGTACGGAACACTATCCGACCCAGTATCTCGCGCAAATTACGATGCAGGCCATGCTACAAGCTTTGTCCCTTCCTTCTATGGCCCTACCGATGGATGCAATTGCAACTGCAAAAACTGTTGGTCCCCGGAAAAGAGAAACTTCAGCTCGAAACAAGAATATTACCAACATGCATACGAAAAGGCTGGCCCAAGCGAGTTCGAACCTTTTTACAAGTCGTCCAAGCGAGATAAAGGGCTTGCCGCCATGGCAGAAAATTTCAATCAGGCTGGCAAGAGGGGTTCGAAATCTTCTAAAGCTTCAAGGAGGTCGGGGAAAAATTTCGCGCGTAATATGATGGCGACTGTCATGAATGATCGATGGATGTGGGATGAGATTGATACATACGATGAGATGTTGTAAGACAAGGATGTTATTATTCGGTTTGTCGGGGATTATGTTGACTCAGCACATTGTATATAGGCCAGATCAGAGTCTTCATTTCTCATAAGTTAATGCAAGTAATGCCGTAATTTCCATTATAACCTCATATTCTGTGCCGATAAGATTCATTTGCTTTACTAGTGCTCTAACCCCAACACGCTTAAACTTTAAAATCATCAAACAGCACGCGGCGGGTCATTGATATTTGGAAAGGCAATTTAATCTTGTCATAAATGGATTCGGGCGACCTAGTACTACACATGGTTTCACACACTATCAAAGATGAAGATGGCATTTCGTATCATAATTTAATTTTCATTATCATTCTCATTCTCAAACCCAAACCAAAACCATGCAATATTAGATATGCCATTAATGAAAGTTCCAGATCGTTGCATTTCAGAAGGTACTCATTCTTCGATACAAAATTGGGGCATCAACTATCCCGCCAGCTGAATTATAGGTCGCCGGAGGAATTATCTTTGAGGTTTGTACGCTGAAGAACTGCTTTGTCCATTGCCTAATTCCGTACCATTTGGTCTCGCTTGAGGAGTATTGGCTGCTACAGGATAGTTGTTTGCGAAGTTCTGAGTACCCCTAGACTGTTCGATGGTTGAAGCGGAAGGTGGGTTTTGAAAAGTATTAGAGCCGTGTGTGTACGACAGACTTGCGTCGGAAGACTTTGAAGTATTGACAGGTTGGACACCATACGCTTGTGTCGCAGGATTGTAATTTTGTGTAACGTTCTGAAAGTTCGATGGTGGCTGGGAAGGTGTTCCGGAAGATGAGTTTCCGTTAGAAACACTGCTCTTTATGCCTCGGACAGCACCTTCAGCTATTCCCTTATGATGTTTGTAGCAGCAGTTTCTTTATTTTCAAAAGTGTTCTGGGGGTGCTGGGCATGATTGCTGTAGTCGTTCGTGTACGTATGGCTAAATCCCGTGGATGCGACGGAAGCTGAAGGCCGGTCTACATAACTTGACTGCTGAAGGCCAGTTGTTCTAGTGTCTGCGTTGAACGAATTTGCCATCACGGCAGCTGAAGCTGGAGGGGCAGAATCAAAGGCGGCACCACTGTTATTGAGTGTTCGGGCCTGGTATGACGGATCAGATGACAGTCCGCGTTGGTGCGTCGTAGTTGGCGGTCTCTGGGTCGATCCGTCGGCTGGCTGAGTGGAAGGAGATCCCGTAATCTGAGGAGACTTTTCGACATCCAATTTGCTCTTTGCATTTGATGCATCTTGCGACAGCTCACCAACATTCGACACATTGCGCAATAAATTGGCACATCTTTCAATATCTTCAGAGGTGAAACCGTCGTTTCCGAGAGATTGAAGCTCAATTGGGAGCCAATCTGGCCTTGTTGGCATGACCATCTGGGCCGAGACTTCAAACCTTGGCTTGTAGTGTTTAGATTTATAATTGATTATCGTTCTATTTTCATAAAATCTGTCGAAGTGCTGATATCTTCCGGATAGGTGAATTTCTGTCATCAATGTTGATATTGCCGACAGGTCTCTGCCTCTTAACTTTCCATGTCCTTGTAACATCAAACTCGCTATCAGCCAATCACACAACTCTTTTTCTTTTGGATGCCAACGTTTTCCCATAATGCTCTTAAGAATATGTGGTAGACCTAATTGAATTAACAAATGTGTGAGCAGAAGTGTTACGTTCAAGCTGTTAAAAGTCCCACTATATATCATCTCCATGAACATCAAGTCCCAAGAAAGTAGAAAGGGAAAGAGCAATAGCAAACGGCTTTAATTAAACAGAAGTCGCAACAAACACCAAATGAAAAGGAAAGAGTCACCGGCAAAGCTTAGAAAGTTTCCAGCTTGCCCCAAGACTTTCACCTAGTTCTTTTCTGAAGAATCCACATCTTCAAAACATCTTGGTATCAAAAAGCGGATGTCGCTCTATGTTAGTGATATTTAAAAAGGCAACGTTTTTTGGGTGTATTTTCCTAAAGTTCAATGCTAAATTTCTTAAAACTGTGAACTTTCCATTCCCTCGCTATGGCCCGCACAGCCTATTAAACAACAACCATAATGAAATACATCTAAAAAGCAGAACCGACCAGCGGATAACAAAAATGGAAAACAAAAAATTCTCCTCTGCTAGCCATGACTAGCACGGGGCAGTGAGAAAACAAAAACCGTCCATGAAGAGCATAAGAAATACATACGAGTTGCCGTCTCACTCCCATGTTAAAAGCCCCAGACTGTAAACCACACCACAAATCCCTTTCCTTCGCCATACAATCAATGTCAAAACGCCATAGAGAGTGTGAAATGAACTGAGACCGGTGTGAGAACTGCAGAAAGGCGCTAGGAGACGAAAACTAGCGTGTCTAATCAGCAACAGAATAATCACTTTGACTAAGTTCAGGTTCCTGGATACCAGATTCCAGCTTCGTAGGTTCCCCCTTGGTAGGTTCCCGCCGGGTATTCTCCAAATTTGTTTCTTCCCGCCGGGTATCTCCCCCCCTCATAGCTTCCCGCAGGAAAAGGAATGCCTCCTCTAAGGAGTTTTTTTGCATCTTCCGCTTGAATTGCGCGATAATCTGCATGTTCCCATAAAATTCCTTGGTTAACTTTTGCAAGATTTTCGCCCCCTTCACGCCAAGGTTCTTTATTGTTTGGCATTTTTACATCCTTATCGGGATATCGCTTTTGTACTTCTTTAATGGCTTTCACGATACTTTTCACTGTAAGCCCTCCCCATTCGTATGGATCTATCTTCGAGTGAAATAATATGATGGTCAAGAGTTCTTTGGGAAGCCAGGATTCATCTGGTATCGCTGGTCGTGGTGCATCCACTTTAATCTTCGCATAAAATTCCTCTGTTAATCCCGCCTTGACTACACGCGTATCGAACTTATTGAGGTCTTTGGACCCCCATACAACCAGTGCATTCATCAAGCCTACTATAAATGTCCACGCATCCGGCTTTGATTTTCCCGATTGTTTTTCAGGATCATGTTCTTGTAAGCCATATGCCAGGAAGGTCACTAATTCCTCGATGTCACCGTCCCAGTACCTATTAGCGCCGGACATGATGAGCAATGAAGACCTACTTCAAGATCTACTTCAAGGTCTTGAACGTTTGAAGTAGGTAGAGGCTGAAGTATGGAGAGGGAAAATGTGTGGACGTTGATGAAGGATGGAGCTCCGAATAAGCGATTCTTTCGTTGTCTTCGTTGTTGTTGGTTATGGATAATAGGATCATTCAACGTCGGAAGTTTGAAAGAATTTGTGGATGGTCTTGGAGGCAGAAATGGGCTTCGGTAGCTAAGAGCAAGAGGTGTTGTGTTTTAGTGTGGAAGTGGAGCGTCGAAAGAGATTGATGATGGGGTATGATGAGAAGTGTATGGTAGCAATGGTGTGGTTGATGTAGGGTTTAGGGCGCAGGATCGAGTATTTGTAAGGTCTTATTGTGGTCGAGAGTGAAATGCGTCTGATGGTAGAGTGTATGATGTTAAATTGTGTCGAGTATGTAAAAGTTGTATCGAAACTGCAAGATATGGACTTATGATATTGTTGTAGATGTAGAACATAAGGAAAAAGAAAGTAGAGCAGAGGGGGGAATCGCATCTCTTTTAAGCACATTTCGAGGCATGAGTTCAACCATATTTTCGAGGCAAAAGCACGATTATTCATGATTATTGCGAGTATTGTGGTATTAATATGCTCTAAAATAGGGATTTCTGACTGTTGGTGGAGAGAATGAGCAGAAACTGACGCTAAAATAAGGATTAATGATTGTAAATAGAGATGATGAGTACATTTTGACTCCAAGATGGAGAATTATGACTAGAATTATAAAGAATGGCCTGCAAGAATGAATACCAACTGATTCCAAAATGAGGATCAGTGACTGTAGATGGATAAAATGAATAGAAACTGACTCCGGGCTACAGAATTCTGACTGTGTTTAGAAAGGATGACCTGAGAAACAAGAAATTAGATGTGTAATTGGCGAAAAGCACTTTGAAATGACTCCAAAATCAGAGTTTATGAATGTCCAAAAAGTGAATATCATTAAACTGATGATGTATGTGAACATCATGAATCATCCCTAACACCCTTAAACTATGAATGATTTGCATAAAAAGTTAGTAGAATGTGTAATATCAAGAAAATATATATAGACTCTTGACTGAGATTCCGTGACTACATAGAAAGTAAATATCACAAGAAGAACACCAAGCCAGCTCGAACTTAATGACTTATGATTATCATAAGAAGCAGAGTCTTGAAAGTAATTACAGATTGACTCCAAAAAGAACCTATAACTGACACTATAAAATTATCATTCATATAAACAGTGTGTTGATTCCTAAATAGTGAATCAAGTCACATCCACTCACTCAACAAATCAGGCAGTCAACCAACCCATCAAAATGCCATTACATACATCACAACAACAAGTATTTACAAGGAACCGCATTTTTTGAACAATAAAAGGATATGAATTTATGCCTAGTAACCACAAAATCTCAAGAACTTCCCCATTTTCCATCTCTCGCTTACATTCCCATCCTCTTTTCCATTCACCCCCAAATCCTCCTCCCTTCTAAACACAAATCCAATCCAATCCAAAAATATTCCCACCCCCAGGGCGATTTGTATACCCCAGTCCTATCAATCATCCATTCACCCCACAGAACCATCATAAAGAAAATAAGAAATACACTGAACCCGGTATTGAATATGCATTTTTGAGGAACCGAGAATTCTCTGACCGTGCGGTTATTTGAGGGCGGAATGCCAGGTGTGCAATAATTTCGACCATCGGTGGTGGGTTGAGAGCGACCGAGGTCAAAGTGAGAGCCAGCGTTCATTCCTTGAACTCCTCTTTGTACAATTAAAAGTCTCAAAAACCGGTCTACTGATAACCCTGAGATGGATGCTGTTCCCAGGAATCGGGTGGTGGATGAAAAGAATGAGATGTACCGTCTCCGCCGAAATTAGATTGTGAAGGAAAATGAGGTGGGTCAGAATTCCCAAAATTGTATGTGTGAGTAGAAGCGCTCGGGTATTGGTTAGATGACTGAAGTGGAACCCCTCCTCCGGAATCAGATTGTGAAGGAAACTGGTGTGAATTAAACTCCCCTAAATTGGAATCGTAAATGAAGGGGTTAGGGTATTGATTAGATGAATGAAATTGAGTCCCTCCTTCGGAATTAGATTGTAAAGGAAACTGATGCGAACCAACCCCCCCTAAATTGGAGTCGTAAGTAGAGGGGTTGGGGTACTGGTTAGATGAATGAAATGGAACCCCTCCTCCGGAATCAGATTGTGAAGGAAACTGGTGTGAATTAAACTCCCCTAAATTGGAGTCGTAAGTAGAGGGGTTGGGGTACTGGTTAGATGAATGAAGCGAAACCCCTCTCCCGGAACTGGATTGCGGAATGGAATGACCATACGGACCAAATGAATCAGATTCCATGGAATTTTGCGGCAAAAGATTGTATTGAGATGGACCAGATAGAGCAGATTGATCCCAAGATGGATCCCATTGCCCAAGAATTTCGGATTGCCGGGTGTAAGGGTCAGAAGGTATGCTGGACGAGGGTCCTTGGTATTCGAAGCCGGATTGATTAAGATCCGCCTTATGAGAAGTGCCTTGGTAGGAGTTCGGATCGATCATGTGGTCACGCGCAGTTACTTCCGGCTTCCACGAAGGATTGTTTTGCCTTGGAGCGATTTCCTGTACCGTACTCCGAGCTGCTGGCACTTCCAGTCCTTGAAAATAATCTTCCCATCTCTGGAGAGAGCTCCGCCAATGTGGAGTATCATTCTCGGTACCAGCCACAAGAGCTATGGTTGCTTCGAGAACAGCGCGGAGACCAAATTGACCGAACTCCCCTGGTAAGATGTGGTCCGGAAGGGCAATTTTCGGTCTTCTTGGGACCGCTGCAGGCGCTTTCCAGCCACGACCGGGTTTTGTTAGATAACTTCTAAGCGTACTAGTGGATATCGTTTTCTTATAGTCAAGGGATACGATCTCGTTCAAGGCATTCATGAAACTCGCAACGACCCCAAATATGTCCTGATCAAAGAACCACGCGTCGTTATCACAATTTTTGTATCTGTATCTTTTAGAATTTAGTTCGATCTTCCTATTATTTTCTTCTGGATTTTGTTGTATTTGTTCCGTTTCATATTGATACACGGCCCCGGCAAGCCATACGCATAAAAGATCAGCCTTAGGGCTCCAACTCCTTGCCATGATCAACAATCTGCAAGTGTCTTTCTTGTTTCGTCGTGATTGCGAGAAGAGTTATCAAGATGTAAAGCGTTATTGAAAGCGTTATCGAAATCGAGATGGAGATATCGTATCCAGGGTATCGAATGTCAAATATCGTAGAAAATGTCTTCGTAGAACACAAAATAAAAAGGAAAGGAAAAGAAAGTCGAGCGGGAACTCCAAACTCTTTTAAGCACATTTCCGCAGATTATAATGATTCAAAAAGAATATCATTTTCGAGGTCCTATTCATGGTTGTTGCCGAAATGTAGATGAGTGTGTATCAACTTGCTCATGATATATGTGAATTTGCTTCAATATGAGCATTTATGAACGCAAAAAAATGCAAATGATATGAGAAATAACAGTTACGGTATGAATAGATAGGTTTCCTCAGAACTGACTCCAGAATTGAGGATCATGACTATCCGATAAAACACATAACCAGCAACAGATCTGGATAAATCGTATGAAGAATCAGGATCTCTCAAAAATGCGTCTAAAATATACTATCATGACTGTTGAAAAAGCAGATCGCTTGCAAAATAATCAGGATATGCATATGAATGACCAAATCCCTCAAAAATGACTTCAAATCAGGGGACAATTACTATCTCCCCAAAGCCGTCCGCCTGCAAGATATCTATCTGCACGACGCACACGAAAACAAAGCATGCTATGAATCGACTCTACAGCAAAACCACCACACTCATGTATGACTATCACAATCAATGAATAACTCATACACAGCATCGCGGCTCCAAGAAAAAAGGAAAAGGAAACCCCCTCCCCACCCACCAAAAAAAATGATGCAAGTAATTAAAAAGCATCATGAGTCCGAATCTCCTCTCCATATCCTGCAAAATCTGATATCATAATTACTCCCTGCAAAACCACCATACTTATGTATGACTATCACAACGAACGGATGATCTATAATCGGCATCGTGGCTCCAAAAAGAAAAGAGGAAACAAGATGCAAATAACCTAAACGCATCATGAATCCGAATCTCCTCTCTATATCCTGCAAAATCTGATATCATGAGTATTCCCAGCCAAAAGAAAATGCCCAAATTCACCCACAGAGCACAATAACTCAGAAATACATAACAAAATTTTTTTTTTAAAAAAAAGTATAACAACTCCAGAAATACACAACTCCAAAAACATAAAATTCCAAAAACATACAATTGCAGAAATACAACACGACTTCAGAAATACACCCCCAACATTCAACACTCGATACTCGATACTCGACACTCAACATACACCATCCCCACCTCCCCACTTCCCTGCCCTTTCCACCCTCTTCCCTCCCCTTTCCACCTCCTCTTCCCACCTCCCTCTCCCACCTCCCTCTTCCCCTCTCCCCCGCCTCCTCACCCCCAGAAACCCAATCGTATATAAAACCTCACTTCCACAACCAATCAATCAATCAATCAATCAATCAATCAAAACCCAAAAAATCCGCCCCCCCCCCCCCCCCCCAAAAAAAACAAACAAACCCCAAAACCAAAAAAATCTCTTCACTATTAAGATTTCCATCTATATTTCCATCTACATTTCCATCTATATTTCCATTTTGCATTTTGCATTTTGTATTTACGCTACTTAGCCGTGTGTATGTATTGTGCTACTTAGCCTGATCTATTAATTGATCTACTATTTGATCAAAATACAATCAATACTCCTTTCCCAACCCCTAGCCTTTATAGCTTTTCCATAAATACAAATGTATTATCTCTATACTCCGAATCTATACGAATTCCAAAGTTTTTCACCTCAAAGACCAGAAAAAGGTCCATTACGCGACACAGCCCGCTCGCTAACAAGCAACCACAAAAACTTTATATCAAGTTCCTACTCATATCATCTCACCCAAACCCACATCACAAGCCTCAAATAAAGTGACCATGAAATAATAAAAATCGATCCATAAACTACATCTAGGTACCGTATTTTCGCCATCTCATCATCCATCCATCCATGCACCCCATTCACCCCACTCTCCAATTTTTCTATCTTACTTTGTACGTGTACGAGTACTTAAGGCATGGCAATTCCACATACCCCAATTTCACATCTCCATAAATTCCGGCACCACAATCAACAATTAACAAGCTAAAGGCACTTTCTTCCCTCAAATAAATAATCTATCTCCTACTCCCCCAAAAGAAACCAGAAAAAAGAAGACCCTAATCAATTTGAATAACCCTGAACTACCATGGTATTTTTTACTTCTTAAACTTGACCCCAGCTCTATGGTGGCCTTTTCCCTGGCCCCTGGATCATACGTGCAAAGAAACGAAACGAAATAAATTTGTTTGTATGTGCAATGAAGTAAAGAACGTTATCGTCCGAAATATGGGCGATGAATGTGGTTGTATGTACTATCGCTAGAAAAGACCGCTCAAACAAAGAAAGGGCCTCCTCTAATAACGACCATTAGCACTAATAGAACTAATATCGGCTCTCTTCATAGGTGGAGGAGGAGCTGGTTTCTTGGTTCTGCTAGGAGGTGGAGGTGGTGCCCTTCTTGAATTTGCTGCCGATATACTAGCTGATCTACTTCCCATACTACCATGACTGGTAGCTGGACTAACAGACCGCGCACCGTATGATCTATCTGGACTATTACTATTAAGAGTCGAATCATCAGATGGATCATTGAACACATCCCCGGAGATAATATTGGTACGAGCAGTTGGGCGAAGATTTGCGCGTAAAGAACCAGCGTCTGATGCAGAGGGAATTGAATTTAGACGATTTGAAGTTTGAGATTCGCGGTAATGAGTCGTCGGGCCTTGGAATGTGGAAGATCGGCCAATAGATGGACGCTGTGGGGAGGTTGGAGGGGAATATTCCTCCATTCTGCCAAGTCCAGATGTTGACGCAACTCGAGTTGTGTTGACACGAGGAGTACTGGATCGGATAGATGGGCGTGGAGCCTCTAGCTCCGAGGCAGGTTCTTCGTACGTGGAATATCTCTCACTGTATGAATGAGCTGTGTTTGAACGAGGTCGGCCTTCGGGGCGTCTATGCTGACGTGGTTGCTGTACCGCCGATCCGCGTCTAATATCATGTCAGCTCAGGAATTATTGCGCTTATCAACAACAACTTACGCAGCAGGCCATTCTCTCTTCAATCTCAAAAGTTCCTCACGGCAACGGTCATAATATTCAAGCTCAGCCTCCAAAAATGCCCCCAAATCTTGAACACTATCCGCCTCTGCCTCTTTAATATCTTGCATTCGTCTGAAAACGTCCTCACTGGATTCTTCATATTTTGCCTTTTGTGATCTAAGTTCTTCCTCGACCCTAAAATCTTCTCTCTTCGCCTTTTGCATCTTGGAAAGGGAGGCATCGTAAGCTAATCGTCTTTGTTCGAGCTTCTTTCTGGCAGACTTTACAAATTAGCTATCACTCATTGAAACCGCGGCAAGTTGTACAAACCTGATATTCCTTCATCTGAGCTAAAGATCTCTCCAAAGATTCCAACCAAGTCGAAGTGGCTTCCACAACATATGTATCCTGTTGTCGCGAAATTCTTTCATTTGTTCTACCCATAGCTGTGATTCTGTTAGCTATTTTCTTAATACCGTCGAAATCTACCTACCAATAAGACAGTTTCCAAATTCTGATTCCGGTTCAAAATCTTCTCCATGATGTATCATGGTCTGACCCATGAACGCGACTGGTAACATCTTTTCCCTGTCATCTCCTTCATTTCGTTTCGAGAGCGATTTAACATAAACAGTCATGGACTTTTGTAACTTTTCCATTCCTGGCAGATGTTAGTATAACTTATAGAAGAATCTTTGGCAGACGTACCCTCATGTCTCAACTGCATTTCTGTCTCCAAAGACTTGAATTCATCAGAAACCTCAGTCTTGGACTCCTGGCCCATCTTCTCTCCAGCCCATTGCTTGACTCTGCCAAACTTCTTTCCAACGTTCATCTTGGCGGTTTATTCTAAGGAGTGGTGAATTGTTTCTTGGGGTTATTCCTAGATATTGTGGTAGGTGGATTGTCCGAGATCAAAGGGAGGTTCTTGAGTATTTCGAATTGTTGATGTTTTGAACAACAAAGAAAGTTTATCCCAAGCCGATTCTGTTATATTTATTCAAGTATAAGCTAGAGTTTTCTCGATGTTCTTCCCTAGTAGTAGAACAGAGGTAGTGGTGGAATTTAGGAAAAGATGTAGAAAGTGTGTCTTGACCGAAACAAATAACGAAATCGAAACTGGAAGGCGAATTGAAGGCTGGATTGCGTAAAGTATGGTAGCAACAAGTAAAGTTAATTCTCCAAACTCTGAACAATTTAAAAAAGGTAAAATCCTGGGGAGAAGAATGAAACCCTTATTGGTTGATCTGCGGATGGAAAGGTCGGAGAATAGCTTGGATGAAGAGGTTGGGAAGAGTGGGGAGATGCAGTACTACAGTAGGTACCGTATATGTACTGTATATGCAGTATCAAAACCAGGATACTTAGTTGAATCTTTCCAGGAAGGTGGTCGAATGATTGTGTAGGGAGTTGAACGGGATAAGCTTTATGAATGGTCGGACAGTCGGACTATTGCACTGATAGGAAAAGAGTGTGTTTGGTGACTGATTGTCGGGATCCTTAGTAGTAAGCCTTGAATGTTCTGGAACTAAAAGAATGCTGGTCGTTTGATTGCCGTGTGATCAAATGGATGAATTGATATGATAATGAGTGAGAAGAAATGATAAACCGATTTCTCCTTCAAATTCAATATCAAAAATGGTAGGAGACACGGGATACCCAAATTGAAGAGTCGGAGGTAGCTAGAGGAAGGTATTAGGCAATGGATTGATTGATTGATTAATTTATTCTTAATTGAATGATTGGATCGGTTGTATTGTGTTTGTTTCCTATTATGGGAAGAACTGATCTGAAGAGATGATATTGGGTATGCGAATTATGAAAAGCTCGTTTATTGAGTATGAGAAGGTTAGAAAGAGATTAGAGAATAGAGGGAAATGAATGAACGAAATGAAATGTGAAGACGGGGATTATCATAAGAAGATGGATGGAACAAACACAAAAAGTTGGGAGAATAGGAGAATAGGAGAGAATACCTACCCGTCTACTCCATAAAACAACCAACGATAGTCGAGGCCAATGAATTCCCTTCTATCGACCAATTTTCAAACCCTCACCATTTTGATAAAGTTTCTCCTTCATCCAATCCAACAAGCAACAAGTAACAAGCCACATCTCGTGTCGGCCATTTTTTTAATGCATCTTTAGTTGACCTATCAATTTCGATGAATGCATGCTCAATGAATGCATGCTCAATGAATGCATGCCCCTGAAACCTTAATCGACGTCTAAATCACAATTTAGCTACTGTCGGAAGCACTAAGATATGTTGTACGACGCTCTATAAATTAGTTCCTCATCACTAGAAGTATTCGCCAATCGTTCTAAAGATCTTCTACGAGGCACCCGACTTGCATCTGCTATGCTTGTTTTCCCTTGAAGATTAACTCGAGAGATCATTATTTTTCCATAAATACGGACACGGAATATAAGAAGAACGAACAATGATGAATATCATGGGTACCTTCTCGTATTATCCAAGTAAGAACAATTTTTAGGTTTTGTTTAGAACATTATAAAAATTACGGTAAAAATTATACTCACCTCTAATCACACCATGAAAATCCATTCCCAGGCTCACCGTCACCAGACTCACCACCCAAACTCGGTCTATTTCCCCTTTTGAGAGCGTTACGCGGAAAGGGGCGCAGTAATATACCGTCTAACCTCAAACCACAAGCCAAACGCTCAAAACCTGTCTATCAATCTGGATTCTACACGCGCTCGTCCATTCACGCCGGATTCCACAAAAGTTTCGTGTTTGATATAAGCCAATTATCACCAACCCAGAACTAATTTATTGAATCAGAAACATAATGCATATCATTCTTAATCGGACCATCTGAACTTGACACCTCTCATGTGAAACACTTACCTCTAGTTAGACATTATCCAGATATTTATAGCAAGCCGATCTTGATTAACATCCCGTAACATCAATCTTTTCTTTCCCTTGCGAGCCTACTTCGTACTCGCCCAAACAACTTCAGAAGTCCTCCCATTACCATATCCAATCAATTACCCATATCAACCATCCCAACCATCCATACCTACGGGGCGACGTTTCATCTTCAATAATAGCAATAATAGCAACACAATCATTTACATCCACCCGCACCACCAAAATTCTCCACTCTAAACCAAAACGTTAGCAACCTTATTAGCTACCGGAAATCGAAATTCTAGACCCCACCATCATTCATTTCGATGATTTTTGGAGGGATGTGCCTGTGGATTGTGTAATATCGATAACATTACGCGATTCCTGATAAAAAAAGAAGGCTTTCGTATTCTTGAACATTAATGGGAGAAAAAAAAGGGGTAACCTCCAGTATCTATTTTTGTATGGTAGAACGGTGATATTTATTTCCATATCCATATTCAAAAAAACACATATTCTGTCAACCAGTCAAAACAGCCATATCAATATCCTCTTCGTGGTTGGGCATGATGATCGAAGGGAGCTGAAAGTCCTTTTAATCCCCTTCGTCCATCACCATTAGTGTGCACCATCAAACACCAAAAACCACAAAACGCGGCCTTGAGGTCTCCTTTTAATCCTTCAAAAAAGAAAAGAGAATCAAAAATGCAAAATAACAAATGTCCTCGGTGAGACTCGAACTCACGACCTTTGGATGGCTATAGTGGATTGTTAACAACCACCTCATATAGGAATATGAGACCAACGCTCTAACCAACTGAGCCACGAAGACTTTTCTTTGTTTTTGATGGGCAATCGTAAAATATTTTCGTACAAGTATTTCACTTTGATTTGGGTGTGCTCCGTATATATCCGAGATGTGGGGTCGGGCGAAAATGGAATTGGCATTGAATGTCGAATATGAATGTTAAACCAAGATCCAGTGATTGGAGATACTTAAACACCTAGTCGATAGTTCAACAACAAAAGAAAAGTCTTCGCGTCCCAGTTGGTTAGAGCGTTGGTCTCATATTCCTATATGAGGTGGTGGGCTGGGGTGACGCCAGCCCAGTCCAGCAGACGTCTCTGTTCCTCTTCTCGCCCCCTAACAGGTGATATATATAAGATAAGTCCGGAGAGCAGAGCTGTTCCAAGTCTTGAGAGCTTACATCTCTACCAGGAAATGGAGGATTTGAAGTGAAATCCGCTGAATGCGTGATCTTCTCTACAAGGAAGGGGTTATTAATACCTACATGTATGTATATGTTAGTAAAGATGTTCAGTCGACAGT
Organism: Stromatinia cepivora; assembly: GCA_014898415.1. Lineage (NCBI taxonomy): Eukaryota > Fungi > Ascomycota > Leotiomycetes > Helotiales > Sclerotiniaceae > Stromatinia > Stromatinia cepivora. The sequence continues at coordinate 2,854,364 of RCTD01000001.1, read as the reverse complement.
TGATCAAATCAACGCATACCTCCTTATGGATTAATGTACACTGCTTAGGCCATACGATATACATAAGGATTGAATGAACATCGAATATGATTGTGGATCGAATCGATGTTGCCGCGCAAGTGCCATTATTTTGTGGTTGGCAAATGGTAGGTGGTCATTCATGAAGTATCATTGATGAATCTCCAGGCTTCAAATGTTCAGAATGTTTTTGAATCATCATGCGTTGATTCGAAGTCGAAGAGGAGAGGTTAAGAAAAATAATGCGCCAAAGAAGGAAAGAGCGAGGAAAAATTGGCGAGAGATGGAAGGAGGTAGGAAGGGAAGGAGCATACACAATGTACATTTACCAATCAAGGGGTGTACCTTTCCTCTCCATTTTTCAATTGAAATATTCAATGAATGAAATACGAAATGCAATATGTTAATAACTTCATAGAACTTGGAACTGTCATATTTGATTTTCACGAAGCTTCATATTGTTTGACATGGAATGGCACATTCGATATTAGGATGATATTCTTTAAGTGCCAATTCCTAGCTATCATTTTACCGTGGAGAAAGACAGATATGATTATTACAAACACGATCATCAATCATCAGTCGAATGAATACTGCTGAGGCAAGTTATCGGAAGTTTTGCTCCATCACTACCAGAAAACGCAACTTTCACATTCTCATTATCAGTCTATCAATAGCACGTTCAATGGTATGGACTATAATCTAGATTCAAAGATCGGGCATTAAATACATCTAATGAGTTTAGGGCCAAATAGTTCACCTCAAAAAACTCCCAACGAGCCCCATCAGTGTGAATCTTGTCCTGGCGTCAATTCTCAGACGGTATGGCATTGCGATGCCGATACCTCAGCCTCTATATCGACATCAACTTAGTAGCCAGAACTCGGTAGTCAGATTCATTTACCTAAAAGTCAGTCATTACACAAGCCTACTAAGCCCTTTTAAGTATACAATTTCTCGACCGCCATATCTCCTCCGCCTTGGCTCCATTTTGATTTATTTCTTCAAGTCTTAAACCTAGTAGTCGTTTTGATGTTCATCGCATATACCTTGCAAGTGCTCTGCTATGGTGGACAAATGCCTTGGATAGTATGAACGAGCAAGTGATAATATATGCAAACCCTTAGTAGTCTGATTCTAGTCAGTTCCACAGGTATGGGTTTATTTTTACGATGATTTAATACTTGGAAGGAAAACTCCAAGAAGCAATCGATTCTGATACTCTGAGCAAGACATTGTGTGTTCTCAACTGAGCGTTTCAGGCTATTTCTGAGCATCTTCAGAGCCACCATACGGCACTTGGATTGATACAGGAAATTTGGCAAGATATCATGGAGCAGCACCGGAGATATGATGATGAATGTGCTGGACATTTGCACAGAGAAAATTTAATGATCCATTGTCTGATGGCTTTGAGCACATTACAATGCATTTGAAACAGCTCAAAACCACTTTTGAACCATTTAGCTGGCGCTGGTCAAACATCTAGGACTAGATGCCGTTGTTAATCCAGAGGTTTTGGTCCGCGTTCTGAAATATTGAAAGCCATGGTTAGAGTTGTGGATAATACATATATGAAAGATATAAATATATTCGAAGAGTTTAAAAAATCGCCCGTCCGTGTAAAAGCAAGCTGCTGATGAAAAGATCCTTCTACCACCACTTAAAAAAAAAATTCTATATCCTCGACATTGACGCCCCACCTGACTATCCAAAGGTAAAGGACAGACTTAGACTGCCCACTTGTAACAGCCAACATGTTGTCCGATGGCTTATTAGTGGTCCGAACCACGTTTTCTTCGTTTCATACCCCTCTGGCATTCACAATTCTCTCCGATATTCCTGTCTCCACACTTTTCACAATGCCACTCTCGAGTATCTCTGCACTCATCACATTTCGTACAGAACGCCCAAAGAATAGTCTGCTTCCATTCATTCTTACAAAAACACCAATAATCATTCTTAGGTTCCGCCATGACCCCAAAAGCTTCTTTAAATAACTCTTTCTTGACATCTTCTCTTTCATCATCAGTATTATCAGTCCTCATCCACGCCCTTCTTATCCCTCTAAGTTTTCCCGAGAAAACGGGGAAATTGGGTGGGGACAATATATCTCCATATTCAACGCCCATTAGCATGCTTCTTAATTCTTCTATTGTGTCTGGATGAATCAAATCAAATCTTCCATTCCTCGACTCTTTGCGAATCCATTTCAAGAGATCGGGACTAGCGGCGATCTTGAAGTCGGAAGATTTGGGGGATCCAAAGAAAGAAGACAAATCGTTGAGCATGTTGACGCAAGATTCGCATTTGCACCCAGAGGAGGGTGATGGAGAACAGCCATACCCGGACTTGAAACATTTGCAGCGGGTGGAAGAACATCCGGATCGGCAGTTGCAGGTTGTAGCTGCAGGTGGTGGACAAAAATAGAGTTCGGATTCTAGAAGAGATGAATGGGCGTCGATTTCTGGCTCTGGGGCCATCCAAGGCTCTGGAGTCATAGGTATCTGCAATGATATTGTTTAGCTGAGAGTTTCGAAATTTGAGACAGGGCATTATACTTCTCTTGGTTCCTGGGAGTTCCTCGGTGTAGGCAGATTGCCACCGCTAGCGGTCTCGGGGAGGTGAATGGAAGGCCGCGTGACATTGTCAGATAGGCCCTCCTTATGTTTCGCTGAAAGTGGCTGCGGTGGTGGCTGTCCGGTTTCCTTTGTTGCTGGCACGGGGTTCAAATGTCTCAATGGCAATGGAGATTTCTCGATGCTCTCAATGACTTCGTCTGTAATCGGTGCCGAATCCGTGACTAACGACTCGGAATGCTTCTCAGGCGATAACTTTCCTGGTAATTGAGCATGAATATGGCGTATACATTTCATAACATTTCCTTTTCTCAACGCTATCTCAATGACTTGACGTAATTGTAAAGGTTTGAAGTCCATCAATAAATTTTTAATGGTCTCAGAATTATGCGTAGACTTGCGTCTCTTTGCAGGATGACTGGCACTTTCGTGCATTGCACTATGTTCTGCTCGACTCGAACTCATATCTATAATTGCAAGGACACTTGATATACAATGAGAAGAAAAGACAATGGCAACAATGACAACTATGAACGGCAGAAGGAATCGAAAGGAAATATAGACAAGTTTGCAGTATAAGAAAAGCAAGTACTTAACGCGTCTCGCGTGAACGCGTGAGGTGAAGGAATGTGATAGATCAGAAATTGGAAATGTAATTTCTTCCCTGCCTCTTCTAGCATCTTCATGTCTGAAAACAACATGAGAACTACTAGGTACTCACAGTCATAGATCAATAAATCGTGAGATGTTACATGGCATCAAGCAATCCGTCAATAATAACGTTAACGTCAAAGATCGCTTCGAATGTTCTTGAACTGCACCTTAGCCATGGACAAACGAAGAGAAAAAACCCCCTTTCCTTAGACAGGATTAGCTTAGTCACCGGATAGATTTTTACACAGACCACCCCTCGTGCTCTCGTGTATCCCTACAAATGCGAAACGCGTCTTCCACATCTCCAGGAATCTACTCAATATAAACTATAATCTTCCTGTTCATTCACCTGCATCATACACTTTGCTATATATCTGCCACGTCATCCGCATCCTAAAATGGCTTCATCTAATAAACGAAAGGCAGGAGCACCATCAATAGAGCGATCTGCTAAAGTTCCTAGGACTGCGCTCGGCATGGAGCATTCAAATTCACAAACATCAATGGCTGCATTGTTCAGAGCGAATAAGCTGGTTCACGATTTGAAGGAATCACAACTTCGTACCATTCTTGTTCAAGCTTATATTTCGCATCCTGAGATAGCTCATGTGGTCGATTTAGAACACGCAAAAATAAATGAAGCCCCATCAGAATCTGACCCTGATCTGGATCCTGCTCCTGATTTTGCGTCTTATTCTGAACCGGATCATGTTGCTGGTGAACATGCTCGCGAGGGAAGCGATAATGAGATGTCAGAACGGGAGGACGAATTCGTCAACAGAAACAGAAAGGTCACGGAAGTAAGGATACGATTAATTTTATGCCATGCTGATGCGCTTGCTAATTATTCTTAGCTCAAACAGCGCGGTACCTCGGAATCTTTCTCCTGCTCCTGTAAAAATAGTTGCGCAAATGGTCGATGCGAATGTTCTAAGAATTCCTTCAGTTGTGGTTCAGACTGCAAATGTACCTCATGTGCCAATTATCTAAACAAACTTGCCCTCTTCTTCGGAGAGCAGAGGCTGCGCGTTACAAATTGCTTTGCGAGCTGGATGAAAGCACAAGGGCCTGATTTGGATCTCGATTCCGCATATACACAAGAGGAGCTACGAAGTACCATTATGGGAGTCGATGAAAAGAAGTATTATGATAAGCCTGAAGGATCCATATTCTACGATGGGTCTGATGAAGAAATACAAGAGCTCGGAAAAACGTGGCTCAAGGCTAAAACTGAAGCAGAAAGAAAACCAATCCGGATGGCATTATTCAAGAAGGCATTTCTTGAGGATGGCGTGCATTTCTTCTCCTTCTGCTCTGGTGCATGGGAGGAATCTCACTGTACTGATCATTGTCCTGTTTGTGACGAATGTAATGACTGGAGAGACTGGCATTGCATGGATTGTGGAAAGTGCCAATATGGAATATCCATCCCATGCGAGAGTTGTGGTGGAGTGTCGAATGGGTATCATGATCAATTCGAGTACTTGTAATATATTCTGACAGTCTTCGGTTATAAGAACGCCATCTTACTCTCATTTCCCAATCCAAATTAGGTTGAGGCTATGAAGGAAGCCTCCGTTTCATTTGGTAGCGAATAGGCACAGTTGATAAATGGCGAAGCCAAGTTCCGAACACAGTGCGTGATTATATACTGTTACTCCAGCACAAGCTGACGTCAATACAGTACCGAATGCATTCTCCGAGGTGAGCTCATGACACATGAGCTTCGTTCCTCTATATAAGCCAATCCTCCAAGGCCAACAGAGCTTTATGGACATTTTGTTCCCGCTACTGATATTCCAAAGCACTCAAAAGCAAATGGTGCCGGATTGTCAATTATAAGGTTTATTAATTCCTATTTGTGGTTCCACCATTTCCAGCAGACTTCATCTAAAAACTCAATGCGACTTTTTCGAGTATTTTACTTGTTTCCATAGCACACCAGGCATCTCCTCGCCGCTTCATCATCCTCCTACTCCATATCAACAGAACTCGCACTTCTCACTAGGTATCGCCCGGTTTGGATACATGGAAATGGAAGCTCTATAGAAACTTCCAGATTGTCCAAAATTATTTTGGACATCGGACTCTTGTCCCCTGACGTCATCCCAACTAAATTGCCATGTTCCATTGTCGTTGCACTACAAAAAAATAAGTCAGTACTTTTCCAAAAGGTTTTCCCCGAAATCAAAGAACCGATTCTGCTTACAGGGGCTGGGCTATCCGCACTATAATTATATATTAGTCTACGATTTCATCAACTCGAACACCAGACAAAAACTTACGTTCCGCAATTTCCATACAAGTGCGTGATATTGAAGGTAAAATGATCGCCATCAGGGTATAGACTGAAAGTCACATTGGGATCACCACTGCAGGATGCATCGACTGGGTAACCATCGAGTGCGAATATATAAGTAGTTTGAGAGGTATAACTACAAGTTACATTCAGACCTTGCGGAGCTGGAGTAGGCGTGTCGATCAAGTTGAATGACCAGCTATTTTCTCATGTTAGAAGTCATAGAATCAGTTGTTAGTTTGGACGGAAAGAACTTACAAGCCGCCAGTGCCGTGTCTGATGTTTCCAATACTGATTTTCTCGACATACCATGGGGCAGGAACCATGAATTGTTGAGCTAGGCCTGTAGTTATGGCTCCAGCGGAAAAGAGGAGAAGTTTTGAAAAATACATGATGGCTGATAATTGATGAGGGCTTGATGATGATGAGAAGTCGATACTTTGATGAGAAGTCAATGATGAGAAGTTTCGTCGAGTGGTGCCTTCATTTTTATACCCAAATCACAACAATGCTCAACGGCAAGAAGAATCTCACAACGATGTTACAGCAATCACGACCCACCGTATTCGTTCCAGCTCACATGCGTGCCAAGCCATCGCCCTTTTCCTCAATACGAAGCCTTAAAATACGAGGTTTGTGTAACAGAAGGATCAACTCTTCAACGGAAGCTGCGATGCATGCATACATGAATTTGTGGGAAAGCACGTTAGATACATAATGTGGGTCGAGGATTCAATAGTTGGTAACGTAGCAGTGAAGATATACGGGCTGCAAGGTGATTTGTCAGGATATTTTCTCGACTCGGTATCGTCATTTTTACTATATTTGGTCTGGTAAGGTAAATGTCGGGAATGAAATGAGACCGGAATCCCCGATGTGGTATGCTAAGTCAGGTCTGACAAGGACGGGTGGCGCCGTGGTGGTGTTCTAAAAAAATGTCTTGCAAGATGTCACCTGATATTGATGAACTAGGTTTCACAATATCATTGCAATTGGATAGTAATGTTGTTATTATTATCATCTATAAGCTTGCAGAGAACGGAGGAAAAAAAATATATCAATCCTGATATTTTTTACGGATCATATGTCAGCATTTCTCATCATCATAATGTACTTCGCCGTTTCCCTAATAACCGTTGTCTGATTCAGCTCTCACCTGTCTGCAGGTTACATTATACACCCATTGTAAGATTATATCTGATCTGAGTACAGCACATAGTCTACATAGTGAACGGTAAAGATGCCGGCTCCAAGTGTCCTATATTCAAAGTGTTTAGTAACATGTTTTTCTCATGCAAACTTGCTCCTCCCCATCGCTTTCCCGAAAATTCGCATGACGGCTGAGAACTCTCAGAGGTGCTAAATACCAACAAAACCTCCCGTCTTCAAGACATGCCCTCCAAAAGCTACTACCTCATCCAACCCACATCCCATTCAATACTCCTTTTACTTTCATCTCCAGATCGCCGCACCTCGATACATATTAGCACATTTTAACACACCCTCATCTCCCCTAACATCAACCAACTACCATACATTTTCCAAAAATCTCAGACCCAAAATTCCCATCCTAACTCCCTCCCTCCTTTTCCCTCCCAACACTCTTTCCAAACATCAAATATATCGCTAAATCCTTCACCGGCCGCACAACCACTAACATCTTTACTCTAAAATCCCCTCCCTTTCATATCCAACTCAGCTACTTCTACCAGCGGTATCTCTTTAAAGCTTTCCTGTGTTTTTCCCCTCCAGATTGATATATACGTGGAATGGTAAGTGGAGGAGAGGATTCGGTCGGATATCTTAAAGTGCTGTGATTCTATGGGTCGAGAAACATTGTTTATATTAGAGAAGAGGCGGGGCGGGTATTGATTATAGTGTGGAGATTCTTGTTAACGCGTCGGATATTGGATGCGTATTAGAAGATTGATGAGAGGAAGGCGAAGAAAAATTTGCTCGAGGAGCGTGGGCTGTGATATTTTTGGTTTTGAGATTGTTTGGTGTTTTTGATTCTATAGATAAATGGTGGTGTAGGAGTTTATCTGGGGATGTGATGGATCCAAGTATCGTTAGTTTAGATTGAATTTTAATGAATATGATAAATACATCATAATATCAATATCAATATCCACAAATATCCACACGAGTATTAACAAAATACATAACTCAAAACTCAAGCATCTCACCACATTCTCTCCATCTTAATCTACCAGATATACTAGTACAGAACAATCTTCCGAAGACCAGAAATCCTCACCACTGACCAGCAAAATCAAATTCCTCCTAACATCACACCTACTCGGTATACTCTAGGAAGCCAAAACCCCCATTAAAAAAACCATAACTCCTCCTTCTGAGCTTTCTCAGCTGCTTTCACGAGTCACGACCCATTTCCCAAACCTATCTTTATTTTTTATACTCGAACTTATTATTTCCGGATAACTAAATGTTGGCCATGAGCTGGATTTGGCATTTCGAGTTTTAGTTTTCATATATACCTATGTATATGTATATAAATCAAATATCTCTTCCCCAAAATAACACACATAATACCTCTCAAATCCCACCCTCCAATCCACTTCACATTCCCCACTGACTTCGGCTCATCCCTCACTCACGGCGTGAGGAAAATTAAGCTTGTTATGAAATCCCATGTCAAGATTATGCGAATATCGACTTTTAGATTATACTGCTTGATTGTCTCTTTAAAAAAGGAATGTATCACAAGTTAAAACTTAAGAACTGACCACACCACGGATGGGCAGTTCAAAGCACGATGTTCTACTGTTGAGGACGAGTGATGTACATACACTCTACGCAGCTTGTGGGCATATTATCTTGCGAAGCATTGGAGCTTTGCAGTACTGGGCGCATAAGATATCAATTGCGTGTTTTGCAGTTGTCACTGTGCGTTCAAATTTTGATAGCCATAGTAGTTAGTGTAGTGTACGCTCGAGGGAGATCATGCATCCGCCATTTATTAGCCCACCCCCATCCTCTTATATAGTCTCATCTAGATAAACTCCAAGCATCCACATCCCATCATCCATCCCATTCCCAGATTCCTTTATCTCCCCGAATTCAAACAAATCTTGCCTCCATCTATCCAAAACACCGAATCATTCATGGCCCCACTCATTAATCGTTATTAATAACACAAAAGCCCCTTTGCTCTCGCTCTTTCAAGGGACAAGGCCTTTCAAGAAAGCTTCCAATATGTCTCTCCTCCTCTCCTCCAAGATTCTCTTGTCTTTCTCCTTAGCTGGTACATTTCTCCTAAAGACTACACCCACAAATGCTTCCGCAAAAGCTCTATTGACTTCCCTTCTCCTGACGGCAGCCGGATCTTCCGGAAGCGGTGCTGCTCTTCCCTTCCAACTGAGAGTTCTCTTCACAGAATCGAAACCGCTGCGAACCGCCGTATCAAGAGAACGTCTCACTTTTGGAATTGGTGCTAGTTCTCCCGCTACTCGTGATAGAGTCGATGTAAGGAATACAAAAGAGATATTGTGATGCGGTAAAGAAGACAGTACATCTAATACCCATGCTTTCGTTTCTTCGATGTCAGATAGAGCATTCCCCGGTCGTGATGCCATACCTGCGTCAATTTGCTCGCATAAGTTTGTAGGTATAATGCCATCGGTGAGACTACGCAAGAATATGATGAGAACTTCGGCCACGATCTCTAATCGGTGAGCGGCTGGAACTTCGACAGGAAATACATCAAATATGCTCTGATCGGAATCCAGGGCTGTCAATACCTTGCCCCTCAAAGTATCCCTAGCAGATTTGTCTTTGAATCGCCAAGTCCTCTCATCAAACGGCCAGCTTGGAGAATCTCTAGGGATCATCGCGCCTTCTAACATGTTTGAATCGGCAACCACACGATCCGTGAGAGAATCAATGACTTGTGTGAGTTTAAGTAGCTCTCGTGGTGCAGACCAAGTCACTTCTTGGCCTCTATTAACAGGAGGCCCAGGTTCCCCTAGTGGACGTGGTAACAACGCTCGCACGCCGCCTTCTGGTATATGAATGAGTTCATCAACAGATCGCCCTAGACAAGATTGCAGCCAATTCCCTTTTATTGGAACAAAATGATCTCTTCCATCTGTGACTCGCAATACCAATACATCTTCAAGTAAAACATCTCCATCATTCAATGACTTTACAGAGGAGAAGTCATCGACTAAAACCTCCAATGTAACATTAATGGCATCTCCAGGTTCCAGTGTAATCTCTCTTTTAAGATTTTGTACAGCTCTATCATCTTCATCCATGGAATGCCCGGCAAACCACACACTGAGCCATGGCGGAGCGATTTTGTCTTCTTGGCCTTCGATACCAGGTCTATCAACAAACGCGAATGTGGATGTGACTTGACTAGTATTTGCGATCGTTATATTTCTACTTTTTCGGTGATCGAACTCAATGTTACCAAAATCAACTACTCCATTTCCGTCATTAGAATTTTTCCGAGGTTTATCACTTCGTTGACTTTCCTCTGCATTCTGTGAATGCTCCACGACAATGGTTATTCCAGGCCGGGATTCATTCTCCGCTCGATCAAGGTCTCTTGCAACCTCTTGCTGCACTTTGGATTTCAACTCCGGTACAATTGCATCATATTCCAATGTAAAGACAGCATCGAGTGGTTTGTGATCTGATGATAGGACTCGTTGATGTGATGTGTAAACATCCAGGGTTATTCGATCCACAAATCCATCTTTAGTTATCACTGGTGCTGCTCCAGTATCCTCCGTCTCGTCGTATTCGTCGTATTCATCGTAAACATCACTCTTAGAAGCTGTGGTGTTTTGCTCGCCATCTTCATCTGGATCATAGCTGAAAAGAACATCTTCATCATCTGCGGCATGGTCGATTCCTTGGGCCCTCATTTCTTCATCTTTTTTCCTCGCTAATGCTTCTTCATTGACCTTGGCATCGAATGTCAGCTTGTCTCTCCGTGTTCGGAATAAAATCCTATCACACCAACTTGGTGCTCTCTTCTTCTCACTGGAATCAAAAATTCCCATGCTCCCTACATCGTATTTGTACGTTGGAAGGAATGTTACGGGCCCTTCTCTCCACCCATCGTGGAATGCCTTTCGAGCTTTCTGAACGTGCCTCAATTGGTCATGTGGTAATAGTGAATCAATGGTAGCTTGTAATGAGGCGGGATCTTGGCTGGGATCTTGTATAAAATCATCTGGATCTGGAAGCGTTGTCACAGTAGAAGAATCATCATTCGGGTCGAATGTGCTACTGCTTTTGCGTGTCTCTTCCTCGGATTCATCATCACTATCAACAGGCCTTATTACAATCGGTCCTTCACCAGCATTAATTTCGTTATCGATCTTCTTTCTTGATTGCGCTCCTGTATCATATTCTCCCTTCGTATGAAGCATTAACAAGCGTCGAATGTCGTCTCCAGGTAAGCCTTCCAACCTGAAATTTAGATCTCCGAACCAGAAAGCAAAGTCTTCATCCCCAATGCTCTCCTGAGCATCGTCTAAAACTCCACCTCGACTTATAGGATCGAAATGCGTTCTTTGCAATATTTGTGAGACATCCCAGATACGTCTGTCCAAATGCGCCTTATCCGTCCCCGAAGCCAAATGTGAATTGACAAACACTAGTCGAGTTGTTTCTCCGATTACTATTCTCGTAGTGACAGCGCCTTTGTTTCCTAGATATCCCATAAATCCAGTCCCAACACTGACGGTACTAACAGAACTTATTGTAGGCGCAATAGTTGGGGAGGCAAATATGAACATGAGTAAACCAGAGAGCTGTTGTTCGACTACCAAAGTATAACCTTCTGGCAAAGCCTCAAGAAGTGATTTCCTCCATGTGGTTGCAGGATCATTATTTGAATAAACTTTGCCAATATACTCCCTCGCAGAAGTGAGCTCAACAACTTCTTGTAGTCCCAAAACATACAAGCCGATATCTTCTCCTCCAGCAATTGTGCCCTCATCGCCATGCGGAATTGTGGACTCTCTCTTATTCCTTCTTGATTCCTGTTCGCCGACACTTTCTATATTTGCCTGGCTATCATCCTTCTCAATCGCATTGGCCAATTTAAGCCCAGCTAGTCGTTTGTCGATCCCTTTCCCTTGAACGAACCATCCAGCGAGATCTTTCTCAGTTCCAGGACAAGCAGCAACATTCCAGCAACCAATCTTTATTTTGATTTTCTGTGACCGAGTATATTCGTGACGTCGGGCATAGACAGCCTTCGAAAGGGAGTGTGGACTCGAGGTCATAGGCACTTCGACTTCAACCGGTTCCTCATCCATCGAATTTCTTGAGCTCAAGGCCATCTTTGAGTTTTTGTAATGTGTTTCGGAAATAACAGACAAAGCAAAGTTTCATGATATAGGTAAGAAGAAGGTTTAACCCGACATATTGGTTGTGCGCGCTCTATTTCCCTTTCCCTCTGCCTTTCCTTTTCCCGAGAGTTGTGCTCGAGCTTCTTCTTTTGCCCTCTTGTTCTCTCAAATGTCGGGGTAAATGACGTAGATAAGAAGTATAGGTAAGCTCACCGAAAGAACTTGTATTTCAAGAGAAGGACCGTGAGAATTTATAATCGGAGGACAATAGCGTTCAGTGTTTGCATTCTAAGGAAGGAACAGAATAAGAGAAAGAACAGAACAATATATTGGTAAGTGAGAGAGAGAATACTAGGTTTTTTTCAATTAGTGTATTATGTTGGTGTAAAGGATAAAGTAAAGTACTATATTATGTGCGGACCGAACCTAAGTTACTGTAATTATGGTGTTGATGGGGTTGATGGGGTTGTTCTAGAAGTCTAAGGGCCCTGGTAATTTTGTTTTTAGTGTATTCAGTCATAAATGTCAACATCAGCTATCACGAGGCTGAAATCCTTCATCCTTCATGATATGCATCCCGCCCCATGATACATTAACGTCCTCCACAACACAGTGTGCCATTTCTATGCATCACAAATCCAAATTGAAATCGAATCCATATTCACTATCCCACAGCTGTTAAAACCACTCCACAACGTCCGCGCATCATCTCTATCGCATCAAATCTACGATATCAACCACCCCACCAACAAACAATAAAGCTTCACACAAACGACCATATTCAATATTTCTCTCATCGCAGAAACCAAGTCGTCAAAATGACACCACGAAAGCCTCGTCAGCGTCAGAATCATCCCGGACCTTCTCAGCTACATCAAGTTCAAGCCTCCGACTATGATACCGAAACTCCAATACCAGGTCCCGCACCTCCTACCCGTACGAACGAAGAACTCAATCTGTCAGTCCTCAGACGATATCACCCGTCAATCCAGAAGATCAAGTCACTTGCTGCATCTGCTACTATGTACATGTTCTCTCTGGAATCAAAAACATGGGAGAAACTTCCTATTGAAGGTACATTATTTGTGTGCGAGCTTTTACCCTCACCCACAACTGGCGCTGAAGATTACTGCATTGTAGTACTCAATCGCAAAGGTCTCAACAATGTAATATACAATCTCAGCGAGATGAACAATGTTGAGATTACCGGCGAGTATCTATATTGGACGGTTGAAAAGTCAGAGACGGTTGGAGGTACTCCGGTAGCGAAGGCTTTTGGCATCTTTATTCATGATGATGAGACAGGTACAAGAACCCTGAATCAATCAGAAATTCTCAACAATTGGAAGAAGACGCAGGCCACGATGAATGATGTTCAAGCGTTGGAGAATAAGGTGGAGAACTATGGAGATAGGGGATTCGGGGGATCTCACGAAGCGGAGACTGCAACTGAAGCACAAGGAGGGAGGAGATTGAGTATAACAGACTTATTTGGTGGTCGTTGAATAATTTCAGCAAGATGATGGATCATAAGAAAATATGCTATGGATTACATGAAGAAACGGTTGATAGCCGGGGAAACAGCATGATATTTCACCCATTCATACCTAAGTGGTAGCTCCAAATGACCTCGCAAAGGATCATTGAGTTTTATATGGTGTGTCACCCCACGGCTGGTATCAAATATTACCGGTGCCGCCAAGTAGTGTGGATGGAACAGTGAAGGCTGGCATTGGGTTGAAGTGCAGGGGATGGTGGCCAATGTAAAATGCCAGGTCTGAGGAGGAGCATCCGTGCAAAAGGTTCTATACATGTTTGTAGAAACCACAAATACAATAAAAGTTTACAATGAGGTCAGTGACCTTCCAAAGAGTAATTCTAGTCCCTCTATTTTTTTGCGATAGGGATAATCTTCCAGCGAGAAATCTTCCTTTCTAGTTGAAATGTGATCTTTTGCAAAAATTCGTCGCTTTCTAGTGTCTGCAAACTTCTATTTTCTCTCCTTGATAATGACACAGATATAACAGATAAGCCACAAAGTCATCAAATCATATCCTAGCAGCCATCGCTTATATCCATAAGCATAGCATAGTAAGTAACGTTCAAATAATTCTTATGGGGTTATTCCCTTAGCTTCTCTTACTGAGCGGGTTCATACATCGATATTACGCAAAATGCAGAACCAATAAATGCAATGGCATAATCCTCTTGTTGACGGAAAAAAAGATTCCAGATATATCATAATCTATCAGCCCTGTTTGCCGGTATTAGATACCTGACTTCAAATCCGATGCCATCATATCATCTACTAGCAACCACCGCATTAACAATATTCGCCGCCTCTAATCGAGGCCGTATGCTCCATATGCAGACTCCATTCATCTATTCAAACAAAATCTACACCCCCTCGCACAACGTAATGGAACCCGTCTTGGGTTTCCGAACCAGGGGTACCGACTATACATATTTCTCCCGGAGCAAGAGCACTTACTCCTTCCATCATGTCAGTCAAGAGAAAGAAATGCTTATATTTTATCGTTACTTCCACCTTACACCTACCATATATACCACACAATCTCACGTATATTACGCCCAATAGTACATTTCTCTCACACACGAATTGGTTTTCATGATGTGAGTGAGCTAGGTGCTTATTTGAAGTAGTTATACTCTGTGTCGTCACCCATCATTACAGCAAAAGTCGTCCGTCTTATATAGATTCTAGTCCGCTATTGTCTGCATAGAAGTTGTTAGCGTAGGATTATGTACAGAGGGAGTATCTGCCAAGTTGCTGTTACGTCTACGCTTGGATATGTAAGATCTTACCAATGTGTCAGTATTTGTTTGTGATGTGGTGCGCGCCTTTTCGTAGCAGGATACTTGTAGGGAACCTTTGAAAATTTGATGGAAGGTGGAAATATTATTAAAGGAGGGGGGGCGCGCAACAATGCTTGCATTCCATTTGTTGTTCAGAAGCACGGTGGTGTATAACATTGGATGGGGTGGAAGGCACAGAATAAAAAGGAGGGTTTTAAAGAAGTAGGTAGTTTAAGAAGATATAGGAATCTATGCAATTTCAGATATGATTTTAGTAGGTATCTTTACGAGTTAAAGATTTGTGTTAAATTCGGACTGCTTAATTTTGTTAGCGATTAGATACCTAATCACTCATTTATAAAAATTGTGCATACGAAACTGATCACATCTTCAGTGAAAGCTATTCCGACATTTTTATAATACATTATTTTATAATCATTAATGTCCCCCATCCCAAATTACAAAGGTTACCCATTAATATATACCCAAAATATCAGTTCCATTATTATAATCCACACCACAAACATCAACAAAAGAGCCCACAACCTCCGCTCTCTCACTCAACCAATCCTGAATATCCTCTTCCCTGCAACTTGTTCCTGGTCCCCCAGTACATGATACCAAATCCTGAGGACTGTTGTTCACAAGAACTCTGTAATAAGTTCCGGCATCATAACCAAAGCTATCGCATTCCATCTTCTCAATAGCAATGTTTGCCAAAAATGGAAGGATGGCGCTGGATTTCCAGGCGCGGCTGTAGTTGATGGTGTTCAATGGCATAGTGCCATTGATGTTATTTGCCCCCGAATATGCGGAGTTGTTGAAGAGACCCATGGCAACAATCACTGTTGGTGGAAGTTCTCGGTGAGTGAATGAGATATAAAGATCTTGGTCAGCAGTTGCATTTGATGCGTTGTTTTGCTCCGTCATCAACTTGTTGAATGTGGCATTGACCCAGGGGAAACCAATTGCACCTGAAGCATCATTTCCATAGCCAGTATTATAGAAATATTGAATATCGTTGGCATATTCGAATCCGAGCCAATCGGTTGGTGAAAGTACGGAAAGATCGCAGAACGGAGAAGATCCACGGATGACAGTCTCGTAACCACATAGAAGGGACATCCCATAAACATCATCGGCAGTGAAGTTAAAGGCTGGAGCCAGACTGTTGAAACGTGCGGTAATAGGCTTGGTATAAATCTCTTGGAATTGGCCGGACTGTTCGTTTCCACTGGATGAGCTGTATGCCGGACAAGCCTTGTATGGAGTTAAGGAATTCGCGCTATCGTTCTTTCCTTCATATATCTGAATGATTTCGATGTCTGAAGCATCATCTGCGAGTCCGCTGGAGAATGACTGCGCAGTCTTCACAGTTCTCTCTGCAGTGGATGTCCATATCTTATTCGGTGTTCTCAGGCTTTGATATCTCTGCGCAATGTCCACGCCCAAGTTGGTAGCCTCCAATTTGCCCGACCTCGTTAACATTTCGATCTCTGGGTCGGTGATAGGAGCTTGCCATGTGGAAAGGAATGAAAGGCTTGGAATGCTCGCCCAATTCACTGATGTGTTTGCTAACTTTTGCACGAAAGGCTCGATGTATTCTTCGTAGTCGAAGTCATTAGCATAAATTGCGGCATGGCGGACGAGATATGCAGCCCGAGTGACATTGCACCCTTGAGGAGGAGCAGGGTCGGTTTGTGGATCTTGAGGATCAAATG
This sequence comes from Stromatinia cepivora, assembly GCA_014898415.1. Classification (NCBI taxonomy): domain Eukaryota; kingdom Fungi; phylum Ascomycota; class Leotiomycetes; order Helotiales; family Sclerotiniaceae; genus Stromatinia; species Stromatinia cepivora. Next base: position 2,837,944 of record RCTD01000001.1, on the reverse strand, counting down.
GAGGTGCGGTTCCAGCCAGATGCTCTAATGGATCAAAAGAGTAGGAGTTTGGAGAATGAGAGACTACATTAACAGCTTGAAGAGCGAGTGTGAGGAGCACGGTTGAGGAACGCATTTTGAGATAGATGAGAGGGAAACAGAGATAGGAGATGAAGGGGAAAAATAAGCCCTACCGGTCCTGGTACCTTACCTTATATTCTTGTTCCTGAAAGATCTTCACGGCAAAGCTCATCATCATAATGCTTTGATTCCCACTCGAGTACCAACTAAACCAAGGCACAACAAGGTACCCACGGTAACACAGCGATGTGGGCAGTTGAGCTTGATGTCAGCCAAGATATTTATATTGGTCTATGTCTCTACTCATCAGCCACATTGTGGCTTTAGTATCCACACGAAGCACGAAAAAGCAGATTGAAATTTTGTTGTAAAAAAATTATATACTCGTACGCATTTGTAATTAAGTTAAGCATATGATGTTTTGAGTTTTTTTATCCCATGAAGATTGTCTCTGCAATGTAATCTTACATATATATTTTATTTGTATGTACAATACACACTACACACCATCAAGTCTTCAGCAGCAATTCTTCCAAATCCAGCCACTTCCGAACCAAAACCACTAGCTCTTTTCGAAATGCGGATGCTCCCAGCCACGTTTCCCGGGAGTTTGGTAGTATGGATGACAAGCAGTGTGGAAGGAACCAACGATTGAACGTATCGTGGATCCTGGTAAGACCGGGAAATTCGCCAATTGTGGGAAGGTCTGGTTTGTTCCTCGACTGCCAAACATTCCATTCTTTGTAGGCTAGCATAATGAGTGTGGCTAGGGTCCACAGGAAGATGAATTGAAGGATTAGGAAGATGTAGTTGAGGAAGGTTCGGATTCTTGAAGACCAGCTGGAGTTGATCCTTGCGATGACTTGTTTTATTGCATCGGTTTGGGTTTGTGATCTTTTCCGGCGACCAGGGGGTAATTGTAGTGCCTCATGCCGCACCTCGTTTGATTCATCCTCTGGATTGGATTCGTCGTCTAAACCTTCCACCTGGTCCGCCGCTGTCAATATGTTCATGAAAATATCCTCCAAGTACACTCCCGGATATAGTTCAAAGTGGTTGCATCTTCCATTCGGCCACTGCATAGCCGCGATCGAATCATCCCACCATGTCAATCTGTGGGCAATCAATCCCTCTTCCTCCCCCATCTGATCCCATCTCATTCTATACTCTTCCCTACAATCGTCGGTTGGATAAACGCTACTGAATGCCAAGTCACTTGCAACTAGGAATTCTCCCACCCATCTCGGACCTCCAAGTAACAAAACACCTGGCTGTCCTGCAGCATCGGCAATGGTTTGCAGATAATCTGCTTTGTAATCATTTGTGAAATCCAGTCCTTGAGGAATGAGTGAAAAGTCTATCACATGCAACCATTCAAATTCGCGATTAGCTTTCGCGGCAAGATGTGTTTTGCCAATGGCGGAGAACCCCAGGATAATTTTCGCTCGTTGCACCTTGCCCTCGAATCGCAAGACTTCTTGTTGTCTTGATCGAAAAGCCAGAGGTGAAGGCTCGGCCGACGGGTGAGAATATCTTGATACACTGGATGTAGGTGTTGTTGTTATTCTCGCCATCCGGGCTTGATTGATGCGATACAATGATTTTGCGAAGGTAGAGTCATGTTTGAAGGATTGTGTGGATGAGAGAATTTCATGTAGTCCATTTTCTGATTGCGAGTGTTCTTTTCCGCGAATATCTTCGCTGATTTGGGCAGTAAAAAACCATTGCTCTCATCAATGTTTGTCCCAGGCATTGTGAATGCTGACGCAAATGGTCATTTTCCCGGATCGAAACCTTTGAAAACAAACTCTCATGACAAGATGATTGTTTTCGGATAATCGGTCATGTCTCACTTTTCCTGGAAGAATGTCTTGGCAACATTCCGAAAGCGTCGCTTAATTAGGGGATTTGAAGGCAACTCTCAACATCTCAACAGAGTTCTTCATTCAGGAATAAGACTAAATCACGGCCAAGGGATATTTTTCACTACTCAGTGAATCTTTTAAATCATCAAGGCTAGTTTCTCTGGGGATTTATGCGCTGTTATCTTGCCACCTACGAAGTTTCGTACTGTTGTGAAATGCACTACCACTCAAATCACAGTGCATACATGCACGACGCATTATTATTTCTAAGCAGTGAGAAACGGCGGGCGAAAGTTATCTAGTCTGGATTACTGCTTCTAGATGCCCTAGTGCATATCTGCAAGTGAGATTGTACGATGACCTTCCAAATCTGCAAGTAAGCATCACCGTTTCCAATAGAACAGATTGAGTTCCAGCAATCAGAGATCCTTACTTATTGAATCTATTTGGAACATCGAATCTGTTGTAATTACCAAGTGTTTTTGGAATTTTAATCACATTGAGTAATTGTTTGAAACGTCAAGGTTATGCTCAAAGAGACTCAGCCTTTCGAGTATTGAAAGCTTAGATTCAGATCACAGTCCCGACTATTGAGAATCGCAGTGAGTATTACTGTACTACCACCTTATTGACACATCCCCAGGTACAACTCGCGAGGTGGGAGTCCAACTGTCTGTTTCATCCTTTATTGGTTACCGATCCAACCTTTTGCCTTAGCAGCTGGTATCTTGTTGTATGGGCCCCGAGTAAGGCTGCATGCTTGGTAAGCGCATAGCTTGAGGTACTTTATTTGTTTGTTACAGCCTCCTAAATTGGATGATGTGGTAATAAGCAAACCGGCGTCCAGAATTTCGTGGACCTACTTTGCGATTTGCGAAGTTAAGCACGGGTTTGCATATGTATCCACGTTTTAGAAAAATGCTCCTGGTCTCGAGATCTTCAAGCTCATTCTGGGATGCAAAAATTTGCCGTCTGTAAACTGAATGTAGCCAAGCCTCGTTTAGTAATCGAGGAGTACGTGTAGTATTCACGACTGTTGGCGCTCAATGGAGTTATCAACACGAGATAAAAAATGTTCCTTTAGACCACCTCACAAGTAAGTGACCCGAGTCAAGTCACCCAATAAAAGATCCCCTCTTCCCACAACGACTCACCGGAGTTACAATAGACAATTCCCCGCTCCCGCCGGGGGGGGGCGCTCGCTTCGTACCCATCCTACCACGCGCCACGCCGCAAAACCCACATGCTGCCTATCCACCACCTTACTTATCAATCCTTGCCCTCTCACCCCCATCCGCCTTCGCCACAGTCAAACACGAGTTTACCACGCATCTCACCTTGCACATGGCAGGAAACCAGGAAACACCCAAGAAACACCCGTCCCCCACGACTCATTGACTCCCAATAAATCAAGTACCAGAAACACTCTCTCATCCTTCCAGAAGGCGTTCTTGAAGATTTTCTTACTCAGCGTAGTTTCCCATTTTATCAATTTCTTAGAATTTATCCCCATTTGGGTAATATCCATATTAATACTCCCCTTCTATTTCTAGTAAATACAACGTTCCGCAATACCATTGGTTTCAACGCTGAGATATCGTAATATTGGAAGATGAGAACAGGCGAATCGGAGGGGGTGGTGAATCATGTAGTGAGTGGATGGATGGAGCAGAGGAAGAGGATGATTGAAGAATGAGCCAGGTTGTTCGGTTGTTTAGGTAGAGTTGATGAGTCAAGCTTTGGGATTGGTAGTCATGCCCTGATGGATTTAATGTTTCTGATGGCGAATGCGAGACCGGTGCCGGTCGATTCGGACGTCGGGTGGGAATGTGGGTGGGAACTCCGGGGACGGAGTTGAGTTTCTTGATTCGAATGATCACTTGAAAATCTAACGGGGAGTGTGAATGATTCTTATTGGTTGGTCTCTAGATGAACAGCTGTTTATATCGTTACTTTTACTTCCTTTCTGGTGGTGCTGTAGGAAGTGGCGAAGATAGAAGATAGAAGCTTGGAGTTTTTGGTTTGAGACATATACGATGAAAGCTGGAAACAGTACAGTCGCATTGTATATCTAAAGTGTTGTGAAAGTCTATAGTCCGTCCAATCATATCCCGGTCCATCAAATCATAAAACCTTTTCGCCGTTAAAGTGCCCCAGCCAGTTCGCACTGGTAATCTATAAATCTAAAACCGAAAAACCTTAACATAATGCATCCCTCATCCGTTGTAGTAATTGACCAATTTCTAGTTCGCAATGTGTCGACCAAAAACACTAATGATACAAATCTATACCATACCTCATGCAGAATCCCAATGCCAAAACCGTGCCAGTTCCAAATGAATCCCATGCCCAGAACCCCAAGCCCCCGAAGTCTATTCCCCAAGAAGATAACCATGCCCAAAACAAGTATCCATTGATTAACCGATAACGTGTTGTACATTGCGAGACTCGGATCGAGTGCTTGTAAAGTTTCAAATCCGTGTCACTACTCCATTGACCTGCGAGAAACTTGTCAAAAGATTCGTGCTAGTAAGATGATGAATGCGCATCGCAAGTGTATCCGACGAGTAATGTTCTTTCTTCAACATTATGACCCCGTACTCCGTATGCGGGACACATGTCTATCGCGTGTGTGTAGTAGATACATCTGCAAACAGAATAACGTTCGACGAGGACGTAGCACATGATCTTAGATTCGCGTGGCTTGATGATATTTGTGATAAGGAGGCGGGGCAGGTGAAGAGTTTGGTGAGATGCAATGGCGCCACTCGTCGGATTGTTAGAGATGATCGAGATATGAGGTCTGAAAAAGACAGTGAGGAGTGTATGATCTGCGAGTTGTGGGGGAGAAGACTTCCATTGAGTGCCGACATCTTATATAGCCTAAGTCTATATTGGTCGATATAAATTTAGCAAGAGAGAAGGGTGCCTTGAAGAACGGTGATCCTTCGAGTCTTCGCCTCATTATTGTAGCTGGGATTAAGGCTGCCATGATTATAGTGACTTCTTCCATTATAGACATGACTCTTTGATGAAATACGAGTGTTGAGCCTCCACAGGTAGCCAGAATCTCTTTCAGGCTCCATGGTAAAGAGCCGAGGTATGGTAAGGAGCTGTAGAAGTATTTTAAGGGAGTAAGATAGGTTTGAGGGGTAATCTTTTCAAAAGAATACAGGAACGTTGATTATTTTTATTTTCAGGGGGGGAGAATAACTTTAAAGGCTGAGTCCCTTGCCATTCAGGCCAGGCACAGTAATGGCATTACAGACGTTAAATATAACGCTTCCCATTGGATCGAGCTTGATCTATATGTCGCACCGCATGAAGTTGTAGTCATGTGTTTTGCAGTCCCTGATCGAAATGCCCCAGCTGCAGCCCTACCGTAGGGCTACAATCTTCGTGCAACGTGTGTGCATTACTTTTTTCAGCCCTTCTACTGATTCCCGGTCAGTATTTACGATCGGGAGTATGTTCTAGAAACATAATCTGATGCCTGGGTATGCGGTCAGCAGCAAATTGCTCCATTTTGCATGCTGTTTTGTTGACATAATGTATAATTGCCTGTTCCATTGCTTCGAATTCCCATTCCCGGAACGACTGTAACGACGCACGCAAAATCTGCTTTGCTGGAATGTTTAGTTTGGTTGGCAAACAGCCAGCACCAATGATGGATGACTTTGAAAGTCAGTACCTTGCGGTCAGCACTCTTCTTTTCTCTCGAGACCCTAGAATCGTTGTGAATACAATCTACTAATATGCACTGAAGACCTAAACACTTATTGTTAGTGCTCTTAGACATACTCATCAATAAATCCCACAGGTTGAGTGTACTACCTGTTGGATCTCCGATGTGCCTATGCTGAGGCTTACGTCTCATGGATATTTAACTCAGGTAATACTGGAGTGATTGTTTGACCAAATCGACAAATTGCAGATAATCCTCAGTGAATGCGGTGAGTGACTCGGACACTTGTAGAGGGAATGGAGGTGAGCGCAACGTTGACTAGCTAGTGATCATGCACAAGACCATACCTTTGCGAGAACTCATGCAACTTCAAGGGTGTTGCATCAGCCTTATCAATATTCAGTATGTAACCCTCAGATCTCTTGCTGAATTCGAATTTCCTGATTTTGACTAGTCGTAGCAAGAACGGCTGCCAAATATTTTTTTATACCCCTTTATTTGCAGCAATACTTTGACGATGCTATATCTGTGTTAAGGTAAAACCTTTTCAAAGTAGTTCTCTGCTTTGTACTGAGCCGTTAAGATTCTACCTCGCACGCTACCGGCTAGACATGCATGTCATGCCGTTCGTTTTCCATTGTTTTTTCCAAGTAGAAGTGCCGAGTCAGAATGAGATAACGACCGCCGACGCATCATGCAAGCACACACAGGATGACAGCTCAAATGTTCTGAAAGAGGATCAATACGGGCGTCTCCGATAGACAAGGTTATTCGGCATGAGAAGAATGAGAGGTTGTAAGATTATCAAGGTAAGCTCACTTGAATGAAGCCAACTCTCTCATACTCGTGAACCAGGTTTGGATGGAGGAGTGCTATCAGGAAATATCGGTCAACCATGCCACGTGGATATGCTATGACCACCTGGAAATCATAGGTATTGTAGTACCCCTGAGAGGCCTTTGAATCATTGAATCTAATTGAAACATTCAAATGATCTGAAATGTTGAATTATGTTCAAATAATCTTCTACTAGTCCGGATTGTTGAACACCCTGGTACCCTGGATAGCGAACGGAAATGTGAGATAGGTAGATGAACTAGGTGATATACATAACATCAATGATATCCTTAAAAGCAAAGGTAAATTGCAGCAAGAAGAACAAGGCATGTTTTTGGCTCGATAGACTGCGATGAAGAACCTGTATTAATCGTACTAGTCACGTGATGTGGTAAAGATGAAGTAAGTCAGTCCCTTTTCAGTTGTGGTGTTATCGCAACTTCAACAACTCCTTCCTGCCCATTTCATCTCCCCGTTTAATATCTGCTTATACTTCGATTGTTGACGCATCAATGACTGGATTTGTTGACTCTGTGAATATATCCTATGATCGGCTGCATTCCCTGAGGGCCTGCTTTCTCATGTCGTTATTCCCACGAGAATCCTCATCCTCAACAGCAAGGATATTGAAACAGAACTGTAAATGAGTGATAACTCAATTCTTGGGCATTCGGGAGCAAGTTGTGTTTTTGATGGACGAGGCCCGAGAACAATGGCATCATGCATGCAGATATGTTCTGATGTTGATTTATAGCATCTTCGCGTTCATGCTATCGCAACAAGGGTTTGTGGGCTTTGAATAGATCATGTTAGGCCTGGCGTTTTGCACCTAAAGAAACATCAAGCATTGATGATATCAAAGTATTGTGCGCTTGAAGGCACGTATCATTACCATTTTCTAGGCCTGGTTCACCATTCTTCGATAGAGGAACTCTCATTTCTGCTGCATAGCCACCAAATTTAGTTCTATTGAAGTTTGAAATTTACTTAGTTATTATTTTCAAGAATTAGGATTCAAAGTTTGATTGAGAGAGTTGTATTCACTTCTCTATTTGTTGGCGGCAATACGTGGGGCTTATGAAATAATAGTTACAGCCTATCACAAGTGTAGGGGCCTGTTTATACTACGCCTTATTGTAGTGGCATTATCTATAATGATTGTTTTGGTTTGTATGGGCCTTTACCAGTTGGATCAATAACGTTGCAAGTCACCGCCCCAAATAAAGAATATACTCATCTCGCTTCACGATCCCGCGGTTTTCAACCAGTGAAGAAAATCCTACTGTGCCACTCAAAGGAAGCACGTTACCGAATTGGTCCGACATATTTCAACTCCACCTAGGATTTGTAGTTTCAAAAACATAGGAGGACGATGAGAATAAGCACTGCTTATAATTATTCCCCTGGGCCGTATCTTCTACTTATCTCGATTTCGCGTTTTGCAATTCGCTCTTTTTCTCTTCTTTGGCTTCTTTCTTTTTAAAGCCAATCTCAACTTGTCTGAAATGCATTCAAGAAATCTTAGAATGAGGCTCTTGACCCTGGTGTCGATGAGTGTCTTGTTAAATTCAGCAACAGCAGCAACAGTAGGCGGATCATGCGCAGCAATTGCGAATGTTTTCAAATCATATAGCTCTGCTCATCCAGCAGGTAAGGCAAATTTCGCATGTCTACAGTTCGTGACTAATATAATATTCTAGTAACAAACCATCCAACCTTTAATGCTTCTGTCGCCCTCCAGTGCCTTCAATCTGTACCCCTAGATGTACAACGTTCATCGGACTTTGTTGATTACATAGAGCCATACTGGCAGTTCCAGAGTACTCTAGCCTATCTCAAAGACCCCCCGCCAGATTATCCATTACCTGGGGCTGACATGCTCGGAGGGCTGGCGGAAATTAAAGAAAATATCAACTCGGGATATTATGCAAACCAATGGGATTTTGAAAAGGATCTATATGCCCTAGGAAACATTTTGCCTCATGATTTTCACGTCAATCTACCTCTTCCTCTGATGAGCGTCTTCTCCTTCTCTACTTTAGATGGACCATTAGTATCGATATCATCCGATGGCTTATCAATTCCAGAGATATACTTTAAATGTATGTTCTTCTTTATACACCCTATTTTGATCATTCGGCGATTGAAAACTAATTTTGCATAGATGATCTTGACAAGCAGAGAAACATGACACTATCGAAAACGGGAAATTGGACAGCGTCGCCGCTAGCCAAAGTCAACGATCAAAATGCCACTCTATATCTTGAATTTCTCAGTCAGAATACGGGTATTTATCAAGATAATGATGCCAACTACAACCAAATGTTCTATTCGTTGCCAAAATTGGCGTTTTTTGGGAGTAGTGGATCGTTCACTTCTGGAGGGTATCTTTATGGATTTTCAGCCGACGTTATAAGATACACTTTCGCGAATGGAACCGTCGTGAACGCGAAAACCCAGGCATCGACAAGCGTCAACTTTACATCCATATCTTCGGGACAGGATTTGTTCAATATTGTAGATCTACCGAAATCAGAATCAGCTTCTTCGAGCTCCTTAGCCTCGGATGGTCGGCAAAACACCAAAACTAAGACCGCAGTGAGATCGATTACATCACTTGCAGGCTATCCCGAGCCAATTGTAATGCACCTGGATGGCTACACAAGCGGTTATTTCTTTGAAGACACGATGACTGCAATATTAGTGATGCAGGGTTTCGTTGACCCTTACCAAAAGGACAATAAGGCAGCACTCGAACAACAAAGAGTGATTAGTGAGTTCTTAGCAGAATGCAACAAGGCGAAAATGGAGTACTTAATCGTAGACCTACAAGCAAACGGAGGAGGCGATTTGTTCAGCGGATATGATGCTTTCAAACAAATTTTCCCAGCCCTCGAGCCGTTCGGGGCATCAAGATACCGAGCCACACCGCTCGTAAACTACATGGGTACCATATTTACTGGCGCTGGAACTTATGATGCTAGGCATGATTATCTCTATCAGACACAATCACAGCTTGATGGTAATGGGCAGCCATTCCAGAGTTGGAACCAGGAAGACCCAAACATGCCAATCTATGGTGACAACTTCACCGCGGAACTTCGTTACAACCTCTCAAATCTCGTCACAATGGTAGGTCACTTACTTAGTCGTTATCCAATTTATGCTAAATATTCCCATAGTCTCAATCAGGTGGTATTAATGTAACAGGCTACCTAAGCAACAGCATCCCTCCTCCAGCGGTCTTCAATGCCTCAAACGTTGTGATGCTCATGGATGGTGGTTGTGGATCTACGTGTGCCATTTTTGCTGAGATGATGAAAGCTCAAGGTGGTGTTCGAAGTGGTACATTAGTAGTTCTTCACTCGCATTGATTATTTCCACTAACATATCTTTAGTTGCAGTTGGTGGTCGCCCACAACCAGGCCCTCAACAAGGCGTGTGTGGCTCGAAGGGCGCGCAGGTGCTTACCTACAATTCCATTGCTTCTCACATTGAAGCTCTACTAGATGCACAAGCGTCCTATCTCGAGAAAGGCCTCCGACTCCCCGACTATCCAGCCCCGGAATATATCCCAAATATTAATGCCAATGTATCTCTTGGATCCACTTCGACCCTAATGTCTGGTGGACGTTTCAACCTCCGAAACAATATGCATGATGATGATGAAACATTTACACCTTTACAATTTCAATACGAAACTGCAAATTGTCGCTTGTTCTATACACAAGACGATATCTACGATATCACGGGATTATGGATGAGAGTTCAGTCAGTTGTATGGAGAGGTCAACCATGTGTAGCAGGTAGTACTATTACCGATGACGATACAATGCCCCCGGGAGCCTATGATACGGTACCATTTGGAGATTCAGCTTTACCAAATATTGAGCTACCGGCACAACCAGGTCTTGTACCTATTGGCAAAGGAGTCAAATCTTGGGCTAGTGAGAGTGGGAGTAGAGAGGAGACTGCACAAAAAGCATTCGTTGGAGCGATTTGGAATGGATTACAATAATCTTTTGGGTGCATGGAGTTAGGACTTCAAACTTCGAACATTTCCTGCATTGGCGGTGTTGATAGATGCATGCGCTCGGAGTTTGGAATATTTGATTATGATGGAGGAAAATGTTATTATTGCATCTGGTATGTGTTCATGAGCGAAGGCCTGGGGAGTAATAGCATCACATACATGTATTGATGTAGGGTTATAATAGGATAAGACTCTCAAGAATCTCTATTTGAAATTGAAAAGACTCCTCAATCTCCTCATTATGAAGCTTAAACCTTCTTGAATAATAGAACTTATTGGTTTGAAGGAGGATTGGAACTTTATGAGGCATTTGGTTTTGGCAGCTGGTTGGACTCGGGCAGTCCACTCTCGGGAGATATCATAGCTGCTAGACTTGCTTACTCATCTGTTCCCCATTGGGGGGAGCAATCAATGAAACAATCGAAATTCCCCCCCAAAAAGCCAACAAATACAAATAGCAGATATAGATAGTAACCAAATAGGCCTAAGGTATTAAACTCCTCCCAAACCTTCATATAAAATTTAAATTCACTTCCAGTAATATTTTTTGGTGAATCTGGTAGAGAACTGGGTAGTCATGTGATGTTTATACCTGAGGCATTAATATTAGCTCGGTAAGTTTAAAATCAATCTGGCGTGCTGAAATCTTCGCGTTCCTGTAACTTATGAACCATCAAAGCACTGCCTTCGCATCTTTTTGCGCTTCTCCATCATCCACAGATAACTTTACCTCTACGACCGATGAAAAGAACCGCCTACCAAAGTCGCCAATCCCCCTCATCCCCCCTTGACTTCAACGATATCAATTTTAATTTCAATCCTAACCAAAAATTTTGATTCTTTACGATATTCCTTTTTGTAGAGAAAATAATTCCCACTTTTTCTTTACAATACCCTATTTTCCCCGTTTGTGATCATCGACTTCTCTTTTGGGTCCATCAATTTTACATACATCAACTTTATCGAGAGAAGCATCGCGCCAAGTTGTTGTATCTATCAAAAGCTCATTCAACATCAACACTGAACGCGCCCATTCATTTGGTCGCGCGATTACAATCATCTTTCCCCTCTATCGACGTGTTCACACATTGTCGAATCATTGTTGACTTGATCAATACATCTTATTGAACCATACGCGCCTCAACATAACATTGTACCTCATGCGCAAGGCTACCTTTTGACATGTGCTGAAGCTTACCTTGACACCAACAAACACAATCCCAACGTCCACTTAATACGCACATTATTCCCCCACACTACCATGGCCTCGACAATCCAGACCGCGCCGGCTGTTCAACAGCCTGGTTCATCTATGTCTAATGAGATGAACCCGCAAATACAAGCTCTGTTACAGGTAATTTCCTCCCACACTATATTTTCAATCATTTCCTATACACTCTATCAGTTTCTATCTTGCTAACTTTTTGATTTCCAAAGAGATATAAACAAATGAAGGAACAAGGCGTGTCAGAAAAAGATCCCGAATTTATAAAAGTCCACCAAACTCTCTCAACCTTTCGCATGCATCGGCAGAAAGCTGCATTTGCACAACAACAGCAGCAGATGATGCAACAGCAACAACAAAATGCAAACAGTATCGCGGCAAATGGTTCGACCCTCCCCCGGCCTCCATCTACCTCCAGCTCGATTTCCGGCGCGCAAGTACCTGCGACATCCTCACTTGGCCCTTCAGCGATTCCCGCGACTGCAGCAAGCTCTGCCGCATCCAAAGTAGCCGCTGGCTCCCAGAAACCAACCGGGAGCTCAGGCTATTTTTCACCAGAACAATTGAGCATGTTAAAGCACCAAATTTATGCATTCAAATGTTTGTCGAAGAACTTAGGAATTCCGTCACAAACTCAGCAACAGCTATTTGCGTCTCAAAAGAAGCCGCCTACGTCCATTGAACAAGCACTAGCTACCACTCAACAGCCTGGCGAGGATGCCCAGCCTACCACCAATGGAGTGGAAACTACCCCAGCTCAAAAAGTCGAGGGGCCCAAAGTCCATCAATATACCGGATTTGAAGACCCGCGTGAAGTACTTCTGAAGCAAATTAGCTATAGCACGCATAAGCTTCGAGGACAACGACCTATAATTCCATCTATCTTTCCGACCGGTGTCAATATTGAAGAACTTCGGCAAAAACGAGCCGACATTATCCACAATCGTATGAACGCGAGACTTAATGAATTGAGATCATTGCCTGCAAATATTGCGCATGTAGATGCACGAGATGACGATATGGTGCCAGATGACTCTCTTAGGCGCAAGGCATTGATTGAGATGAAGATGTTAGCATTGTACGATAAACAGAGGGCATTGCGCGAGAGAGTCGGTAGACAGATGATTCAATACGACAACCTGGCGATGACGGCCAACAGAAGCATTTATCGCCGCATGAAGAAACAATCACTCCGAGAAGCTAGGATTACCGAAAAATTGGAGAAGCAGCAGCGTGACGCTCGTGAGACTCGGGAGAAGAAGAAGCACACCGATTACCTGCAAACAGTCCTTAACCATGCTCGTGAGGTCAACTTAGCTGGCCAGAACCAGAGACAGAAGATGGTTAAATTAGGCCGTATGATGGTAACTCAACATCAAAATATCGAGAAGGAAGAACAAAAGCGCATCGAGCGAACAGCGAAGCAGCGTCTCGCGGCTTTGAAATCGAACGATGAGGAGGCATACCTGAAGTTGTTAGATCAAGCAAAAGATACTCGTATCACTCACCTGCTCAGACAAACAGATGGTTTCTTGTCTCAACTTGCTGCATCCGTCAAGGAGCAACAGCGAAAAGCGGCAGAACGTTATGGTGATGATGGTGGTGACTTTGAGGAGGATGAGTCTGAAGATGATGATGAAGAAGAACCAGATACACGCAAGATCGATTACTATGCCGTCGCTCATCGCATCAAAGAAGAAGTCACCAAGCAACCTAGCATTCTTGTTGGTGGTACTTTGAAGGAATATCAATTGAAGGGTTTGCAGTGGATGATTTCGCTGTACAACAACAACTTGAACGGTATCTTGGCAGATGAGATGGGTCTTGGCAAAACCATTCAAACCATCAGTTTGCTCACATATTTGATCGAGGTCAAAAAGCAGAATGGTCCCTTCTTAGTAATCGTTCCGCTGAGTACCCTAACGAATTGGACTCTTGAGTTCGAAAAGTGGGCGCCGTCGATTGGAAAAATTGTTTACAAAGGTCCGCCAAACACAAGAAAGCAACACCAAAATCACCTTCGTTACGGAAACTTCCAAGTACTTTTGACTACATACGAGTATATCATCAAGGATAGACCGATTTTGAGCAAGATCAAATGGGTGCATATGATCATTGATGAAGGTCATCGTATGAAGAACGCACAGTCGAAGCTCAGTGCTACTCTCACACAGTACTACACTACTCGTTACCGTTTAATTCTTACTGGTACCCCGCTCCAGAACAATCTACCAGAACTCTGGGCGTTGCTCAATTTCGTTCTTCCAACCATCTTCAAGTCTGTCAAATCTTTCGATGAATGGTTCAATACTCCATTTGCCAACACTGGTGGTCAAGACAAGATGGAGCTTACCGAAGAAGAACAAATTCTTGTTATTAGACGTCTCCACAAAGTTTTACGGCCTTTCTTGCTCCGTCGTCTTAAAAAGGATGTCGAAAAGGACCTCCCTGATAAGACTGAAAAGGTCATCAAGTGTAAATTCTCGGCCCTGCAAGCCCGTCTCTATAAACAAATGGTTACCCACAACAAGCTCGTTGTTAGCGATGGGAAAGGAGGCAAGACTGGAGCTAAGGGTTTGAGCAACATGATCATGCAGTTGCGAAAGCTTTGTAACCATCCTTTCGTGTTTCGCGAAGTTGAAGATCAAATGAATCCTAACAACTTCATCAATGATACTTTATGGCGAAGTGCAGGGAAATTCGAGTTGCTCGACCGTATTTTGCCAAAGTATCAAGCAACTGGACATAGAGTTTTGATGTTTTTCCAAATGACGGCCATCATGGACATCATGGGGGAATTTCTAGATTACAGGGGCATCAAATTTATGAGATTAGATGGTACGACTAAATCTGATGATCGTTCTCTTCTTCTCAAGGAGTTTAACGCTCCAGATTCTCCATACTTTTGTTTCTTGCTGTCAACTCGTGCCGGAGGTCTAGGTTTAAATTTGCAGACCGCTGACACTGTCATCATCTACGATTCGGATTGGAATCCTCATCAAGATTTACAGGCTCAGGATCGTGCCCATCGTATTGGTCAAAAGAATGAAGTTCGTATTCTTCGACTAATCAGTTCCAACTCGGTCGAGGAGAAGATTTTGGAAAGAGCAAAGTTCAAGCTCGATATGGATGGCAAGGTCATTCAAGCTGGTAGATTCGACAATAAGTCTTCCGAAACCGATCGTGACGCAATGCTTAGGGTTATGTTGGAAACAGCTGAAGCCGCTGAGTCTATGGAGCAAGACGACATGGACGATGAAGAGCTCAACGAGATCTTGGCACGCTCTGACGAGGAGATTGTCAAGTTCCGACAAATGGACGAGGAACGAAACAAAGATCTACTCTACGGCAATAACCCTCAAAGCAAGCGTATTCCTCGTCTAATGGTGGAAAGTGAGCTTCCAGAGATCTACATGTCAGATGGCAATCCCATATCGGACGAGCCAGAAGCACCACAAGGTCGTGGCGCAAGAGAGCGCACTCGTGTCAAGTACGACGACGGTCTCACGGAGGAGCAATGGACTATGGCCGTGGATGATGATGAGGATTCTCCAGAAGCCGCAGCAGCTCGTAAAGCAGCTAGGGCTGATCGTCGAGAACGAAACAAGGCAAGAAAGCTTGGTCAACTAAATGGCCCTCTTTCACCAGCTGGTAGTCGTGATAGCTCAGAAGACCCTGAACCTGAGCCTGAGCCAACACCCAAAAAGGGACGTGGTCGCAAGCCAGGTGTTAAGATTGAGAAGCGAAAGGCCGATGACTTTGATGATGAACCACCGCCAAAGCGAAAGCGTGGCGGTCCTGGACGCCCACCAAGAATTCCTAACGGAGATATTTTGACGCCCAAGACTCGTATGACTCTCCAGGCCAGCTTGAAGATTGTCTTTGACCATCTGATGCATTTGAAATCTCTACCTGAATCTCCAGACTCGCAAGGAGAGCAAACCGCACGCGAGATCATATTTCCATTTGTTTCCTTGCCATCGAAGAAAGACTTTCCAGACTATTACGTGATTATCAGGGAACCAATTGCTATGAAGCTTATTGAAAAGAAAATCAACAAGAGAGAATACAACAGTCTCCAGGATTTCAAGAAAGATATCGACACTCTCTGCACCAATGCTAAGACATATAACGAGGATGGCAGTTTGATCTATGTTGATGCTGTTGCGATTAGCGTAAGTTGAATTGATATCCACACACGTTACAATACTAACAAATAGTAGGAGGAGTGTGAATCCCGAATTCAAGATGAAATCAACGAGCATCCGGAACTTGGTGCTGAAGGTGATGAGACATCACGAAACGGTGGCTCAACGGCTCCTACTACGAGTGCCGGTACTCCCATGCCAGCACCAGGACCAAGCACGAAGTTGAAGCTTACATTCAATAAACAGGCGGCTAATGGTAGGAATAGTAGTATTCAAAGTGATGACGATGACGATGATGAGTAGACACTCATGCATGGGATTCATTGTGATTTATGATTGGGTGGTGGGTTTATTGGGTTACTCTTTCTCGCACGTACGATCCCGTGCATGTTGTTTTTTTTAGTGGCGTTTATATCACATGGAAAGGAGTTGGTTGAGAGGGGAAAATATATCTGCGCATTTGACGCGAAGGCATGACAGTTTTTTTTATGGCTTTTTCTATTCTATCAAAAGGGCCCCTGCCTAGAATGTATTCTAATAGAAGCGAATGAGATGCATGAGAGATATTCCATAGTGGTAGTCTATTGACTGAAATGAAGAGATTGTATGAAAGTACTAATTGGATGGAAGGATTACATAGGTAATGAACTGTACGTTGTACAGCAAACTTTTGACTAAAATAGTAGTGAATAAGTCAAATCTTGTTGGTAGCTATATTATGGTGTTGTTAAACTATATCAGGTTTAGCGTCAACCCTTCCCGGATAAAGGTCCGAGCTTAAATTTATAGCGCTGTCATAATATCCGTATTCAAAGGCTTTCAGTTTTATTATCTGCAATATTTCAGCATTGCATACAGCAGAACAATATCAGCTCACGGGTCGATTTTATTTGCAAACTTCATCAGCTTGTTGCACCAAATTTTTGCAGATGAGGATATTTTGAACTCGATGAATCCATAACTCAATAGGTTGATCCTCGACGCGACTTTCCCCAGTTCTTCGATTGCGCCAATTGTCCAGGCTCCTCCAAGTACTCAACGACGCGTAGGAGGATAGCAATCTAACATCATGTCTGCGAACAAGAACGGCCATATCAATGGCGGCGCAAATAGTTATGATGCTGGGAATCCAAGTGGAAGAATGATTAGCAAACGATTTTCCGACATTCCCTCAGCTATTGATATTCCAGTGACTGGAGAAGATGATGATCAGGCAGTCGAAATCGATCTCGAAGATTTACTGGACGACCCTACCGAATTATGTACATTACTCGAAAATGAAGGGGCGGCTCGCACATATTGGATGACGGTTGCATTGGCATACGCGAAGCAGAAGAAGGTCGATCATGCCATTGAGATGTTGACGAAAGGCCAATCTGCTATGCGTGGTGGTAACAAGGAGAGACTCAGTATGCTCACATGTTTATGCTGGATGTATCTCTGGAAAAGTAAAGAGGCGCCTCGCCATCGGCCAGATAACTTGGAGGACGGAGATGAGATTAAAACGAAAGAAGATTGGTTGAAGATGGCGACGTCGAATTTAAACGATGCTTCTCGCATTAATCCATCCTTTCCACCACTCTTTCTGGCTCGAGGAGTCTTGCAGCTCCTCCGAGCTTCCACTCGACCTTTCCCTAAGAATAATACAGCTCCCGGCGCACTAGATCCTGAGAAGGCTGAGCTTCTGCGAGGAGCTCAAAAGTCATTCGAGGATGCAATAAAGGCTTCACATGGCAGGAATATGTTGGCAGTCTTGGGTAAGGCGAGAGCTGCATTCTCAATGGGAAAATACGCGGAGGCCTTGGAGGGATACCAAGAGGCATTACGATCAATGCCCGATCTGGTTGACCCCGATCCAAGAATTGGAATAGGTTGTTGTTTCTGGCAATTGGGTTTCAAGGAAGATGCGAAAGCCGCTTGGGAACGATCACTAGAAATCAATCCGGATTCGAAGGTCGCAAACATTTTACTTGCTCAGTTCTATCTCGATCAAAGCGCACATGTACCAACGAATAGTCCCGAATTCATCCAATTATACAAGAAAGCCATGACCGAGTACACCCAGAGATCCTATAAGGCTGATAAAGATATGCCCTTGACTTGCGCTACTTTTGCCGGATACTTTTTATCGCGAAAATCTATGCCAAATGTCGAAGCTCTAGCCCAAAAGGCCATCCAATACACAGACGTCAATGCGATTGCAAGTGATGGATGGTATTTGCTTGCGAGGAAAGAGCACTTTGATGATAATTATGAGAAGGCTTTGGATTACTATGGCCGGGCGGATGATGCGCGTGGTGGTGTTGATAGAGGATATATGCCTGCTAAATTTGGAGCTGCGCAATTATCTGTGCTGAAAGGTGACTTCGGCGAAGCAAAACTACGACTCGAGAAAATCATTCAACAATCCAAGAACATTGAAGCAATGATTTTGCTTGGGACTTTGTATGCGGAAGAAGTATTCAGCAGTCAGGAAAGTGGAGTCAAGGAAGATAAGACCACGGAATTCAAAAAAGCTATCGGTTATCTGGAAAATGTTCGTACAGCATGGAAGGATCCCAAGAAGAATCTCGTTCCTGATGCATCGGTTCTTCTTAACCTTGCGAGACTTTACGAAACAGAGCAACCCGAGAAGAGCTTGCAATGCCTTCAGCAGGTGGAGCAAATCGAGTTTGACCAAATCCCAGCTGCAGATAGGCCAGAGGAGACTGATGATGAGGCTGCATACAAAAGTGCTATGCGCGAGAACCTATCCCCTCAGCTACTGAACAACATTGGATGCTTTTATTATCAATCCGAGAAATACGATCAAGCTCGCGAGATGTTCCAATCTGCATTAAACGCTTGCGTTAAGGCTGGTGAAAAGCTTGAAGGTATGGATACCGATGCATTGGTCACTACTATCAGTTTCAATCTTGGGCGCACGTATGAGGCTAGTGGTATGCCTGACGAAGCCAAGACTGTTTATGAAGGACTGTTGGGCCGCCACAGTGATTATACTGATGCTAAAACACGTTTGGCATATATCGCACTGCGTCGGGACCGACAAGAAGAAGGGCCTAAAGCTGTTTCCACTTTATATAAGGAGTGTTCGGCTGATCTCGAGGTTCGAGCATTGTACGGGTGGTATTTGGGACGTATGCACTCTCGAAAGAGGTCTAGCAATGTCAACGAGGATCCGGAATATCGTCACTACAAGCATACTTTGCAACAGTATGACAAACATGATAGGTATGCCTTGATTGGTATGGGCAATATCAACCTCATGGCCGCTCGTGAGATGCGTCGTGATTCTGAATCAGAAAAGCAAGCGCGAAGCAAAACCTACACGAAAGCGGTTGAATTCTTCGACAAAGCTTTACAACTGGATCCCAGGAGCGCTTATGCTGCTCAGGGTGTAGCAATTGCACTCGTCGAGGACAAAAAGGATTTCAAAACTGCGCTCTCTATATTCGTGAAAGTACGAGACACAGTCAAGGACCCAAGTGTATTCATCAATCTTGGTCATATATTTGCAGAGTTACGACAGTATACTAAGGCTATTGAACATTACGAGGCTGCTTTGACGAAAGATCGAGCTCACGATAGTCACATCCTGACTTGTTTGGGACGAACTTGGTTGTCGAAAGGAAAAGCTGAGAAGAGCTTGTCAGCGTTCAAGAGTGCTCTTGATTATTCATTGAAGGTAATTTACTTTTTTAAAATCCAACCCTTCAATACTAACCCTTCATAGGCTCTCGAGATTACACCTGACCAAGTTCACTACAAGTTCAACGTTGCATTTGTGCAACTTCAACTAGCAACA
Source organism: Stromatinia cepivora (assembly GCA_014898415.1). NCBI lineage: Eukaryota > Fungi > Ascomycota > Leotiomycetes > Helotiales > Sclerotiniaceae > Stromatinia > Stromatinia cepivora. Next base: position 2,818,286 of record RCTD01000001.1, on the reverse strand, counting down.
ACGATTTACAACTTACCAGAAACCCAAAGATCTCTTGACGAAGTCAAAGGTGCAGCCAAAGGTCTAGAAGATGCCATTGAAGCTCTTGATGCTATTGCCCAGCATCCTAGTCCACCGTACCCTAAACACGACATTGAGCAAAGAGCCAACATGGCACGGAATACTATGCGTCGTCAATTAGAACGTTCAATACAAGCCCAAAAGGAATACGAAGAAAAGAATGCTTCAAAGATCCAGGCAGCTAAAGAACAAAGAGAGGCCGAATTAAGACGCAGGGAAGAGGCGCGTGAGGCGGCTGAAAGGGCCGAACGTGAACGTAAAGCAAAGATTGCGGAAGAGCGACAGAAGATTGCTGAGAGGGATCGTGAATTGGCACAAGCGAGAGCTGCTGATGACATCGCTAGAGAAGCTGCGGAAATGACGACCGATAGCGAGACGGGTGAGAGGGTGAAGCGAAAGAAGATTCCAAAGGGAAGATCAGGTGGTGGAAAGCGTAAAAAGAAGGAGGATGGAGTTACTGAGGATGATGATTCAGGTGCTGAAGAGGGCGGTAGATCACAAAGAAGGAGTAGAAAAGCCAGGAGGGGTAGTGGAAGTGATGAGGAGAAGCCAAAGACGAAGAAGAGGAGATTGGCTAAGAAAGGAGCGGAAAAGAAAGAAGAGAGCAAATACAAGAGTAGTGAGATTGTGGTGGAAAGTGATAGTGATGGGGATGATGGTGCTGAAGAGGCGAGGAAGGCAATGGAGGGAGAGGCAGGAGATAACGATGTGGAGATGGAGGGGCAAACTACTAGTCAAGTCGCTGCCACGGGTGGTGATAGCGACGAGGAAGAACAAGTCGTCAAAAGCACGAGGAAGAGCAGAAGAGGTGTCATTGAAGATGATGACGACGATGATGACAATGCCGATGCTAATGCTGGCGCTGCGGGTCCACAAGATGACTCTCCGGGAACAGCGAACGAGGATGGCGATACCCCAATGGCGGGGACTGGGGCAGGAAATGATGATGATGACGAGTAAATTTACTCGTCCTTGTGAATCTGAATCTCTGAATCTGATTTTGCGCGAAGAATGGTGCGAGGATACGATAAGATAGTAAAAACGATAATTGATAAAGGCGAGATACCACATCATGCATACAGTTAGCTGGTTAGGGAGGGAAGGGAAAAAAATATTTTGAGCTGTATATTAGAATGGACGTTTGAGGGTGATGAGAATTAAAATAAAGGCATATACTGTCCCCGTGGGTGGTGTAATCTTCTTTTCAATGTTTCAGTGTTCTACCGCCTGGTATCCGCCTATCCATTCATAAAAAGAGAGAAAGAAAAAAAGAAATTTCCTCTGTCGTTTTTCCTATTTCATCTTTTTTGCCATTTCATATTCACTTATATGAAATATTTTTTTGATGCATGCGAGCATGGAAAATTTTATATAAAGATTTTGGAATTAGTATATATAGTTTCCATTATACTCTTTATATATATATATATTATGCGGATTTCAAGTATCGGGTTTAAATTGTCGGCAAAGATAGGAAGGAGTATTTGAGGTTTTGTTTGCGCGGTGTTGTTTGAATGGTGGGGTGAGTTGAGTTGAGTTAATCTGGATATGGATATGGATATGGATATGGATATGGATATGGATATGGATAGATGGACGAAGGTATGTAGGTTGATGATTTGGAGAGTCAAGCAAGAATAGTGAGTGAGTGCTATATACAATACCACACACCCACCCATCATCCATATAAATAATAAATAATAATCCAAAAAAAAAAATTCCCCATCATCACAATTTTAATTTTCAGAATTAGCAAAACTAAACAGCAAACAGCTCAGTATTTTAAACTGGTTTTCTTTTCATTATCTTATGATTTGCTCTGGTCCGTTAAGTTATATCATATCATATGACCGACCTGCCTTTTTCCTTCCTTCCTTCCTTTCTTCCTTTCTTCCTTTCTTCCTTTCTTCCTTTCTTCCTTTCTTCCTTTCTTCCTTTCTTCCTTTCTTCCTTTCTTCCTTTCTTCATTCCTTTCGCAATAAACGGGATATCAAGGCCAAGGCCAAGGAAAAAAAAAAGCATAAACCCAAATCAATGCCACCCATAGGAGGAAAGAAAAAAATCATAAATACTAGGTATGTACCCACCCTTACGCCGCCCAAATGCATGGATAGAGATAGACGCCTCCGGGTTTGGTTGAATGAGTGAGAAGAAAATAATAGGAAAGGAAAGAACAGAAAAGAAGAGATTATATCCATTGCCGATCGCCTGTCGACTGACTTCCTGTCTATCGTTATGTGTGTTCGTGATGTTTTTTTGGTGGTTTGGTTGAGATGTAGGGGACTTTTAGGCTTCTTCATAGAACCAGTATCTTGGTGATGTTAGTACATTATCCATATAATATTTAAAAAAAATGCTGTAGAAAAGGAGTGACATACTCAGCAGCATACTGCACATCAAAGCTACTCCCCAAATTATCCTTGCAAGTCGTTGGTGGATTTCCCCCGGCAGTATTAACCCGATAAACCTCCTGCAAATCGCCGGTCGCCCCATCTCTGGCCGTCAATTTCAACCAGGCCACCGCTCCATACCCTTTATTATTCTGACCCACCGATGCATCAACCGGAGCAGCTAGTCCATCAGTCTTCGCAAAGCCTCCTCGACCTAATTGCCAATTCTTAGTGTTGAGATCGAAGAATGGAGTAGAGGAATTAGTGAAGAAGTGGTGGCCGCTCATCATGAGGTCAGCGGGATTGAGGTTCTGAGTAGAGGAAGAGGCGAGATTGAGATCGAATTGGAGGGCCACGTTGGGGAGGATGGAGAGGAGGTCGGGATAGGTGGATGCGATGCAGGAGGCGTTGAAGAGGGTTGCTACTGCGCCGACGGCGGTGGGTGCTGCTGTTGCGTTGGTGCCGCAGGTGTAGTTTTGCGTTCCGCGGCCGATGGCGACGTGTTTTAGGGTTAGACCTCTTGAGGGTCCGGGCATTGGTGTTGGAGCTGTGGTGGTTGAATTAGTTTTGAGGACTTCATATGATTGAGTGGAAAGTGAGGAGAAGCATACATAAAACTGGTTGAACGGCCTTGTTGAGATTGCACACAGGAGCGTGAGACATTTTCCTTCCTGCTTGAACTTTTTGACCCAACATGTCGAAGTATTCGGATATAACTTGTTTTTCGGCGGGATGTGCAGCACCAGATGAAAAGGTATAGGTTGGAGCCGGAAGAGCCGTTGCTCCCAGAGCAAAGACGGCCCAAAATAAAGATGAAGAAACCATGATGAATATGAATTGGGACGAGGAAAAGTCAAAGAAGTAAGAAAGGTAAGAAATATTAAAGCGGAGAAGACCCAGAAGGAAAGAAACCGAGACGTCCAATCCCACACTTTATGAAAGAGATGGATAAATAAATATGACGAGGCAGAATTATTCCTCGATGAAATGCCGAATATATAGAATCTATGAACCCAATGGAAACAAGAAACTAACAGACATAAAAGAACTTCTTAAGCGCAGCGAGAAGTTCAAACTGTTGAATGAATAACTGGACTTCCAAATTCATAATCTCACAGGCGCTCAGCAGGCGTCTTATACCCACAAACACATTGGCATGATTGGCAACATCCATTCGCATTCGCACTTCCGATGATACTAAACCTGGAAAACAGCCGCTTACCACCATGTACGGAATATGTAAGTATACTTTTTCGTTCAAGTGGGAAAATTAAAATCATTGAAGGTTGTAAGATTAGCTTGTGTCCCGACTCCCAACTCCCCAGACCGAGAACTAATATTTTTGTTTGGCGGCAAGACAGGCCTCACGGACCAGTCGAAAGAATCAGTGGGGGAAATAGGCTGGAAATCGTCTATTCTATCCCTGTGTGTTGCAGATCAATCCTGGTTTCTACGCAGGGGCTTCATGTAACTGTTGCATGGCAGTCTCTAATGATTCTTCAGATTTGTAGGTGATTGGTTCTTGATGTTTTTTCCTTGACGGGAGTCTTTGAGTCTAAGTGTTGAATGTATGGATTAGATTGGATGCTGATACGCTTAGAGTGGAGTGCACATGGGGAAGGAATACTCAAAGCGTTTTGTTCTAAATCTAGGTATAGATAGCAGATTTTATATTTATTTGATAGGAAGAATGGATGGCTATTGTCCTAATATGTTATATGCTATTGTAATGTTATGGATTCATGGTACATCAGCACGGCAATCTTGTTATAGATTTCAACATCGCGGCTATCAGATCTTGGGACGGATCACCAGTGGATCTCTGAGATGAGGATTATTGATGATGGATGATAGGTGATATGATGTATTGGATTTGAATGGATGATTTTTCATCGACTTGTCTATTTTATTGATTAATTACCTACCTACATATTGTAGTTGGTACAAATATATCTAATTACAAAATATTCGCACATCTCATATGATAGTTCTAATCGTGTTACTTCTGATCGTATCATATCCTCTGCTATTTCTTCATCCGATGGTTCTACAACATGTTGTACAATATAATAAAATTTGCTGTTCATACATACATAGCAAGAGCATCTTCGCATTATATCTTCATGCTTGAATGGAAGGAAGAGTTTGTGAAGCAATAATCAAAGCGTGCAGTAGTAAGCATTTCTTGTCTCACATGCATATAGTGGGATGAACTGAGCACTATGTATACATGGGATTGTCGTCCGAAAGATAAAGAATAAGAAACCGAAACCGTGGTCTTGATCAATGTCAGCACCTTGATAAAACCCCCCCTAAAGGATGAAGAGCTCACATAATCCCTTACCCCATAAACTCGGGCTTCTATATCTCATTTCTTCGTCATCTGAATTAGGTAGTTGCCATACCGAGGAAAAGGTTACCAAAGCCCCATACAGTAAGACTTTCCAGCAACCCATATTTTAACAGTAGAATCATTCAACCAACTGTTAGACCTGCATCTTGCAACCAATTGAAAGGTTTCACAAAGAAGAGAGATATGCATCTGATCTGTATCTGCTGTGAGAATTAAGGATCAAAAGGTCTAATTCGTGCTGAGAAATGGGCAGAGCTAACTTAGCGATATATCAACTACCCCGCGTCCTCCCCTATTGCTTATCCGACGACATTTAATAGAATCAGATTATAATCACTGAAATACCTACGATTTATCTAGATCGGATATTCAAAGTCGTATTGGTAGAAATCTCTGTAGGTAGATTAATTCTTGAATAGATATAATTCTTCCGATGGAAATCAACAGTAATTTAAATTCAGATATCAACAAATATACTAATCATTATGGGCTATTTGCTACTCCGCAATATGAATCAATCCGTGTTCCAAAGTGAAAGATTACAGTGGCTGCTATAGCGTTGACACCCTCCAAGGCTCTCTCTCTCTCTGAGACCCGATATATAGGCTCTTTTGCATCTAGATATCATCCATCTTCCCCATTCCCGTTCATGCAATCTGCGCGTGCTCTCTCCAGAGTCTCCACCTCCCTAGTAAATAAATCCAACAAAAAAAAATATTTATAGAACCCAGCTCCTAAAATCTCCGATTGGACTACGATCCGGGCGCCTATACTCCGTACTCGATACCGTACGCAATATACTCCTAGTAAAACGAATACAGTACCTAGATAAGAAACCAAAAGATCTAAATATATCCACACAGACGACCAAATGCAAAGATGTACTCCGTACTCCGTACAAGGGGTAAGTTTTATTGTGAGATCTACATTCTAGGGCCAATGAATGAATAGTGTCTAGCAAACAAGAGGCAAGTTAGGTACCGGTACTTATATTTATGGCTAACTATGTAGACAAATCAAGGTCATTCTCATATGATATATCTATCTGCATTTGTGAATGACTACCTAGTAGGTAGATACCTAGCTGTGTGGAAGAACGATAAGATGATAGATAGATGGCTCCACATTTAGGGATTAGGTTTACCGCTATTGGTTTCTTGGAAGGAAGGAAGATAGGCGAATATAACGTATTTCCAAAATATTGGAAGGTCGCGGCCAGAATTACTCCAGAAATAACCACATGCTATAGTCTTGTCACAATTCATTCGGATGAACGGCAGATCTACAAGATGACGAATCCGGCAATCGATAATGTACCAGAAGAAATTCGCAGATGGCCTCTATTATCACATAATAGTACAACATATTCTTTTGTTCATCCAGTCATTCATCAAGACACCTTCCTGTTAAATCCCTCCTGATGCCAATCACCATGTGCAGCATCGTTCCCAGCATCAACCACTCCTTTAGCACCCCCAGCCGCTGCAAGAGCCGCCTGACCTAGATGACTTCCATGCTGATCGACATCAACACTACCTAACCAATATAATGAAAAGAACACCATCAAATGAAGGGCCACGCAATAACCCGCGAATAAGTTTCGGCTAGTTCTAGTTGCCAATACCATTCTTGTGATTGAGAATACTATTCTTTCGGGCAAGCTCATACGTTTATACGCTCGAGTTGATTCTCGCCCGCGGAATGCCGCAAAGGGCGAAATGTTGGATTCATATGCTGAACGGTATCGATTCAAGGCAAGACCAGAAGATGTCGATGAGGATATTTGTACCGTGGATGGATTGGGGTTGGTGGCATAAGAGAATGCCGATGAAGCTGTTGGACCTGCTCGATTATATGTTGACACATATCTTGTCTTTTCATACAGATTCAAATTATCTTTTTGCAAAGCAGAGATCTCCTGCCTAAGTGATGACACGGTGCGATGGCTTTCGGAAAGCTCATTCTCTAACTCCGAGTTGCGTTTCTTGAATCGATCACGCTGGGCGGTAATCATGGGAAGAATACCCGAACCTCCCCCTACAGGCTCGCCTGATCTAAGAACATCCACAGGTGTGCTGCCCATTGGCGTTCTGGGATCAAATCCAGATATAATTGATGATGTAGGAGATATTTTGCGGTTCCTCGACGCAAACTGGCTGATGGCTGACTGAGGATAACGGCTTGAATACGTTCCGGCCACAGAAGGAGCAGAAGGGTAGGCACTCGCCCCGTTTTGCATGTTTGTCAGGTCGTTCTCTAATGTAGTGACCAAAGTTTGCGCCTTTTCCAACTCGGCATTGGTCGTAGTAAGAGTTTCCTGCATATTTTGCAAGCGACTCTGTAGATCTTGATGTGAAACTCTCAATACTGTGAGTTCGTCACTCAATTTCTTGTTCCTAGCAAGAAGAAGCTGCTCTAGTGTCTCCCCTTTCACTTTTACAGAGGAACCATTTCCTGTCGGTTCTTGGGTAGTTGAACCAGCTCCGATATCTTGTGTTTCATCATCATCTCCCATAGAAAACTCGATGCTCTTCAGAACTTCCAGTTCTTGCTTCACGTCTTCATAATCGCTCCACTTTTGGACTTTAGTCTTTAGTGAATCGCGTTCTTCTTTGAGCATTCCAATCTCCCTCTCTAAGCTTCGGAGCTTAGCATCAAGATCTCGCTTCTTTGCATCCCTTTCCACTCTTGCTGCATCTAATTTCCTTAACAGCGATGAATTTTCCGATCTTAAGCGCATGTAGGCCGGTTCGTCTTCCAAAGCCAAGGCTGGCTGGCTTGGAACTTGCGAAGCTGACTGAGCTAATTCTATTCGCAATTGCTCATTTCGAGCTTCGACTTCTGCTAAACGGACGCTCGTACGCTCCAAATCGGATGTGACCATCTCCAATTCTGCACTCGTAACATGCCCACGACCTCCATCTGTATCTGCATTCTCGGATTGTCCTAAACGCTGGTTGACCTCGTAGCTTGCCTTGATTTCGCTCAACAAGCGGTCTTGGTTTTCCACCTTTTCTTCTAATGATTTTTCCTTTGCTTCCCAATTGTCCTTTTTCTCCTCCAGCACAGCGGCCCAAGAAGTTTCGACATCTTTGACTTTGGTTTCTAGACCTTCCTCCAGATTCTTGCGCGCTGTTCTTTCCGCTTCTAATCTGGATTCCGTATCCTCCAATTGAGTCGTGAGTTTACTGACACTTTTTTGGAGATATTCATTCTCTTGTGTAATCTTAGGGAGTGTATCCTCGGATAACAGTAATGAATCGACAGATGCTTCCAGTAAAGGGTATGGATCCGGGGCCTCGGATAAAGATGAATATACTTGTAGGAAGGCTGAATTCGTAGATTTGGAATGATTTGTGAGAAGATCTATAAAGGTTTGGTATGCTATAGCAGATATTTGTGTCAGTAGGGCATTGCATTGCGCATCCCAGAAAAGACCAACCTTTCAGTAATCCTTTAATTTCAGATAGTTTATTTGAGTCATCCAACTTCCGAAAATCCTTCGTCTTCTGTGCTAATTCCTTGCGCTGCACAGTTGAGTCCCTCTGATATTGAACGATTTCTGATGCGGTATTGTCAAGGGATGGAATCATGGAGGTAAGGTCGATAGCTGTTGATGATTAGCACGAGTATTGAAGTCCTATGGAACATCAGGGACTCACTCCTCCACGCCGATATTGCCTTTTGAAATTTGTTGTCTCCATCTTGTCCTGGAGCTATATGATCTGCAGGCTGAGATGGAGGACTTGACACCGAAGCTGCCAGTGCTGATTCTGCGAAGTCGGTCATCGCAGTATCGACATGCAAAGAATTATAACCATTTGCTGAAGTGAGGTAGTGTAGTCTTAAGGTAAAGTCATCAAAGTGCCTTGGGAGTGTATTTATCTTAATGTAATGGAAGCGAATGAATAATGTTTCGTAGAATAAGTTCTAAGCCTCAAGTACTATTTAGAGCCATGATGCCGACGCAAGGTGTTCGTTAATGCTTATTGGATGACCCAAGCTTCAGGGTCACTGGTAGGTTGTACCTTGGCGAGTAAGCATCCCTGTAATCGCAGCCTTCCCACAGGCATGAAAGCCTAAACCATTGATAACTATCATCCAATGCGCCGGAAAAGCTCAACGGCCATGAGTGAGTACTTTGGCACTGGCCATGATAATTACAAGTCAATACTAAGCCTTTCATAATGGCTTCAAATGATCCAGAAGATATTTTGAGTTTGCGGAAAAGGAAACGAAGAGTTCCGGAAAATGGTCCTTATGTTCTACGCAGCCTGATTGAGGACCTGCCCTTGTCTGCAGATGGAGATAGAACGGATATTGAGATTAATTGTGTGGAATTTCTAGGTAAGTTGCTACTCTCTTTATATTATAAATGGCCTTCTTCTATTGCTAATGTGTATTCGCAGATCAGAACCTATACATTGGAACTTCGGCCTCTGAAATCCTTCATTTCGTCCAGATTCCCCCGGATCCTGCTGACATCTCAGGAAAGCCTTCTTATATCTTAGCCTCGAGGCTACCTCCTGCCTATCATGAGCCATCTACCCGAGCTAGACCTGGTGTCCAACAGATTTTGCTGCTTCCTAGAGTCAACAAAGCTTGTATATTATGCAACTGGACAGTTACCTTCTATTCCTTGCCAGAATTAAGCCCAGTATTCGGGACAACGCAGATTCGACCTTGCAACTGGGTTGGTGGCATAGATTTGAATACAGATTTAATAAACCCTGACCAAGATGGCAGAGGCGTCACAGTGCTTGTCTCACTAAACAAGAAGATGAGAGTTGTGAGAATTGGGGAAGATCCTCGAGCCGTGAGAGTACGTTTAGTCGAGGTCGTGCATAAGTGCTGGACTGATGTACCAATAGACAATAGATTTTGCAGGAAGCACTATATCCATCCGCCGTGATTCCTATGCTTGTGTCGCAGATTCCAGGTCGTACGCTTTACTTGATGTCGATCGTCAATTGAAGATACCCCTCTTTCCTATATCGTCCTCAGATGATTCCGAATCGGGTAATGTGGGTGGGCAGGTCGAGGATATATCTGGTAATAGCGGTGGTGGAATTTCACGAAACACATCATTGACTCATACGAGCTCATCAGATGACCGAACTCATGGAAGAAGTACAAGTCTTGGTGCTTCCAAGGCCGGTGCGCGGCGGGACAGTCTACGAGCTGCAAGCGGAGATCGTTCTGGACGAGGTACGCCTGATCGCTTGTTTCGAGACGCGTCACCTGTAGCTACGGCCAGTTCGTCGGACGCTACGCGACGCGAACCCAGCCCTGAGAAATCCTTACCACCTCCACCAGCCGACCCCTCAGTGACTGGCGCTCAAGCTCCTACATCTTCTACGTCGCCTGTATACTTGAAGCCCCATATAGTTTCACCTTCCCCGCAGGAGTTTCTTCTGGTCACAGGCACCGGTACACGTGATCATGGAGTTGGCATGTTCGTGAATCTGGAGGGTGACGTTACTAGATCAACATTAGACTTTGCCAGATATCCTGATGAGATTGTTGCGGATGGTCGTGGTGTGGATGTCGACCCTGTCCCTAATACAATTGAAGAGGAGGAGGAAGGATATGTGCTTGCTTCCATGGCATTTGAAGATGGTGATGTCCTACGACACGGGATCGAAATTCAACGGTGGGACTTGGATCCTGGGGAGGGTGCTATACAGAAATTTTGGTTGGAAGTACCACCATCTAATGCAGCGAGTGATGATGAAGCAGAACATAAGATGGGATTAAGAACAGTAATTCAGCCAGGGGATATTTATTTTGACGACGTAGTCGACAAACTTCGGCTAAAGCGTTTTCAACCTTTTGCACTGAAATCTTTGAACACATCCACTCTATCTCTGAAAAGCGCAGATTCTCCAACCGCAATTTCACTACAGAGAGTTTCGGGCGAGAGGGAACTTTTTGAAGAATCGCTCTCGCCAGGCTGGGAAGCCCGTCGCAACGATGAAGAGCAACAGTTTGCACAGAGACTGGGAAAATCACGAGCACGCGTCGTTACTTGGTCTGGAAAAAGTGTATGGTGGGCAATTCGAAATCCACTTGCCCTACGTCTTGATGCGGAACTTGGCTTGGAGACTAGGGATGAAGGAGTGCCACACCTTGACAGAAGGAAAGCCATTGAAATGACGAATTCTCTACGTGGCCGTGAAGCCAAAACTGAGACAGAATTTGTTAGCTTAGGCTATATCCGACAGAAGATTGGATTTCTTATTTTAATAAGCCTGCTGACGGCTCCAGTGGATGAAGCTACAGAGACCGAATATGAAGCTGCCGAAGAGGCTCTTCTAGAGGGTAGCCTTGATCCCAGGGTAGTCCTTGCTATTGTACCCATTCTACGAAACGAGATAATTGAAGGGAAGACAGGTATCTGGATTCACGGTGGCTTAAAGGAGGCTGCAGATAACTTCATAACAAACACAAATGGAGTTTGGGACAGCCAAGGTTCAAAGAAACATAGCATAATGCCTGAACAAATTCTTCGTTTCTTGAGAAGATTCTTGCTCTCGTGGCGCAGAAGGAAAGGATTTGGCAGCATTTCAAATGAAACCGAGGTTTTTAAAAGTGTTGATGCTGCCCTCCTGATTGTATTACTACAAATGGATACATCATCTCCTCGCGGACCAGCTAGAGCTAAATCAATCCGAGCAGAACTAAACAACCTGGTGGATCATGGTATGGATTGCTTTGAACGAGCAATATCCCTGCTTCAATTCTACAACCGTTTATATGTTCTCAGTCGTTTGTACCAAAGTAGAAAGATGACTGAAGAGGTATTAAGCACGTGGAAGAGGATTATCGAGGGAGAAGAAGATGAAGGGGGAGAGCTCCTCGATGGGGAGAATGAAGTACGAAAGTATTTAATCAATGTTCGAAATCCTAATCTTGTGCGAGAATATGGTGTCTGGCTGGCATCGAGAAATCCCAAACTCGGGGTTCAAGTCTTCGCCGATGGGCAAAGTCGAGTCAGGTTTGAGCCAACGCAAGCTCTCAAGATATTACGCGAGGGGGCGCCTGGTGCAGTGAAAGATTTCCTCGAGTACTTGGTATTTTCAAAGCATCATTCAGAGTATATTAACGAACTTATTGCATATTATCTCGACATAGTCACCACCAAATTGGAAGAGTCTCCCGAAGCTAGAGCGATCCTCATCCAGACCTATGAATCCTACCGAGCCCTTCGTCCACCCAAACCAACCTACCGCCAATTCATCACCGAAAACCCCCTCGATGAAGAATGGTGGCACAGTCGTCTCCGTCTCCTCCAACTCCTAGGCGGCAGCCAAGGTTCCGCATCCCAGTACGACGTCGCCGCCATCCTCGCCCGTATCGCACCATACACCCAAGAACTCGTCCCCGAAATCATCATCCTCGATGGCCGCCAATCGCACCACGAAGAAGCGCTCCGTCTTTTGACCCACGGTCTCGGCGACTACGATACAGCTATAAATTACTGTCTCCTTGGCGGTTCCAGTATCTACCATCCCATCTCCGGCACGCTATCCCCCGCAACCCTTCCCACGCGTTCCGAACAAGCCGCGCTCTTCCACACCCTCCTTGCGGAATTTTTAAAAATAGACGATCTTAGTAATCGCGTGGAACAAACTAGTTCTCTACTCGAGCATTTTGGGGGTTGGTTTGATGTGGGCGATGTGTTGGGTATGATACCTGATACGTGGAGTGTGGAGTTGGTGAGTGGATTTCTGGTTAGTGCATTGAGGCGGATTGTGAGGGAGAGGAGTGAGACGATGGTTGTGAAGGCGTTAAGTGGTGCGGATAATTTGAAGACGAGTGTGGTGCTGGTTGATAGGGTGAGGGAGATGGGTCCGGAAATTGTGGTGGAGGCGGAGGCAGGGGAGTAGCACGGGAAGATAGATATATATGGGCATGTGGTTCGTGGGTGGTTGTTGCAGATGGAGGATATCATGAAGTTATTATTAGTTCGTAGTTAGGAATCAAATGCTACTGAGTTATTTGGCATTGTCCATTCTGCCATTGTTTACAAGAAGAATTTATATTGGTATCAACATATTGAGCCTAAGCTACTATCTCATCATTAAAGTCTTGAACAGAGAGGTCAATTCGTACAAATCGTGCCCACCTAAGAAAATAAGAGAAAATCTCCAAGGGAAATTTCGCCAAGGCCTGCGCCGTGTGTTAACAACCATGCGCGTCAGAATCCAACAACCAATGACTATCAAACAAACAGAGGTTGAGCAGGAAGTGCTTGGTGCTCTACCTCGGCATTTGGCCTTTGGTTCTCACCGCTCGCGTCTTCTCCTTCAACAGCTCTTTCAGGCTGCTGTTCGCCCTCTGCACTTTCTACAATATCACTTCCCGCATTCTCTGCTTCAGCGCGACGTCTTTCTGCCTCAGCCACCGCCGCCTCAGCTTCTCTCGCCGCATTATCCCGAGCAGCAATGTGTCTTTCTCCAACACCAGGAATAAGACTTGCCACAAAGAGAAGCGCAGCATGTTCTGCCCTCCGGATCTGCGTGAGGAGCCAGCCTGGTTGTGCTTGTCTTTGTCGCTGTTGTTCAAGTATTCTTGCGGCGACTTGAGACTCATCAAGTTGGCCATGCGGTAATCGAGCCTGGAGACCCGCTTCCGCCGCTCCGTTCTGGGGCACGACTGCAGCGTTTGCTGCAGGTACAAGCGCCGCATCCGGTCCAGCTAGTGGAATCAAGTTTTCTAGGTGTCTTCTGATTGGGCCCCAGAATTGCTCCGCAACCCCGTTGAAAACACCAGTAAGAACTCCTGTGTTTATGAGGAAGACAACTATTGCAAGTCCACTCATCATCAAGAATCTTGACCAGCTACTGTTGCCAGAAGTGAAGAACCACACGAATCCCACTAGTCTAATGACCAACCAAAGCACATTAAACAACCGGAGTGCGATGGGCACCGCTGGTCTTTGAACCCGATTGTGAAGAGGCGCAAATTCAACAGGGGGTGCTTCATCTACTCGCGGTCGGTTTACACGTCCCATTCTAGCCCTTTGGGCATTTCTATTGCGGTATTCGGGGAAGCCAAGTAGATCACGGCCACCAACACCATTGTTCTGACGAGCTCTTGAGGCACGTGGTGTATAGAAAGTCTCGGAATTGTTTATTAGAAGTGCGCGAGGGCCTGAGGGAGAGGTGAGGATATAGACCATGGGCTCCACAGATGGGGAGGATGTGATTCTGGTGGAAGTTGTTGGGGTTGTAGTCAAGTTTGGTACAGACACTCTCGCTAATGGGTTGGGAGACGCAGTGGTCAAAGGTGTGCTAGGAGCAGATGCGGTCGCAGGTGCAGGGGTAGATGATGGAGGAGTTTGAGTTTCGGGTTGCGCTGATGGAGGGGTTGATGAAGATCTTGGCACCATGGGTACTTGGGGAGCCCTTAATCTATCTACATTGCGCAATATGTTCTGTAAATCTAACGCAGGGTTTCCTGAGTTCGCACCTGGAGGTGAAGGGTGTTGTCCATAGTTACGTCGCTCGGGTGATCGAAATGGGTTACGTCTCTCAGCTGATCGAAATGTTCCTGCGGGGATTGTGGTTGTAGTCTCATTTACCGTCACTTGCCATCTCTCTCCATTTGGGCCGACACCTTCCCGAGTATAAGTAGCGCTATGTTCAGGAGTCCTAAATTGGGGTGTTGATCTACCGGAGTTCATTTCGTCTAGAGCCGTAAACATGTTTCCTTCTCCACCCAAGTCCTGAGCCGCAAGTCCTGCTAAGGCTCGCCTTTGTTGTTGATGCTGCGCAATGAGTTGTTGAATTGAGGTATGATTCGCGTTTGGAGGTCCGTACAGATTTGGGGGGACAGTGGGCGGTGCCGGCATATTATTTCCTAAATTCATGAGACGTTCGACATGAGATTGATAAGCCCGAGTGCCTGCTTCAAGCTCCCGATGTAAGCGCTCCGTCTCCCTTTGTAATTGCTGCAACCTTTCCGTCCTCGTATGATGTGTATGTGCAACATGGTGAAAATCACGGTGCTGTTGCGCGGGCGGCACATGAAACTGAGGTGGAGGGTTCATACTGCGAGGAAGGGGTGTACTCGAGGGGTTGTTTTGTGTGAGAGGATCTGCACTTCCCGTCGAAGTCGCTTCTGGAGGAGCAGGCCGGAGAACGAGATGAAGGGTTTGAGTATCCAGACTTGATAACTAAGATATAGAGTCAGCAAGCGTATTAAATTGTGTTAGGAAAACAAATTCTCACGCTCTCTTGACCAAAGACTTCTAACATTGTCTGTGATCCCCTCTCCAGCATTCGACCACGATGAATCAGTCGTTGGGCTGAGTCGGTAGGCTTTGATTGTACGACATCTCTAATCTTTGCTTTCAATTCTTGTACTGTAGTGGTAGCTAACAATTGGGGGAAAGTCAATGGGCTTGCGACGTCTGTTGAAGGAGAGACGATGGAAAGAGTGAAAGTTGGTAATCTTGGTTGTTCCTCGTCCTTTGTGAGCATATCACTAGCAGCCTCATTCTCTAGTGATTGAGACATAATGAATGCTTGTTCTGTAAGTTCGAAATATGTCCTTGATATTGGCGATCTGGTTAACCAACATGAGACGGGAAATTCAATTGAGTAAGATGCTAGATAGCTCAGTTTAGGATGTAGTTTCTCTCATAGCAATTATGAATTATTATGATCATATGCAAATGGAAGAATGCATATGGAGAAGTATTGTTGTTGAATAAACAAATAGTGTCTTCTGTCTTGTTGGTATGATTTCACGTTTAATGTGTCAAGTAAATCTGGTCGCAAGTTTCGGGACCACACATGCTTATCTCATCCATTCGCTGACGAAAAGTCCGCCGAATGACAAATGGTCACGAAAATAGGTAACTAAACAGCCGCCAAAGAAAAAGTGGCTGATATAAAAACTATTTCATTCTTAGGTATTCCAAAGACCTCTTCAAACCATATTTACAGAAGAATATAGTGCATAGTTCTCGAAAAGTGACCGATGTCAGTGCAGGTTATTTTCACGACATATTTCTTATGGTTCATGATTTCAAGAGATGCTGTTAGAATTGTCAGATTCTATTGCATGATTTAGCTATTTCGATGTCGTTGATGGGTATCATGTATTATGAACTCAAAGACATCTCATGTTTCTTCTTCACTTCCAACTTTCACTCTCGGAATCATCATCTCCCTGATCTAGAACATCAAATTGGTTCTCAATCCCCAGACCCAATCTTCTGAAATCAACACCTTCATTTCCTCCATCAACACTACTATAACCACTGTCACGTCTTCCACCCTTGTTATCCGACTCTCCACGTCCTAGAAGCTCACCTACTTTCCACTGTAAATAATTAGCAGTTGTTCAAAATCCCGAAAACAGTCAATAGGGTAGGAAAAGGAAAAGGAAAACTCACGGCAATCCTCTCAGCACCCATTCTCGCTCCTTCGAGATTTGGTGAAGCCGGACCCATCCTCAAACTTGCTAATCTTCCAGTGACAAAGAATGGTACCTCGTCACTCCAACTCAAATCATGCGTCAAGCATGGGAATCCGCCAACTGTCTCAATGCCATATTTCTTAATCAACGGCTGTACTGCTTCAATCTTCTCAAAATTGATATCAAAACCTGTTGCATATATGACATGATCGAACGCAGGTAGGTCCAACAACTCAGGAGCAGTCTCCACCTTCCACGATTGCAACACAGAATCCCAGGAAGCAGAAGTAATATTAGTAAATTCATGAAGCGAAACCCGACCTTTCGAGATATGGGTCTTCAGAATATGATGATACTCCGAGTTGACACTTCCGCCATTTCTCGCTTCTTTATACATTTCTAGTCTCTCCTCATCAGAATCCGCACTCCAGTAGCGAGCCAGAAAGTGATTCTTGAATTTCGCGACCCATCCAAGCTCCATATCGAAATCTTTGACTTTGAGAGGTCCACGCATTATCTGGTATACTTTTGTGACGCCATGTTTGAGGGCTGCATCTGCAATTTGAGCACTCGTAAGACCGCCACCTACAACGAGAAGGTTCGTTCTTTGCTTGCGCGAGATTTTACGGACCATGTGTGGAGGAAGGAGTTTATCGCTCGAGCTGAGATATGAGGGAATAAGGGCGTGGGTTATGCTTCCTTCATGGGAGAACGGGCAGTCAGCTGGCAGAGCTGGGTTCAAAGCAGCACCTGCTGCAAAGATAACGATGCGTGCCCGTTTTGTGCCAGTTGTTGTTTGAAGTGTGAATACCCCAGGACAGTCTGTGTATTCGTTGGGTTCATAATCGATGGAATTGACTTCCGATTTTTCCACAATATTTCCTAGATCATAACGACTGGCGATGTCTTCGCAAAAGCTCTTAAAGAGAGCGGTGCTTGGTCTGAAATAATCAGGTCGATCTCGCTCGTCGAGAAATGTAGTTTCTTGCCTGCTTTTACCACTGTACCAATTAACATCACTATTTTGAGGATATTTCGTGTATTGGTGACATCAAAACTGCATACCTTTTCTTTATCTTCTGCTTCCTCTGATGTTTACTCAACTCCTTGCCAATAACTCCATGAATCTCCTTGAGTTCGTTGTCTCTCCCCTCCTTCCACGCATAACCCCTCAAACCATCTCTATCTCTGGGATCCGGGTGAAAGAACATTGGACTTCTCAAGTACCTAATCTCTAATTTCTTGAATCTCTCGTTCCAGGCACTCATCCACTCGCCGCCATGAGCGTCCAGTACAGCGATATCAAGACCGTTACAGCAAGACGCTCCTTGTACCAATCGATCGCTTGCTGTATGAGAACGTCGACTTGTTTTAAAAGGCTTAGAGGTTTGACGTGCCGAAGATGCTTTCATCCAGTGATAACGTTGGTGCTCGGAGTCGGTAAAGAGTGATGAGGGAGTGCTTTCACAGAGACGTGCAGCGACAGCAAGACCGCAAGGGCCTCCGCCAACGATGAGAACATCATGAATATGGGTATCTTCGATTGCTAACATAGTTGGAGATTTGTAGCAGAAGATCTTTTGTTGTTGTTGATACAGAAAACAAAGGATTCCATGTAGGTACCTAGTAGTATATACAAGATTTGTAGTTGGGTACCTTGATGGCCAACCCATCAAGGTTGAGGACCCTTAGATTCTAAGCCACTTTTAACAACAACCCAGAAAAATATCAAGTACTCCTACATTCTCATCTACTAGGTACACGTATTTGCTCAAGTAATCTTTATAAGATACTCACTCAACTTTCCTTTTAAGGTTACGCGTCATCGACCCATCCTAATTGTTCGCCCATTTTGACCCTTTGGCCCTTCTCAATGGCCCAATTCCAACCTCCTTTTCTCTTCTGTCCCATCCAACCTTCATCCAGACTTGGTCTTTCTCCTTTAGGTGCCTCAAACACAAGTACAACTGTGCTTCCTAATTGAAATCCTCCCATCTCTTCACCCCTCCTTAGGGCATGGCCGCGGAGGATGGGACTCGCAGCCTCGTAAGTAGCTTCAGCAAACCCGCTATAAGACTCCCCGCGTTTCGCGGCTTCATCGGCAGCTCTGTCGGCAGCAGTATCTGTTGTTAAAGAATTGGTTCGTAGTTCTCGATCAAAATTGATCTTAATGGAGCCCACGTTTGTGGCCCCGACGGGAATGAACGAGAAGAAGCCCCACCTCCATCTGCCAAGAAGTACAACCCGCTCATTCAGTACGAAGAGGCCCGGTAATGTTCGTTGAAGATAGGGAGATACCGAGTACAATTCTCCAGCGAAATGACGTCGCTTCTCAACGACCCAAGCAGTTGGAGAATGAAAACGATGATAGTCACCAGGTGCCAAATATACAACTACATAGTACAAAGCGGTCTTGTTCTCCGTAGTAAGCCGAGAATACCACGGCTTTTCTCCAAGAGCAAGGTCAGCACGGACTTCTGCTTCAGAAGCTGCCTTTGGTGTGGTAGAGGCATCACTTGTCTTCTTTCCAGGTTGCTTTTGGGGCGGCCCGGAGAGTAAGTTTGGAAGAGTATATGAGATGCCATTGACAGTCGCGAACTTTTCGTCTTGCTTGATAATCTCTTCGTCCCCGTCGCTATATCTCGCCTTACTTTGTTTCGGTTTGGTATCTTGAGGCGGGGTAAATATGTTGGAAGGATCCGCAGGATTTGGGGTGGTAGCTGGTTTACTGGTACCAAGAAGGGCATCCAGACTATAAGTCATTCCCTTGACTTGCTCTACCTCGCCACTTTCGATGACACCAAACTGAAGAATTCGACCATCAGATGGAGAAAGCAATGCATTTGGGTTCGGATGAAGTGGGCGAGCTCCTGGTTTTAAAGTACGATAGAAGAACGAAGCTAGATTAGGATATACGTGAAGATCAGGTTCTGATACTTCAGAAAGGCTAGCAGAACCGTAGTTAGAGAATGTATATTTTTGAGATTGAGAAGTGCACATACTTAACGCCGAAAATAAAAGAATATAATTTAAATCCCGGTACTCGTAAATAATAAGGTATTTCCAATTCATTAAATTTGCCCCATATTCTTGACATTGCTTTCAGAGGAAGAGTCGACATTACTTGAACCTGCCTGCAATTGTGTTAGTTAAACACTTAAGACACTAGAAAATAACATACCATGGTCCCGAAGGCCTTACTCTTTCTCTCTTTTTAGGTCGTCCTTGATAATCCCTATCGTCTCCATTGTCTCCAGATCCCACACTCCTGGCAATTCCATCTTCGTCTTCTTCTCGCCTCCTTGTCTTCTCCCGCTCATTCAACCGATATATCTGACCAAGTCCTAGGAAGCCTATACCCAATCCTACAGGTATATGATACCATGTTATTTTTGTGTCATTCAGAGCCCTCCGTAATCTCGTGCCAAAGGATTCCTTGTACTCATTGTTCTGACGATAAAATCTCGCAGATGATGAAAAATTCCGAGGTCTATGACACCGGCATATGCACTGCGATTGGTTTAAAATGGACGAGGTTCGCAGAGTGGAAGGACCTCCCCGTGATAATTGAGAAGGTGCCGCATGCGCTGCGACGAGTCGATACGCCATCAAGGAGGCGATAATGGATATCTCGTTCGATTGTGGCCAAGAACTAGTTGATTATGAATGTTCAAAATCAAGCAATGACGAAATTCATTTATTTTGCCGCCACTTTCGTTCACCGCTTTCCAGCACCCTCTGCAGGTCAAAATTATCTTCCAATTGAAATCAAAGATGTATCACAAATAAAACCGGCATATCTGTAGCCTAGCGGGTGCCTAACTCTCGAGGCATCGGTCATGTGATTTTTAATATCTCCGCCAGGAGAGTCTAATCGATCGTTTTCTAAATTGTATATTTTGAATCTGTTTTTCGCGTTTTTTTGAATATATATTGATCTTGTTCAATTATATTATATTATAATTAATAATTGAAAATTGTATTATAAATAGATATATTGTTTATTTATATTTTGTATTTTTTACTTTTATAAAATTCCGAATAGTTATAATTCAATTATTGTTTCTTTGATTCTAAATCCAAATCCGAAAGGATAAATTTGATGTATCATATAATTTATTATAAAATATCAAAAAATTAAAATATTATTTCATTTTTTATCAAATAATATTGAAATTGAGATATATAGTAATTAAAATCTATTAGAATTTTCTATAAAATTTTCAATTATTTTAAATAAAAATTGAAAGAAGTAAAATTTAAAAATTATAATAAATTATAATTAAAAATAAATATTATTAATAATTCAATATCAAAAATTGTAACACAACGGCCGAATAACTTGAATATCTTTTAGAATTAAAAGTTACAAATCGAAAGATAGAATTATATAATTATATATATATAGGCCAAAAGTTTACTTAATCTATTCAGGGAATATTATATTTCGATTAGGATTCGAATCGATTATATTGTATATATATATAATACTACCCTCCCTTATATAAAAGCTTGCTTTGAATATTTTAAATAAATAATATAAAAGAATCCAAAAACAATTATAATTATAAATTATTAATTTTATTTATCAATTCAACTAAATATATAAATTCAATAACATCCATTGCTTCCTTTATTCGATCAGAAAAAATACATTCATCGATTATATTTTCCAAATATATTAAAACCTCCAATTCTTTTTCTATTCTTTCTTTATTTCATTTTGAATCTATATCATTATCATTCAAAGTAACTGTTAACTTTTGGTGCAGGAAGTAGTAGTATTATTGATTATATAGATTGAACTAAGGATCTATAATTCTAATAGAAATAGAATTAAGATTATCCCCAAATATGGTTTATACATTATTATAATCATATAACTTCAATTCTAATCCTATAATAATTTTATTTCCAATACTCCTTTATTGAGGATATCCTATTCGATCCTTCTAAATTATTAATCCTAACATTTTCTTGAATTTTTCGAAAGCAATCTTTGTATAAGATTTCGTTATTCTGTTAGTAATTATATTGTATATATTGATATAATTAGTGGCGATTTTTTCCTTTTTTGTTAAATTTCTGATGAAGTGATAATTGATATTTATATATTTGGATTGTTTATACAAATATAGATTTTTGGTTAAAATTAAAACGCCTTAATTATTATCAAGTATTTGAACTATATTTTTATTCTTTCCAATATAATTTGATCTGAATAGATCTTTAAATATTTATATAATTCATCTCCTTTATTTAATAAATATTACTATTGTAATATATTCTGATTCTATATTAAAAGTAATCATAAACATTTGTTTCTTGTTAGTTTATAATATAAAGCTTTTATAGAATATCATAACTTCTTCTGAAATACTTTTCCAATTATATTTGTTATTAATTTAATCTATATTTGTATATATCTTTATTATATTATCAAATATATTATATTTTTTGTAGATATCAGATTATACTTTCTTTAATCTGAACTATAACTTTTGTTTGATTATTGATTATAAATATTGTATCAGATTCTTCAAAGCTATAGTATAATGTTTTGTTGGTTTTATTATAAATTATGAAAATCTTTCAATTGAGAATATTATATTTGATCGAGTATATATTATTGAATGAATTATATTTTCTATTTGTTATTAATATTCGTTTATATCTATTAGTTTATTGTTATTAATTGTTAGTCGGAGATGGGTATAATTCATTATTGGTAATTTCTTGGTTTAGTGTTGTTTATATATAATATTATATTTGGTTAGTATAGTATCGAAATATTTTTTTTGGTTTATAATTAATATATATACTTTTCTATTGTGAATAACTTTAATATTTAGAATCTTATTAATCTCTTTTAGATTTTTAATATTAAAACAGACTAATAACTTTTCATCGAATTAAATGATTTGCGATAATATACACGATACAATAATGATATCGTTGATATATATCAATAATATTATATTACAGTTTTTGGATGTATATAAATATAGATCTACCAAACTTTGTATAAAGCTTATATCTAAAAGCTTTTTCTTCAATAATAAACTCCAGTCCTTTTTAGTTTACTTTAAATTATATAGATTTTGTAGGGTTTGTAGTATATATCCCTTTTCGATTTTGATATCTTGAAATGATTCGAAATAGATCTTTTCTTTCAAATATGATTCAATAAAAGCATTTTTGATATCGAAATATAAGTATTCCAGATTTTCCTTTGTAATAATAATTAGGAATAATTTGAGTGTATTTAGCTTTATTATTGATATAAATATTTCGTTGTAATTTTTTTCTAATATTTGATTAAACCTTCGAATTATTAATTTTACTTTGAATCGTTTTACTTTATTATCTTTGATCTTAATTGTAAATACCTATTTCATTGAAATCAGATTATTTCTTTTAAGGAATATATATTCTTCCCAAATATTATTTTGAACCAAAAATATAATTTCCTTTTGAATAACTTCCTTTTATTTTTTAAAGTGTTCTCAATCCAATATTGCTTTTTTATAAATTCTTAATATTTTGATTCTTAGAATTTCTTTAATTGAATATATTATATTTTTTGTATTGTTTATATCTATCAACGAAATTATAAAATCTGAAACAATTTTGTTTTTGATATAAAGGTTTATTTTGTAAATAATTGAAATTGTAATTATAATGTATTCTATATTTTCTTGAATTTTAATTTGTATAAATATTATAATCAATATTCTTATAATCTTGCTTTTCTATTTTTCTTTAGAATTTTATTCTATATCTTTTTTCCATTTTTGTATTAGATATCTTAGGGATTCATTTTCAAGATTTATTATATCTTTTTGTTCAATTTCAAATGATTATAGATTTATTTTACTTTTTGATTCTATTGAAATAAATTTGTCAGCAAAATTTAAGATAATCTTAAATTTTGCTTTTGGTATAAATTCAGGATTTATAGAAGTTGATTTTTGAATTGGAATTTTTGGAATAATAGATTCGATATTTGAAGTATTTTTGGAAAAAGATTTTTGATTTGTTTTTTGAATATTGTTATTTTTATTTTTATTATATATTGATATTGATATATTTAATTTATTTGATTTCAATTCAACAATTGGGATATTTGATATAATTACTAAACTCGATATAATATCTACTGAAAAGAATATTTGGAATAAAGATAATATAAGTATTGTGTTTAATATTGAAAATAAAGAAGATATTTTATTTGCTATTGATTTATTATAAGATCTTTGATTTGATTCTATATTCTTTATTCTTTGTGGATTTGATTCATAATTTCTTAATTTAAGATCCAAATCTCTTTCTTGATGAGATTTATTTATAATTATTTTATTTAATCGAAATATATAATCTAATTTTGGGGAATATATTTTGATATATTTGTTTGTAATTTTTGAGTATTTTAGAAATATATCGATTTTTGAAATGTTCTATAATTTGTTATATCTTTATCTTTTCGGAATAATCTTGGGATTAATATAAATATAACATTTGTTCTCCCAAACTTTATATATTTCTATATTTGATATTATATTTATAAAAGTTTTTATAAAAGATCGATTTATTTTATTTATATTAGAATCAATATTAATACAATTTCTGATATAAATATTATATTTTATAATTTTATCCCAAAACTTTAATAATAATTCAATTTCTTTTAATATTACTTTTATATCTATTTCTACAATCCTTATATTCTATTCTACAGATCTATTTTGATATAAAAAAACAATTATTATAACTTCGGATTATATATTTGATAATTATTTATAAATAATTTATAAAAGTTCCGATATATTATTAATCCTAATTGTAATAATCTTTTCTTTAATAATCAATTCCATTTCTTTTTTCTAAGTTTTCAATATTTGAATTATATTATCTTTTTGTTTAAATAGTATAATTCAATTTATTTTTATATAATTGTCGATGATTAATATGAAATAACGATTTCTTCGAATCGATTTTGGAAATGATTTTATAATATCGAAATATATAAATTCGAATCTTTTTGATTTGTACAGATTCAATTGCTTCGGAATATAATTGATTATCTTGATAAATATATATATTTCATAGATATTTAATTCAATTGAAACCTTTATTGATTTGGTTATATTGAATACTTTATATAGATTTTTGATTTTATTTGAATCTAGATAATTAAATCTTTGATATTATAATAAATATTTCTTTTTTTTTTTGAATATTAATTCGTTATCAATATTTTTAATGTTATCGATTATCTTTGAAGAAAAGTCTTTTTCTTAATCATTTTAATATATATTCAAATAAAAAATTATATCCTTA
Source organism: Stromatinia cepivora (assembly GCA_014898415.1). Classification (NCBI taxonomy): domain Eukaryota; kingdom Fungi; phylum Ascomycota; class Leotiomycetes; order Helotiales; family Sclerotiniaceae; genus Stromatinia; species Stromatinia cepivora. The sequence goes on along the minus strand of RCTD01000001.1, from coordinate 2,793,713 downwards.
TATTCTTTGGTTATATATGAAACTATATATATTCCATTTTATATTCTAATATAAATAACTTTCTTATTATCTTTTTTGAAATATATATAATGAAAATTGAATTTTCTTTATAGCTTTATTTCATAGATCCTTTTTTTTAATAACAAGTTTATTTTTAACCTTGATATATATAATATTGTTACGAACCTCAACTACGAAACTAAGGCTAGCCGAAAGCGGGCCGAATTGTACGCTAGTTTGAAGAGTTTTCACCTATATAGAGGAGAATTCTTCGATACCATTTTAAAAAAAGTAATGAAAAGTCTTGATTCTAAATCTATTATTATTCGAAATTAATCGATTCTTTGCTATAATTCTTATAATTCTTTTCATTCATTTTTGAGAGCAATTTGTCGATTAATTTTGGGAATAATCTCATTTTTTGATTCATTCGAATCTTCAAAAAACCTTCGAAATTTATCTCCAAAATATATACGAATTGAATCTAGAAATAACCCTTCGAAAATCCTTCGAAATTTACCCTCAAAACATATACGAATTTGGCTTCGAAACGAGCCTTCGAAAACCCTTCGGAATATTATCGAAAACCTTCGAAAACCTTTCGAAAATTATCTTCAAAACATATACGAATTTAATTTCGAAACGAATCTTCGAAAACCCTTCGGAATATTATCGAAAACCTTTGAAAACCCTTCGAAATTCATTTTCGAAATTTATTTTCAAAATATATACAAATTTGATCTCAAAATTTACCTTCGAAAAACCCTTCAGAATATTATCGAAAAATCTTCGAAAACCCTTCGGAATATTATCGAAAATCTACCAAAAATACTACGAAAAATTTTCGAAGCAAGAAAACAAGAAAAAGAATTGAAAAAATTTATTCGAAAAATATAAATATAATACACGAATTGAATCTTATCTTATTTTACGAAATTCGAAAGCGAATTTTTAAATCATACAAATCATTCAAACAAAAGAACGAAAAAACGAAAGCATATAAAGAACCTTCAGAATCCCATCAGAAAAATGAAGAATTTGAATATAAAAGTTGTTAGAAAAGTTGAAGATATTGAAATTGAAGATATTGAAGTTGAAGATATTGAAAGTTGAAGATATTGAAATTGAAATGATGATAATAAAGCCTTTAGTATTATTTTTAAGAAATACAATGAGTGGATTTATAATGATGATGATGAAGCTTTTAATATTATTGTTAAAGAATATAATGATATTATCTTTAAAGAATACAATAAACAAATTTATATATAATATTAATTACATTTCTGTTTCAAATAAAACCCTAATGGAATGCTTAAAGTCTCTTCCTTTTGATAGAATACTAAGTCTCTTCCAAAAGGAGGGGTGAAACTAGCCCTTATATGATTCTAAAAGATCACTGATGAAAATTAATTGTAAACAATCAAATCCATATCGGAAAACTAGTATATTAATTGAAGACGAAACAGTATTTATTGGAATCATCATTTTTTGATGCAAATTTAATAATATTAAGGAATATAATATATTTATATTTCAGATTTCAAAAGAAAAAGCAAATTGAAAACCCTCCCCCTTTTATTATTTATCGAATCTACAGGATCATTAAAATCGACAAAGATATCGATCCAAAAAAGGGAGGCATCAATATCCCTTACTCATCATATTAGAAAACATACTGATACTAAATCAAAAGCATACCGAACCCAAACCAAAAGTATACCGAATTTGAATCGAAAGTATACCAAATCGAAAGTATACCAAATCGAAAGCATACCAAATCGAAAGTATACCAAATCGAAAGCATATCAAATCGAAAGCATACCAAATCGAAAGTATACCAAATCGAAAGCATACTAAATCGAAAGTATACCGAATCCAAATCGAAAGTATACCGAATCCGAATCGAAAGCATGCCTATCGAAATCGTATCGAAATTGTATCGAAATTGTACCGAAATCGAATTGAAAATGGATCGAAAATGAATATATATATAAAGGTTTTTAAATAATATTAAAGAAGTTTTCAAAAAAGTGAAAATGCTGAACTTCATAAAATGAAGATATAGATATTATAATTTCATTATTAAAAGAATTATTATAGATTTAATTATTGTATAAAATTCTCCATTGGAATTTCAATTCGGCCGACTATTATAAAATTAGGAATAAAGGAATTAAAAGAATTGAAAGGATTTCGATAAATCTACAATGGTTCTACGAAAAAGCATACAATACAATATCGATAGTTCTACGAAAAAACATACAACACAATATCAATGATTCTACAAAAAAGCATACAATACAATATCAATGGTTCTACAAAAAGGCATACAATACAATATCGATGGATCTACAATGATTCTACGAAAAAGCATACCATACAATATCAATGGATCTACAATGATTCTACGAAAAGGTATACCATACAATATCAATGGTTCTACAAAAAAACATACAATACAATATCGATGGTTTCACGAAAAAGCATACAATACAATATCGATAATTTCACGAAAAGGCATACAACACAATATCAATGGTTTCACGAAAAGGCATACAATACAACATTAAATGATATTAATTTTGATTGGATATTTCAACTTAAATAGTTTCATTTCACAGACTTTCGAAAACGAAAACCTCGGAAAAAAAGACTCTATTACGAACCTCAACTACGAAATTAAGGCTAACCAAAAGCAGACCGAATTGTACACTAGTTTGAAGAGTTTTCACCTATATAAAGGGGAATTCTTCGATACCATTTTAAAAAAAGTAATGAAAAGTCTTGATTCTAAACCTATTATTATTCGAAATTAATCGATTCTTTACTATGATTCTCACAAATATATTTAAAAATAGCATTTTAAAATCATCTTTATATATTATATTTATTAAATTTCAATAACAACAATATATCATTCCTTTATCAACCTTTATCTTTTATTTAGCAATAAGATTTATTAATCTAAATAATAAAAATTAATCAGATATATATAAAGAAATACTTATATTAATATACCATTTGTTAAAGAAAATTTTATTAATGATCTTCTTTATCAAATTGTAATTTTCCTTTATTATATCCTTAATATCAGAATTTGATTCAGAGATATTATTAATAGAATATATTTAGTCTTTTTTATTGAAATAGATCTTTTTCGGATTTGATAATCTCTTTTTTTTTTAATAATAAAGGTAATTATAAAGGAATTTGTTAATTCGCATTAAATATAAATAATTTTGTATATAATAATCTTTCTTTTGATATAGATCGTAAATATTATTTGGGGTTTCGAAATCTGATTCTTGATGTTGAGAAATATATCTAGATCTTTTTGTAATTTGTATTTATTTTGATTTATTCTTAAGACAAAGTTTTTTAATCTGCAAATACTTAATTTTATTATCGATACTAAAGTTGATTTGGATATTCAATATATCTATTACTCTTTAATAATCGATTGAAAGATTATATATTAAAATCAAGAATAAAATAATATCTTGATATATTGATCAATAGTTTTTGTTTGTAATTCCTAATTTTCTTTTATACTTTTTCAATTTGTTCTAAGTTTCAATAATAATCATATCGAGATAAGTATCGGATTGAAATTTGAAGTTCTGGATTATCGTTATATATATATTAATTATAATTGTATTGATTCTGATATATTTTGATTTAAAGTATTTCTAGAATGTATATATTGTTGAATATTTATTAATAAAAACTTCATCGTTATTATTAAATATTGTACAAATATATGATAATGTATTCGCTTTGTTCTTTAAGTATTTCGATTTCAATTCAATATTGTAATATATATAATCATTGATTTTATAAGCAAATACTATATTGGGTTTTGTAATCTATATATATTCGTTTAATATTTAATCAATTGTATAAAATCATTTTTTCCTTTTCAATTATATCTTTGTTTATTTAAATTATTGTTCATAATTGTTTTGATTGAATTTCGAAGGATTGTTTGATTCTGATATTATAAAGGTTTTTTATTGTTTGATAAATATCGAAGATAATTTTTAGGTTTTTAATATAATTTTAAAAAATGTATAGTAAATAGATTTGGGATAATAAAGAAATATAAAAATAAAATAATAAGAAAATTTGTAAAATCATATTGTAATATATTTTTTTGTAATTATACAAACTTGTTCTTCATTTTTGTTATAATTCTATATCGATATTATATAGATTGTTCTCCGTTTTGATCTGTAATATTATAAATTATAAACTATATTATCATATTTCAACTCTGTTTCAATAATATTATATGAAAATTCTGATTTTCATTTTGTTTTATCTCTATTAGTTATATTAATCCTTTTTCGATTTGCTTTACTTTCTAATTATTATTATACAATCGGATTTTATAACCTATTAACTTTTGGTATAAGAAATAGTAGTATTATTGATTATATAAATTGAACTAAGGATCTATAATTCTAGTAGGAGTAGAATTGAGGTTATCCCCAAATATGGTCTGTGCACCATTGTGATCACGTGACCTCAATTCTAATCCTATGATGGCCTCATTTCCAACAGTAACTAATATAAAACAATTAGTTGAATCAAATAGATCATATATTCTATTATATATGACGTACAAGAGCCGTAGTAGAGCTGAATAAACAGGGTCAATTATATTCTTTAGAATCTACAATTGAAGAATTATGACTTGTAAGGAATGATTAGATATATATAAATAAATATCTATTTGTAGGTTGTAAAATTGTATATATGTATTATTAGGGTTATCATTTTATTATATTAAATCGTATGATTTGTAATGTATATATACAAATGATCAGTTTATAAATTGATATAGAAAATAAAAGGTATTATATAATTAATCTTCTATAATTTACAATTTATGATATTATTTTTCTTTTCGGAAAAGTTTGTCTTTGAGTGTTTTATTTTTTTGTTCTATTGTTATTTCATCAGAAATCAGGTTTTGTGAAGGTTTATGAGCTTTAAATCAATTAGATTGGTTATTTTGGTTGATTTGGTCAATTTATTGGAAATTGATCAAATTGATCAAAATAATTGATCAAATTGATTAAAATGACGAATGAATTGATTAAATCGATTAAATCGTTTATCAATTGGTTAAATTAATATTGATTTGTATTCTTTTTGATTTAAGGAATCTTTGAAAAGAAAAAGTTTCAATAAAAAAAAGAAGGAGATTGAATTATAATATAATAATGATGAGTAATTAATATAATCAATTCTGAAATCGATCAAGTTAATTGATCAAATTGATCAAATCAATCAAATTGAATAAAATCGATAGGGGTAATGTTATATTTCGTTTTTATTATATTTAAGCTTTCTTTTGTATAATTTTTGAAATAATTATAGGTATAAGTTTTTTGAAATATATTATTTTTGTATTGTTTTGATGGTGGTAGTTTGTTTATTGTATAGAGTTCGGGTTATATATATATATAATTAAATTCCTTCGAATTTGTATGGATTTTCGATCTTTTTATAATTATATATATATATATTATTATAAAATCATAATATCTAATTTGCTGAATTGAAAAATATTTTTCTTTTTTTTGGTTTTATGAGTGAATTGTTATTTATATGATTATAATTATTCTTTTTGTTTTTATAAAGTTTTATTTAATTAATTAATCGATTATGAGGATCAGATAATGTTGGATTGGTTAGGTGAAAATCGTATAGGAGATGTAATGATGTTTTAAGATTAGAAATAGGATATCAGGTAAGATCGGTATTATTATTAAATTATAAAATTCTGTATAGTAGGGTTTTTTATGCTTTTTTTTATTATTAAGATCTTTTTTACTTTTTATTTTGAATTATTAATTATATTAATAGGTGAAGGTAATTTGAATATTTGATTAGAAAGAGGATTGTTATATATCTTGTATAATCGATTTGAAGGGAAAACAAAATGAATTTTTATTATAATCGGAAATTCGAATTTAAAAGAGTTTCTAAATCGATTAATGATTTTGAATCTTTTTTGAATTGAGAAGTTCAGTTTTTTGGATGGTTTTTGGGTAGAATAATTTTTTATATTGAGTTATATATAATCTTTGATATCGAAATCGATTTTATATTGGTGAGTATTTGTGGATTTCGATATCTTGGTTTGGGTATATAATAAATTTTCTTTTGTTTATATAAAAGTTAATCTATTATATTTTATGTATATATAGGTATTATATATATTTATATTATCTATTGGCTTATTAGTATCTTTTTTTTATTTTTATGTATATTTTAGTGTATACTTGTATAGGGTTTTATAGGGTGTAAATTCTTTTAAAGAGTTATATAAAAAAATAAATTGTATATAATTTATTATAAATAGAAATTCTAATTAATCATTTTGATAATAATTAATAAACAATTTTAATTATTGTTGAAGGTATTGATTATAAATTTCAATTTGATTATCAGTTTAAGGATAATGAATAATAAATAATTTGAGATCGGTTTTTAGAATTTGATTGAATTCTTTTTAGAACTATAATATGAATTGAAGATTGTGATTCGATATTATAATATTAAAGGAATTATAATATTGATATATATAATAGAGATATAATTGTATTTGAATTCGAATATCGATTGATTTGTGATAAAATATAAAAATAGTTTGTTTTATCAATTGATCAATAATGATTAAAATATTGTTATATTTGTATTTATTTTTATTAAAGTTGTAATAGTTTATAATGATATATTGTTATATTCGATTAGGAATCGGAAGTGGATGTAATAAATTAGGGGTACGATTATATAGAATAGAATTGTATTTGCAGATATAATAATTATATATATATCTGATTACGATATTGTATATTTTGGATTAGTAGTATTGTTGAGATAATAAAAGGTAGATTTTGTTTATATCAAAATGAATAATGGAAATGGAATTATAGGTTTTATGAATTAGATAAATTCGAAGATTGTTAATATTAAGTATTATTAGATGGTTATTATAAAGCAAAAGATCATTTTGAAGTGATATATATTTATGATTTTGGGTAGTTTGTATTTTGAATATTAACAAATTATCTATAATTTTATTTGTTTCGATGATATAATTAATTAGATCGAATTGAGAAGCGATTTTATTTAAATCGATATTAATAATTGTTGTTTTGTTTAGATAATGCTTTTGTAAAGCTTTTTTTATGATTTCGGTATTAATTTGGTTATTTTTAATAAATTATTGGAGGCGATTTTTCTTTTTGATATAATTCTGAAGATCCAATTTGTTGATCTGATGGGTTAAGGTGTTAACGAAAAAGTTATCTTTTTTAGAGCAATATATAATAATGAAGTTATAATCGATTAGAACTTTTGTTCAATGAGTTTATTGAGTATTAAAAGTTTTGATAATTATGAAATATTTGAGGGCCTTATAATCAGTATAAATCTTGATTTTATATAGTGAACTGACGAGTTCTGTTTTCTAATGGTTAAGAGATCGAATGATTGATAGTATTTCTTTGTTATGAATTTTATAGTTCAGTTTAATGGTAATTATGGTTTTGGAGAAATAAGTTACAAGAAATTAATCTTTATTATATTATTATGATAATATATTAGCAATTATTTTATTGAATATATTTGTTTCGAATATATAGGGGATTCGATGATTATAGTATTGTAGGAATGGAGTGGAGATAAGCTTTTTCTTCAAAATATTGAATACATTTTGGTATACTTTATCGAATACGAATTTAATATTTATTTTAATAAATTCATTAAGAGGTTTTGTTATTATATTATAATCTTTAATAAATCATTAATAAAAATTGTAGAAATCGAAAAATAATTGGATTCTTTTTATTATTATCGGAAAAATCCAATTCTTAATTACTTTAATCTTTTTAGAGTTTATTTTTACTTTTTTAGTAAAGATAATAAAGTTTAAGTATTTGGTATGTATAATATTGAATTCATATTTTTTGAAATCCATTTGTAGATTAACAATTTTTAATTATTCGAAAATTAGTTTAATATGAATTTGATATTCTTTTTCGTTTTCGGAATAAATTAGAATATCATTGAGGTATATTATATAAAAGATATTTAAATAATCGAATAGAATATCATTTATATAATATTAATAGATTGCAGAATTATTCGTTAATCCGAATGATACGATTTTGTATTTGTATAATCTATATCGGGTTCGAAAAATAGTATACTTTTTCGAAACAGAATTCATTTTTATATAATGGAAAATTTGACGAATATCGAGTTTAATAAAAACTTTGATATTGAAAAGCCAAAAAAGTGTTTCGTTGATCAAAGGGAAGGGATATTGATCTTTATATATCAAGAAATTTAATAATCTAAAGTTTATATAGAATTTCAAACTATTATTGGATTTCTTAATGAATAGAATAGGTATAATATAAAGGATTTGATTGGATTTAATAAAATCTTTGTTGAAATTATTTATAATATATTCTTTGATAATTTCTAATTGTTTTAAGGATATTTTATAAAATGAATTATAATATAAAATTTATTTTCTTTTGTTTTTTAATATGATTTTATAATTATAAGATTGATTAAAAAGTAAGATATTTGATTTATATTTGGAAAAAGTTTGATGATATTATTGATATTCAAATGGTATTTCGAATTGTGAATTAATTTCGGTTAGTATTTAATCGAATTTCTTTTGAACTTTTGTATTCTTGAATTTGATTAGGATAATCAATATGTTCTTTTTTGTATATTATTTGTTTTATTGGGAGTTTATTATATTATTAAATTTTTTTAGAATAATAATAAAGAATTCAATTTATTTATTTTTTTTGTATTCTAATTAGAATTTATTGGGTTTGAATGTATATAGATCGAGGATTTCAGATGATATATAAGGGAAGTATTTGTAAATCTATAATAATGATATAATTGATTGAGAAAAAGATAGATTGAATTTGAAGGGAATCGGAGTTTCTTTTTTTTCAATAAAAGTTTATATTATATTTATATTTGAAGGTTTTTGTTATATATTATTAATTATAATTAATTTATTCAATTATAAATCTTTTCGATTTTAATATTCTTCGAATTGATTATTTTGTTGATTAATATTTTGTTAAATTAATTGATCGATTTTCTATTTGCAAAGGAATAATTGGGTAATAAGGAAATTATTCGAATAGGAGATAGTATAGGATTTCTTTTTAGATTATTCGAGATATCGATTAAAATAATCGAATTTCGTTCGAGTTTTTGATAATCAAAGTTTATTTAAAATAATATTATAATTTTTTAATTCAATAATAAGAAAAGGAATAAAAAATTGTTTATGATTATCAATTATTAAATTAAGGAATATAAAATGAGTAATAATATAGTCTTGTATATTATTATACTTTTTAATTTCGATTGAAATTTTGAGTAGTATAATTCTTAGTTTAAATATAGGAAATAAATAAGTAGGGAGTATAGTATTAATAAAAGCGAATTTATTTGTTTTAGAGTTAATAAATATTCTTGATCGATAAATGTAATTATTTTTTGAAAGATTACAAAGAAAGATGAATGCTTCTTTTTTTATAAGTTTTGATAAATCAAGAAATCTTATATCCTATATAGTGCTTAGAATAGAGATAGAATCTAAATGTTTAATTTTAAACGCTTTTCTTTTTCTAAGTAGATATTCTGTATAGCTTTAATTGTAATTTCTAAATTGAAGTCTTTTTTAGTATCTCAATATTCTTCGAATTCTTCTATTTCTTTTTATATTATTTCGATTTCATTAAGGTTATCGATATAAGACATCGATATATATACTATTTTAGGAGAGGGAAAGGGTAATAAGTATTTGAAGTTCGAATAGTTATTGAATATAACAGGATTGGTATATCCGGGAAAGATATTCCGAGATGGAAACAGTTTCAGGAATATAAAGATTTCAAAATTAGAATTGTTAGAGTTTCGAAAAGATTATAAAGGGTTTGTAATAATTATTAATTTATGAATAATTATAAGGGTTTCTTATTCAATATAATATCGGTTTTGTTTTTGTAATGAAATTTTATTTTGATTTATTCTAATAAATATATTTATAAGTTCTTTTATAGTTTTGTAATCCTTAATAAATATTATTACTATTTATAAAAGAAAATCGGAAATCTTTTATTCGAAATTCTTAAATAGAACCTTATCATCAATAATCTTTATTTGGGTAACAAATAATCTGAATTTCTTATACTATTCTAGGAAATTGCTATATCAAATTGTATTAGATATAATCCATATCTTGTATTGAAAGCGAATATTATCGATTTCGGTTGGGTTCCAATAGATCGCTGCAAATTATTCAATTAATTCGAGTATTATGAATCGGGGCATTTGTATATAAAGAGTATGATAATATATTTATACTTTCGATTCGATTTAATTGATTATATATATATAATATTGTATTTCATTTTTAAGTAATATAATATATAGTTCGAATTGTTTTATAATCAATAATTATTACAAATTAGTTTTAGGTTCAATATTATCGTTAAGTTTAGTGATAAGATTTATAGGTTTTGATGTATATGTATTTTGTTATGAATTGTGATTAGCGCGGGAATACAATTTTAATTAATTAGATTAGTTTCTTAAATAAAGGGACCCTTGATTATTAAATGAATTGTTATTTTCTAAAGAGGAAAAAGAACTATCGAAGGACTTTGGGTGATTAGATTATTTGATTAAAGTTTTCTTTCTTTGATTTCGGGATCTTCGAGTTTGCTTGAATAAAGGTCCTTAAATTTCGATTAAGGGAATAAGGGGAGTTTTAAATATTGTTATTGATCTGGATGTTTGTGTAAATATCATTTGGGATTGTCGGGACAACTGTATACGGGGAAGTGAGGTTCATCAATGAATATATCGAACTCTTTTATTAATACATTTTGATTTGCTTTAGAAAACTAGAATCTATAAAGGGTAAAGATCTATATAATGGTGTATGCTAAAGCATTAATACGAATATTAATGTTTATATGATTTTTACCATTTTTACCATCCTTATTATACATATGATTCATATTCCGATATTAGCAACTTCTTTTAAAGTTGAAGTATTGTATACTTCAGGAATATATATACTTGGCAAATGAATACTTTTTCCAATCCTAACTCTTATTTTGTTCCTTTGTTCGAATCAATTTATATATGAAATAATTATATATCCGATGGTTGAATATATGTTTGTAATGGTTTTTGTTTTGTATTCGTTCTTCAGTTTTTATATTTATATTATTTTCTTTTCATTACATTTTGATTTCTTTATCTATTCTATGATTTTGATCTTGATTGTATTATTCTTTATAAGATCTTTGAGAGTTTGATATAATTTTGTCTTTATCATTGTATTAACAAGATTAGATTCTTTATCAATTCATTTGATTTCCATTATCTTCTTTTGTTTATATAATTGTTGCAAAACCATTAGATCAATCATTAATCTTTTCTTTTGTATTGAATCTAATTTTGTAAAACAATTATAAAGCGATTTCGAATCTGTATATATGATTAATGATACTTTTTGCTTTGGTAATATACCTCCGATAGTGTTTTTGAATGTTATGCTAATATCGAATTCCAAGATTATATTGTAAAGTTTCGATGTTAGTATACTTCTAATGATTCTTTTGCATTTGATGAATAATCAACAAATTAGATTCGTTTTATTGTTTTTGTTTATTAATACAATGATATATTCGATTTGCAAGAATAAATCTCGATTGTTAATAAATGATGTATCTATAAATATTATTAGTTTTAATAAATCGAAATCGAATAATACGAATTTCAGTTCTTTAATTGAATTATTCATTTGTTATTGGATTGTTTTATTCATCAATTTTATATCTTTTTTTTTGAAGTTGATAATCTGGATAGCAAAAGAAAAAATGAATAATACTTTTGATTGATATATTGTTGAAATATAAATTCCTTTTGTATATTGAACAATATATTAATCCTTTGGGGTTATACTTTTTCGAATTTTATCTTTTGTATTATGAATATCGATTAATTGTGTTTTGATGAATTGTAGATTCATATATTGCTTTTCCTGATTAATATAAATGGAGCCATCGTTTATTTGAATGATAATAATTCCGTTGAATTTGAAGGGGTTCTTGGGTGATAAGGTTTCTCGATTTTTTATAAGAAACTTTATATTTTCGAGTTCTTTTTGTTTTCTATTTACAAATGCTTTATTGGCTATAATGATTGTATTATCTATTTGAAATCCTACTAATCCGAATACTTCATCTTTCTGTTTAGTATATATTAGGCAGGGGTCGTAGGTTGATTGGATCATTTGGAGTACGGTGAGATGATGGTTGTGGTAAATATTGAACTAATGATTTCCAGTTTCTGGTATATTATATAATGGTTTGATTATTCGTAGTAGTATTCCTTTTATGAGTTTTATTTCCTTAGGTGGTAAAATATAAAATAATCGTATTAGATTGGATATTGCTTGTATATAAGCTTGAATAATGTTCTTAATATACAAAATTGTTTGTATAATTGATTGTAAAATAATCATAATGTTTAGTATCAAATATTGATTTGTTTATTGAATTGTGGGCGATTGTGTTAATACTGTTTCCTTTTTTATATCATTTTATACCTGGACTACAAACCTCGATTTTGGGAATGCCTTTTCAATACCTTCATTTTTGATCTTATCGATAAATCTTGATTTGAATATTCGTATACCTTCTGGTATATTTGTTTGTTATATAATTTCGAATATATTGTTTTTTATTAAGCTATTAATTTCTTTCTTTTTTGATTCTTTATAAATCGATAGATTTTGGAGTATATCAGATGCTAATAAGTTTTTATTAAAGGGTTCGATGATGTTTTCTTTCTTATCGTTTTGAAAATAGATAATTATATTTGATACTATTATTGTATCCTTAGTAAGGTATATTACTGTAATTTCGATCGATATTGTGTTTGTTGTATTATATAATATTCTTATTAGAGGAACAACTACTTAAAGGATACCGGGATTCGCTTTCCCCGCGTTTTTTAAGACAATCTTAAATTTCTTTTGGATGATGGTTTCGAGGTTTTTCAAGGATGTTTCTTAAAGGATTTGTTTTATCGCAGTATATTCTATTTATACGATGAATTCTACTAGTATTATTATTTCGATTATATAAAGTTTTATTGTTATAGATCAAAAGATCGTAAATCCATTTGGTAGTTGAATTGTACAGGTTTCGCCCTCGATTCGTAGTAATATAAATAACCCTATCCATTCAGCAATTCGATTGTTTTTTTTTCTTTATATTTATACCTTTAAATTGATTAATAATTCATAGATTAGAATTGTATTTGAATTATTATATTGATTCAATACATCTGCTACTTGTCTTTCAGCTTGAAGCTTTTTGATCTCATTATTTGTTTTCTTAATTGTATTGGATCGTTATTGAATATTAGATATTGATGAATCGAATTCGCTCATTTATGGATACACTTCGAATACTAGAAGAATAGGTACAATTCTATTAGAGCTAATAATATCATTGATTGTTTTTATTACCATTTATAGTATCGATTCTTTCATTATTTTAATACTTTTGAATTCTTCTTCGATGATATTGTATATATATCGAATAATTTAATGATAGTGTTTGATTATCCCGATCAATTAATATATTTCGATAGATATACTTTTCATAGTAATTGCCATCATTTCGGTATATTATTTAAATTCCTTATTTACAAAGTTTTTCCTGGTATTATAAATAATATAATCTGGTAAATTTAGATATATATTTATCTAATATATTCTTAATTTATTCTATATATACTTTGCATTAATATTATCGAATTATTATACTGTTTGGAATCTGATTCCTTTATTGATAATATATAATATTGATTTATTATTGATATATATAATATCGATTATAATCGAATAATTAAATTCGATATCATTACAAAAATTGAATTTGAATCTGCCTAAGGATTTTCCGTATTTTTGATAATATTCACAGAATTTCGTGAGTTTCTTGAGATCTTTCTGGGTAATATTTATATAATCTATATATCAGAGAATTCGATAAAATCTATTTATAAAGGGGTAACTGAAATGATGATACAATCTTTATATTTCCGGTTCGATTAAATAACAATTGTTTATATTAATGAATATTTATATAAATTACTGGATTTTTATATTTCAGAGTAATATTGTATATTTGAATTTGTAAATACAAAAATGGTTTGTAATTGATGATATAAGTGTATCGATAATATTATTATAATATACTCTGAATCGATTTATATCCTGTAATAATAATAAGAATAGTATTTCTGATTCTATAATATAGAATTCGATAGTTTCTGAAGATAGGTTCAATTAAATCGATTCGATTGATTCGGTCTTTCCGATTCCGAATATCATCTTTGTGATTCCTGCCTTATTTATATTCAATATAATATTCTTAATATCTTTTTGGTATACTTGGTATTGTTTGAATTCTATTATAGATCATTAAGATATTTCTATATCGATAATAATATCCTGAAACTCTTTATCATTATATTTCGAAAAGAAAACTTCATACCCTTTGATTTTGTTAGTTAATTTATTAACAAGGCTAATCAAAGTATATATTATTGTTTTGTTGAATAGGTTTATTGCAATTTCCTTTCCATTAATCGATCTATAGGATAAAATCCAAATATATTCTAGATTATTATTCTTTATATCCTTCTTTAGATCATTTTGAATATATATTACAAATTCTTTATTAGTATCAATATTCAATAAAGTTCCTTTATATTCGATAATATATTGTTCGAAATATAATTCGAAATCCTTATTATTATTCTTGAATAATTCCCTATATTTACATTTTGATTCAACTTGTTCAACTTTTGTATACTTATTTGATCAATAATCTTCTTTTTTATAAACAAAGTATCTTTTAATTCCTTTTAATCAAATAGAAAATCATTGATTGGATTTGTATTCGCAATTATATCTAAAGTTCTTTTGATTGTATATTCGATCTATATAAAATATCTCGTTTTTATTTGGATATGATTTCTTGTATATAAAAATGGAATCTTATAGGTTTTCGATAAGTTCGATTACAGATTTTGAAGATCAGTAGTACACTTAATTATATACCAATATATAATCATATACATTGAGGATTTTTCTTTGAATATATATAACTGTTTGAAATTCTCTTAATAGATCTTTTTAAAGATACCAAAATTTAATGATTATAATATCCAAATATTCTGATATCGATTTTCCAGAGTTCTATATAATAATTGTTTTGAGTATTGTATGATTTCATTTTTCTATAAATCTATATTGATGCTCTTTTCCTTCAAAAGATATTTTCATTATTTCACAAATGCCCTTTATTGTATTTGGAATATAATTGAGATTCGAATAGTAAAATATAAAAGTCTTTTCCTTTAATATTATAGAGAACACTTTTATATAAAAGTTTAAATAAATATCGATTTTTTTGCAATAATTAAAAAAGATAATATACTTGTAATCGAAATTATCATCTTAATTAATATATTTGTTAATATTATTGTAAAGTTTTTTAAGGTTTCCGAAATTATGATTAATATTATTATTATATATATAATCGAATAATTTGTCCTTATAATTTCCTAAACCATTGTTTTCTCTATTATTAAATAAATCTTTTCTTTCTCTATTATTTCTATAAAAATATATATAAACATTATTTTGATTCATATTATCTACCTTACAATTGTCACGAGATACACGTGATCGCGTCCGATCGGGCTAGTACAGTATTAAGCTTCGAGTTAATCATATATATAACTTTGTAGTATTCTCTTTTTAGCTTTATAGCTTTTAATTCTAAGATTGATCTTTAAATATTTATTGGGTTTATTATATTATTAAAAGTTCTTTCAAATAAGAAATGAAATAATATCTATATATATTTATATATATTCTGTTTGTTCTTATCTAAATATATTGCTTTTGCTTTTTCGTTTGTATATAGATCTTTTTGATATTATTCAAAAATGTTGTTTTTTTTTTTATTTTTAATTTCTAAGTTATAGATTACGATTCGATAAATTTTGTGATTGTAAAATTTTGTAACAAAATGATTCATTAGCAAAATGAAATCTTGTTTCTATACTTTTTGATTCTCGAATGTATTTCTATTGTTCATACTCTTTTTTATCCGAAACCCTTTTTCCTTGATTCTAAAAAGTTCAGTAATAACTTTTAAAAGTTTGATATTTAATTTTTTTTGATTCGAATGAAATTATAAATAGATGGTATTACGATTAATAATTCTATAATTCAATTTTATTATATTTATTTCAATTTCGAATTTTATATATAAATTATAATACTATTTTAGTTTTTTTCTTTTGATCAAAATATTCTTTTAGATTATATAACAATCCTGAATCAATTTATATATATTTATAATAATCTGAATAAAATTTAAGAAGCTGAAAATAAATTATTCATTTTTAAACAAAGAATTAATTCTTTATATATTTATATTATAAAATTCGAAAGAACTTTTTATAAAATCAAAAATCAGAATTGATTTGATTCAAATAAGATTTCAATTTTTTGTAATAGATTTAATGTTACTTTTAGAAATCGTTTTTCTTAATAATTTTCTTTTCTTCATTTTTATTCTGATTTTGTTTAGATTATATAACAATTAATTATTTATATAACGAATAGATTCTTTATATTATTTTATTTTAGTAAATTTAGAATCCTATATATATTACAGAATCCATTTCATTTTCAGAATTACAATTCAATGGATATTAGCAATTTTAATGTTATTAGTATTTTTAACTCTTTTGATATTCAACCAGACAAATCCGATTGTATCTTGATTCTACCCTATATACAAATATCCGAGTTTTCCCTTTTTAAAAGAATTCTTTTATATAAACAAAATAAATATATATAATATAAAAGTATTTTCTATTGGATATAAATTTGTTTATTAGATCTATATCAAGAAGTCTAAAATCGATAAGAATCTATTCCGATTATTATATTGATTATTAAATCCAAAAATAATAATGATAAGGATTTAAAAGAGATAATCAATAATCGATATTTTGAAGATTGTTTGAAGAAGGTATATAGTATAATAAATGTATATTTGTTGATTATAATATATATTTCGCATTAGGTATTTTTAGAAGAAGATGATTAATGATTATTTTGTATTTAATTTATTTGTTTAAAATAAATTCAAAATGAACTTTTCAAAAAGGGGGAGTAATGTTATGAAATATATATGATTGTATCCAATCGGGCTAGTACAATATTAAGCTTCGAGTTGATCATATATATAGCTTTATAGTACTCTCTCTTTAGCTTTATAGCTTTTAATTCTAAGATTGATCTCTAAACGTTTGTTGGGTTCGTCATAATAATTGTTTCCGAAGTTTTTGTTATCGTTTAGAGATTTCCTATCATCAAATAATCTATTTGATAATCCTTTACTATAGATAGATTTTTTTCTATTCGATGGTTTTTCATCTTCAAATAATATATTATTATCATACAATAATTATAATAATATTAAATATTATTTCTATCCTGCATCTTGATATTTGTTGTCTAAGAATTCTTTGAATATATAAGATCCCGATTTCTTGTTTAATCATAATGATTGAATTCTTTTGTATTATATTGAAAATGATTATTTTATATTTATTTATATAAATTGTTCTCTTTTTTTAGAATTAAATAAAAATATTAGATCTTCAGAGATGATATCCAGATATACATTGTTATCAAATATCTTGATTTAGTTTAGAATAATTTTTGATCGAAATTGGAAGTATTGATTTATTTTTATCTTTCGAATTTGTTCATTTGATTATAATATATATAAAATATAGAGTATTTCGATCAAGATTTTGTTGATTATTAATTCCATATATTATATTATCTTTTTGATAAATAAATCATTTGCTTTCAATTCAATATATAATCTAAATGTAATCTTTGAATTAATGAATTCGAAATACTCAACTCTAAAATCTGCAAAATCGTTGCAATAATTATTCTATAGATCTTTATCGATATAATTATATATTATATAGAACTCTAGTTTATATTTATAAAAATCAATAATTTCCTAAAGATTTTCCTTTATAAATACAAATTAATCATACTTTCATTTATCTACCTATTCATTGTATTCTTCGCTTCTGATATATGAAATAATTGATACTAATGATAATAAGATTCGTATTTTTTCAGAATAAAGAGTTATAAAAGAGTACTCGAATATACCTGCTATGATCGTCATAATAATGGTTATCATATATTTTCGGGTTATTTCGAAGTTGATCGTTATGAAATTTTTAAGATAATCTTAAAAAAGAGTTTGAATACAAATTCATAGTATACAAAATATATATTGTAATGAAGCTTCATTTATACCATATATAATATTATTGGGTCCTGGGGGTATTTCGAGATTGGGGTTGATTGATCGAATCGACCAAAATTGACCAAAATTGATCAAAATGATCGAATTTGATTAAAACGGGTTTGATCGAAATGAGCGGAACGGTTAGAATAATGAAATTAATCAAATCGAATTGATCAATTTTGTATATAATTGATAATTCATATAAAATGAATAATAAGATAATTTTTCGTAAGAAAATGAATATAGCGAAAAACTCGAAATTGTTTTCAGGTTTTTTTCAAATATATATCCTATATTGTCTAATAAATGCATAATAGACGCAAAATAGTTGAATCAAGAAATAAACTCCAAATTCGTTATTAGATAACTGTTATTCTTGATTCTTCGATTCTCTTGGATTATTCAATAATTAGAGATTTATCCCTTAACATAAAAATACTTCGTTTTACAACGAAATACCTTTATCCAATTACAAAAGCAGAATCGAAATTGATTTAGAGTTCGTAACTTTTTATATCAATTTTCAATATCTAATTTATAATATTATTATAACAAAAACTAATCAGTGTCGGAATAACTATATATAAGGAAATAAGATTCATCAATGAACATATCGAATTCTTTTATTAATATATTTTGATTTGCTTTAGAGAACTAGAATCTATGAAGGGTAAAGATCTATATAATGGTGCATGCCGAGGCACTAATGCGAGCACTAGTGCTCACGTGATCCTTACCATCCTTATCATCCTTACCATGCACGTGATTCATATTCCGACAGGGATTTAGAAAAAGGTTGCACTATTGTAAAATTTGTTGTTATTATAGTTTTCAATTATCGATTCTCTTTTTTCAAATTTATAATTATTGTATAGAGATCTTGTAGTTATAATAATGGTTCGGGAGGAGCAATTGAATTGTTGGGAGTATCGGTTTTATGTATTAGAATCTTCTTTTTATTAATTTTTTTTCTTTTAATGATAATATTATTTAATTCTGTATTTATATTTTCTTCGAAGGGTTGTTGAAATAGTTAAGGAGAAGGAGAGGGTTCTTTAGAATATGTTTTCGAAAATTCGGAGTGTATAGAAGGAGGAGTTCGTTGTATTGTGAAAGTGATAGTATATTTTTAAAGATATTTATATTTTTATCGATTAGATCGGAATAGATCTTCTTTTTTTGAATATAATGTTTATAAAAGTTCATCTAAGAAAGTATTATTAAAGTAAAATATTATTTGAAAGGCCATTAAATAACCGGACACTTGTAAATAAATTATAGATAATATAATGTATAAAAGCTATAGTAAAGCTGAATAAATAGAGTCAATTATATTCTTTAGAATTTATAATTAAAGAATTATAATTTGTAAGGAGCAACTAGATATATATATACAAATACCTATTTGTGAGTTATGGGATTATATGTATACATTATTAGGGTTATCATTTTACTATATTAAATTGTATGATTTGTAATGTATATATATGGATGATCAGCTCATAAATTGATATGGGAGATAAGAGGTATTACGTGGTTAGCCTTCTATAGTTCACGATTCGTAATATTATATAAATCCAAATAACAAATACAAATCCAATAATATAAAGACTCATATCGTATATATCTGTTCTTTTTACAAAAGCGAATTCGCTTTTATAAAGTGAATTTGAAAACTTTCAATTGTCGAAGTTGAGGGGATACCTTTGATAATAGTGTTAGGGTAAAATCGGAATCGAATATATCTAAAATATAATTGATATCAGATATATCTATTGGATTGGAACGATTTTGAAAATGAAAATTAGGGTGTTATAATATATAGGGAATGGAATTAGCAATTTCATTAAAAATAAAATCATTGATTGAACAAACAGTTAATTGTTATATAATTTATATAAATTCAGAATAGAAACAGGATAAATTGAATTGCTGAGTAAACCGATTGTGTAAAATTGAATTGAGTTTATTGTAGAAGATTGATATCTTATTCGAATTAGGTTAATTTTGATCATAAACTTTATATAAGATCCTTTCGAATTTTGTAATATAGATATATAACAAATCAATACCTTACTTCAAAGTATAAAAATGATCTTCAACTTTTTGAACCTTATTAGAATTATTATAAACTCTAGAAAGTTGATCAAAAATTATATTATAATCAAAAGGAATAATCTAATCGATAAACGAAAGTTATAACAATATTATAATTTGAATTTGAGATTCAAAATTAAAATAAATATAATAAAATTGAACAATGGAATTGTCGATTACAGTACCATCTATTTGAAATTTAATTTTGATTGAAAAAAATCAAATATCGAACTTTTATATATTTCTATTAAACTTTTTTGAATCAGGAAAACAAAGTTTTGAAATAGGATTTAATCGAATTAAAAATAAAAAGTATAAGAAAATAATCTCTTTATATTATTATATTATTTTGATTTGTAATTCGCCGATTGCAGAGTTGATTGATTCCATTATTAAAAAGTAAAATAAAATTAAGAAAAACATTGTTCAAATATGAATATTTTCAAAAAATGTCACGGAAAGCCCTGTGATCCCCTGTATCTTATGAAGGATCAAAGCGTATGCTTTCTAATCGGAATGAAGGATCTACTAGCCCTTACCAATCTACTAATTGATAAGATGATCCTGATATACTAATAAACAAAGATCTAGTCTAATTAAGGTGCATATCAGCTAGATAACTATTCATTTGTTCTATATATACAGCTCTTGATTCATATAATCAAGGGCAAGTCATTCAATTCTTTTACTCTATCAATCACGTGTACCACCTATTCCCCGATCCCTGAAAGTGCTCTGTAATCATACTATCCCGTGATAAAAAACTATAAAGGATCCTTTCAAAAAAAGTTTTAATAAAGGAAAGACAATTTCACAAATTGTATCATAAGCATATATGTATAGGTAGAAGCATAAGTATATGTCTAGAACTTATAGAATATATATAAACTTGAATATATATGTATATTATTCGATTTCTTATTTCGAGGAGCTTTTAATAATATGATATAACAGCCGAATAATTTGAATATCTTTTAAAATTAAAAACTAGAAATCGAAAAATAGAATTATATAATTATATATACATAGGCCGAAAGTTCACTTAACCTATTCGGGGAATGCTGCATTCCGACTAGGGCTTGAATCGATCACGTTGTACGTATACGTAACAAAAATAGCTAAAAATAAATTAAAAATAAATTCTAAATCTTTTTGATTAGTTGATTTCAAATTATTTATTTAATTTTTTATAAATTAAATTTTTAAAAAGTTATCATATAAATATAATTTCATGCGGGTCTGATACACGTTATTTAGAAAATGGCCGATTAGATTCTCTAAAAGAGTTCGCTTAAAATATCCAATCAAAAAATAGCGTAAAACTCTGGAAGAAGGTCGATGTGAAAACTAGACTAGTATATCTGAACATGTCGTAACAAAATTCGGCTTCTTTATACCAAAATTAGTATAAGATTGTGTATATTTGACTGGTTGAAGTGCATGCAAATGTTATGGTAGTAAAGTTGTATCTGTATGTCAGTTCCGTCCCCCCGTATACCCCGCCAAGTCAAAACATCGAACATCTACTCTTTTCCACCACAAACATCTCTCAATAGCAACATCAGTAAGAGATGGCGGATTCAAGTACAGCGTTCATGGATGCGTCACAACCATCTACTCAGATCTCATTTCCTCTTCCGAAAGCTCCAGAGACCAATATTCATCTACATTTGACAATCAACAAAATTTCATTATTGTTGTTCCTCACAACAGCATTAAATGGCGATACTTCCACAACACCACCTCTAGGCTCATTCGTCTATGCGCTTCCCAATGTAAGCCCAATTCTTTTTCTTTCACTTTCATCTTTCCGCATTAACATGTATTTAGAGAATGGATGCTAGTCAGCCACTTTCTACACCGTTGTGTGTCTATGAATCCTCAGTCGAGTTCACCACCCGACTTGCAAAATTGTTGGCGCGCAAAACAGGAAAGCCTGTCTACGTTGGCAATTCTATCAGTTTCGCAAGTGCAGGAATGGGCGGAACTGTGGAGGAGGAGATGGAAGGTTTCAAGAAGGTGGTGGAAATTGTCATGGAACAAGTGCGAAAGACTGAAGATCAACTGATTGTGAAAGGTACCAATGGCACTTAAATCGAAGCCGTCATTGTCTCCAGTACTCCATCAAATTCAGATGAAGCACCAGCTCCACATTATTCTAGTTCGTACGAGGAGAGCGGACGATACCGAGAATCGGGTTCTTGCAAAGCAAACTACAACTTGATAATTGTGCGCCCTACAGTTGTACAAATGCCGGTTCTAGCAATGCCAATGAGCTATTTAAGTCATCTTAAAGATGGTAATACCTAAGATCAAAGATTTACAGGCCAAGAGTCTTCATCGAGGCTTGCATCACGATCACTTGTGGGACAGCAATAGTCGTCAGATGTACGACCTGACAAAGAACGGGACCAAATCCTTGGGATCTTGCTTGCACTGTATTATTCTGCGGTGGAACAATAATAGCGCTAGAAACTTACCAAGGTCCAATATGTTTCTGTATTCTTCTGAAGACATTCAATAACCCACGGCCCGCTCCGCCAATACTTCAGTGTCTTTCAAATCTTTCGTTGTGTGCAACCAACAATCTTTGTCTAGCAATCGCTGAAGTCTCAATAATGTCATGTGCATTTGCTACATGCAAGATTCCTAGTCAGCTTTCAATCCAGCATCGATTTAAGATTCCATCAAGACAATGAGGTTATCGATTCATTTCTATTCTGAGTATAGGTAGTACAACTTGCCGCCACACTGGGACCCGAACTTTTGAGGGATTGGGAATGAGTTGGCTTCATGACATAGGGCTGGGGCTACAGTCAACGGGTTTCTCAACTGCACGTCCGCAGCAGTAGCTTGTTAGATCCTCACAATAAGTCAATTAAATATGAAGTATTGTGCGATACGCCGACCAATTTAACGCAAATCCTTTACTGAATGGATAGAACTAGATATTCGCAATCTAAACCTTCCGTGAATACGATATTCTTTAGGCTGGGACTTTAGGTTCTGAAGTTACACGATGTCTTAAAACTCTTTCTTCGCCTTAGTGACAAATTGCATTAACAAATAATAAATGTATCTACAAATATCAGTCATGAGATAGTAACAGCAAGATCAATATCAAACTTGGAAGATACATTACCTACATTCACCTGATGATGTTTATGTTATGTATCTCCATCTATTTACTGTATTAAGATTCGATGCAGTGTCCTACTATCTTACTTCTACCCAATCTACCCATTCTCCTAAATTGATACCGTCAAGTATTGCTTTATTAATTGCCCTCGAAAATTATACTTCCAAGCGAAAGGTTTATTCTTCACATGCGCGCAATTTTATTTTTGCCTATAATTTCTTCAGTGTGTACAAGTGCAAGAACAAGTCCAAAGAACCCGCTAAGAAGGATTTAAAAAATACTAAATACCTAACAAAAGGTACCCAAAAAGACGCTTGGTAGCCGCCAAAAACCTCCATAATTTATAATTTTTTTTTAGTTATTCACTTACCTACCTAGTAGTTCCTTAATAACTTTTATTTGTTTATACCAGTCAGTATCTTATAAGCAAGATCTTACCTTCCCATCACCACATCACCACATATAAAGATTTTGTCAATTATAAAAACCCCTCGACGAAAAAGCCAGTCAGTCAAAAGAAGCTTTAATAACAATCCAATCATACAACCAATAACTCCCCTGCAAGCGTCATATGGGCATTTCGTACTAGTGCCATATCGAACCCCCAAATTCGAACACAGCTTTTCTCTACCGCCCGCGGATCTAGCAAACAAATTGAACACCCCACCAAATTCCTACTTACGTTGAATCGTAACACACTTCCACATTCTACCATTTTTTCTACCTTTTTTCTACCTTTTCTCCCCCTTCAGAATTGCGGTTCGTATGTCAAAATCTCTCTTTATTTACACATAAATCCAATTACCTATCACATCCACAGATACTTTTATATCTATCCATCACAAGCTAACACTTCAACCTTTGCGACAGATGTCGAAGTACCTCATCTAACGTCCCACAAGTAAATTCTTGTGTGACCCCTAGAGCTTCTATTCCTTACCTCGAAGTGCGTACCTGCATATCGGAATCTTTAGAATACTCCAAATCGAACGTGCGACAGGCTCACTGGTGAGAGGGTGACAGATATGGCGTGGCAGCCGGAACAAGAGGCTTTGAGGCAATTGTCAGGATGCTTAAAAGACTCGTTAAGTGGGCATGACAAGAATGCTCAGAAGCAGGCAGAGATTGTAAGCTTCTTCTTCGAGGATACATAACCTATGCTACCGTTGTTTTTCCAGAGCTCGATCTAATTATCATACCAAACAGATGCTGTCCCAGGCAAAGTCTTCTCCCGATATCAACAATTACCTTACCTACCTGTTTTCGCACTCGGAGGTTCCCTCGGGCTTGACGTATACTCATAATGAATACTTTGCGATTCGATCGGCAGCAGCCGTAATGCTGAAGAATAACATTAGATCTGGGTACAAATCGATACCTTCTGAAAGTCTATCTCTTATACAATCTTCCGTTCCATTGGCCCTCCAAGACAAAACCCCAACCATACGAAACTACGCTGGAAATGTGATCACGGAAATTGTTAGTAAGGGAGGAATATTAGGTTGGCCACAGATATTGCCAGATTTGCTGGCTCTGATTGGGAATACTGATGGTACAATTTCACCAGAAGCACAGGAAGGTGCCATGGCAGCTCTGTCGAAGATCTGCGAAGATAATCGAAAAATGCTGGACAAAGAGTATCAGGGGCAACGACCACTCGCTTTCATTATTCCGAAACTTATTGAGTTTGCTGCAAATGAGAGGCCAAGAATTAGAACTCTGGCTTTGACCAGTTTGAATATCTTCATTCCGCACAAGCCGCAAGCCTTACTTGTATCTCTGGACGACCTTCTTAACCGCCTCTTTCAGCTCGCCAGCGACCCCTCAAATGAAGTTCGACGACAGGTCTGCCGAGCTTTTGTCCAGATTGTGGAGATTCGACCCGACAAGATCCTTCCCCATATCGGTGGGCTGGTTGATTATATGATAGCACAGCAACGAAAAATTGATGACGAGGAGTTAGCATGCGACGCCGCCGAGTTTTGGCTTACTGTTGGGGAACACGATGAATTGTACACTGCCCTAGGTCCATATCTTAACAAAATTATACCTGTGTTACTTGAGAGTATGGTATATAGTGAGGAGGATATTGCCATGCTTGAAGGAGGAGGCGATGATGCCGACATCGAGGATCGCGCTGAGGACATCAAACCAAAGTTTGCGAAAAACAAAGCTGCTAGGATGCAAGCAAATGGCGAAAACAATGGAGCGGCAAACCGTGATTACGCCAAACTTGCAGGCATGGATGATGGTGACCTTGATGAAGGGGAAATAGACGATGACGACGATGATGAGGCCCCCGAAGACAGATGGAATTTAAGAAAGTGTTCAGCTGCAGCACTTGATGTTTTCGCAACCGATTTCCGCGGACCAGTCTTCAACACGATCCTTCCATATTTGATGACCAACCTACGACATCAGGAATGGCCATACCGGGAAGCAGCGGTTCTGGCTCTCGGTGCTGTTGCCGAAGGCTGTATGGCCGTCGTTACCCCACATCTGCCTGAACTGGTACCCTACTTGATCTCACTTTTGAATGATCCCGAACCCTTGGTTAGGCAAATCACCTGCTGGACTCTTGGCAGATACTCTGCTTGGGGTGCTGGGCTTCAAGATCCGAATCTCCGAGCACAGTATTTCGAGCCTATGATGGAGGGCATCCTGACAAAGATGTTGGACCACAACAAGAGGGTACAGGAAGCTGGTGCTTCGGCCTTCGCACATCTCGAAGAGAAAGCAGGTGCCAACCTCACGCCGTATTGCAAACCAATCATTCAGCAATTTGTCACGTGCTTTGAGAAATACAAGGACCGTAATATGTTCATTCTCTACGACTGCGTTCAAACATTGGCCGAGCATGTAGGCCAAGGTTTGGCACAGCCAGAGCTTATCGATCTATTGATGCCGGCACTTATCCACCGATGGCACAAAGTTTCTGATCAATCACGAGAATTGTTCCCACTCTTAGAATGCTTATCGTATGTCGCTACTGCTTTGGCAGAAAGCTTCGCCCCATTTGCCGCCCCCGTTTTCACGAGATGTGTGACAATCATCCATCAAAATCTGAAAGAGTTCATGGCGGCGGTCAATAATCCAGGGTTAGATACTCCGGACAAGGATTTTCTGGTAACTAGTTTGGATTTGTTGAGCGCTATTATCCAAGCAGTTGACGATAAGCAATCTGCAGCGCTCGTATCCGGCTCGCAGCCCCAACTTTTTCAACTTCTCGTATATTGCATGGAGGATCCTGAGAACGACGTCCGCCAATCATCCTACGCATTATTAGGGGATTGTGCGAAATACGTGTTTCCACAACTACGAGAATTTCTCCCTGCGCTGCTCCCTGTGCTCATTAGACAACTTGACCTTGATTCGATTGTTGACGAGCAGATTGAGTCGACTTTTAGCGTGCTCAATAATGCATGCTGGTCGGCAGGTGAAGTTGCAATCCAATACCAAAAAGACTTGGCCCCATACGTGCCCGAATTGTCCAAAAAATTCCTCGACATACTGACCAATCAAATGGTACCAAAGTCTGTCAATGAGAACGCAGCCATAGCTCTGGGACGAATGGGTTTATTCAACGCTGAGATACTTTCACCACACTTGGCCACCTTTTCTCAGCCATTCCTGAAGGCTCTCGAAGGTGTTGATCATACCCTGGAAAAGGCTACTGCTTTCAAGGGATTTTTGTCGATTGTTATGTTAAATCCACAAGCCATGGAGAAAACTTTAGCGCAATTTATCACCGAGATAGCAAAATACGGAAAGGATGCTGAACCCGGCAGCACGTGGAACGCCGAATTGCAACAGGCATTCCAGCAGGTAAGATGTCGAATTTCACCCTCATAACATTTGGACGTAGCTAACATCTGTGTCTCTTGTCGCAGGTACTTGATCTTTACAAGGGTCTAATTCCGGATTTCAATGCATTTCTCAGCAGCAATGTTTCTGCCACGAATATCACTGCGTTGAGGTCAACATACAACCTGTAAATATCGACATGAACAAGGTGCCTTCGGATTCATTCGCAAATCCAAGCATATTGCAATCTCGGAATTGAAATGTTCACAATATGGGCAGGCTGGCGTACACGGGCTAGGAATTGAATAAAGGTATAAGCAAGCTAATACTTGCCGTTTGATGATGAAAAGAGAAAGTCAACCAGTAAGCAAGCAGGAGCTTGTGTGCAAAAACATGCACGAAACATTTGTATTTACAAAAGAGATTTAACGTGAGGAAGGTTACGTCTTATGGGATGGATGGTGATGATTAAAGCGAATAGGATTAGTAGTTTGGGGGAGGGTTGAATGAACGGAACTCATGAGGTCCAAGAGGAAAATAGCATATAACATTCTGGCAAAAGGGATGGCATAGGGATCGATTTTCTCTTCCTTATTTTCTTTCAGTTCAGCTTGCATAGGTGGCCTGAAGTGGCGGACAAGGTATGATGTTATGGACTGATACTAGCATCTACCATCATGCACGACGATGATCATAGGGTGAATGAAAAAGCGAGCAGGAACAATTAGATAGATATACTTGATCTTTTATACCTCTTTTATCTTCTGCTTATTCGTCATTCTTAGTAGGGTGGAGACTGAAGGAAGAAGTGAAAGCATCCTGATGAAGAATGAGGATGTGAAGAACATGAAAGGGTTTGAAGGCATGGGCTTTAGGGTGGCAATCTTTTTTTGGCAAGCATAGCGATGAGGTTTTTCTCATCACATACTTAGTTAGATACCGTAGATAGATAGCATATAGTTAGGAAGGGTTGGTATGGCGGATAGTACATAGCAGTATAGAGATTTTAAAATCATTAGATGAGGAGGTTTTTTGTAATATTTTGATGGTGATGTGCGAGGTGAATGTGGGGGTGGGAGTGGGAGTATGCGATGTCCTGGAAAGGAGACAAAGGGAGGTGTTTTGTTTGAGCTGCGATGTGATATAAATACGCCGTGGATGGATGGAAGTAGCACCCTGACGTGGGTGGGTACGAAGTGGAGGTGAAGAATAAGGAGGGAAGGTGGGAAGGTGGATACTCTGTATGAAACGAGGACAAGGAGCTGTTACGAGGTTTGCCGTCTAGATCACGTGGAAGTGCTCTAGGCTCTCGAAGTAGGTTTATAACTAGGCGTCAAGCAGGGACTTAAGTAATGACAATAATGCAATTCGTAACTAATAGTAGAGTATACTAAATGATTGATCTTGAGCACGAAGCTCTATACAAAGGGAATCCATCTTGATTATATAGACCTTCGTGTTCTGAAAGTCGATCGACTCTTGAAGGGCCGATCGAAGCCGGCCGGCTCCCGGATCAGGTGACGATTGTCACATGATCTTAAATAACTAATTGGTCACATGATGCGGGCTATGTTACACCGTCGTAACAGGAGCAGGGCATATCCAAATAAAGTTGAGCGTTGAAAAAGTGCTCGCCCTGGAAAGGAAGGTGCCGAATATTGAAAAATCACTCTCAGGGGAATGAACCAAGGAAATAGTTTAGATTCGGAGAAGAACGTCGGTGGTGCGTTAGAGTGAGTTTTGGAGTTCATGAGACCAGTGGAATTGTGGAATTGTGGAATTGTGGATTTATAACCTCTTTGCTAGAATTGTGGTGGTACCTTGTTTGAGTAATACCGCTTTTGATGTATATTTAGGCTGAAGATGGATAATTAAGCAGAGGATGGATAATTTAATAGAGTTTGGCGTGGATGGGTGGCTGGTGGATGGGTGGAGAGGTATGAATGTAGATCTTTGTTTTGTAGAGGGGGGAGGAATGGGGATTTTCGCTATCCCCTGGTGGAAACCTCGTGTTCGTTTGATTTGGGGATTCGGGGTTTTCGGTGCGGACTTGGCTTGGCGGTTGTATCGTGTTTCGTGTATTGTGTTTCGTTGTGTGTTTGTGTGAGGAGAATCAGAGAGTCTTGAGGTGAGATGATATCGGGGTGGAAGGGTGAGGGTAGGGGGTGGCGGGTGCTGGGTGATATTGTGAATTGAGGTTTTCTGTGGGATTGGTTTTAGATATGGGGAGCACTTGTTGTAGGGAGGATATGGTAGGGCTTTTTAGGTGGTTCGTGTTGTGTTGTGGGACTTGGAGTATCGAATGGTGGTTAGTTATTTAGGTGAAGATACTGGACAGATTTGAATGGATGGTATACTCGATATGCATTGAAGGGACTCTGAGATTATCTTATGCCGATTCGAATCTCCAGGACCATGCCAGGTTGAACATTTCGTGTAGAGTTGAAAGATCTCAATGAAACAAATAGAAGGAATTGGATATTGAGAAATCGGTCAAGAGCAAAAGCTGGAGTGGAAATAAGATGGAAATGAAATGAGAGAATATACAGAAAGAAATACTATATAGTATAGCCTTTTAGATGCCGTAGAACTCATAAGTCTCGAAATTTTCTCCATTCGTCTCGAAAGTTCGTCTCATATTCATGACTAATTAACACTCATTTTTTCATATTGTTAGATGAATCTCCAGCGAGGTCATTGGACCTTGTGATGAGGAAAAGCTGAAGGAATAGTAAACATGCATCGGCTTGTTCAACTTTACCTACAAGCTACTTCCACCTACCTGAGTAAAATTGAATGAATAACCATCCAATATCCCCCTCTTGAACAAGCCCCAGCCCAGCATGAGAAACAATCTTACTCTAAGAAATACATGAAAATTGGCTGGTCTCCCGAGCAAAACCTCGTGTCGATATTATACTCCCTTCTATCTTGAGAGGGGAAAATGAATGGGTATATTGATTGTATTTTTGATGACGGGAGAACTGGTGTAGTTAAGAATCTTCGCTGGTGTGTTAGTTGAGTTATGCCTGGAGGAGTTTCTGATAGTCTGTAATGTAGCTGGACGATGGGAGAGTCTTGTTTTATCAAATAAGTTCATTTATTGTATCCCCTTGATATATTCGGGATCGTTTCGAACACTGAAGTAATTTGGGACATTCAAACGATTTCACGCATTTAAACGATTCGAGACATTCAAAATATTTGGAATATTGAGTACATTTAGAACAATGAAACCAACTGGCACATTGCATTCATTTCAATCAACAAATCCATTGAGGTAGTTCAACCACATTCAAAAGATTCACAGCAGTTCAAATATCGAAAGGCTTCGTTCGAATCGTACTAATGTAAATTCCGAGTATACCGGATTTTCTTACTGACTAACACGGTGATACCTACTGGTCCTGGAAGTGGCTGCTCAAATGTGTAAAGAGGGATTTTTGTGTTGAAAACTCACTCAAGCCTCAATTGAAGCTTGAGATGCAATCCTCAAGGGACGCAGTTTAGGTAAAGTATCTGAACACAAAGCTTTCACTTGTAACATTGAATGTGATTATAAATCCCTCGCTCGCTCGCTCGATTGTAACCAGCCCGACAGTAGCATATGCAATATTGAAGGCCTTTTGCATGCTGACTCAATGGACCGATTACTGCCAGCGTGTATTCCTTCTCTACGAAGCCTCGCCTCCCCTCTCAATACTGGTGAATCTTTGGACGACTACTGGATTATTACTCATAGCTGTAAACAATCAACCACTGAAAAATTCCAATTCCAGACCGCCTGAGCGACTTCGCCGTCAAAGTACTTGAATTACTGCCACCCTATGTTTACACACCACGCAGTCGTGGGGGCTCATCGAATAACAGTAAGAACTCTACTTAGGATTCTTACTATAGCCTTACTTGCTTCGAGGCTGCTGTCCTACAATTAGGATATGTTATTCAAGGAGACGAGCCCCTAGGAGGAATTATTTGAGTATTATGAACCTTGAATAATGGTAACAATGACTAAGACGGCGTGCCTAAATGCCTCTTTCTGATCCTACCAAGCGCGGATAGAAACCCTTGGGGATCGCGACTTTTACCTCATTGGGCGATTTCTCGCTTTTCATCGAATGATCGAATGATGTGGGCGTTGTTGACTGTAAAGAGATCCGAGTGGCACCAAATGGGGTTTCTGCGATACTTGCATATGCAGATTTATTGGAGAAACTTTGGGGATTGCGGTAAATTCGAGAGGACCAATCATGGCTGGAGATACGGATAGTCAGACCTACAGGCTACAGGCTACTTGTTGTTATCGAAATCAATGCAGCGTGAAAGTTGCATCCTCTCAGTTCATGGTAACGTACCGGATCACTACACTATGCCATTCCACATCTCGATCTCTAGCAGACAAAATGCATACTTGCAGGATTAAATCATTGTTCCAATTCATCTTCCAATAGGAATGAGCTCATATACTGCGGTGATACATGCGAAAGGAAGTCACATACGTTCACCGCCTATCTACATTGGATCGAGGGGGCTGGGTGATACATAAATGATGAAGCATACATGAACATACCCCGCAATCTTTATTGCTTTGCGAAAGTTCTTTTGTATTCCCCTTTCCTGTATGTTTGATGCTCTACAGCAAAAGTATGCCCGTAGATAGGCCATGCCACAGATCTTGGGTCCTGTCTTTCCAATAACATGTTATTGTTGCAGCATATGCATGCTTTTCATTCGTCCGTACTTTTTTTACTAGAGGGATTAAATGAATATGGATGAAGACACGGAACGGAAGCTTCTGCTTGAAGGTGCCGAAGTCGACTGATAAATTATCTAACGACATGACATGAACATCATCAATACGGTCCGAGTAATTGATGGCACCGGATGTAACAACGATTGAAGCACACATTGGATTATTACCTGTCGTCATAGGTCAATTCTTAGATCATGCAAGTATAGGATAGGGTAGTAGAAGTTAACAAGGTGCTCTGCATGTGTAGTTGCATTTTTTTGCACCCCTCCTTCGTGCAGCCTGAAAAGGTGGTTCTAGTGAGAAGCGGGATGTGGTGGACGGCTGGTAGTAATAGTGATAGTCCGAACCGTTTGCATTAGCAAACTACCTTACTTGAAGCAATTCCTGCTGCCTTGATCTAATGTTTGGTAGTGAGGGAAAGTTTGAGCCGGTAGCAAATGATAATGCAGCCACAACGAACGATTTGCTCGCCTCCTCCTTTCTAAAAGAAAAAGTCGACGTCCAACAGTGGGTATCGAAATTCCGTGAATGCAGTTGAGCTAAACACCTAAAAGTCAACAAGTTTGAAACCTATATATAAGAGCCCGTTCAGTGGCCAGCTCACAGAACTTTGTGATTTGCCTGGCAAATTCGTAATTTGCCGGCTTGAAAACAGATTCGTGAGTAGGTACGCAAATTTGTGATTTTGATCAAAATCGTACCAAAAAAACCCAATCTAATGGGGGCCTCAAAAAAAAGTGGCATTCGGTGATTAGATTTTTGAAGTGGTTTTGAAGGTTTTTTGAAGGGTTTTTAAAGGAATTGTAGAGAAATTAAAGTTATTCGTTTATTCATCGTAAATAAAAGATTTTTTAAAATTAAAAATTTAATTATTAATAAAATTATAAATTTTCAATATTATATTAATTAATTATCAAGATATTATTAAATGATTCTAAATTATTTTATTCGATAGGGTTTATCTAGTTTCAAAATTTGAATAGATTTAATCTAAATGGATATTCCCTTACAATCAAAACAATCTTTCGAGTTGAATCTTGCTGAATCTTCGTGAGCTTGATTTTGTATAGGAGTGATTTGCTTGCCTACTTACGAATTGGATGCCTGAATAGAATCATATTTTGTAATCTAGCAACCGAACAATGGTTTCGAAAGTGGAATTCAATTTGATGCCAAATTTGCTCTATATTTCAAATTAGATCTCTGT
The DNA here is from genome assembly GCA_014898415.1 of Stromatinia cepivora. NCBI lineage: Eukaryota > Fungi > Ascomycota > Leotiomycetes > Helotiales > Sclerotiniaceae > Stromatinia > Stromatinia cepivora. Next base: position 2,760,201 of record RCTD01000001.1, on the reverse strand, counting down.
GAGCTGGTCACCGAGCGGGCTCTAACTCTCTCAATCTTGATGAGCCTTTTGGGATTTTGACATCCACTGTGGGAGACCGAAACACCCCTCCGCTTCGGCATCCCCGGCATCTAGGAAAGCCTACTCCACATATCGGATTCCCAGGTAAAATCTCGGGAAGATATCACGAACCTTTCAAAGGGTTCCGCAACCATGACATACGATTCATGCCAGATACCATCAGCGGGAATCAAATACCAGTGTAGAATACTCAGTATAAAGTTGTTTGGAAGCGATTAGATTACCCAATTTAGTCAATCTGTGTTGTCTATTTTTAGTAATTTTCTTCACGCCTATATGCTTTTAACTCTCCATTCAACAACTAGATACCCTTGTTGTTCAAGAAAAGCCAAGACCAAACTTTACTTGTCATCAAAAGCTTGGCCTTTTAGGGCTTTGAGATTTACGAAAATTATGCATTGAATGTTGCCCCCTGATCGAACAGAAGTTCCAAAAGTTAGTAGTTAGTTTTTGTTCTCCATTGCTAGATCATTCATTTACAGGGTCAGTGACACTGGTCCTTAAACACTTTCTTGCGAGCGGCTATTCAGTGTAAATACTTCGGCACAACAGTGCAAATACTGGATAGACCCGGATGTATACTACCATTGTCATATTTCGGTATTCCCTTGATAGCTACCCATGACTTTTGACTTCCATTCAATACTCTGTTCTCACCGCATTTGCCCATAGTGTCCTCAAATAGGAAATCGAACTTCGGATGGCCATGATGTACCAAGAGATAGAAATGCAAGGAATTGTTTAACAGGCTTTCCGAGACTAAGTTACATGGGGTACTTGCGTATGGAATTCTGAGCTCTTCGAGCTCCTGGTTGGTTATCGTAGAGTATGAAAAAGTATGCAAGAGAACTTCTCTAGGAATAACCATGTTTATTAGCCTCTTCAAATAGTCCCAGAATGTTGTCATTGATGCAGAAATCCATCCAAAGCAGGTTGAATCATTGAACACGGCAAAGTCAGGGTCCAGCTTTGTGGATTGGTAGTTGGAGCCTGATGACCTTCCTCCATTTGGAGCTTTCTCCGGGAAGACCCAACCTCATGTTCAAGGCTTTAAATCTTCATGATGCTTAATTATGGTGCTTCCTTAGTTCGCACTTACAATATTAATTTGTATTGGTCGAAGAACGAGCAAGTGTCTAAAAGATCTACTTCACTGCTAAAATGCTCGCCCTACGAGATGAGACTTCATGAATGATCGTTCCCCCGAGCTCAGATTTGACGTGCATAATATGTCAATCTTGCTCAAAACCCCCATTCCATCGCCAAAAATCTTTAACCAGAGGTCCACTCGCGTGGCAAACATGCTATCTCCTCGAAACTTTCCATTTTTCGTACAGGAATAAGCTTTGGTAGCATCCTGATCGTCGAGAAAAAGTGAAAGGTCATGGGACTTTGGTTCACAATTCGCATTTAGAAATATCGACCATGTGGATTCCCATTCTACCCGAGACAAACCAAGCCTCCACAATCGCCTCATTTATATCGGTAGCGTTGTGCTGTTGCCGTTGGCCCCATATAATAGAGAAAATAAACAAGGGGTAACAAGGCAAAATCGACGTCGGTAGTAAGTTTTGGGCTTTTCTAAAAAGAGTGCTGTTCAGCAAGCACACTTCTGCACTGGGGGAAGTGGGGGAGCTATCAAAGTATCAATCCGGATTCATTCTCTATCAGATTAGAAAAAATTAATATATATATATTCGTCTTCTATAAGAATGATCTGAGTTCTCAGTAAGTAAAATAAATAATAACTATTAGACTAACAATAGTAATATTTATAAGAATCGAAATATTAAATTTCAAATAAAAATTCGAAATTTATATAATTTTCAATTTAATTTAATTTGATTAAATAAAAATTGTCAAGATTATCTTATATTGAACTATAATATAACTCGAATTTTAAATTTTAAATTCATATTATCACTTTTAATACTATCAATATTATTTTAAATATTATCTAATTAAATCTTATACTTTTTACTTTTTATATTTCCTTTTTCTTTTACTATAATAATTTTATCAATAAATATAAAATATAAAAGAATTAATTAATAGATGTCGATAGAAATTAATTTTAATAATATTTTAAAAATACTACTTTTTGAGATTTGAAGAGTTCTAAATTACTTTCAATCCAATTAATAAGGTTGATAAATCATTCGATATCGCACATCTTTTTTTTAGGATTCAGATCACACTCTAATCATCATAAGTTTTATACTAAAAAGAGAGCGCCGAACCCTATAAACCTTTAGCCTGGAACTCGAGACAGTGATCTGATCATTGAGACCAACCGAGTGGACATTGATAATAGCATAAGTGCTTCGCATGCGTCCCAATCACATTCCCTCCAAGAGACCCGAAAATACCGAAGGTAAATAAGCTATTATTCGAGAAGGACCGAGGGTCTGCGGGTGTGTATCACTAAATGGCAAAATTGTAGAGCACCGCAGTAATATAAAGCGATCGAAGTCATGCATCTAGAAAATCTACCCGATAGACTATATTGGCGTTTTGCCAAGTAAGATCGGACCTGATCTGACCAAAAAACCCGATTATAAATACAGCTGCATGCACTATTATATCAATAGAAACATACGTACAGTGTAATTAGTGTTTTCTCTACAGTTAAGCTTGCAGTCAGTAGCTGTAGCTGTTGTCCGATTTTCATACTACGTAGTATCTCAATGTTGCATGCAAAACTTTCGTGTGTTCGCTTCTCTTCCACAGCACAGTACAGCACACCACGGCATACTCTAGTACCGCACAGGAAAGGCATCAGATCTTCTAGAAGAAAAAGAACGGGTGCTAAAAATATATTTTCTTGGCCTTCCACGGATACTACAGTGGTAATTGTACCCAACGACTAGTGTACAGACGCTATACTATTTACTTTATGTAGTAATCGCTCAGGAGGTTTCATGCATACTACTGGGTGTTCGCTACGCGAGGATAGGATTTTATGAAGGAGGCGTCCGAAGTAATTTGTACAGTATGATCAATATATTATCACAAGAAATAATCTGCATAGCATGATGGCAATAGACACCTTCTTTTCATGCTTTGCACTCAGGAGGACACGATTGGAGTTTTGACTTCATCCTCAGAATGCATGAGTAATCAAATCCCTCCCCTTTTAAAGCCGATACTATATCCTAATCCATATCGATCCATATAAAGTGACAAGGCGGTGAAGTTAGGACCCTAGTCCTTGGCGAGAGCATTGTTAACCAATAATGTGAGTTAAAAAGGGGTTTTACGGTTTGTGACTTTTTTTCAGAACAATGATGGTGATTTACAAGAGTAAACGTAGGAGACTGAAACCGTATACAGAGTAAATATCAAAACGCACGGGAGAAGGAGATATGAATGGGGGTTTATCCCTTCAGCTGCGGCCGCTATTTCATGGGTTGGATCTAAACTCCTGTCAAGTGAGACAAACAGTGCTCAGAAGCTCAACGGTACCCGAGGTCATGCCTGATGTGCTCCGGGTAGTGGAAACTTGAAAGGAATACTGTAGAACAAGCTCTATTTAACCATTTAGGTCATTTAGAGGGCGATCATAGTGGGTTAACTCCCCGAAAACTCATCATGGAAAATTTTGTATGGTTGGTGTTGGTGTTGGTGTTGATGTTGACGTTAGTTTTTAGTTTTTCTTCTATGGAGTATATATTCGATGTGCAGAATATGGAATTGTGAATGTACAGCTCGATGGAGTGGTAACCCTGGAGATCGTACCTAGGAAATGTCATGTCTGAATCAGATATAATGATCTGAATCCATAGGGCAGAGTGAGATATCTTTCAGTCGGGACAGTTTCGTCCGTTTGCTTATTTTGTTATTCGGATCACTTGACACTGATACATCCACCTACTTCGCATCGTTTCTCAAAGTAGCAATATACAATATAGTTGAGGGTAAACGGGAGTAATATTTCCGAGTTCCGTGGCAAGAACGGAATAGAACATGAAAGGGGGCATTTTAGATCTCGAGGTACAATGCCACCATTCTTGTAGTTTTTGCACAGCCACCGGCAGTTTCAGTCAGCGTGTCACCAGAAGCGACGCAACCCTATTCAGGGCCTTTTTCAGCATTGCATCATGACATGATAGTGATGCAAAAATGGACACGAGAAAAACGTGACTAAAGTTGTAAAATTGAACTAAGTTTTCTACATTTGGAAATGGAATGCTCGCCTATCTGCTTGCTTCAAATTTCACCAAACAGTGCGACACTGGTAAGATATCGATTTTTAAATCCGTTTAGTGCGAGGCCGAGTCGTTCGCCCGTGTTACCAGTATTGACGAATGAGTATGTGCGAAGAACCCTTGGGGCCACATCTTTCCTTTGAAGAGTGGTGTTTGGGCTTGAGCGGCGGGCGAGCGTCGATGCGTAAGTTGCGTTACAATGATTGTGCCCATAAGCTCTCAGAACAGCTATTGAGAGTGAGTACAAGTAAGGCGATGGAAGGATGTGATTGAATGGGATGGATGGATGGGTGTTATGGATGATGTTCCCGAATAAGCAATGGATAGATGGGATATCGATAGATATCAGGCCCTGCTCCACATTCATGCATTTGCATTGCAAAGTGCAAAAAGCTTTCTTTAGCATTGTCTAGTCAAAGCCAAAATACTACAATGCCATCACATAGGTAGGTTAATTAAGATAATTAACCCTTCTCCAGCACAATGCAACGAAATCTCCGTCACCATGAGTCCAAGCAAAGAAAAAATAAAGGCTGGAGCCCTATGCCCATAGTGGGTACTCGCCAACATCTACGGAGAATCTTTTTTCACTGATCAGGGATATTGATTCGTTCTGAAGGAAGGGGGGTGATGGCCAACAATATGGCACGCCAATCCTTTTCCCAGGGAAGAAACAAAAGAAAATGCGGCGGATTTTCGTGCTAGACAAAAAAGAACTGCTCGCATATCGACCACTAATAAGATAATTTTCACCCATTTCATCCACAAACGGACAGAGTGAAATTGAATCCATCCAATACTATGTCAGCTATCCAATCCAATTTGAATTTAACTGTCACGGACACATGGGAGTGGTAGGTTAATATTCACAGACTTTATTTTTGGATCAAGATGCATTGCGCCTACCATCCATTACACAATACACACCACCATACCTTATTCCAAAGACCGCATCAGAAGATCTACGCCGCTGAAAGCTGGTTCGTTGTTGACAAGAAAGATGGGAACTTCTCTCCACTAACCTCATGTCCTCCCTAGAATCGGAGTTATGCACCGTAGCATCATATGTACTTATCACGCAGAAATTGATATCAAAATTAGGTAAGTGGATGGACGACTTTGCTATTTGGCTGTTAGCACATCCGCAGCAAAATAGAGTTTTTTTTTTCTCTGGTTTCTCCGGAAAAGCTAGGTGGAACCATGAACGCGGTGAGTAGTTAATTGTCTGTAGGTTTGGGTAGAGGAGGGTAGAGAAGGGAAGAGGTTAGACTTCCTCTGCTTTGACTAGAAATTTTCAGCGAGCGAACAACGAAAGAACGGTAACGATGTTTTAGGATTAAAATAATGATTGGACTGACGGGACTCTGTGTGTAAGAGAAGCTTAAGAATGTAAGAAACAGTAAGAAACAGAAACATCAACTCTCGGAGGGAGTTAAACCGAATAAGGTAATTCTTATCCGAGGTTTCTCCTTTTGTTTTGTCCTTTTTTTTTTTCCTTACTTATTTGCCCTGCCACTTTTCCAAGTGAAACCTGAATGGACATTTTGAATGTCCGAATCTTGTACACTTGGTTTTGGACCCCTCTCTGAGCCTTGTGTGTGTGAGAACGAGCCTAGATATTTATGCCCATTGCTTCGGTGCTGTATCATTTTGATTCGGGGAACTTTCGATCTTCAGCCTACTTACTATTCACCCCTAGGTTTGAAAATGTGGTGATGGTTTCAATACCTCATAGCACTGGTAAATCCGCAGTCAATATGATGTTGCGGTTGTAGTAATAGTAGTAAATACCACCTTAGAGTAATCTAATCAACTGTCAAAACACATGGATATGATGATGATGATCAAGTTTTGGTCGTTCCGCCCCCAAAGAATTGGTTACATTCTTTGGTACCCTGCCCCCATTGGCCTTTTTAAACATTTTACATCTACTAAGAGAAACCGCTTCAATTTCTTGGTAATATAATATATAATATATATATGCTATTATTCTATAACTATACTTATATTTGACTAATACTCGGTCATTCTAAGACCTCACATTGGCACAGACAAATCGTGGTCTCTTCCTCCTTGTGGCACCCAAGATCATTTGTTTGCCCTCCTTAGTATGAAAATAGAAATGATTGATAGTACAGCCAGTGGAATGGATAGACAATGATATAGCCAAGGTAGTAGACTAAGGAGCATCCTATGGCATGGCAAAATATGGCATGCAGTTTGCTAAGTAATGATCTAATAAAGATGTTACTAATGTCTGTTTACTGTCCTTGGAACTACTGCAGCTCTACAACCAGTTACTTCTCAAGTTTTCTTAGTGACCTACGGGAAAATACTAGTAATCGATCGATTCCAACTCCACCTGACCTGAAGTTGCCCATTTCAATCCACCAGTCTCTTACCCTTCCTACCTCCACCATACCGTTCATCCACCCTGACCATACCCAAATCCAAGTCATCATCATCCTAGACACTCCGTACCACACTACCCTGCCCTACACATGCAGGCTTTCAAGCGCTCCGCATCCCGGGTACCTTGGCTGTGCTGAGCGCTATACCTATTTCGTCAATTCTGCCACACTCCCGGCCAGGACGCCTTTTGCTATTAGAATGCTGGCATCGCCAGCCAAATCATGATTTTGATATTTCCCTTTCGCATTAGGATCATCCAGAAAACAAACACACTTCAGCCCTCACGTTCGCTGCAGCTTCTCCCTCCCACCACATTCGCTTGTGTGCATCACCCTTAGGAAGCCCTCGTTGGCTCCTTCCATTCGCTTTTGTGTCGTCCTCACTCAGCCCTAATTCTCCCAAAACCCTAAAAGGCAAGCCTTCGGAGGAAATTCCTTTCGCAGCCTTAACTCACAGTATACCTTCGTTGAACAACTCAAACCCACACAATCGCTACGCAATAACTACTCTTTGTGTGACGATTATATCAGGCCTGATTCTCTTTTGATCTCTCGGATTTTCAAAAGACATATCCAGCTTATATGCTTATTTGCTGCTAAAAAGTCTGTCCAACCTCACCTTGGCATCAAAATACAGTTACGTTACGTTCAGCCGCTGCGCCTTCGACTCTTGCTATTTTGTCATTCAAGGGGATATTAATTCCGGCTGGCTCTTGCAGCCTTACCATTACACTCGCTTTCAGGGCTTACATATATCCGGCAGCCTCGGAGACCTTTCAAACCTTCTCAAGTGCCTTCCCTTTTGTTGCCTCTCTCACGCAACATTTAAACATCTTGGCTTTCAATATATCCGATTGACCTTACTTTTTCTAAACCGTTTCGACGTTGGCTTTCACTCGTTCAAGCCTTCGCCGTCAATTCTTTACTCTTAACTTCTTCTTTTACTAAAGCCCTATTAAAAATGGCCGGACCTGGAGGTGGACCCCCTCGTAGGAGGTAAGATATATACCACTCGCAACACACCTGCGAACAAAGACTGAACTTGAAATAGTCACACCAAATCTCGAAAGGGTTGTGAAACCTGCAAACGTAGACACATTCGCTGCGATGAGAGCTTCCCTCAATGGTATGTCGGTGAAAGCACAGCTGTCTAGTGGCGCGAGGCTCCCATATTAACAATAAGTTAGTCGAAACTGTACGAAACATAATTGTCGCTGTCCATATATGGACATGCCAGTACAAGAGGAGCGAGCTGCCACCCCCGAGAAAGCAGACTTGTTATGGACCCCGGAAATCGAAGCAGATATTGAGTGTTGGCAACAGACCGGGAACTTTCCCTTCCCTGATCTGTATATCTATCCAGCTCCCAACCCTCAGTATTTCACTTTCGAAGACCTTCGTCTCATTCATCATGTTGCTTCCGTTTCCAGTGAGCTCAGCATCCATGATGCCGGCAATTTCACCATCTGGACTCGACAAATTCCACTGTAAGTTGATGTACTTTATAGAACGGAGGACGGAAATTCTAACCAGGCCCTAGCTTGCTTAAGATTGGCTCGAGCTATCCTTTCGTCATGCATGCTTTACTTGCATTGTCTGCCACCCATTTAGCTTGGTTGACAGATTGCCCCCTCACGGCGAATATGGCATACATACATCGTGGTATTGCTCTCAAAGGCTTGCAAGAAGCTATCGGTGAATTTTCGAGACAAAATTCAGATGCAGTTTTGGGTGCTTCTCTCCTCCTTTCCTGGCAAGCAACGGAATGGTAAGACATTGATGAAGATATTTTGAAAAGAACATGACGCTAATCTTTACATAGGCGTGGTTGGACCCAGCTGATGCATGGGACTTCATCTGTATGGCTTAAATATTATTTTAGGGTATTAATAGTTAACATCAACTAACATCTGATAGGTCATTGACGCTATGCAACCTTGGAAAATGGAATCTCAATTCGGCGATTTTATTGCAGAGCAAAGTACGTTCCCAACCGCGCCGCCATCTCCAGCGCCCGGCCAGAAAAAACTTAGTCAACCACGCAAGCAAGACTTGGACGCATTGCAACGCGCCTACGCACAACTTCAAAAGGTGGAAGTCCATCTAAAGAGTAACGGCGAAGACACCAAAGCTATCCAACAGCTCATGAGTTTTGTTCGAGGTGTCCGAAAGGTGTCTCCATCCCACACCGCCGTTCAGCGATTCGAGATGCTCAACCCACTTCGAGCTTGGTTGTTTTGGCTACCTGTAATGTTTTTGCAGCAAACACGAGGATCTCCTTCAGCATTGGTTATACTTGCTCATTATTATACCATTGCTTTGGTCGTGGAACCTCTTTTTCCTGAAGTTGGAGCAGCATACTTCGGAAGTCTTTCTTTGGGCCCCATTGAAGAAATAGCTCGCCGATTGTTCTCGATCAACGTTTCCCAAACTTCTGATTCCAATATGCAAACTCCTCTTCATCTCATGGAGTATCCCATTGATATGGTTTCGAAATTCAGAAGTCGCATGGGTTGGGTTCAGCCAGAACGTACGGCTTCATTCCCGACATTTTCACACCACAGCTATAGCATGGAGGACAATTTCAACACCATTTCTCCATATGGGAACCCGGCTTTCACCTACAGCCAAGAGCACATCATGACCATGCCTCCCGATCCAATCTCTGCTGCAGCCATTCCTCCATTAACTCTCGATCCATACGCCAGTCACTACTTGGGAATTCCATCGCCTAGCGGGTTTGGTGGATATCATAGCCCGGCATCTTCGAATTTTGGGGAAGGTTCTATTGCCTACAGCGAACATGGGGAAGATTTTGCTCTTTATGAAGGGCAGGGCTCCGGCTCCAATTTCGGCGGGTTTGTGCTTCCGACCGTGTGGATATAGACCTCGAACGAAGGCGATTTAACATTTACGACCAGGACCACAACACCATCTTTTCGATTTGAGCCCAGGTCTTCTATAGACCCAATCAAATATGAACCTCAATCTTCACACCATATGCAACAACAAATGCAGCATATTCCTCAATTCAACCCTTATACTTCTCATCCTCAACCTTTACCTCACTCTTCATTCGAAACTACTCCGGCGGATCCCAAGGGGAAAGGTCGCGAGCTTTAATATCAAATTACCCTCATTCCTTGTTCGAATTTGCGATTATGCGCACACTGTCAGATTACGAGATCACATTTACGGATCTCTTTAATTATTGTTTTTAATAATACACAATCCTAACGACTCTCCTTGATATCCGACCAACGATTCACGAATTCAACGATTTTCTTTCGCTATGCATTCTTGTACGAATACCAGCACCCACGATCCTTTATATACCACTACAGCATATTGCATTGGGCGGCGTTTTTTGGCTGCGTTTGAAAAGGGGAGGAACTATTGAATGGGCTGAGCTTTATGGGCTCAATGGATAGCCATGGATGGCTACAAAAACCAGTGGGCGTTATAGTTAAGAATAGCGGCTATTTTGTGCAATGCGCATTGGAATGGATTTGGATTTGCAAACATCTGGGGTTGCAATGATAATGTGTCCAGATAATCTATTAGATAATCTACCAGGAAATCAGTCAATCTATCATTCAATCAATCAATTAACCAATAAAATAAATAAACTACTGGCTTTTTCAAATTTTTGAAATGATAGTGATAAAGCAATGAATGATGTGTGATATCTCTGATATCTATCCTTACTTCTTCAATGACTTACTACACAGTCAGCTTTCCGGAAAAGCAAATTAGGAATTCCAATTAATCCATCTATTTCAACCCCCCGGTAAGATACAAACCCAAAGATCTACAGCCTTAATGACGTGCATTCACTTATGATTCTCATGGTCAACTCGCAACCAACACATTCTGCCGTTCAAGGGAAGTTCACCGGAAGCAATATGGGGCTAGTCTAGAGGCTGTCACGTGTGGAGGGGTTAGCGCCAGACGTAATCCATCGTACCTGAAGCTTACCTAGTACCTAGTAGTTCAGAAGCTTGAGCTCCAAAGATCTGTGAAGCTCAAATTCAAAACTCTTTCTCACTCACCACAAGCATTGTACATTAAACTATAGCAAATATGAGTGGTGGCTGGTCTACCAGTAAGTAATGCATCTCTAAACATTTGCATAAATTATATACAATGCCAAAAATACTAACAATTGTATCCAGTTGAATCGGACGCAGTAAGATATATCTATCACTGGCTTCGATTTGGAGACAAACAAACAGCTAATCTCTTTCTCCGCATAGGGAGTCTTTACATTTCTTCTCGATAATCTGGGCGTCAAAGATGTACAATTCGAAGAACTGATTTCCCTAGACTCCGATTTTTTGCGCCAACTCTCCCCCGTCTATGGCGTCATATTCCTCTTCAAATATCCCGTCGGAGAAGCTCCCAACAAAGATGGCACACCCAAGGATGGCTCTTACGACTATTTTGCTGCGGAAAATCTTTTCTTCGCTGCGCAAACTATACAAAATGCCTGTGGAACCCAAGCTCTACTCTCGGTGCTTCTGAATAAAGATGGAGAGATAGATGTTGGGGTCCCGCTGCGCGAATTCAAAGAATTTACCACCGGATTTCCGGCAGAGTTTAGAGGAGAGGCGCTCAGTAATAGCGAGTTGATCAGAGATGTTCATAACAGTTTTGCGAAATCAAGTCCGTTTGTTGACGAGACGCAACGATCGTCTAGGGATGAGGACGGAGATGTCTATCATTTCATCGCATATACATCTATCAACGGCACACTGTATGAGCTTGATGGTCTGCAACCCGCACCTATATCTCATGGAGCTTCTACTATCGAGGAATTTCCAGAGAAAGTTATACCGGTATTACAGAGGAGAATAGCACGATATCCGGCAAATGAGATACGGTTTAATTTACTTGCGATGGTGAGAGATTTGAGAGTTAGGGCAAGGGAAATGGGGGATGTGGAATTGTTGATGAGGGAGGAACAGAAGAGAAATGAGTGGCAGTTTGAGAATGCTTTACGGAGACATAATTTTGTGGGGTTTGCCGGGGAAGTACTGAAGGGTGTGATGGGGGATAAGTTGAAAGAGGGACCTAAGGCATACGAGGAGTGGATTGAAGAAGCGAAAAAGAAGACGAAGGCGAGGGCGGCGGAACAGAAGAAAGGTGGTGGGGGTGAGGATCTGGAAATGTCGGGTTGAGGAATATTACTTGCGATGGTGAGGTTGAGTGACCTAGCTCTAACATGTCGATTTTGATGTTAATGGGTGATGCAATATCCAAGGCCTAGCATCACTGAAAATGTTTGGGTTGTTGGAGTGACAGCAACGCATACAGGAAGGCTTGCTAGTGAAGTATGCCAGTCAGTCCTACTTTGGCACCAGCGAAATGATAGGAGTCGCAGGAGTCGCAGGGAAACATGCTGACGCATTTTCTCATCCATCTTCTCGTATTCTACATCATACCACCCCGCATGTGCTATGTGACGTTGACAAATGTACTGCCCAACGGACATCTTCCATCTCATCTTCCCGTCTCACCTTTTGATCAACGGCCATACCCCCTATCTCCTTCCATCCCATTCCCCTCCAAATACACACACAAACCAAATCACCCTACCATCCATCACTTAATTACCTACAATTTATCATAATTTATAATCCATTATTCGTATATACATCAACTCTCACCCATAATAGGATAAGCAACACCCGACATCCATCCTCCCTCCATCCACACATATACCCCTTTCCCCCCCAGACCAGTACCTCAGACCCCAGAATAAAGAACAAAAAGCCCCAAAACCTCAGAGTTAAAACCAAACAACTCCCTTCTTCCTTCTCCTCCCTTCCCCTTCCCTTCAATATTCTAAACCCAAATCCACCTACTCAAAAAACAAAAAACAAAAAACAAAAAACAAAAAACAAAAAACAAAAAACAAAAAACAAAAAACAAAAAACAAAAAACAAAAAACAAAAAACAAAAGAAAAACTGAAATTAATATACTTCCTATCTTAATTAAATATCGAAAGGTAGATCATAGAGAAGAGTAGAGTGTGGAAACTTTATTTAGGTCCTAGGGAGTGGGTGAGTGAGTGAGTGAGTGAGTGGGTATCTAGATAGGTATTCTATTTAGCTTGTATATATATATAGGACGAAGAGATAGATAAATAGTGAGTTATATGAATAAATAGATCAATAAATAGATCAATAAATAGATCAATAAATAGATCAATAAATAGATCAATAAATAGATCAATAAATAGATCAATAAATAGATAACTAAATAAATAATCATTCAAACTAAACCAAACCACTTCACGTTATTTACAACGTAATATATTTGGCTCCTGGATGGAAATTTTTTTTTTGGTATTATCGTATATCTTGTAATCATATACTTATACCATACTGCTGAAACGTTTATAAACATTATCTAGGTCCAAACCCAACGCTTTGATAATGCTGGTATGAATGTGCAAAACCGTTTCTCTCCTATTCAATGCAAGCAAGCCCATAAAATCGCAATATACCATACACCATCGCTACCTAACAATTTGAGCAACTCCCTCCTCAATACTTTCTTGCAGCCTCGTCTCCTCAGACGTACTTGGCGGACTTTTCTTCTCTCCTCGCTCCCCCTTCCCCTTTTTCTCCTTCGGCATCTCATCGTTAATATTATTAAAATGTACTATTCCCAACTCCCTATCCCTGCTCAATTTTTCCCGATCCGCATCACTGACCGGCACACCTTCGATTGCCTTGACTTTTTTCGCCTCCACAAATGACATGATACCGCCACAAGCAGCTACAATACAAGCTAATGCTACAAAGAGACCTGTACTCCACGATGGACGGTCATAACGGTTGAGACCCCACATGAAACCTGAGAGGACGGCTTGGAGGAACGTATTCCATACCATTGTCCAAACGACAAAATCGAGTTTCCATAAGGCGGTGGGAGGGGCGCGAATACCCGTCAGTGGCGCATCGGGGGATTTCTCGAGGGGGAATGCAACCGAGGATTGCGGCACATTGGAGCCTTCGGTGACAATTTGAGCCGGCCCTAGTTCTGGTGAGAGATTCTGAGAGCCAGCTAGTCGAAACCAACTGCGGTTGATACCGGCAAGTCTTCGAAGACCGATTTCATTTTTGCCGATTCGGTATTGGAGAAGATAATAGAGATCGCGAAATCTCCAGGGGATAGTGCCAAATCCAGTGACACAGAATAGAGCATTCAAAATCTGGGAATCGATTTCGATCCAGATGCGTCGAGGGGAGTTGATATCGTTGCAGCTTGGACGACACATGGCTGGTGAGGCATTGCACAAGAGCAAGAAGAGCATACCGCCCCAAGCTACAACATTCAATCCATAAATCGTAACGAGAAATCCCACTGGGGTGATGAAGAATTTCCAGAATGCTTTGAAAAATATGGCCGTCGATACGGTCCATGAGTGCTTAGGTGGAAATTGGTATCCATTATCAAAAGGGGTTGTTCTGTTTCCATCTTCCACCTTCGCGTTGTGAAATATACCGTTTTTCTCGCTGCTACTCCGGACGTTTGAAATCGGTTTGACAAGTACATCGTTCTTGACATCAAGATTCGTTGCAATAGATGTGGCTTTCAGATCGCGATGCGCCTGAATAGACGCTCCAGAATGTTCCTCTTCCTCCGCAGCTTCAGGGAGAACATCATGCCTGATTTCCGTAGCGGATGGCATACTATCAGAGGTATTCATGCCTACTGAACCCTTCCTGCTGTTCTTCCCCTGTTCTCCCAATTGTGAAATAGTGCTTCGTGAAGTACTAGTCCGTCGCTGTTTATCTCGAACCTGTCTATCGCCCGACGAGCCCTCTGCCCCAAAACTTCCTCTCCTGATATCGGTTATCGATGGTACCTGCGATGCGATTTGCCCTGTCGCAATACAAAATCCCGTAGGCGGATTCGACTCCTCAAATACTTTGGAAGCTCGTCGAATACTATTCAATGTACTTGACCGTCTCCTACTTCGAGTAGTCTCTTCGGCGTCAGCTTCGACTTTGGTAGAGGGAGAAGATGGACTTTGAGGAGAAGATCCCTCTAGAGAGGGGAGTGGTTCGACGCCAGATTGTTCATCTTGGCGCGAGGTATTCGCTGGAGGCGAAGTCATATTGGCATTATTGTCGCCACTTGTCGTGGAAGCATGGTCGGCCATTGCAAGTATATCGATATTTGTATCCCAAGCTGGAACTCTCTTGATTGTCCGTAGATAAACGAAACAATATGATTTGCTTCTTTGACTTCGATCAAGTCATATTCGATCCAGAGTGAAGAAATAAAGTAGCATCGTGGATTGTGTATGATAATTTCACTGGCTCGACTGCCCAGTGATTTAGTGAGGTTTAGGCTTTGCGTGTTCCCATCTTATCAGGGTTCTAAGCATTTTTGGGCTGGGATTCAGGGGCTGTGTATGGTAAAATGATCTTTAGCGGCCTTCGTACTTTCGCATCTTCGTATTTTCGTATTTTCGCATTCTTACATAATTGAGGAACTAGATAAACTCAACTCATCCTCCTGTTCTTAATTTATAAATGATTGTTGATCACATTTAAGTAGGCGTAAGGTAAAAATATCACATTACATGATTATCACTATTTGAGAAGAACTTCACCGCTACTCCTATTTCAAGATACGATTTTGAATTATGCATTTCAAGATCCAAGCTGTCTGCGTGTATGTCTTGTAAACGAATCCAACATCATTCATACCCACATTTCTTAAACCGTATGAATGACCAACTCGCTGTTTGCATATTCTCGTATTCAAATACAATTCAGAACTCAAAACAATCATGCTATGCGTAATTTGGGTGAAAGGAATCAAAAGAATTGAAGCAATTATGAGAGCTTGCCCTCCGCTCTTGCGGCTGAAACCATGTTAGCTTCACTCTCGAAATAACTACAGGAGTCTTACCCTTTACTTGCTCGAAGACTTTGAGCATCTTTCTTCTCGCTCCAAGAGCGTTGACACCCCTCTTCTCCAATGCTTCGTCGTCTAGTTCCACAAGTTCGGTCCAATTCATATCCTTAAGTTGATCGGTATATTTGTGCAATCTCAAACTTCTCAGCCAGCTGGGAATATCTTGAAGAAGGCTAGGATCAGTGGGATCCTCGGGAGGCTTTGAGCTGCCCCGTCTTCCTCGTGGCGACCTGCCCCGCGCCATTTCACTATGATCGGAAATATACCCTTCGTGCTGCCCCATACCAAATGCGTTGAGACTTAAGTTAGCCATGCCATTGTTGAGTAGGGGCGAGACTCCATCGTACGCGGCCAGAAAGCCGTTATTTTGTGGAGATGCGAAATTGAGTTGGCCAAATCCGCCTTGCATGGCTAATCCTGGGGAGCTTGGTCTGGACTGCCTACCTCCGAAAGAATGCTGCTGTTGAGCTTGAAGCCCTAGAACCTGGTCTCGACTTAAGATCTGACCGTGTTCATTAATCATGACAACGTTTGCGTTGGGCATATTATTGGGAAGACCAGGAGAAGGTGGAACCTGTCCACCATCGTTGGACCTAGCACGGCGGTACTTTCGTACATCATCCAAAGCAAAACGATTATTAACTGTGGAAAGAGCCGCCAATTTCATGGCCGTAGCGTTTGCGACCATATCAGCTTGAGTGTTGCTGCTTGCCGTATTGAAGTTGGGAACCATTGGTGTGTTGACCATCGAGGCCCAGTTTCCATTCCCTGCATTATATGGTGAAAGTAGTGGCATATCAGGGCCAGTATTATCCGGAGCGTTAATCACAGTATTTTGGAGGTTAGATGATCCTTGAATTTGAGTTGGTCTGGGTGAGCGCAAGCCGCCAGCTGAGGGAGGCGGCTGCATAAACTGGCCCATTGGTGCCTGACCTGAAGATGACTTGGGCCTGTTTGCCTGGTCATTACTGCGAGACCCCCAAGGTGAGACGGGAGGTGCGTTGTTATCTGATGAGTCTCCGGGACCAGAGATGAGAGGTGCCGTGAGAGAAGCACGGTTATCGTATGCTGCACTATTTCTGTTTGAGGTGGGAGGATTGCCCATTTTCTGGGTATATTCTGCCTTTTTGGTGGCGATGGCAGCCGCAGCATCTGGAAACATACTATTTATAACAGATGGATCTAGCGCTGAGAGCCTCTTCGTAGATGGGGTAGCGGGAGGACGACCCATAGAATTTCTCGAGCCATCAACATTTGTTTTATTCATTGCATCGTTGAGTCGACTTGACATAGGATCTGAAGCAAAAAATTGATTAGCTAAATCTCAGGAGATTTGTGAAGCCGAGATATTTAAGACGAACCTTTATCGAAGTTTGCGGGCGACAAGACACCAGACATAGGATGGCCTTTGCCCATCTGCTGTAAGACTTGTATAAAGAAACGAATCTGTACTTGAGTTGTTTGTTGAAGTAGAGCATACAGAGCAGCGGTTCGTTCAGCCTCACTCAGGACTCTAAACCATTGTTCTATTGCGCTCAACTCATCCTTGAAGTCTTGATCCAAAGTTGCAGCTGCCATTTCTTCCAATGTGTTCTCATATTGATCAATGTCGGCGATCCATTGTTGAGCCATCGAGTCAGAAGCATCATTGTCAGAGATGCCCTGACTTTGGATTTGTTGAGTGCCATAGAAATCGGATGAAGGCCTGGCTTGACCACGGCTTGCAGAAGGTGAACCTGAAAATGCGGCCATGTCTGCAGAAGCTCGAAGGTGATGACCTGAGCCGACAGCGCGTGATGATGGAGGTCGTAGTGATGAAGTATTGGTAGACTCGACGGGAGTGCTGTTGCGATTGCCTATTACGTGGCCGGCAGACATATTGAGCATAACTGTTCAAAGTGCTGCTTTCAGATTCAGAACCCGATGATGTATGCTGTATGCTGGAATAGAAAAGATTGGAGATTCGCTTTAGGAGGAAACGGGGCGAAATGTGAAACACATCCGATAAATGTCAATGCGAGGAAGATTGCAAGTTTCCAGGCAAAAGCCTCGACCCCAAAAATTAGAGAGATCTGCTTCAGAGTAAATACCGACAACGCTTGCTTGCTACCTGCAGGGCCTGCTGAGGAGCAAAAAATAAATGCACAGGATAGGCTCGTGTATTTTGTAAAGTAAGTTGAGGTGGATTAGAAGTGGGTGATAGTGAACCAATAGAGAGAGATTCTTCAAGGTTTAGGTGGTTTTGGGAAATACCTAACAAAAGCTTCGAAGTCAAGATCAAGGCTGGAGATATGAAGATGACTCGAGACCAAAAACCTTTTTCTGAGTTACTGGTCCCTGGTTCCTGGTTCCTGGTTCCCAATTTCCAAAATGTCCAAAAAAAAATACCGATCGTCACTGGCTGGTAGTGATTGTACGGAGTACTTTTGATACAATAACAAAGAAGGTAATATGTGCTGGGTTGAGTCGAGGGATTATTCCGTAAAGAACCAGTAATAGATAAAATAGATACCTAGTAGATAGACCTGTTTTGTGTGCCAAGGTTTTTGAGGGACTGGTTAGTCTGTTGCTCGGTACTAAATATTCCTCTTATGAAAGAGGCGGGGAGGCGAAAATAACGTTCGTAATTGAAAGAAGCACCTTGCAGGAGGAGGGTGAGGAGTTACCGGTACTGGGTAGATGCGGAGCAATAAGCTCTTTTAGAAGTAAAAGGCCCGAACCAGGTACGAACCAATATACATATACATATACATAAGGACGACTCATAGGATGCCACAGTGCAAGTCAGACAATACCGAAAAGCCAATGCGAAGAACACCATGAAGAATAAAGAAAAAGAGGTATGTTTCACATTCAAATTCACCAGTATAGATAACATATATAATTGGTATTTGAAAAAGTTACCAGGTATAAGAAATGAAGGTAAATCTCCAGATCTCTTCACTAAATCAATTCACTTCACACTTCATACATCCTGAACGGTGTGTGGCCATTGTCTAATACAGATCCAAATTATAATAATCAATGAATTAATATTATCATATTAAGAAGTCCATTCACTCATGGAAAGTCAAGATATCTATCTAGGTACTATGACTCGAGATTCTACATCCACAATTTGTAACCCCTTCGTCATGCACCATTGCCTCATAGAGTATTGAGAAAAAGTGTTTGGTAATGAAGGGGTTTGGGGTTTGATCTTGGCACGAAAAGAAAATATCCTTTCAGCTAGAGAGCATAGAGAAATGGCTCTAAAAGCTGTACACACAAATGCCTGTGTTGATGATTGCTTCTAAAAGAAACGGATTCGGGGAGGGAAACGGGTAATGGAATATGGGATTCATGGGAAAGAAGGTCGTTCTGCACTTATCCTCACAAGGTGAAATTTGAGGTTCGTCGGATGGTGTAGCTTGTGTTGATTCAATGGATAGTACTATCGCGCCCAGTGTCTAATCCCAGTGTAAACCGGCGGCTTGCTTCCACTTTCTTGTAGAGCAAAATGTTGGAATGCAACTACTGCCACAACCAAACCCCATTGAGAGAAGAAATTATCATGTTCATGCGGACTCCCGTTTGCCCTCCTTCAACTCCTTCTGTAACAATAGTCAGTACTCGAATGCGGCGGAAACTGGTCATCGGAAGGAGGACGAACCAAAGCCTTCATTGTGCCGTGGAGAGCATGTCTGTGGTTTCTTCTGAACTTAGGATCGGTACCCTTGAGGGATGGGTATCTGGAGGTCTTTGGCTTCTTGATACTGTGCATCGATAATAAATTAGCCGCGCATTCATCCAAAACTGATTATTATCTTAGATAGGTAGTCTTTGCGCCTGTTGATCGCCATAATATGTAGGAGTTCGTACCCGTTACGGTGAGCCTTCTTCGACTGGTTATGTTGGGACGAGTTCTTGGATTCTGAAAAGCGCGAAATCAGTATTATGGACTGCAAAAGTTCCAGATATCAAGGCTTTAACATACTCGCCATTGCGACTGTTGTTGATTAGCAGTCTGTTGGTTGTTGAGGTGGTCGATTTCGTTTCGTAGAGAGGAAATTAATTTCCTTCAAAATGATGTTTGTGGCTCGCCTAAATTTTGATATAATCACGTGGTGTATCAACTAGCTTCGATTTCCCCCCGGACAGCCCCCACGCCCTACTGCTTTCTGATGCTTGAGCGACTCCTCCAGTGGATACAAAAATAGTTTCCTTCATGAATGCGCTCTTGTATGGATGGTCAAAAATATCGGTTGCATCGATAAATATGTATTTGCTATAAAATATATGTACAGTACAAAGTTCTATCATATCTACTCTGAGGTTCCGATCAAAACCGCGCCTCTTTACAATTCCTCTACCCAAAACCAAAAAGGAATTTCCCTATACATGATTCTTACCATTACCCGCTCGATAGATATTCGTTTCAATTTTACTTGGCAATGACTGGTAGAACTTGCTTAGCTTTCGATGCTGCAAGATCAGCTGCCTTTTGCAACTGTTCTGATCTGATCTTTCGGAGGTGTCGGAAAAGAAGAATGAAAAGTAATTCCATTCTATATAAGTGTTAGCCTGGGTCAATCTGACTTGAAAAACATTGGTATTGATTGGTGTTACCTTTCTTTTGTCATCATAAGGAGGCCTTGAACGATGAGTCCCTTGGTGATTTGTGGACCAATTCCCTTGAAGAGACCTAATAATCCTTCATTATGAACAATGAATTGCATTACTTCAATGAAGCTTTTGAACGGTTTGCCCTCTCGAGAAGGGGGGGGCCTTGATTGAAGTCCAACCTTTGCAACGATTAAAGGCTGAGTTACAATGGTTGCAAGGGATTTGGACATTGCCCCCAATACTGTCAACAATTAGCTTCTGGAATTGTCCTTAGATCTAACAGACTTACCAAATGCTTCCCAGGGTTTAAGGTTTGCCTTCCCCGGGAAAACAACCTCTCTTAATCTTTGATATGCGCCATATGTGATGGCAGGGTTAACTACAAGTACTAAGCTGGCCTTGAGACCTCTCCAAAGTCCGGTCCAACCATCTTCGCTATTGATAACATCCCGGGCTGTATCTATCATTCCTTTCCTCTCACCCTTTCCTTGTGTTTGTTGACGAGTAGTAACTACTGCAACAGGAATCGTAAAGACCTGAGCAACAGCTCCGGCGATAGCCCCTAAGGATAATTCAATCGCGGTGCTTGGGGGCGTAGCTACTTTCTGGGAAGAGAGATATAAGGTTCGAACGACTGAGTACCAATAGAAGTAGGCAAAATTGGTCGAAGCAACTCCAATCAAGGCGCCATTGATACCAGCATAAAGCCCACCAATCCCATCATCGGCCACAATCTTGGAAATGGCATCCCAAGTCGACGTATAATGGACAGGATCATTGCCCGTTGGTGCTAAATCGGTCGGCTTGCATTTAACCTGAACTTGGAGGCGGGTTTTCACTCTGATAAAATTGCAATATTAGCTATGAGATACTGAAGGTTCGTAGATATAGTAGCAAACAATTACATACCGCCTTGCGAATGTGCACGCAAACAGGGATCAAAACTTACATATCCAGGGGATATACCATAGCATTTGCAATCACAGCTCCTGTAGCTCCAGCAACTGCCAAACCCCATGGCGGGATGATGGCTTCTTTCGATTGTCCGGCCATACTGGATGTGTAGGATATACTGAAAGGGCTTTACTTTTAGATAGATAGGAGAGATATAGATGACTGAGTTCAAAATTTCAAGGGGCAGCAAATGAACAAGCAATAATGTATGTGGAATCTGGGTATTATTAGGTAAAGGAATGGGTTTAGCGCAAGGTCTTTTTCATATCTTATATGAGTTTTCAATAATTATGAGAACACAGGTATGTAACGATACAAACAAAGGAATAGGAGATTATGAATTTGAAGAGAAGATGTTAATTTGTAGAATTCTTGACAATATTCCTGCTTCATGGTTATCATGCACAAGGGTCGGAGTTTGGACAATCTTAAACCTCGGCTCGGACATTCTCTGGCCTTGGGGGACGTGCATTTCCTTATCCATCATTCCACTGCTCCATGCCAAGAACTCTGTCATATCACATCCTATCTTGATGACCTTGAGTATCACGTGGATTTACAGCTCTACTGCAGTAAAACGAATGGGAAGGACGGCCATCTGAACGGTTACTCTAACTCTACTACTTGAAACAAAGAGACAGATCGATCTCCCGTACACCTCTTTCTCCGACTTCCAGTGAATCCAGTCTCCTATAGCAGTCTGATAAGCCATATATCAGACGAACAAGTATTTGCTGGGAGATATGGCTTGACATATACCGCTCTCTAACTCTTCCATATATATGCCGTTCGTTTTCGTATCTACATTAATACTCTTTGAGGAGACTGGATATAGCCATCATGGAAGCCAAAGCTCTTGTACGTTAAAACCCATCATTCCTAGGGATGGAATATGTCATCCTGATATTGAGGCTAGCAAACGGAGTTGAGCATAGACAAATGCAGCACTAGAGAGGAAGCTCTAAAAGTTGCTATCGCAGCTATTGAGTTATACATGAAGGTATCGAAGCAGGTAACTGGGGATGCAGAAAAGGCAAGGATCAATCGCAAGTGCAAGGCATTGGTGGTGAAAGCAGAAGAGATCAAGAAGTCATCTACTTGGCCTGTAAAGCCACCTGCCATTTTCTCGAAAGCTCCAGTGTCCGAACGAACTTTGAGTAAACATGAAGAAATCATTTTACTCGAGGGATCGAAATTACATGGATTTATTTTCCCACGTTGGACCTCTGAGCCTGATGATACGATATTCGAAACACCTTCATATACGTACGTTGGACAGGGTGGATAGATTTTCAGTTAGCCGTTTGCTGACTCCGATAGAGATCCTTCGGAGCTAAAACTCTCCGAGGCTCAAATTGAAACCTTTGCAGGCTGGAAGAGGCCTCACGAGAGGGATGGCGTCCCTTCCCGAAGGCCGCAAGACGTGGAAGACGCTTTGATGAATGCCTCTAAAGACATTGACCTTGTCCAGGACATAACTACAGATTGTTCAGTCGTAGCCAGTCTCTGTGCAGCAACGGCGCGTGCTGGAAAGGGTCACAGTAAGGTATATCTTAAATTTTTCTATCGACCATGCCCCAAGCCACTGACTATCTCTAATAGGTACTGGCTACTATTTTACGCCCATATGATGTAAAGAATCAGAGGCCGAGGTCATCTAAAAATGGAAAATATGTTCTGCGCCTTCAGTTCAATGGTTGCTATAGAAAAGTAACAATAGACGATCGGCTGCCAGCTTCAAGCTCGGCACGCAATCTTCATGTTGTAGATAGAAACAATCCAGTTTTACTATGGCCTGCATTAGTAGAAAAAGCATACCTGAAGGTCCGAGGCGGCTATGATTTTCCAGGCTCGAACTCTGGCACAGATTTATGGATAATGACTGGATGGATCCCTGAGCAAATATTTTTACAGAGGTACTGCTATACACGCTTTTCTTAATTATAGGCTATGCTGACCAAGTTGATTTTTACCAAAGTGACGAGATTCAATCCGAGTTACTGTGGAAGCGTATCTATAAGTCTTTTGAGTTCGGCGATGTCATGATTACGTTGGGAACTGGTAAGCTGAGCAGAAGAGAGGAAGCTGATTTGGGCCTGGTTGGTGAGCATGACTACGCCATTCTGGACATGAGAGAACCTGGATCTCAACGATTATTACTCGTCAAAAATCCTTGGTGCGATGGCATGGCTTGGAAAGGACCCAGACGCAGACCAGCCGGGGAGGAACCAGAAGAGAATACTTGGACAGAAGACCTCCGGGAATCACTCGAGGAGACTAGCACTCAGAACAGCTCTACGAAACCAGGGACGTTCTGGATGGCATTAGAGGATGTAATACAAAATTTCGAATCCTTGTACCTCAATTGGAATCCTGGACTCTTTCGTTATAGACAGGATCATCATCTCTCCTGGACTATTCCACATGTCAACACCACCGGGACATTCACTCAAAACCCACAGTACGTTGTCAACTCCGCTCGAGGAGAAACTATTTGGGTATTACTTAGCCGACATTTCACCACAGAAGAACACGATATTGCTCAACGTTCAAGCACGCAAAGCATCACATCAGCTTCCCTCGGCTTCATCAGTCTTTACGTCTTTGACGCCTCCGGCCACCGCGTCTACTTGAGCGATGGCGCTCTCCACCGCGGCGCCTACGTCGATTCTCCCCAAACCCTTGCGCGTTTCGAACTCCCCGCAAACACCCCCTACACCGTCGTAGCCGCCCAACAGAATCTCCCGCTTCCAAAATACTCCTTTTCATTTTCCTTCTTCTCCCGCTTCCCCCTCAACATCCATTCCGCCCCCGACAGCTTCACCTTCAGTACCTCTCACAACGGTTCCTGGACCGCACGTACAGCAGGCGGCAATGCCAGCTCACCCTCATACCCTTCCAACCCCCAATTCAGCATTTCCGTCCAAGAACCCACAGACATGATGCTTGTGCTCGAAGCTGACAGAGAAGACATCGCCGTCCACGTAACCATGATATGGGCCAACGGCGAACGCGTCACCGTAATAAACTCCCGCGACATAGTCGGCGGATCCGGTGACTATCGACGCGGCTGCGCCCTCGCCGAACTACGCAATGTCGCTGCGGGAAAATACACAATCGTATGCTCCACATTCCAAGCCGGCGAGACGGGAAACTTCATCCTGCGCGTCAAATCATCCAATCGCTGTGAGATCCGGCCCGTTCTCGCCGAAACGGCCGGACGTCTGGTAACGAGATTACCGACCCTCGTCTTCCAAGACGGCATCGATAGAATGTTAGCACCGGTAACCGTCACCCGATTGACACGTCTAAGATTTGTAGCGAGAGCAGGAAATGGCGTCGGCCGACCCATCCCACCCAAATCCCGCCCATGTCTGCGAGTAAGCATCGAACAAGATCAAGGACCCAATAAAACCCTCCTTGAATCTTCCTGCGATGGAGAATTCAGCGATGCTCCTGCTGGGATTCGCACTTCGGATAAAGATATCTCTCCGGATATGATGCGGATGGGTGGGATCTGGGTTGTGGTTGAGCGGTTGGGCGGAAGGCTGGGCTATGATGATGTATGTGTGGAGGCGTTGAGTGATTCTCAAGTCTCTGTTGGGGTATGGGGAACGGGCGATGGCTAACTAACAAACTCTGATACGATCCTTTCTTCGCGGCGGTCAGTGTCAATATAGAGCAGATGCTCCCTAACAAGATTGCATTAAGTATAAGTAGTATAGACATGGAATGGAACAAAACTATTCACTCATCCCCTATGAACGTGAAGCTTGGTTCGGGTTCATAAGTAACCTTTTTCTGGTATCAAAATGCTCCGAACTCCATCCATAAAGTCGTAAATTTAGGCTCCGTAAATCATCAAAAGACCCCCCTTCCCCCATCCCAATGAAACACCCGCTTTATGATTGCAATTGTTGTGTTAGAGAATGCCCGACCCTTATATAGCGTTACGATGAATGTAAATCCCTATCGACTACCTCCTCTACGCCGCCTTCCTCTACTAGGACCCTCTGGTCTTTGTGCAAGTACTTCTCTCAGTTGCGGATCATCTTTATCCTTATCTGTATGATGCACCCTGACGTGCCTATTGAGAAGAATAGAGATTAGAAAAGTGCCTCAAAGTGTCAAAACCGACCGACGTGTTTATTCCGGTGAAGTCGTTGTTAGCTATGGTGAACAAATAAATAAATCCACGTACCTTTGGAGATTATCCGGTCGAGGGTACCTGTGTTCTCTTTCCGGACAGAAGGGACACACGTAGCCCGGGGAATCATGAACGAGGCCATGCCTAATCATTTCATTTTTCCGTTTGAATCCTTTTCCACCTTCGGCTCGAGGGCATCCCTTGACTGTGCAATAGTGCGGTCGATTTGAGGAATGTACATTTGCATGAGAATTAAGCAAATACTACAGTTATATTCATTAGCACCTGGGGTTGGGGTTTTTGACTACAAGAATCTATCCAACTTTGCCGTACCTGTGTTTGAAAAGGAGCTGCAGTACAGCCAGCATAATTGCACTGATAACCGCCCACCTGTGGATTCGTAATACCATCAATACTCATACGATCTATGGCCGTTGTGGCAGGAGTCGAGCTAGATTGATCTGTACTCGGAGTTTCAGTATTGCTACTGCTGCTATAATCCCCAGAAGCTACATGTTGGGGTCCATTTGATTGTGAAGCTCTCCGGAGGTTGTTTGTCATAAATTGATATGGTTGTCTCCCAGGAGATACCATGTCTCCACGAGGGCCATTCGGAGACTTGGCTGGTGACGTTGCTCCGGGCCCAGGAGCGAATCTTGAAATCGTTCTTCCTGGAGAATGGGAGTATGATGTTTCATTTGGAGTGGTTATTGGTTCAACAAACTCTCCCAGTGATTCACTTATTGATGGTAATGTGATTTGTTGACTTCCATTGCCATTTGAAACGCCTGACTGAGGAGAATGGCGCATAGGTGGAAGTTCACCGGTGGCTGGGGTAGATTGAGTTTCCACTTTGATATTCACTTCCCTAATAGCCTTTTGATATGGTTCAAGGGGATGAGGGTTGAATTTGATTGTATCTGGAGAGTTCCGCGCTTGTGAATTTGCATTGGAATTTGCGAGCACCCTACTAAATGCGATAGCGTCACCAGTGGAGCCTACTGAGTTATTCCAAGACTCTGGATATTTGCGATCCAATATATCAACCGCATCGGCTGCCATTTTCGTAATATCAAGATCGGCTGGCCCAGGGGATAGATTACGACCGGGTACTTCCACGGCCGTGCCTCTAACGGGACTTTCATCGCCTTCGTCCTCGTCTGAAGGCAAAGCCTCATTTCCAGCATTCCGCGCAATGTCTGGACATTTCCCTCCTCCCATCAAATGAATCAGCGCGGCATCCCCCTGACAAGGCCAATTGTTTGGTCGTTTGGCGCCTTTGCGACCGCCTGGCCCGGATCCAGGACTGATGGGAGGTGGAGGATTAATCTCCGGGGGAGGGGAAGGTCTGAATTTGATATGCATCGGCTTTAATATAGGACTATCGCGCGGGCCGACGTCATCGGGATCAAAGTAGGTATCTGCGCTCTCGGTCATAATTCCATTGATGCACTAAACGTATCGCATACATTGAATTGTGAAGCAGATATTCATAGCATATGAGGCATGCAGATTGACCTGAGAGCAGCAGATAACACAGCGGGACAATTCGAATAAGATTGCATGAATAAGTTGGCCACCGAATTGGCGATAAAACTGTAGAGGATGAGGGCTGTAGATCGAATCGGTTATGACTTATATTTCGTTGCTGCGGAGAATAATTGACCTGCGATGATTATGCGCGAGATTCTGACAGTGGCTTCTCAGTAATAGCTCGGTTGAGAACTAGTAATGTTGCATGCCGATAATACTTAGTAATATACACAGTCGAATTGTAAATGATTTTAAAACAATATAAAAAATGGCTGAAGCTTGTGTTTGGAGTGAATGTGAGTGAGATCTAGAAAGTGTAGATGATCCGAGAGATCTGCCCGTGAGGTACCTTGATTACTTTATTAGACGACCGAGTAGTAATAAGCGTAATCTGGAGCTTCAGATAGAGGATATAATTTATAATTTCTTCTTTAATTGAATAGGCTTTATTGGTAAGGAAATTGTATTCTTCAAGCATACAAAGTATATAAATATAGAAGAATGAGGTCGATGGAGAAGTCCATGAATTACTAAGAGGTCGAGGTAGACAAGACAACTTAGACAAGGTAGATAGACAAATGTGAGAGTAGCGGTAAACCCCTTCCCCAGGAAAAAAAAGAGAGGGGAGATTTTGACTGAATTTTAGCTCTATTTGCGGACGTATGTGTTATTTGTTATGTGTGTGTGGATTGGGATTGGGATTGGGATTGGGATGTGGATATGAATAGGGATAGATATGTATAGGGATACCGGTAGGGATATTCTTGGACAGGTGCTTCTTGTTCGATTTGGACAAAACAGGCCAAACTAGTACAGTACAGCGTAAGTGCTGTACATTAACAATACATATTACTGGATCAGCGTCTGCACAATGACCAGCAAAACAATCAACCAGTTTCTGGTTTTAGATTTTCAGGGTTTGTCTGGAATATTGCGGCATCTGTCAACATGTCAACCACATCTGCGGCCAGTAAAAATTGGAACCATGAAAGGGTTCAATATATCTTGCTTGAAGAAGGTTAGAAAGGGGAGTAAAGCATAGTAACAGAAAGCATTGACACGTGCATAGTCAAATGCCTTGTATATTTATGACATCTTTCACATTA
This sequence comes from Stromatinia cepivora, assembly GCA_014898415.1. Lineage (NCBI taxonomy): Eukaryota > Fungi > Ascomycota > Leotiomycetes > Helotiales > Sclerotiniaceae > Stromatinia > Stromatinia cepivora. Next base: position 2,732,236 of record RCTD01000001.1, on the reverse strand, counting down.
AGTATATATACATATGCGAGATGGCAAAGCCAGTGAACCCCGTCCATGCTGAATATCAAGCTCCGGTGGTACACAACGAAGCGCTAGATACCTCCAGCCTGGAATACTCCGTCCCGGCTGCACCGAACGATAGTAGACACGAAAATATTGGCAAAGGATTTTAGTCAATACATACAGTTGATCGCTGTGTCAACATGATGTACCTCACTCAAGTAGGTGTGGTGTTGGTGTGGCTTATCCTCATAGGTGGACATGGTAGCATTGCTACTTACGCCTCCGAAGAGCGCCGCATAGTAGTATTTGCTGCCGAGAAACGTTTTTATGAGTCTATGACCGTCTTCAAGTTATATACTCAAGTGAGCAATAAATATGAGTCGTAAGAAGTTCCAATACTGATACTATGAATAGTTTCTTGCATGGGAATTACTTGTTAGATTAGGAAGATACTCCGTACAGCTAGGAATTAACGGCTGTTGTGAAGGAGAGAAGGGAGGCTGTACCGGTACTTTGCTTTATTGTACCAGGGGATGTTATGCGAGTGAGGAGCCACAAATGAAAAGGCTTCATTTTTCAAGGTTGAGTAGAGCAAGCATCACTGTGATACAAAGACGAATAAGAATATTATTCACGCAGCACGCTATCTATCTCATCATTCCACTCCACTCCATCTCGTCTCATCTCATCTCATCTCATCCCATCCCTCATCTCTTACTCGTTCATCCATTTTAAGTGCTCAAATGCTCACCCCTTAGACATTTCATCTCATCACATTAGTTCCCAACTCCCGAGGTCACGAAACTCTATTTCTCCCCTAGATCCCCAATTCTTCTAATCCCTCCACTCTCACTGCCACACAATAAATTATCTATCATCTAACCCCACACCTCAACCTCAACTCAACCCTTCAATCCCCGGTCTTGTTGCCCTTCGCACTCCCACTCTTCAGAGGTCGTTAGGGTGTGATGCGGCTAAAATGAAGGGGTGAGCCTCATTCAACGTCTATTGGCCCAAAATGTCGAATCTGCAGTATCGGATTCTCGAGGGAACGTCGGACGAGCCATTTCCTTACAGAAGGGTCACGGCAGTACCATTCGGTCCATTACCGATATTCATACAGATAGAATATTCTTTACAGGTTAGATATCGGACTCAATGTACCGAATAGATTCAATGTAATCTCACGAAACAGACTCAATATTTAAGAGGGGTGTTCATTACCGGTGGCGGGTCCAATGCATCAAACGAACTCAATATAGCAAACCAGTTCATTATACCAAACAAGTTCATTATCCAAAATTTGATTCAAATCTACCATATCACATGTCAATAACTACCAATATATATCGGCTCAAATCAATCTGCCGACTCAGAAATCGCCTTGCTAAGTTAATCTAGAACCATGTTCATTCTACGACATAAATAGCATTGTAATGTGATGCGAACGCGATTGAGGCGATACCCGAGACCGCCTAGTCTGGTCAGCTGCAGCCGAAATACCTGCATTGAGGGTAATGAGGCTAGACCTGATTGTGATCGTCACGTTCCAATTCGTGCAGATAGATATATATATGTATTCAACATTTAGCAATTTGAGGCTTACAAGCTTACATGCATATGAACCCTGAACGCCATTTGTGCCTCCAACCAATGCTCCAACCAACCAACCAACCGTGATTAGCCGGTACTACTAAAACGCGCGCATATCTTTCATTGCAATTTATCGATATGGATTGAAGAAGATTAAAAAAAAATCTAGCCTCTTTGTTCCCTCTCATCTGTTATTCTCCCCGAGCAAAATCCAAATTCGATCATCCTATACACAGGGCCTCATTTTAGCTCCTAAAGCATTTACAAATGTTCAATGGGTTCTTCTCTAGATCAAAAAATTCAGTAATCGCCCTATCAAAGAAAACTCATGTGCATAACGAAGAAGATTCAGAAGATGGAGCTTTCAGACGAAATATAACACCAGTGAATGTAATATAAAAAAACTGCTTAAACTTACGGCAAGAGCTCATCAACATCACGTACAATGCAGGATTTCAAAGGAGGTCGGACAAGGTCGTTGAACAAGAAGGTGCCGTAAACGAGTAGTGCGAATCCAAGAACTTGCAACCACTTGAAGGTTTCCCAGCCCAAAAACAGTGATACAATCCAGATAAAAAGCGTACGACAAGTGTCGATGGTAGATCTCGATGTGGCGCTAACTGTTCTTGTTACAGAAAGTCCAAAGAAATTGAAGCCACTGAACGAGTTAGCTAGAAATATTAGGTAGATACAGAGGAGGCTTACCCAATGCTGATCATAATAAGTACACTTGAAACCCGAATGGCTTTGTAATGCGTAACTTGTCTCCATCCCTCAACAAGATCAAAGTATCCATATCTTCCCGCTGCAGTTCTACCGACTGCAAGGTGGAGAATGACCATACCGATAACCGTGACCCCAAACCCGAAAAGGCCTTCCCAGCCAACAACTTTAAGGGGTTCCAGGGCATAATTTTCTAGAATGTATTCCTCCAAGACAAATTGAGAAGCAGTAAAGATCTGGGCGCCAGCTATCAGAAACACACCAATTATGGCGCGCAGGGCTTCTGGCGTTCTAGCTTCCCTGGCTGCTAGTTTGAGTGCTTCATGGGCGAGCGCTATTGAGGACGGTGCAGCTTTGTCATCCTTGTAAAGGGCCCCGGCCATACCAACAATAGCGACTCCAAGGACAACAGTCACCAAAGCGAACCATTGAAATAAGTGAAGTCTTCTTTTCAGAAAGACTACACTGAAGACCCCAACAAAGAGTACCAAAGCCCCTCGAGTCATTTGGTAAATCGAGGGCACTACAAACAAAAGACCGACGTTCACTAGGAATTGATGTTAGCAACATGATGGTGATTTCCCGTGTGTTGCCCCCGAATGCAAACGACTGAATCACCTGGAATGCGGGTTACTCACTCAAAGTCGTTCCACAGATATCACAGATAGCCGGCAAGGCTAACAGTAACACTCTCCACCCCGTCAACAGTATTCTATCCTCCACGTTCATTGCCAATGCCTTTGTAGTAGAGCTTGACATGATACTCGCACCATCGTTATCCGCGGCTTCTCCTTCATGTGTATTGACTGCTTCATAACCATCCTCTTCGGGCTTTGGGTTCTTTGCGACATAGCGGCGATAAAGAGAAAATGCGCCGACAAAGAGCCAGCAGCCCATCTCTCCGACAAACATTTGAGCCGTCTGTATGACTGGTTGCTCAAATAGTGCTCGTTTCTTAGGATCGGGGTCGTCGCAATTCCGGACGCAAACATTGTCCTAGATTATTATTAGCAGATAAAAGGTGTGGATGTGGATGATATACTGACTTGGTATTTTGTGAGAAGTGTATTGCACACACCAGTCACCAACATCATAGCCACCAGGAACGGTATGAGGACCTTCGGAGTGATAGCCATCTTGATGGTTAGTGATGAACAGAAGGGCGGGTGAGTATGTGTATCTAGGTCCCAGTAACCATCTATGTTAACCAAATTATAACTACTCGGAGAATATCATCCACAGAGTTATCGCGCTGGTTTTGCGGTGAGATTGTGTTTAATGAGAATCGCAATCGAATCTGATGTAGTTGTATAATCCGCGGTTGATGTTTACTTCTTTGTCTCGTTATCTATTGGGGCACTGATCAGGAGCCCAAGGGAAGGGGAGCCCGGAAACCTGCAGGCAAGGCGGTGACGGTTTTTAGTTCAACCGGAACTTGTTGAAATCTCACCCCAAGTTGTCATCACAAGATCATTTCCTTCCTGACTCGAGACTCAAGTCAAGCAAACAAAAAATCATCTATTTACCGATATGAATATCATTAAGTCTATAAATTTTGGCTCAATCATATTAATATGTAAATCACATATAAATCGTCACACTTTATGTACATTATCATATGTAGGTATCTATCTACATGTAGGTACTTAGTATGTCATATACCAATTTCGAGAATCACCACATGCAAAAAATATTCGGTCGTTCAACGTCTATTTACTGAGGGAGAGAAGATGTCTTTTTTTGTTCCGTGATGCGCCTTAAATCACGATCTACGAATGTATAGTCATCCATAACCCCTATCATCCCATGGGCCATGTCGTTTATACATCGATTCTGGGTCGTAAAACGTAGACACGCAAGTGCTAACAGGCCAATTCCGCAGCCAAATAAGGGAAAGTGGCAATTGAGAATTGAGTGTTGATACATTGGTTGAAGAAGTGAATCGTGATAACTCTTACGCCGCCCAATGCTAATCTTTAAATTTTGTACTCCGACCCCATGCCTTATTTACCAGCAGCGGCCGCAGCACCACCTCGTCTTTTTGGGTTGCTACGTCCAGGTCGTTTCGTGTTTTTGTTGGCTTGATCGCTTCCTTCGATGAACTTGAGAAGCTCATCAATACTTCGCGAATCGAGTCCTCTGGATGAGCGAGACTCTCGGCCAGCTGCAGCCTCGGCGGTTTGACCAACTTGGGGCTGGAGTTGAGTCTGTCCGAGGGTGACACGAGGAGAGACTCGAATACCGGCTCGGTTTCTTCGAGCTTGAACATCCTTGGCGTGTTTAGCAATTGACACAGCATTTTGGGTGAGCTGTTCAAGCCATTTCTCTGCTTCCTTGGTGTTCTTGTCTTCCGCACCTAATTCGGTAAGGAAGATATTGTACGACTCACGCATACGATTGACAGCAGACTTGGAGTCTTGGTCCAATGCCAAAGCCTGAGCCAATTGGAAAAGTAGAGTTGCAGCATTAATAGAGTGCTTTCCGTACACCTCCTCGCAAATTTTTAGAGATGCCTCGAACCAAGTGCGAGAATCATGGTATTCCTTCAAATGTTGCAGCATGACAGCGGCATTGTTAATTGTGGTGATAGAGTCAGGATGGTTTGGACCATAGACAATTTTCCACAAATCTAAAGCGTGCTTGATGTAAGTAAGAGCCAGCTTTGTCTCTCCACTTGCATGTGCAATGAGTCCAAGATTGAGATAGTTCAAGAGTGTCTCGGCATTATCAACACCTAATGTTCTCTCGGAAACAATGACAGCTTTACGGGCAAGTTCCATAGCAGCCTCCTTCTCGTCTAGTTGGTAATAGAGCATTGATAACGAGTTGTATACTCTCGCCACCTCAGGGTGAAGAATGCCATAAATTTGTTCGTGCAGTGACAAAGATTCTAACAATAGCTCCTGTCCTAGCTTCTTTTGGTCTTGAAGAAGGGAGATACGTCCAGCTTCCAAAGCTTCTTCTGCAAGCGAACTCCTTGGAGATGCCTCTTTGATGACTGGTACAGTGTTGAGGATATCATCTGGGTTGAAGGTGACGGGAGATGAAGCATTCACTGACGTAATAGATGCAGGAGAACCTTCACGAACATTCTTCTTCTTCTTTTTGCCATTGGTGCTCTTTCCAGTAGAGGCCGCATCCTTTGTGACCTCGCCATTCGTCGTTGGTGGAGTCGCTGCAGCTTCAGTTTGCGACTGTTTTGTGAAATGGTAAGGTTTCATCTCCAATTGAATACCAAGCTTCAGGGAGACTTCGCGGAGAAGTTGCAAATGTTTGATAGTCGCGGTCCAAGTAGAGTCGAGTGTGTAACGGAAGCGACGTAAAACCTGAGCTTCAATCTCTTGTTTGAGGCTTTCGGGAGAGACTTCTTTGAATTTCAAATCTGCGTCAGGATAAAGCGCAGCCATGGCCTCATCCACGTCTGGTTTTGGAGCTGCGTTCAAATCTGTGCCAAGCAAGCAATTGAGGAGATGAGCAATACATGAGCTTGTCAGAGGAATAGGAAGGTAACGGAGATAGTTGCCAGCGACATGCTTGAATGCTCTTGACACCATCTCCTGGACGGCTAAGATGCGGAGAGATTCGAGTCTCTTTCCATCCGCAAGAGTTGCAACTTGACCAAGGTATCGGATGTTGATACCACGCTTATGAAGGAGTCTGCTCAAAGATTGACCATCCATAGGGAATCCAACATCACCTTCCTTGAGATCATTCACAAGTTCGGGTAACACTGTCTTGTGAAGGAATTCACAAACTAGTCGCACTTGCTGTTCATCCTCAGCAAATTCGGCCTTTTCCTCATCGGTCTGTGGCTGTTGACCACTAAAAGCATCCGGATTCAATGCAAACTTGAAATCACCAATATCAATTCTTTCTTGATCGGCTGCAGGCTTGCTGGGTTCGGCGTCTTTGTCCGACTCGTCTGCTTTCTTGGCCAATTCGCCGTTCTCAGTTGGCTCCTCGCTTTTAGCTGGCTCAGATGCCTCAGCTACAGCTTCAGTTTCCTTCTCTTCGGAAGTAGGCTCAATTGCCTTCTGCGCTTGGCGCTTACGTTCCAGTTCACCGTTTACCCATTCACGCATCTTGACCTTCCAGTAAGATTCGACTAGTTCAGGTCGGATGACTGTCATGCGATGTGGATATGCAGATTCACTTGCTGCATCGGCTTCCTTGGGGCTATCGAGTGCGGTACCAACCTCCTCCATCCAAGTAATATCCAATGGCGTAACCCTATACAAGTCAAGAACGTATTTTCTTCCGTCAGTACCTAGAAGACCCTTGGTTTCAATACTTCCTTCGAGGTCATGACGCTTTCCATCTTTGTCCCAAACAGCATGCTTTTTTACTTTCAAGGCCTTGGAAAGCTTCTCAAAAACAGACACAAACTTCTCATCCGATGCGACGATGTCCTTGCCATCCACAGCGCCATAATCGATTTGGTTCTCGCCTGGGTCACGTTGTTTGAAGATCCCTGGCACAATACTTTGTCCGACAATACGCTTTCCAAGGTAGTCAACAACTACGGTTCCTGGTGTAAAAAGGCCGTCAATATCCAATTGGTTAACCATGCGAACTCCCATAACATCCTTGCCTACAGCTGCTCTAGCGGCCTCATCGCCACCCTCCGAGGCGAAGGTGCCCACTCCGTCGGCTCCAAAGGAGAAGAAAACGTTATTGTAAACGAAAATTTGAGCATCTTTGCCTTCAGTTGGGTTGAGAGGGGCTATTTCACCTCTAGCAACCAGGATCGCACCACGAGCAGCGGCATCATTATAATCGGCGAATAACTTCGAGGTTAATCGTTCCCGGAAGACACGATCCTGGACAGTTTCCTTTGGCAGCTCTCTAGTAGACTGGAATTCTTCATTCCAATCTCGCAAGGTTTCGCTATTCTCAATACCAGCTATGAGATAATTTTCTTGAGTGCGCGTGATATCAGCTTGGTGCGCAACAAGGGGGGCTGATGCTGATGGCACAATCCATGGGTTCGAGGGAGTTGCGTTCGTGATTTGGAATGTAGCCAAAGGTTCCTTGGTATTGTTGTACTCCTGAAGACGCTTGAAAGAGTCTTCAAATGATGGAGACAAATCACCAAGAAGTGCTAAAAGTGAGTGCGCGGAATGGGCTTTTGGCGCAGATTTTGGGGATGGATCAAATTTTCCCGTTGAAGATTTGTTCACGTAAAAGCCAGATACGTGAGATGTGATCTGGAATTGCTCCCCCTCGTTTGTAGTAACCTGTAAATAGAGCAGATGCCCCTTCTGCCTAAGATGGTAAGGTGGAGGGTTCCAAGGAGAGACTGAAATTGACTTGATAGTTTTTGGCCCTGCCTCTTGTGCTTTTGGAAGGAGTGTTGAGAGAGTGCCGGAAGCCTGGAAATCAAATCCAACCATTGGATGTGACGGGGCCGTGCTTGTTCCATTTTGAGTTGATTCCGCTGATGTAACTGAATCAAGCAGTGACACTCCTGAGATAATACCATTCAAGGTATCGGTACGATCCCCGGCGGCACCAATCAGCTCCCGAACTCTAACAATATGTATCCTCGCTTCCTTCTCTGTATATGGATCTTCGACCAAGTGTATTTCTGAATCTGCCGTCAAGTCGGGGACCTCGGAAATCTGAACGAAGTCGTTTATTCTCTCCCCTTTATGCTCGAGATGGAAACATGAGTACTGGAAGGTTCCGGGAAGCTCGATTATTGATTGACGAACATCGTGTATGGCTTCTTGAGAAGAAACCTAGCTATTTGAGCATTGAGCCAATAAGTATGGTGAGGGGTCACTCACAATGATTTGAATTTTATGGGGCTCGCGGGGAAGGACCACGGTCAATTGAAAGACTTTGCTCTCGCATTAGCATAAACTCTACATGAATTTTTTAAACTGCCAACTCATCCTACCTTCACCGCCCACTTCCCCACTATCTTCCTCTTCATGGTCAACGCCATTAGCTAAGGCAGTTTCTTCAGTGGCAAGCTTTTGCGAGCTGCTTGAAACATCCGAAGGGTTTTCTGAATACATTGAATGTCAGTAGATGACTAACAATAGGGCACACATTGAATTGAAAAGATCAATTGAAGAATTTTTTGCGTAAATATAAATTTTAGAAGGTGCTCAAAGTGTTTTGAGTTGCTCAAAGTGCTTACCAGAAGTAGGAATAACCTCATTCGTTGCAGCCATTTTGTACCGTAAAACTCTCTAAAGTATAATACAATGATGACAAGAGGAGAAGATACAAATAAGTATTCCAAACACAAAAAATGCAGGAATTCAAAAAGCACTTCGTTGAGGTTGTTGTACAGATTTGAAGTGGTAGAAAGAAGGAAAAAAAAAAACCCCTCCTGTGCGTATGGATGGATAGGATATGCAGCGAAGAATAAAATTATTCGATTTTCTTCAGGAAAGTACAAAATTTAGATTGAGCGCACGGAAAAATCCGGCCCGTATGACAGTGTCTACTAGGTACAAATGACAATCCTTGTTGACATTAACTAACTTGATTGTTTACTTTCAATTTCTCAAAAACATCATCAAATAATATAACATAAGATTATAATTCGCATACCATTCTATTGCATGCAACTCTTAGTTTCTTTTGCTTTGCTTTCCTTTCCACGAATTATTGCTCCTTATTTACTAACATAGGAACAAATCAAAAAGACTTCCATTCCTTTACTTATTTTCTTGCTATAATAATTGCTATTCTGTTTATGGATGTTGCGCAGAAATTGGTTGATGCGTTAAACTCAACAAGAAGCAGTATGCTTGTTCCCATTTATTTTGAGGGGGGTTCGAAATATACTGATGATCTGAAGTTTAGATTAATATCATGGAGAATGGAGACGTGAAAACTATCTCAGAGAGTTTCACTCCAGTGCGACGCAAAGAATCAACATTGAATGATGGGCGGATTGGTCGGGATGCTGAGAAGGAATGGACTGCAGCTCGGTGCAATCGATTGTTACGACCTTTGACTTCTCGAATTGCAATTCTACATAAGGCCAAGCAGAGCTCCCTTAATTGCATGAAAGTTCAATCTAAAAAGGGCAAATTGGTTTCTGATCCAAATATCGACACATCAGGCGAGGAAATTACCAATAATAATGCAAACTGGGTTGGGCGAAAAAGAGTTAAAAGGAAATACTCTGGAAGGACAGGTACCAAAAGATCGGAGCAATTCATTACCAATACGGAACCTTTGGTGAAATTAGCCTCGAATGGCAGAAGCTCATCAGTCCCTGGAGAAATTGTGGTTCCAACGCCATTGCTCAACCGAGCTTGGAGAAAATCCGCTTCACCATATCGCGCAATACCTTACAAAGGAGTTGCACCCGGACACTGCCAACAAATGAGCATAGTTTCGGTTTCTGATAGGCCAACCAAAGCTCGACTTTTGGGGACCAGCAAGACACACACTATAGGATCGCAAGCATTGTGCAAAATTCGAAATACGATGAGTCCTGCGCGCTTCAACATCTATGAAGGTATTTATAATGGGCTCGAGGCATTACTAAGGGCAACCCATCCTACTATACCAGAGGATCATAAAAAAGGACCTAAGTCATTACTATCCCTGTGTCTTGCAACAGTACCAAAATATATTACCATGGAGGAAAAGTTATTATCTAGTGAAATTGAAAGAGTGGGTTCTTACTCGGCCATCGAGAAGAGGGATATCTCTACAGAAATTTATAATGACCTTGAGTTGTTTGGTTCATGTGGTCGGGGTTGGAAACATCTTCAGAGTGTAGTCCGATCGCATGGTGTTCAAATAATTCGCGATGCAATTTTGGAAGGTCTTTTAGAATTCAACTTCTGTGAAACACTCGTCGATCTTTGTATATACTCAGGGCATCACGACGAAGCAGAACTAATACTATCAAGTCTACTTTCAGCATACAAGTTTCCTGCCCCAACCAAAAGTTTTTCAGATCATGTGTTACATGGGCCACTATCAAAAATTCGAAAATTCGTCGAAGTGACGAATCGTACCTGGTATGAATATCGACAGATCTCTATTTTAATCAAAAATGGAACTCTTCCGCTTCCATGGGTAGCAACAGCAGCGTTTACTCCAATTTGGAATGGTTTGATGCAGGACTTATCGTTGGACCATGCGAGAGTAGATGCTACGATGTTTATGAATACCGTCCTGCCATGTCTTGTGGAATATTTGTCATCATCTGATTCCTTGTCGGATACGGACCTCTATAAGATGTGCAGATCTACATTATTAACCGTGCTGACAACAATCTCATCTATCATCCTGCTCAGCAGAGATGAGGAAGGATTTGGAGCGGCGCACGAGTGGAGAAGGTCTGAATCCACGTTCGACAATGAAAGTATAGGAAGCCAGCCGGTGGCAGATGACAACCCCTTAGGGCCTCTGACTATACACAAGAAAAAGGAGCCTAATCGTACCGCCACGATTAGCGACACTCATTCAAAGCTCCTGAAGGACTGCGTAAGACTCATAAGACGTGATGCTAAGGAGACTGATTTACAGAGTACCATTTTACTTTTGGCATGTTTAGTGACGGACCCTAATGCAGAGGATATGTCAGATCTCATCATCGATCCTTTGTATCAAATGTATGCAGAAGACACAGATAATGAAAATCCAAGTGCCGAAATTCCTTCTCGGCTCGCCCAGAAGACTTTGTACAATGAGACTGTGAGCTTCTTATCTTCTGTGGCTCGTTGCTGTGGTAAAGGGGCCTCTACCTCCGGTTTTGAATATCTCCAATACATACATCGGAGGTTTAAGATGGTTATTGCGGGCAGAGGCTCGAAGGCGAGGACTTTTTGGCATGGGGTTATGGTGGATAGCGCTTTTGCTTTCGCGCAAGCAACACCGGGCCAAAAATATCTTGACTACGCGGATTCTTTGGATGGCGAACTTCATGCTGAAAGCTCGAAGAGACCTAGCGCGGCGAGGAAAGAGGCTTACCATGAACCAACAGCTTTCCGGTGGGAAGAGGGTATAAGCTCTTGGGTAACAGCAACACCTGCTACCAATATCAGCAAATCCAAGGGCATACCTACCAACTTTGAGAGTGATGAGGCCGAGTTTGAATCGCCTTCTATTGCCCGCTCACAACGGCCTGGGCGATCAAGTCGAGGAACTAAGAGGAAATGCGACAATCATAAAGACGAGCAATTTATTGAGCTAGAGATGCAACTAGCGACAAGGCCCCAAAAGAGAACACGCCGAGGGAAGGCCGCTGCTTTCGATGTCTGGCATTCTGATAGCAGTGATGATGAGCTTAACTTCAGCTATGAATCTTCTGAAAATACCCGTGTTTTGAAAGATCTTCAAAACGCAGAAACCCGACGCCGATCAAAACTTCAGACAAAATGCCAAAAGGGGAGCCTAACCGTCAATTGTAAACAAGAGTTATTCAGCGAGGATGAACTGGGCATATGAGAAAGAAATACATCTGTTTTACCTTTATGTAGCGAAATGGGGAGTTATAACTTGTGAAACGATGGTGTTTCATCCGAAATCTACGGATTTACATGACGGCAGGTCTTGCGAAACGGCTACTCCACCATCTATAGAACTATGAATAGAATTTCGGGGAAGGGGTAACCATGAGTTTCACTGGTCAGGAGCTGTGACATCGACGACGTTCATGATCTGTCCATAATGAGACGAGCATTAGACAATCAGATTGCCAGGATAGGGTTATTATTGTCGAAAGGCGGTAGAGAGACCTCAATAACCCTGGCGATGCGACGGTCAGTGTATGGCAAATTTTTGCGAAGGGGGCATGAAAGCATGGACGGACGTCTGAGGTGGGCCTGATGCACGTGGATGTGGACGGCGGGCATCTGAAGTTTGCTAATCAAGAAAGCTGTCATGTTGGAGTATATAATGCTTTACGCGTCATTGATCAAAGCGTAGCTAGGTAAGCTCTTGTACAGCGTAGCGTTGGAGATTGGATCTCCTCAAGGCTATTTACGCACCGGAAATGTCAGCGTTGAATGTATAGAGCACACATGAGCATTTTCTTGACTAGTGGAATACAACTGTATGTCTATGAGCCCGTGAACCCGATAAATATTTCCCACCTTATCAACCACAAGTGGAATCCCTATGGAAACTTCTCCAACGAACATTTTTGTATAGTGAGCGCGGCCTCCCCTAAATATAATTGGAAATCTATTCCCCTCTCCAGCTAGGCTAATGAGTCGTTGCACCTCCTTTTTCGGGATATTTAAGATATTCTAATACATCACACTCCGCAGCCTACTCTCGCAACATAGGAGGTGCCTTAAAACGAAAGTATCTTGCCCTCAGGTTCTAATTCGGGATTTGTATCTATCTATCCATCGTCTCTATGGGAATGCTTCGCTCGATATGATCGGTATGCATGCATAGACGGGAAGTTAAGGTTTAATTTGTAGGGAGTAGGGATCTATTAATATACTCTATGGGGACTTTGAGTTCTTAGATTGTAAGTTCTAATGACAAAAGATAAGGTTTGGTGAATAAGGAATTTTGCTCTTGTCGTGGCGAAGCGGTTGGAGTTTTCTTGCTTGGTATTTTCTTGGGAGGGTCGGGAGGAAGAAAGTTCGACAAGAGAAACACGAGATAGGAATGAGAAATTGGAGAGAAGAAAAGTAGGATTTGCATAGAGGCATACGTGTTTACAAGCTTCGTCGGGCAATTGCACGTGGGTTTGAGCTGGGAATGAGAGGGATATGGTTATGATGATTGATCCGTTGGTACTCCGTATTCGGGACCAATGGTTGGGGAGTTTGTATGTAGGTATATATGTACTACGTAGATATAGAAATATGAAAAAAAATGTTACATCATCACACGCCTGTGACAATATCACACACTCCTCACCAAATCAAATCAAAATCCTCGTCGCTGTGCTTTTCATACTCTCCCAACCCATAGATTTCCAGCGTCTCCGGAAGGCTTAGCTTTTGAGCGTGTGTCTCCGCACAAGGGGGATACCGGTGTCAAATATATTAATTTCTATATGGGATACCCGATCGATAACAATATGTGGTGGTGGATAGTAGACATGCAAAAATTCATTTTGATGAAACATCTTGAGCGGGTCGCCGAATTCGATTCCATGAAAGTTTGGGTTGAGGGAGTACGATAAATAAGATTTCTAGAAAAGTTTAGATGAGAAGCTGGAAATTGGTTACTTCCCTTTGGGTTGTACTATATTGCGTGTTTATTTCTGCCAAGAGAAGACTTTTCGAGAAGCAGTAGAACTATGTTCGTATCAAAACATTTTTGATTTTGCTTCTGGTGTTTGGGACGGTGGTACGAGTAGATGATCTCATAAGGATTGCGGCAGATAATGGATAAGAAAGAGCAGTAGAGGTCATAGGTTAGAGGTCTAATCGAAGTGAGGCTTATGGGACGTAAGGACTATGAAGGGGTCCGTCCATAGGAAGAGGCGATCAGGATTAGTAAGTAATTTCGTATGCGGTGGTGGTAGAGGAAGAAACATTTTCATGCGTGATTGCGAATTTAAATAATAGAATGCATACAGTATATGCGCGAATAGATGATGTGTTTTAAGGGAACTGGCAGTAGATGAAATGATCACATTTGCGGGATAAAGATTGAGATCTTCTAGAACTAGTTGTTGGTACCAACATTATGGACGATGGACCGACCGGTTTATCGCGTGATTATAATGATTATATCGATTATATCGATTATATCATGGCTAGATTCTAGATGCTCTTCTACAGATGACAGGGGGATATAAATGACCAGCATTGCGATCTCTAGAATCCTAGAGGAGGAGAGATGCTGTCATTAATCAAACTGACTGCAAGGTACCATTCGGGATATTTTAATCCAAGCTGCCAATCCCCAATATGGTAAGTCTTACCATTCTTACATGGCATCTAACTAATAAGTTTTATTTTTCTATACGAAGGATTTAACTATCCAAGGGAATAATCCACTCAAACGAAGTTCTTGCTGTTGGTTGTTCATTCGTCCTTCTCGAACACCTATCTATTACTACCGTATCTAGGACCTGGGTGCCTGCCTTCGTTACATCCCTTCACTTTCAATTCCGAGCCCCTGTTGCCTCTACCACACCAATTACCAACCCTTAAGCATGTCATTCTCTTCCTATTCACTTGTGCATCCATTCACGAATATCCGAAACGACGAATGCATCGCAAATTTCCACATGTAGAAAATCTACTTGATCGGATCATGACCCCCAATATACGAAACCTTTAACTTTTTGAGCCAACTAATGAATAATTCTTGTATACTATCCTGTCTCTCGATTTTCCTGAGTGGTCGCCAGGAAGTAAAAGACCTAATCTTTTGTATTTCGTTTGCTAGAAGAGGTGAGGTGTGGTTATTTATGGGCAACCAAGAGGTATACCTACTGAGCCACAGATCAGAGGTCTATTTGGGTACAGATAATACAACCTCTGCCACTGCAAACTCTCAAATTAGAAATAAACACCAGAAATAGCTGTCGCATCATCCTGCCCCGTCACACCACCCATTGGCACTTCCATCCTATCAAAGTCACAACTCCCAAGAAATTATACTACCACCTTCTTCATCTAATAATCAATATAAATCTGAATAACAACAGAATTTATGCCGAGAAACCCCGTAGCTCTCCCCATCTAGACATGAGACCAGCTATCGGTCCCTTCAACCACAATCACCAGGTCAGAAACCGAGACCATGTTACTGTAAATACCCAACCTAGTAGCCCCATAACAAGACCTAATTTGGTATTGTGACACGATAAAGATTAAAGGTGAGACGATGTGACATTTTATGACATGTGCGGGCTATAAGGCGAATCTCAATCCATGCTCTCCATATTTGCTAGTATCCACCCCTCCTTCTATGCGTATCATCATTCGCCTCTACACTCCCACTTCCTCTCAAAAAGGACCTCAAAGGTCATAACATAACATACCTTAACATAACTTAACACAAGAACTTCTCCTCTCCCCTCCTCATCATCCAAACCTTGCAAGTTGCAACTATTGACACCACTTCTGAAAGGGCGCCAAGGCCTATCGAATAGGTTTATGTACCTTGCAGCGGTAGCCAAAACAAGAGCAACAACCCCGTCCAACGCCATCCAATCCCCTTAGCAAACACTCCACGGTACATTCACCCCTGTATAAACACAACATACGTAATCCAAGGGGCGGCATCATCCACGTCCATTTTCTCATCTCGAAATTTCACAAGAGAGAAAGGCTCAGAGAGAAGGTTAATTTTTTTTTATTAAATCTCTGTCAATTCCGCCCCGAGGTCACAAATGAAAGAAAAAGAAAGGGAGATGGGAAATTAGTTGGGAGTACAATTTCTAAATCTAAAAGATATCATTCATTTTCATTTTCATCTAGATTTAATATTTATTCTCTTATCATCAATTTCGACTTCTGGTGTCTCATTTTATTCCTAGCGCTTCCAATATTCTATCTACTTATTTGAAGCGCATAGGATTAACAATTTTCTTTTTTTCCCCGCAGAGATATTTGGGAATCGGGATCCATTCATTCAGGTCCCAGGAATACATAATACATTCCGAGTTCAGTGCCAAGACCTAAACACTAAATCTCCTACCCACCTCCACAAATTCGACTTGGGGATTTCTTCTATTTACTCTCACCTTTTTACACCTTTGACACCTTTTCTTCCCGCGACGTCTGGATAACGCCTTTCTTGGACATTTTTGGTTCATTTACATTCCTTAACCCACCTTCCTTCTATTTCGTTCCTCTAGACGATTATTCCTGTGTTTCGCTGGTCAGACACGGAATTATCTCTCGCTCATTCACTTACCCAACATCTAACGACGCAAGACGTCCATTTACAAACGAAATAAGCCACCGACAACCAATTTTATATCTCGTGCTGGTCCGGATTGAATATTGAATAACCTTATCGACCATTACGTACTTATCAGGTTGATCTTTCATACTCGAAATATAACATCTAGATCTTCCTCATATCCTTCACAACAACATGTTTTCCTCTTCGATATTTGTGGCTGCTCTCGCCATGGCCAAGATGGTGGCTGGTGAGGCAACATCTGGAGGCTATTCTTCAACCACACCAACTACACCGGAGGCAAAAGCCTCTGCTGCCGCCGCCGCGGCTCTTAGAGCCAAAGCAGCAATGTTTAACCAGGACTTTCATGATTACATCTTTATTGTTCTTGCGTCCTTGATCGGTGCTATGGTAGTTTGGAGAGTCGGGATTGAGTCGGTCAAATATGTGCGAACTATGGCATCGCTCAACAACGAGACTCAAAGATACTTTGCTATTCCTTCTTCCGGCTTTGCAAAGTTTAAGAAGCATGTCCTTTATGCTCCTATCCTCGGCAAGAGACATAATAGGGAAATCCAAATGGGAAGAGCCGTCAACGTTGGTACACTTCCAACCAGACTTCAATTTGCCTTTCTCTTGGCCTATTTCGGAACAAATGTTGCGTTCTGTGTTGCTAGCATCACTTGGGATCAATCATATACTGCAGTGGCGCAGCAGGTTAGGAATAGAACTGGTATTCTTGCCGTTATTAACATGGTAGGTTGAAGAACGAGGAGTCCACATGTCATCACGTGCTAACCATCTATTAGATCCCCCTTTTCATCATGGCGGCGCGAAACAACCCTTTGATTAACTGGCTCAACATGTCTTTCGATACATTCAATCTTTTGCACAGATGGACTGGACGTATCGTAACTCTGCAGGTTATCGCCCACGTTGCTGCTTGGGCTGCTTCCAAAGTTCATACTTCTGGTTGGTCCGCAGTCTGGTCATCGATCGGGAAAAGCCCTATGCTAACTTATGGTGCCATCGTAAGTTCTTCCTTTAAAAATAATTAAGAGTTGTGCTAAAAGTAGCAGGCCTCGATCGCCAGTATTGTAATCATGATCCAGGCTAGCTCGCCTGTCCGCCATGCCGCATATGAAATTTTCAAATACCTTCACATCGCGCTAGTCATCGCTTTCATCATCGGTATCTACTACCACTTGAAGTTAGACGACCT
Organism: Stromatinia cepivora; assembly: GCA_014898415.1. Taxonomy (NCBI): domain Eukaryota; kingdom Fungi; phylum Ascomycota; class Leotiomycetes; order Helotiales; family Sclerotiniaceae; genus Stromatinia; species Stromatinia cepivora. The sequence goes on along the minus strand of RCTD01000001.1, from coordinate 2,714,895 downwards.
TCCACAATTACCACTTCTCTGGGGAGCCATTATCCTTTGGATTACAGAACGTGCATACAGAATCGTTACAGTTGCGTACCGAAACTTCGGAAAGGGTGGATCTAAAACATTGGTGGAAGCCCTTCCAGGAAATGCTGTTCGAGTTACCGTTGATATGGCACGACCATGGAAGTTCAAGCCCGGACAACATGCCTATCTTTACATGCCGTCCATCGGACTATTCCAATCTCATCCTTTCTCGGTCGCTTGGTCAGAAGAGGCAGAGGATTTATCAGAGGAGAAGCTAGCAATGAACCACCAAGATATCTTAGCAATGCAAAAGACAAGCATGTCCTTCGTCATTCGAGCCCGAACTGGATTTACAGAAAAGCTTTACAAGAAAGCTGAGGCTTCTCCCGATGGGAAACTTTATACCAAGTGTTGGGCTGAAGGCCCTTACGGGGGAATGCATATGATGCACTCTTATGGAACGGTTATGTTATTCGCAGGAGGTGTTGGTATCACTCACCAAGTTCCACACGTACGTGACCTCGTCGCTGGTTATGCCAATGGAACCGTGGCCGCACGAAAGATTGTTCTAGTTTGGACTATACAATCACCAGAGCATCTCGAGTGGATTAGACCATGGATGACTTCAATTCTCGCTATGGATAAACGTCGCGAAGTCCTTCGCATCATGTTGTTCATCAGTCGACCAAGATCTACTAAGGAGATTCACAGTCCATCTGCAACTGTACAGATGTTTCCAGGTAGACCCAATATCGAGACCTTGATGGAGACTGAAATAGAGAACCAAGTGGGTGCTATGGGCGTCACGGTTTGTGGTAGTGGAGCGCTCAGTGATGATGTTCGAAGCGCAGTTCGCAAACATCAGTATTCTGGAAACATTGATTTCATCGAAGAAGCATTCTCATGGTAAATTCCAAGGAGATACTTTGTGTTCTGTGATAACATTGTCCCCATATGGAAACGATGGTCTCATGCGCAATGGCGGGATATGGGGGCATTCATTCTTTGTATATTTTAGGTGTTGAACGAACAACCATGCGTGGAACGACGGATATGATCTGGCTGGATATCAGGATCATGGTTCTGGTTCGGGTATGTAGGTAGTTGGAAAGCACATATGATGAACGAATTGCAGATTCATATACCACTGCGATTTTACGCTGTGATGTGCTACGAAATTGTTCATATAGACGTTCTATAGAAATTAGTTTTAGGTTCTTACAAAATCGAAATTTACCTTTTCGTTATTTGTACCCCTCCCTCCTCAGTTCTGTTTTCTACTGCAAATTCTAGAATGATATTAAAATACATACTGAGTCTTGACATAGAATGAAGTAAAGAAACTTCGGGTAATTGAATAATCTAACCGTAAATGAATAGAAAAGAAAAATTTGAAATATTCAATACGAGCTTTGACTCCGGCCCTTTCGAGGCTAAAAATAACAATGGATTCGCTGCGCTCCCCATAATTATTTTTCATATCCCTTAGGATCTACGATTAGTTTGTATTGCATAGTTTATTAGATACTTATAATTTGAAACTCTTTTATTTATTTATATTTCAATTAATTATGAATTTTGAAGCTATTCAGAGTTCCTAATAGTTTTTACTCTTTTGAAGATGGTTTGTACGTCGAATTCTGTACTAAAATGTGGGGTAGATTTCAATTCTTATATAGTTTTTATAAACTCTGAATATAAGTATAAATATAAATATGAAAATGAATATGAATATAAAAATTATATTGAAATGATGTAGGTGGCGTAGTATACTCTCGTTTCAGGCTTATAATCAAAGTACCGAAAGTGCCCCAAAAAGAAAAAAAGAATATAAAATATTTTGAGATTCTTTATTTTTCTTATTATATCTTTAATTCATTAAATTAATCAAAATCATTCTTAATCTTTTCAATAATCTCAATTTAATTCTTTAATTCAATTTCAAATTCTTTTATTAATTATTACTTTATAATTATTAATTATATAATAATAAAAATTATATTATTAAAAAATCTTCAATTGATTAAATATTTTTTCTTCCTTTAATTTTATTTCATATATTATTCATAATATCTTTAATCCTTAATAAATTCAATCTATTTCCCTTCAACTTTATATTCCTATATGGATCTTATATACTTTCTAAACCAATAAGAATCGAGTTATGAAAGGTGTTTTAAAATATGTATGTTAGAAAGAGATCTAGGTATTCTTCGGGCCTACTATCTATTATCCCAGTTGATTGTCATAAGAACCAATTTTAACAGTCAAAATTAATTATTGTCAATTCATTAGAGGACATTAGCTATTTTCCTCGGGATTTAAAGGTCATCCTTACCTTACTCTTCATGCTAAGATACGTCTGGTAACACTAATAGGATAAGGGCGATAGCGATAAAGGCGCCTACAATCAACCTCAACATCAACCCACTGCCATCCATCAAATCTTCTAACACCTCAAGTGCATACCTAATACCTATTATTCTCTGAACCTAACAACCTAAAATCTGCAAACAAAGTGTGCAAACTTGAGACTACTTGTCAGAAAGGCAAAAGGCTGGCACCACCTGACGTATTTGATTCAATACTTTGTTTATCCTAAAGCAAATCTGACTGGACCCGACCTCTTTTGCAACCTATTTCTCTCCACCTAGATAAAATACAATACTATACAAATTCTTCCACGTTATTTCTTCGCTCTTTTTACATACACCTACATCCTACACACTACATTCTATCTGATCGCATCGCATTGCATAGCTAGCTCTTGTTTCCTACCTAAACAGCTAGATATTACCTTTCCACCCTCACGAATCTGCAGTCGAACAACCAGGATAAACGAACGAGAATATTTAAGACATAAGAGAGAAATTCATAGTGAACGATGGGTCTTTCATATAATACGTACTTAACCAGCAACAAGATCTACGGCTGCAAAAGTTGCAAGACGCATCTAAGCACGCACGAGGAGATTATTTCACGGGTGAGTTTTCCCTTCCCTTCTTCTCTTAAACACCTCATTTTCCCTGTCCTTTCATCCTTCCTCCCCTTCCTCTCTCATCCCATCCTATCCCCCACTAAGATCCCCTCTCCCACGACAGAATTTCCGCGGCCAACACGGCAAAGCCTACCTCTTCGGCACCGTGGTCAATATCGTCCCCGGCGAACCCTCCGAACGCAATATGACGACCGGGCGCCACATTGTGCGAGACATCACTTGTAAACGGTGTAATGAGACGGTGGGCTGGAAATACGATAAGGCGTATGAGGCGAGCGAGAAGTATAAGGAGGGAAAGTTTATTTTGGAGGCGGAGTTGTTGTGTAATGTTAGTTAGGGTTTGTTGAGGGGATGGGCTGTATGGCGGAGTTCTTTGCAAGAGTTGGTGAGGGAGAGCGAGGGCGAGGAAATGGAGTGGGATGGGATGGGATGGCGAGAGATTGGTTAGAGCGTGATGTGATGTGATAAAATGCGCTATTGAAGGGAGGGAAATGGGAATGGGAACGAAATGAAATGTCATGGAAACGGAAACGGAGCATCTGCGCTAGGTTTCTTTGGCATACAAGATCACACACACACCTGGAGTTCAGATCGGAGTTCAGATTTGAGGGCAGTATGTCGGAGTGGGATTTGCTTTACTTTACAGGTGGGTGAGATGGTGTTTCATGGGAAGATGTTATGTTATGGTTCATAGGTATGGAAGGATGGAAGGATGGGAATGGCGATACGGATATGGATATGGATATGGGATTGGGGGAATGGAATTTTTGAAAGACTGACTGGTCATTACGTTTGATACATACATACAGAATCCATATACAATGATTTGATATGATATGAAAGTTATATTTCTCTCTGTTGTATTGCTAGGTTACACTCCGTATGGATACAGCTGCTAATTATCGAATCCACTGCACAGAAAAGACTGTGCTGGGTAGTGGGAGCTCTGAAGATAATAGTGGCTATAATGCCATTTATGGTAAAGAGACCTAAGCTACCGCGCGAGCCTACGCTTGATGATTCGTGGTGGGAAGGCCTTAGTCTCGTTTTATAAAGCTCCAGGTGAGATGGACTGTCGGAAAGGTGCCAGAATGAGCTTGTTGAATGTATCCGACAATTAAGCAGTGGTATTAGCACGTCCATAGTTCGAGTATTTCATGTCTATTCTCCGGTTGATGTCCTGTAGATTTCCCCGCGAACTCAAGCATCTATGAATCGCCCTCAATTTTTGGGGATAATGGCTGTACGAGATCTATCCTCTAGGTCATGACAAGCATATTCCTTTTTTAATGACTTCCACGGACTACCTCCGGAATGGTCTCGGTATTGCTGCCGCATTCGAATCCCAAGCTAGCTCCAGGATCCAGATCTAGACGAAATTTGGTAAAGTATAAATCCATGTTCCCATGTCCCAAGCCGTTTGTACCATCATTGATATATCGTCGAATCTTTTCCGTAGAATGACATGATAATAACGTGTCTTGTTGATATCGTACTGCTATACAGAAATTTTCAGCGTTTTGAACAGTATTTATTGGAAGGTACTGAGATGGTGAATAGGCTCTGCAGATATATGGAACTGAGGATCGAGGCTTGTTGTCCAGATTTCGGGGAGTTGTGCACGCTGGAAGTTTCAAGGTGGTTCTTTAACTCCGCTGTATACATGCTCGAGACATGAGGATATCCAAATTGCTCCTGTGATGACCATTCCAATCTGACGTCCTTCAGTTCTGTCTCGGCTTTACGATTCCATCATGCATGATGTAGTAAACAACCGTACTGTCATCATGCAAAGTTGCCAACAAAATCCTCTTTTGCCTATTCTCTCCCTGCCACTTTGCACCCACAACATTCTTCCCCTCCGCACTCTCGTTCCTCCCTTCAGCTCCTTTCCCCTCAGGTACTGTTCCCACTGCATCGAAAACCTCCGCGAACCGTGCCAAACTCCATTTCTCCTCCAAATGTGTTGGTAAGACCCATTCACGCTCGGGAAATTGCGCTATAGATTCTCCAGTATCGTGCTCGGCTTTGAGAATCTCTACTTGTTCGTCGGGATGAATATAAGCGCGGCGGGGAGGGAGTCCGGAGATTAAAGGCCGAGGGAGCGGAAGCTTGGTGAGGGTTGAGTGCAAAGTTAGGGAGGTCCAATCATGTTGGAATTGCAGATTTTGGAGGATGGTAGTTGCGAGATGGTGGAGGTAGGCTGGGTGAGGAGTTTCGAGGGGTGTAGGAGTTTGCGTGTTGAGGAGGTTTTGGAGGGCTGACCTGGGTGGAAGGGAGGCGGTGGTAGCGGGCATCTTGAATGATAGTTAAGCAATGCAGATTAAAGAAATGAGATATTCGAGCGATTGATGACACTTTCTTGATTTGTGATAGCTAATTCTTCGCGGCTCTGAACAAAATTTGAGCGGGGAAAAGTCTTATTGCTTAGGGCAGGCGGTCAACCAAATCTCCATCAGCCTTACGCTAAACACATGCAAGGCTAAGATTTTAGACTTTTAGAAACTGAGCCTGTTCCTTTCTGATGTAACTTAAAGAATGACATCAAAGATGCTTTTTATATTCAAACATTCATTCTCGAAATTACTTTTACCATTCTGTATGGGGAGATGAATTCAAACACTTATTTTAGTTTCTACCTCCCATACCAATGATTCTCAACACCCAAAAACATTGAATCTTTTAATTCTTTTAAGAAATTCACACTTTTACTTTCAACACACCCAGAGCTGCGCAATATTTAAGCATAAAACCATTTCATCTTAGATAAAAAAAATCTAAGACCTATTGTCACTTATCTCGAGTGTCCTGGTATATATTGAAATTTTAATACAATGTCTGGTTTCCCTGGCGATATGCCACTACCATCAGAGTATGGCTTCACCACTGGTCAAGGTCATCAATATCCGGACCCAGAAGTAAGCCAGAGCCAAAATCTAATATGGCCTACCCATGCCCCATCTCCAGCGCAAGGCACTGGTGATGCCAGTCTGGACAATGCAAGAGCCGAGTTTGCTGCAATGAGTACGGAGCAGAGGAAACAAAGACGAGAGCAGGTAGAGGGCGCGGATGATATCCTAGATATGGATCTTGGGTAAGTTCTAGTTGAGAACGGAAACTTTCTTTAACATAGATTTGACTTTTTTGGTAGTGGTGAGTCGGACGACTCTGATCCCGATTACCGGGAATTCGGTAGAGGTATTCGCAAAATGCAGGATGATGTTCGCCAGGCTAGACATCTAGAGAGTGATTCCGATGATTCCGATGAGGGCCCTTTGAGTCGTAGGACCAAAGGAAAACGACGTGGTGCTCGAGGAGGCAGAGGTCGTAAGGCCGGTATTAGGGGCCCTCGGAAAGCTGCGGAGCCAACCGGTGACATCAAGCTACGTTTGGGTCAAGCCAATCATGCATTTTTGAACGGACGTTGCGAAGAGGCCAGAGACATAGCTTCGGAAATCATTCGAATTAACGCAGAGACTTACGAAGCATGGACCTTGCTATCCGCATGCTTCAAGGAATTGGGCGAATACAACTCGGCTGTCAAGGCTCTAATGATTGCTGCCACTTGGAGGCCAAAGCATGCTGGACCTTGGTATGCCGCTTTATACTTTGCTTTGAATGAGACGGGCGATCTGAGATCAGAGTTCCTTATTTCTGCGCAATACGCTGCACAACAGATCCTCAGAGCAAATTCACAAGATCTGGAGGCTCGGAGAATCAAAGCTTCAATTATGCTTGAGCGAAGAAACCTCAATCATGCGGCCAGAGAGTATGAGATCATTCTCAAGCGTGTTCCATTTGATACAGAAGTCGTTCAGACGTTAGCGTCAATTTACGTTGATCTAGGGCAGATAGAAGTCGCCATGAAACTTTACACCAAAACCATCAATAACTTCAAAAAAGCTGATGTGGAAACTGATACAGTCTTTGGCTGGACAGATGCCTATGCTTACGTCGAACTGTTCGGCCTCTTGGAAAAATACAACGATGGTATCAAAGAGCTCAGGTCAGTAGCTCGTTGGTTAGTTGGAAGGAGTGAGGAGGACTTTTGGGATGAATTCATCGATGATGATCGAGAGTGGGATGATGACGACGTCAGAAGATCCGAATGTCCCCAATTTAATGCCAAAACATACCCCTTAGACACATATGGTCCAGGACTTCCCGTCGAGTTACGAATCAAACTTGGGCTATATCGCTTATCCCTCGGTCATTATACGGAAACTTTGGTAAGCCAGATTACCCCTTCATATTAAAAAGTGTTGCTAACAAGTCCAGCGTCATTTTAATTATCTCAAAACCTCGGATTATAATGGTCAGGGTCTTATTGAGGAGTTTCCTCAACTGTTTGAGGAGGTCGCGGACAACTTAGCTCGAAAAGGCCATAATAAGGATGCCTTGGATTACTATCTGCCTTTGGCGCCAGGCACTGGTGCTGAGGGTGCCTCGCTTCAGCTCAAGATGGGTAATTGTTGGCTTGCTGAGAAAGCTGACCAAGAGGCCGAACTCTGTTTTCAAAATGCTGTACAAATGGAAGAAGATAATATCCCAGCAAGAATGGAGCTCGCTAGATTGTACGAAAGACTAAACGAAAAGGAACAGTCATTCATGTATGTGAATGAAATTATCGCAATTCGACGAACACAACGTCAAGTTGAGGATCCGGAAAGTGTACCAAAGTCCTCTGATGCTGCAGCCTCCAAAAATTCGCGCAGGAAACAAACTTCTTTTACATCAATTCGAAGACCACAATCCCGTTATGTGCCTCGCAGGCTCCTTCATCCAGCAGAGAGATTAAAGGAAGAAGCCGCGAGAGCAGAGCATCTACAGGGCCAGTACTCTATCATGAAAACGGAGCTAGAACGGATGAGAGCTGGAGATCCAACGGCTACCTTTAAGTGGATGGAGGCTGCTGAAGATCTTATAGATGATTTTAGAGGGTTCAAAACCTTCTATCCTTGGGATAAATATGTCAAATTTTTAGGTTACAGTCAAGATGATAAATTTCAGGCGGAGACAAAATTAGAAACTGATCTGACCGAGATGGCTGATCGATTATCAAAAAGTCAGTATACTCCTTCTATAATACTTAGCTACCTAAAGTACTGACGCAGTTAGAACTCGGAGCGGATGCTGAGGACAAGACTAGTGCTACATCTGCTAGCATCCCGGCTGATTATCGTGGCATTTCGTTCAGCTCCTGGTTGGATATCTTTCTCGAATATGCAATATGTCTCGCTAAGGAGGGGAACGATAGAGAGTCATATGAGATTTGTGAATCCGCCAGGGACGCAATTGTCTTCTATCATAAGCGCGAGGATATGTTTTTGATCCATGTGTGCTGGGGTAGTGAGTTCATCTTTCTGTAGAGTAATATACTGTGCTAATTGTTATATAGCTTGTGCTTTGCTCTGTAACGACGAGGAGATGTGTATCAGGGTAGCAAGATATTTCATGAGAGAATATCAGTTCACCACCGACTCTTATAGAATGTACGCAGCCATAGCTAGGTTGTGTCAGTCTCCAGTCTCGTGGTATTGTTCAGGTCCTGAACAAAAGTATATGCTTCGTCAAGTCAAGGCCATGGATTTTAACCTAGTCGACAAAAGTCGTCGTCAAAAAGGCTATGCGGAGAAAGCTGGCTACACGTCTCAGGACAAGAATGGGAAACCAATCCTCAATGATGATATGGACGTCGCTCTCCTCATGTTGTATGGTCATATTCTTTACTCGGGAACAAGCTATGCCTATTCTCTAAGTATTTCAACCCAAGCCACCATATCAAATAAATCACTTTGCTAATGAAAAATATCATAGACTATTTCCTGAGAGCTTACGCACTCGACCCGAATAATGCTATAATTAACTTGAACATAGGCCTTGCTTATGTCCATCATTCTCTCAAGAGACAAGCAGATAATAGGCAATTCATGATCCTTCAAGGTCTAACATTTCTTTTTGATTACTACAACTCACGTAAACAGTCAGCGGTTGTCGAGGAGCGTCAGGAGGCGCATTACAATTTGGCCAGAGTTTATCATATGCTTGGTGTCTCGCACCTCGCGATAAAATACTATCTTCGTGTACTCAGCGAGACCAAAGATCATGAAAGCTCACGAGAAGATATCACGATTGATACTGCCCACAATCTAAAAATCCTTTGTGTGGTCACAGGTAATAGGAAATTGGCAAATGTCATAGCTAGACAGTGGCTTGTAATTTAGTCGATCCCTTTTTGCAAATCGTCCTAGTGAACGGCGTGAAAGGGGACAGGGCGGGGGAGGGGCGAATTAAGTAATTTGAGTTTGTTCTCTTCCCTTCCGATCCAATTCATAATGCGCAAACTAACTGAAGGCTAGCAAGTTTGCAGTATGTCGATCACGAAACTCAAGTCGGGTTGAAGGCACTATTATAGTGGCCGCAGTGACCCTGCTTGAAATAGATGCGCGAAGTGGGTTGGTTATCCGGTTGATTGGAGAGTACTAAAACGGCTCGCGAGTCGTGAAACCACTTACAAATATCAGCGCAAACCCCCACCACCGGCAACAAATTTAAAAGAAATTTACAAGCTAGTGGACAGAGTCTCTTGAAAGTGCAGAGTGCTTCCTAAAATGTTGCTCAGACGTAAGATCTGAGTCAGTAATTGCACTTCCACCACCATTATTGTAGGGTTAGGTGTCTTTTGGATGGGATTTTTCATAGGAGCTTCTGCAGAAACTTCGGTTTCATCGCCCATTGCGCTTGGTACCTGATTCTAGAATACCATTATGATTCCCATACAAAACTCTCCCGTGATGACTAGTGATATTTGGGTCAATTTTCCCTGAACATCCCTACTGTTTTGATGTGGCAAGTACAACATTATTTTAACCATCATTCCTTCCTCTTTTGCTTCATCATCAAGCTACTTCTCCTTTCCTCTCATCCACTCGCCAAATGCTCACGACTACCATATCAATATAGAGCCAATCTGGATTATTACACAACCACGGGTAGGTAAAAGCCTTTTCCAAATTGAAACATCTCAGGGGCACTAGTGTGCTCTAGGCTGTTTAAGCGTCTCAGACGTCCTGCCTACATGAAACAAGACAGCTTTTTGCCTTGGTAAAACGTGCTGTCTGATCTTTTCTTGGAGGTTCAAGAACACTAGATCATAAGAGTACTTCCCCATTCAATATTTTTTTCAGAGATGAACATCTGCTGAACATCAGCATTATCATTTCCCTACATATCTATGTCTTCTACAATAGCGGGGGTTAGCGATGAGAGTGGGGCTCCGCAGTTGAATTCAGTGATGGCTACTGGTCAAAATCATAACGAAATACCGCCTATTGTCAGCGATGAAGCAAAGAAAGAAGAAGGAAGACCTCTGACTCCGGGCTCTAGTGCTGAAGCTTCAATGAACGAAGTACTCGGAGGCCCCGAATACGCCAACGAGGGACCTAGGATCAATGTAATTGCCCCGCACAGCAACACCGTCGAAGATGTCCCATCATACCTGCCTGCCGAAGTAACCGCAGACAATGGCAATGCCATCTTCAATGCTATACCACATCTCTCCTCCGATTCCGACGACGCAATAACAAACGCTCTCCCACCTCCTCCGCCCTTCGAAAAACTAGCACAAAAGAACCCAAAACCTACAGATCACCTCTCCATCACAATCGGTCCTCTTGTCATCCTTTTATTCGACATTGTTATCCCATGCATAATCTACTATGTCTGGTTCGACATCCACCGTTCTCGATGGGCAAAGTCCTGTGAAGCATACCCCAAAAACGCCTGTCCTCTCAAAAAACCAGAATACGACAAAGACATCCTCGGCTACGCCATTATCTGCTTCGGCTTCGGCGAGCTCTATATCCTCATCGTGCGTGTAGCACGTCTTCTCAAATATCGCGATTTATGCGCTCCTCTTCTCTCCCGATCCAAATGGGAATTAGATGCTACGTCTTGGGTATACGGTGTTTCTATGCTCATGGCATTGATTCCCTTCGTCGTAGGCAGTTCTCTTGAAATTCCAGAACTATATCTATATTCCCCCGGTTTCCTCATGAGTTTCCTCGGTACCGTTATGGTTATCTCACTTATTCCCTTCAAACTTCCTATTGGCATCAACTCGCACGCGAGAGGATCGCCCATGCGTCCTTTTATATACTATGCTGCCGAAGACTTCATTGCTGTCGATGGGCTCCAAGACCGCGAGTTCCGCGTTAGATATAATGCTCGATATGATTCCTCTCCAGGCTTCCGACGTATGTTTTTACACTTGACTTTGTGGTGGATCTCTGGTGTGTTGGTTTATCTCGGTTGTTTGAGTGCGGTTATATGGTCCTTGGAATTCCATTATGCGTTTGGATTGTCGTTGGGCGTGCTTTTTGCGTATTTGATCATTTGGGCTTTGGTGTCTTATTGTTGGGTGGGACGTGTAATGAAGAATGAACAGCGAGCGCATGATGAGCGGGTGGCGAAATGTTGATGTGATTAATGTTTGGATATGTAGATAATTGATCAGACGGGAGCAAGGTATATACGGAACCATAGCGAATTGAAAATTTGAAGTTTATTAAATCGTTTTAATAGAAAATATGGTTTGAAACAAACTAGGAATCTCGGATCTACCGGGACCCTCCTACCAGAATATGAAAAGGTTGATTTTGAAAGCTTTGATCTTTTTTTTTTTCTTTTCGAAAGTTATTTACATGGTTTATTTACTAGTGATGGCGTGGAATTCTGTCATGGGAATCTGTTCCTTGTATTCGGTGCTGCGGTATTCGGGAATCTGCTCCAATCCCCCGTGGGTGTCATACTCGGGAATCTCCTCCAATCCTCTGTGGGCGCTGTGCACGGGACTTTCCCCCAGGTCTCCTCCTACGTGGTATTCACTGGTCATCACAATCCTCCCCTTTTGATCCTGCGTCAAGCCAATCTCCTCGTCCTCCAATCTTCTGGTAGCTACGCGGCTATTTTCATACTCCATTGGTTGTTCCCCATTCTTTCTCCTGAGTACGATCTTTCCATTCTCGTCTTGGGTCAGGTGCATTCGATCTACATCGACTCTTTTCTTGTCGTTTTGGCCACTTTCGTCGTCGGTCATGCCAGCACCTTGGAGTATCAAGGCGAGGGTTCTTCTCTTCGAGCTTTTCATACTTTTTCCGGGGCCGTGACTCTTTCTATCGGCGCCGGAACCTAGTTTTCGGGATGTTAATGATGAGTGCATGTCGTTTACCAGTGGTCGCATTAGTGGTATGGATTGCACGATTATAGTCCCGGCTACTTCGGCTGAGTACCAGACCATTGATAATCCTTGGCGCCCTGTTGGAGGTCTTTTGTTAGGATGGTGATGAAATGGTATGAGTGGAGTGTGAGAAGGGACGTAGATATAGTATATATGTGGAGAGGAGAGGAGTAGAAGGATAGAGAAGAAAAGTGGAAGAGTAAGAGGAGAAGGAAGAGTAAGAGGAGAAGGAAGAGTAAGAGGAGAAGGAAGAGTAGAGGAGGCTAAGGTAGAGATAAGAGTTGCTAAAAAGACTTACAAAAATAATAGTCATTATAGGCATCGACACGTGGGTCATTCATCCAAGCAGTTCTTACGGCTGAGATGATGGCGACCACTACTCCAAGACTCATCGTTATGCAAAGAGCAATCTTCTCTTTGAGAGATATTTTCAGCTTCCATGTAACCATCCATGGAAAAAGAGCGAGCACAAAATCCGCGATGATGTTGAAGACTACATGAGACAGGTTAGTGATCGACATTCTAATCTTATGGATTTCTGCACCCACTATTTCCCCCGATCTTGATATCATGCACTGCTTGGTAGTCCATACAGAAACCAGGCATCCTCCACCAGTTTTGATAACCAGATTTGTCACAGTATTTCGACCAATTCACAAAAACCTTGAGAACTAGGAAGACGTTGAGGACGATGAGGGTGATGATGCAAATGGCCTTTTGCCAGGCGTTTGTCATCCTGAGAAGCGTTACCGCAAATGCGGATTTGCTCCATGTCTGGCCGGCGGTGGTAAGGCAGGACGAGATCGTCACGAGAATCAACATACGATCGTTCCAAGTTTTTACGACATATCCGGTCGCGAATTCGTAGGAAATGAATATGTCGGCTGTCAGAAGGACCACCTGATGCATGACAGTTAGCTGGATGGGTTTCGTGATTCGATATCAGCCATGTGTATTCACCCAGGATAGTATGAGTATATAATCGTCCCACCAAAGACCTTGACGTCTCAACTTGCAATAAAGTCGAAGGCCGAGACATACAGTCGCACCGCCGAAAAGGGACCAAAGACCAGCATTAACCTCTTTCTCAGGGGATACAAAGTGATGGGTGGCGCGCGAAGAACTCATAGTAATATTTTCATCGTTATCCAAAGCGGTGGGAAGAGACGAAAAGCGATGTGCAAAATCCCACGCGTCCATCAAATCTAGAATGTTGTACAGATTCCGTAGGGCTAAGTATGAGGGACGGCGTGAAGTAGTTACAAGTTTTCTAGAAATAAAACAATGGGAACGATGGGCACCGTTCCATATTAAACCGGAGAATTGTTACACAATGGATACGAAATTCTAGGTCCGGTCCGTGAATAGTTCTGGGGGAGAAGCCAAGCAGGGTCTTTAAATTTAGGAGATGGAGTGTTGCAGGTTACAAACTTACAAATTGGGAACTTGTCCGCGCATTTAGAATTTCACAAGCCGTTCTCCGTTCTCTTTCCTCCTCTTTCTTCTCTCTGGAGCGTATAGCAACACGAAGATCGATCTGGACTAAAGGTTTTATACACCCTGTTAGAAATGCAAGGTACCGGCGATGAGAAACGTGTGAAATGGGCCAAACAGCTCGCTTGAATATATTGGAGCCCCTGATGCCCCTCATCACTTTACCACTTTTAGCAATAGAGTAATAATGAGTTCACCAGGTTTCGTCGGGTATAGATTAACTTGTACTACGGGACGGAAGCAATCGAATCACAATAGTGGGATCTGCACAGTGAATAGTGAATGCGGTAATAAAGGAAAAGTTATACAGAAACAACCTTTCCTGTTGTTCCTGAAGATATGAAAATGGTGTATGTAGTGCTTATGTAGTGCTTACGAATCAAGGTTCTAGCTTCGGAAAATTGGATGGGCAGGCTGAGCAGCACCGGCAGCTAATAGTATCTAATCGTACACTGACTTCGAACAACTCTAGTTGCAGGTGTCATGTATTTCATGCCGCCCTCGAGGCTCGAGCTAACTGTACCTATGCCGTGTCACGTGTGGAATTGTCCCGATGTTATGGAATCTCCTACTCCCCGAAAGAATCCCGGGGAGTTAAATTAAAAATTCAGGCCATCCGGTCAGCTTTGAAGATTTGACAGCTAAGGTTACACAGGCGTTGTTGAACACCAGTTTCTTTTTTTGGGTACCGGTATACCGAAGCGCCGGAAAGACGTTGTGTAACGGACTCAGGAGGGAGCAAGAAAGAAAAAAACCTTGATAGCTTCAATCAATTCATTGATTTCCTCTAGACGCGAATACCTTGATTCATGGCATTATCCCGCGGGGCACCCTCGGATCTCAATCGATCCCCTGAAAATACATTTTGGTTGTTTCTCACTCTATTTGAGTTTTCAACAAAAACCTAAAACGACCAAATCAATAACAACCTCATCGATATCATTTATCATTTATCATTTATTACAATCGATGGACCTCAATTTAGTAGATTGATGAATGTCGTGTTTATAGGGTGAGGGCAAGCTTAAACTCTCGTTAGGTATCAAAGGTCTTCGACTCGACACCAAAATCGAGGAAATTAGTCTAATTTCTTGAAAATAATATGTCCTCTACGAATGATGTTTTTTATCATTGAAATTAAATTTCAACATGCCATAATTATTCTGTAGATCGGGGAGATCTTACCCGGATTCCGTACCAGACAGTGTCAGTCAGTGTCTTGGACGAAATTAGAATAAGTCAGGGCGCAGCGAATCCATTGCTTTATCAGTAAATTCTACATAATCAAATACACTTTTGTTATAATTGTCGAAACGGTTTTAGTCAGTCATTTTCAGTTGCTGAATCATCGTTCAGTCCATATAAGAGGTTGACCATGTTGGCGGAGGCAGCATCAGTCTGTATCTGGTCTTAGAGTTCAGTAATATCTCAGCTAATATAGTTCGTACATAAATTGATGGTCAGTGTGAAACCACAGACCAGATTTCTCTTCCACCTCATCTTTCTACAATACTCGCATTGAATCGTTATCAAACTCTTAAAACACAATTAGCCAACCTCCACAACCCCACAACTCGACAGCATTTCATCTTCCAATTTATAACGCTTCGTACGATTCTTTACTCCTTTCTTCGTATTCCTCCTTGCAACCACTCACGGCAGAAACATCCTATCAGTCTCAATGACGACGGGTTGAGGCTCAGCGCCGATGAGACAACTACCAGCTCTGCTACCGGTACCATCTAATGTAGAGATTTAACTTCTACAGTCTATGGAGCTGGCTGTAGCGAGTATCAACGCACTGCTAGCATTGAACCTCAAGGTTCACATAGCGTACACATTCCCACTTATGGGTGCTGAATCGTCCCCACCACAACTACTGACGCAAGTGCAACTTCACTGGGAGCGCATGATTCCACTGTGACAGCGGGTCTCGATATCTTGTATCTCCCCAATCCATGTCTGTACGGATCGAATATTATACTGTATAATCTCGAGAGATTCGGGCTCTGCCGAACTCCTGTGCGGACGAATATCATACCGATTCTGCCTGATATTTTCGGTGTCAGAAGCTGTTGGTAAAAATCTCCTAGCCATAATAATATTACCAATCAATAAACCTATAGAGGGCGGTCTAATGTTCGTCCGACCGAATTTAAGCTGAATGCCAGCCCGATTATATGGTAGTTATTATGAATTTTGGCACTAACAAAAATATTAGGGTTTAAATAAGTTCAATTGAATGATTCGAAGATCATGAATTTTTGGATTTTCCGATAAAATCTGATGTTGTCGGTTTTGTCCGTTAAATCGCGCGGTATTATTTTAGAACTGTCTTGGGTTGGTTATGGTTTGATCAAGCTTCGGTCCCGATGATTGTTCTATTTGGAAGGCGCAAGTTCCGGCCAATGGCTTATGAATGTCTCTCTTTCCCTCCCCTCGAAGATTCATCTGTTTCCATTCGAGGTTGGGCGCGTCATGACTTTCAACCTATGCACTGTTCTCTGTTGTCAACATTCTGGTTTTGAGGCAGTGCTCTTTCAACAGGACATCCTCTCATAGGCTTTGACAGTCACAATACAACGAGTTTAAATGAGTCTGAGAGCAACCAAGTGCTTGAATCTATCATACACTGCTAGTATAACAATTGTCTGTTCTTTCGGTTCTCAACCACAGCTGCATAGATTGTAGATGCACCCGCGCACTTTTCAAGCTCATTCGACTCCCCTTGAGATTTTTGTTGCATATCTGGGGGAGAATAGAAACAATAAGTTGATAATTTAACTGCAACCAGACTTCGCTCTGTCACCCACACATTCACTTCCTCCAAAAGTTTTGTTGCACATCTGATTAGGATAGAAATGACAAATTGGTGATGTCACGGTAACCAGACTTCACACCTCCCTTTCCTTCACAGTAAGTAAGTACATAAATGATAAGTAAGTACATAAATGATAAGTAAGTACATAAATGATAAGTAAGTACATAAATGATAAGTAAGTACATAAATGATAAGTAAGTACATAAATAGATAATGCTTTTACCTCCTCGACGGTATAGAATCTTATCATTGACAAAAATTATTGGATGTGTAGTTATTAGTAAGCGTGACCAAGTAAAGGATGCCTTCAACAAATCTGAAGGGTCACCGGGAATTATAGGCTGAGCTCACCGGGAGCGCAAATATCGAGAAGTCGGGATCACGCCAAAATATACCCCTGTTAAACGCGTCCCCCGCAATTCTTCATCATCTTCATCTTCCAGTCGACAACGTTTTTCCCAAGAACTAGAACAACTTACCCATCTGTGGATTTATTTTGTTGCTTATTTGTGCTACAAGTACTTGAATTTCTCTGTAACATCCGCGGCACATTTGTATATTCGGTTTCCTTAGCACCATCGGCGCAAAACAGTACTCGAAAACGACCACAACAACTATGAGTGCTGCAGACACTGCTCTCCTCACGGAGCACCTTACATACAGACCAATTGTAAGTGTAGACATATAATCATGCCAGTACCGTGCATTCCTAATAGTGCCTTTCTAACATCTCCGCAGGCTGTCATTGATGACATAATAAACAGTATCAACCTTCTCGCATTCCGCGCCATCGATGCGCTCGAAAAGGGTCTTCTCGCCGCTCCTCCTGCCTCAATTGGCTTCACACCCACCTCCACCCTCTCCGCCGATGATGTAGCAACACAATGTCAGCACGAAATCGAATACGGAGTCTATAAGCTGGAGACATTACTCAATGCGAAGATTGATAAGAATTTCGACAAGATGGAGATTTATTTGTTGCGGAACGTCTTTGCGGTGCCGGCGGATGTTAGAGATTGGATTAGGCTGAGTCATTACGAAGGGCTGGATTTTAGAGGAGTAGAGGAAAATGGAGCGGGTGCGAGTGGGGCGCCGACTTCGGAAACTGTTACATTGCAGAGGAAGAGGTTAAGGGAGACGATGAAGTTGAACGCGGTGTTAAGAGCAGAGAAGGAGAGGAATGAGAAAACCATTGCGGCATTGAAAGGAGTTATATCACCAATCGCAAGTCCGACAAAGAAGAATGTGAAGGCTGAGGACGGTACTGAAATGGATGTTGATGCAGAAGACGATGAACGAGCCTCATTGGCATTCTTGCAAAAGAAGGGAAACTTGACCAAGGATGGAAAGCACCCCATTGCAACAACGACCGAATTCGCATTAACTCAACTGCCTGCGCTAAGACAGTTACTGGATAATCTAGGGCCGAGATTGAAAGAGTTGTCAGAAGGGGATGGCATGGATGGGATGGTGGGAGAAAAAGAGAAGAGTTGGAGAAGGGAGAGATTGGAGTTTATTGAAAAAGAGACAAGGCGACATCTAGAGAACGTGCGAGGCTTGGAATTAGGCTCGCAAGGTGAAGTGAGAGATGGAGAATGGCAGGGTGAGGGGAGAAAACTTGGGAATGGAGAGGTGGAGGATTTAGAAAGAGTTGTGGGAATGGTTGAAAGTCACGCTGCACCGCCAGGAGACGGAGATGCGATGGATGAAGGAACATGAACTTCATTGCATTTTCTGTGCACAATTTGTGATATTGATATTGGCGTTTTAAGGATATACCCGAGGATCATTGAATACCTGGCGACATAGAAGCGCGGATTAAAGTGTCATTTTCTTCATATAACTCTGCGATAACATAGCTTGAAATTCAGAAATGAACAAAGTACGAAGTATCTAACAACGAGCCAGGGTGAAAATCTGCTGCAAACACCTCACCTACATAAATGTCTCAATCGTCACGCTGAATTGGATATACGCTCAGCTAGAACCAATCTACTATTCTTCAGCACAATAGGGTCTAGTATCGAGATAATAGAAGTTTATTAATTAATAGGTATTTACAACTACTTATCTGATTTATCAAGAATAAATACATACAACTTTATTAGATATATACACAACTCTTGGCATCCATCTTAGTGAAATTAAGTAAAGACAACAAGGATAAGAGTACAGTACTTTGAAGGGTTTTCTTAGTGAATTATATTAAGTGAGAAATGAGACTTCGAATTTATAGTTTTTATATCGATATTCTTAAGTCAGTAGTTTTCTAAAGGATTGAGATTGAGAATATTAGTGTATTAATTTTTCTTTTATAGATATCTATTAAATGAGTAATATTCTGATTATCTGTTTATATAATATCAAGGGCTTTATTGTTCGTATTCGATTTGAGTATTTGAGTGATTATAAATATTCATACCTGGATATACAGATATAAATGTCAAATAAGCACAAGTACCCAAATGAATATTAGTATTTAAATAAACACAACTCCCACCAATCATCTATTTCTTAATTCTAACAAACCCAGCCCTCTATACCTATCAAACAGTCTAATATATACCCATTCTATAGATATCATTCAACAGTTTAAAAGACCAGCGTGCTTCGAATAGTCATCTATTTAAGATCATATCCTTTCCATATTCACAAATTCAACTTCAGGAAAACAAAAAAAAGAAAAACGAGCTTGGACTTTGATACTAGTAGCTAGATATTGATAGACATGATGTGATAGATAGTAGGAAGGGAGGGGATTTGATTTTTATTAGAAGGGCTTTGGATATGAGGATTTTATTCTGACTGGGAATGGGGGACCTTGAATTGGGAAGGATGGATGTGGAGATGAATCGAAGGGTAAGTTTTCGATAAATGGAAAACAGAGGAGGGAGTTTGATTATTTTGCGATAGTTGGGGGTTTTGGAGTTTAGATGGTATTGATTGGAAGTTGCGGTTGTGGAACTGCTTTTACAAGGGAGATAAGCGGCTTGCGTGGGTAGAAGTAGGGAGTTTTGTTGGGAGTATGAAGGAAGATGAGAGTTGTGGTGCTTTTATCGACTGCGGTACGTATAGACAATGATTGACTATTTGGAACTAATCGATTCAGCTATACGCGAAAATGATGGTATGTATCGCTTTCATGTTCCACATTATGAAATCCCCGAGTACTATTGCAATTGCCTAGAACATAGTATATACTTTTGAAGGAGAAAGCCAGGATTATGATAACATGGGATGAAGAGAGAGAACTTCCGAGTTGGTTGATCACCTCTTGCACGAGGAGGCTAAAATACGTATATGACAATATAATTGAGCTAAATAAGAAAAGGAATAGATGTAGAGATCCTCCACACCCATTATAGAGTTTAAACGTACTTAGCCCTAGGATCACATGCTTCCACGTGACCACATGAAATCGACCTAACGCAACTCTGGGCCGCCTACCCTCAGCCTCCCACTGCTTCCTTCCCCATCCCCCACCACCCGAAGGCAGCAAGGTCATTTGAGAAAGGCGCATATGGAAAGCAGAGAGTGGCAGCCCAGAGTCACGGAGCGCAACAAGAATTTAAGCCACCACCTTCCACCTCCCGCTGCTTCCTTCTCCAAATAATCTTCCTACCTTCGTTCGTAGCTATGGGCCACCACGCATCCATCTTCCACCTGTCTTCCCATCTCTTACTACCCGAAGGCAGCAAGATCATTTGAGAAGACGAGTGAAAGGCAGAGCCCCCGTCTTTCCACTGCATCCTTCCCCATCTCTTACCACCCGAAGGCAGCAAGATCATTTGAGAAAGGCGCAGATGGAGGACGGGGTGCCTCCTCCTTCCTCTCTTCCTTCCCCATCTCTCACCACCCGAAGGCAGCAAGATCATTTGAAGAAGGAGAGAGGGAGGGGAGAGGTGGCAGCCCAAAGTTACGAACAAAAGTAGCAAAATTATTTGGGGAAGAAAGCAGCGAAAGATGGATAGGTGGCAGCTTAAATCGTCGTTGCGCTCTGAAGAAAAAGAAAAGAAAAAACTCGAAAAACGTCGAGGGGAAGCAGAGTATTTGTACCCAAGGCGCTGGGAGCTAGTCAAACAGACCACTCGACTAAAAGCTCGACTATGCCAGTTTCAAAATTAAAATCGGCAAATGTTTTCGATCAATAAACTAGAAAGTCGACTATATCTAGTTTGAGAATTTAAATCGTCGAATTGCGTCATGCGTTGAGCCAGACTCAAGCTAAGCATGATTTAAGTTTTCTAACACAAACGGAGACATAGTTGGTATGGTATCCGAGAATACCATTGCTCCCACCGAATCGTGTTATAAGTGCCGGTATTGTTTCTTATTCAATATGCAGCGCAAATGCCTTGCTTGTGATACCGTTCGCCGCGGGCTTCTGGGTGGCTAATTTGAACGGTACCTTGTTTAGATTTATCTACTTTTTTTCGCTCTTTAATTACATACTGCTTTGCGTTGTGTTTTCGAACCAAAAGTTAAAACGTTGAAGTTCTAAGCGGGAGAACCTTGGAGTAGATCTCAAAGGAAGAAGTTTCTGGATCTGATGTGTGTGTTAGGGGAAAGAGCACTGATCCCAAAGAGGCAAGGGCGACGTTACAAAGTCTGTTGATGACTAGGGTAAGTTGATTTATAATGTTTGAGAATATCGAAACTAAAGAAGTAATATATGATTCTGTAAAGAACTTATGGATAATATCCTTGTACAGATATGCAACAGAGGATATCTACAGTCCTAATAATGAGGTCCAAAAAGCACTATCAAACTTAACGATTCCTTGGGACACTTTAGAATACTAATGGTGTCAATTAGCTTCAAAACTGTGCCGTATCGTAGGTTTGAACAACTTGTCGGACACCATGAACACCATCAAATCCCTGTAGTGGTATCGATTAATGGTAGCTATTATATACGTGCTAGGATGAGGCATGTAGAGAAGGAGCTAGAGACATGCAACATAATCTTTTAAGAGACGTTTGATTGGCATTATATTTTGGAAGACCAGTCACATAGGGCAGTACTAGTTGGTGATTCGTGCCTTAGGGTCGAACATGCGCCGGATGGTAGTGAGTTTTTACAATGACACATGATATCGATGACCATCGCATACTTGTCAGGATGAGGCCTGTAATCAAATCATTCAGAAGTGCAACAGGATGTTTTGAGAGGCTTTGATTGGAATGTTTTGTAAGACCATAGAGCCGCTAGTTGAAGACTTCATAGTAGTGCCATGAAATGCGGCTAGAGCTCGACAAGATCTTCCAATAGTAGATAACTTCCGGAGACAGATGACAGAACTACTGGGGTTATGGGCGCCGAGATTTTTCAAATATGTAACATAGTGAGGTACCGCGGCTAGTACCAGAAGGGGGTTAGGAAGAGATAGTTTATGGATATCCTTGTAAGATGAGCAACAGAAGCCTTTCTACTTGTTATCCGATGACACATCGACCTAGATACTCTAAGAAAATTCGACACTCCATCTGTGGTGAACGTGCTGTCAAAACTTCTCTTAAAAGCCCAAATCGAACCTGCGTGTCTTAGGACGGTATCCACCATCGTAGGCTCAGAAGGGAAGACTCTTGGCATTAGCTTTTGATAATTTGAATTTGGAGCGTGTGCTACATAGTTCCACTCGAAGGTGCTGTTGAAATTGCGAAATGTGAAGATCCAGGATATTAGTCGCGACCCGAGTCAAATCATCAACACTCCTTCAACTAGGTATCAAAAGAACTATTCCATCCAAATCAATCTAAAGTATGATGGATTAACTACAAAGTACTCACTTACTAGATATGTAATAGACCCTTCATGACGCGGTTCGTATCTGAGCGAAGGATGTGATGTATATGAGTGCCTGGATTATTCGTCGAACAGGCTACCACTTGCATTGTGTGGACATACCATAAGTAAATGGTACGAAAGAGCAAGGTCAACAAACTCGTCTCATATCAATGTGAATTAAAACTCGTAGCATCCATGTGATACAAGGTGCGTTATTTGATTGTTTTACTCAGTTAAGGATAATGTAGATCGGCAGATTCAACAAATATGGAAGGCGAGGAATGATTTGATCCATGAATCCATATTCACAACAAACAGTCGTAATGGCATCATAATCCCCATGTTCGAATTCACCATGATGAAGTAGTTTGCTCACTTGACTCGAACTTATCTTCACTGGCAGGGAGGTATGCATTTAAATAGATATACTAGATTTAAGGGATGTGATAGTAAATGGTTTACTGATTGATTGCAGATCGATTTTTTTCTGTGATTGTAACTACACGACCGTTCCCTGGAACCCCAATGAAATATAAGGCGAGTTTTCCTCGCAAAGGTTTTTATCTATAAAAATTTAATATATTAAACTTAATATATAGATAGGCATGCTTGATTTTCCAAAACATCCCATTAATATTTCACTCTTTGAGTCCACATTCCCCAATTGAACTTCACAAGCTCTGTTGAATACATATCTCATTTTGCAGTATCATAATCTGCAGAACACTTGTCGCGTATCTTCGACAAAAATAAGATAGAAACATTCCATTTGATTTGCGAGGATGCAAGGCAAAGTTATTATGCAATACTAGAAGCATAAGGATATGACTATTTTTGAGAAGTAGATGGATATAAAGGGGAAGACTCATGGTAGAGGAGACTGTAAAGCTTCCCCCGTGAGCCCGACGTGCTTGCAGAGTTGTTGCCCGGTGAAGAAAAGAGAAACATGGTTATAGAAATCGGATTCTCAATAAGGAATTGTATCAGACTATAATGATTTCAAGAGACGTGTTGACAGATTTGTGTTTGAATGTGATTGTTGGTAAAATTCCAGACAATGTCGACACGGCAGGCGGTAAGGTTTATGGTGCAACAAGGCTGGACATCCGTCTTATTGGTTCTAGCCTAAGATGCCCACATCGTCCCCTAACGTATGCATGCATCACCCATTACCCATCTTAAAACTCACTTACAGCCTCATCCTCTTCATTCCACGCAACAAAATATCATCGTCATATTTAACATCATGTCCAGCAGCTCGCCATGATTTTGCAGCCATTCGACCCGTATCTACCTAAGCAATGGCAGGCGTACCTGTGCGCACACCCTTTCAGCCTCGCTCGAAAGCTCATACAATTGTGAACACCACCGCTATCTCTCCAGAAACGATAGCAACATCGAACTCTCGACCTAATACTCCAGCCGCTCCCACCAACCGCAACCTCTCTACAGATGCTATCTCGGATAGATCTACATTATTGTTCATACGTCGCACATTATGCTCACACCTTAGTGAGAAGGGTCGTAGCACCCCAGCTCCAATCGATGAGATACTTCCCCCGTTAACGAGTAGTAACGAGGTTGACCTGCAACTGTACGCATTTATAGCAATCATAATAAGGGAATTTGTGTATACGTGGTATGCGAAAATTACACCGGATCAAGTGTTTGTGGAAGAGGTGGTAAAAATTATTGCGCATTGTACGAGAGCTCTGGAACAAAGGTTAAGGAAGGTGGACTTGGAGAGCTTGTTGTTTGAAGAACTGCCAGACTTGTTGGATACACATGTTAAAAGTATAGCTACTTATGAGGTACATCAAGTGACAAATACTAATTTATTGTGAAAAGTATATAGAACATCGCACTACTCCCTACACCCAGAGCCAATTTCGGTGGACCCGCGACAAGTATATCATTCGCTTTGGCCTTTTGCACCATTGTCGCCAGTTCCGCTTGAAGGAGATCCCGATACGATCAAGAGACAGTCTAATAATGAAGCTGCCTATAGACAGTTAATCGTTAACGGCGTTTTAGCCGTTTTATTACCCACGGAAGATCTCGAAAATGATTGTTTGACATCCTTGGTTGGTCAAATATTCTCAGAGATGATACTGGGCAATGGTATTGGAGGTAAGGCCTGCGAACCGTGGTTATTATGGGAAGGTATCATGAAGATTGCAGAAGTCATACAAGCTCGACTACCGAAATCTAAAGCGCAAGTCCGAGTTGACAGGTCAAATTCCGAAATTACCAGGCCAAACTTATTGGATATTAAAGATGGTGGCGCGAAAACTTCGAACTTTGGGAAATCGATGCAGAAAACCTTTTGGCTAGTTCTTCAATATTTGTTTCTAGCGTTCGCCACGGTTCGGGTTATAATCATTGCTATTGCAACCTCATCTTCATTGCCGTCTCGTATTCTTTCCACGAAACCTACTGGCTTAACGTTACCGAACGATGATTCGGAACCGCCGATGAATTCGCAAGCACTACCTTGGGCTAGAGCTCAACCACTCAAGCGGCCTATTCTCAAGATGAAGTTATGGTCATGCGTGTCTACTTTGCTAGATATGGATACTCGCATGCCATGGCTGAGCGCCACATTGTCTCTTCTTCAATGGGGTGCAATTACCGGTCCTGGAAAAATTGGAGATACAGACGGCATGATTGATAAGTAAGTTACTATGATTGATCATTTTCTTTTTTTATGTCCCGAGTTCCAGAATCCATTTTCGGCGGTCCGTCAGACCATCTATATATCACACCGCATGAGATTTTGGTCACTTGACCAAAAACGTTCCAGTTAGCTTGCAGAAACGAAGTCGTTTAACAATGCTGTTCATCATCAGGGATTTAAAAAGTTCCCGTTATCGGTATGCATGACAAGGGCCTGCAGAATGCCGAATGAGGAGTCTCTTCATATGCATAGGCGTCAGCCACTAGAATGTAATGTAACCTCGAATTAATGGATTTGATAATCCCTCGAGAAATAGTGTACGCACTGGCATCATGCGGTCATATCTTTTGAATCCAATCATTCTTTGAACCTGCATCATTTTGCATTCAACCATAACACATTTCCCGTTGCCCGCATTGAATTATGAATTATGAATTATCCTTTTTATCCCTGTTGTTACGTTTCGTATTGTGGTGCTTCGAATTTGGGTCGGAAAATGTGTCGTGCCTTACGATGGCCTTCCCTAAGCGCCCGGCTCAATACATTTTAGTACGCCTCGCATCATTACTGCGCATATTCCTTCCCCACCAAAAGGCATTTCCTAAACCAGTCAATTGCCGCTCTCTTTTCTTTGTAAAACTTGGAAGATCTGCATTTTTTTTTACACGTTTCTCCGCTTCTTGGCCCCCATCTATATCATGGCCGAGGCGAGCAAAAACATCTGATGACTTCGCTGGGGGTGTTTGAACACCCGGTTCCAGTGGTAATGTTACACATTCAGTCAAGATCTTATCTTATTCGATCTATCAAATGCTATTTTTTGGTTACAATCCATTACCATTCATTTCATCCATCCATCCCACCAATTCCCCTATCTTTCATGCGCAGCACAAACATAAACTCCCCGGAGGCTGGCACACCTGATGTCTCAACAATAGTAAAATTTACAAGCTAACAAGCATCCATAGACTCCTATCCCACCAAATACACACCCACATTTTAGACCCCACCCTTCTGCCCCCCCTCCTCTGCACAGTCCGTCAAACCCTCTTCCCCAATAATACGCTCGCACCAGCTAGAAACCCCCCAACTCCTGCCGAAACAATTGAAATACGACGACGGTGTGCACAGGCTATATTGGAGTTGATACCAATAAGTGTGCGGGATATTTATTTTGGCCGTGCTTCTTTACACCCCTCGGAAACTAATATCGATGTCGAAGCGAAAACAGCCGAATTCTCAAAGGAAGAAAGACATATTCGAGAAGTAGAAGATGTGTTGAATGTATTCGGCGATGTGTATTGTAATAAACACCTACTCTATGGAATTGTGGAAATTATTATCATGAGATTGATACCGGAGTTGGGGGAAAAGGGGGTGCAAGAGTTATTGGATGAGAGGTTGAATTAGGTAGTTTTAGATTTGATTTTCAGCTTGTCGTTTTTTGAATTTTTGGAATGTTTAGATACCCATACCATAATCCAATCTATTTATGAAAATAAAATAAATTGTAAATTGAATCATACGCTGTGCAATTAGAAGATCTTCACGTGCATATCAAGAATTCCACAACGCGCGAGATTTTGCAGCTTGTAAAGTCCAGATTCTGTACGTAGCAGATAAACCACCCAAGTCATTCCATTTGTATATTTTGTTTTGTAGAGACAAATAAGTGAAGTGACAGCTAGCTTTAAAAAAGTGAAAACAGTCTCGATCCCCATTGTACTAGGAGATATTTCATTCATCCGTCCATCCATGCACATTTATCTCGTCAAATGCAACCTGTTCCGTCCCGTCCCGTTCCATCTTCTCATCTCATCTCATCTCATCTCATCCACGGAGTATGAACGAAAGAACTTCAATCTGTTGAACAACTGTACTATACTGTACTATAAACGAAAGAAAGAAAGGAAGAATATCCTAAATACAAAAGATACACCAGAGAGAGAGACAGAGAATAAGTAGTTACATAACAAAACAAGCCGTACATAGTGTTGAAATCCCAAAGAATAGAAGCCAACATTGTCGGGGGAAATTTGAACTCTGCACCATCGATTGCGCAGAAAATGGGAAAATACTTATGTTCCATCGATTCCGAAGAATATGGGAGACAAGGACAATACACGAAGAGGAATAAAAAACCCGCCAATAAGTACAAAACGAAAACGTGCTATTTGGGGTATGAAGAGGGAGCGCCTCCGGTGTAGAAAGGGCACGAAAGCGCGTATATAACAGAAAACCGCATGGAAAACGGCGAAAAGAAAATATGTAAAGAATTAAACGCGAGAAACCAAGCAGATCGTATTGAGCTAGAGATTTCGCGTGAGCGTCGAAGATGTAAATGAGCAAAATCTTGAAATCGAGTGAGCTTTGCTGGGTATATAAATTTCATCCGAGAACACTTCCTGTTTTTTTTGGTTCCTTTCCGGACCCCCGATTTTGGTCGCGCCTGTATGCATCTCGTCCCCAATTTCGATTCCTGGTTGATCTTGGAGATCAAAAAATAAAACACAAGAGGAGATGTGAGGCCGCTGCAGATAACACGAAGAACATGAAGACGGGGGATTTCATATACGGGTTGAAAAGATATGATGAAAATAACGCCGAGAAATGTTGACTTTGGAACCGCATATTTAAATGCCATGATGTACAGAGATATAAAGCGTATATATAAAAGAGATGCGAAACTCATTGTTAGTTAACAGGCCGTGGATTGCTCCATCTTTATATTTTGTGGTTGATTATCGCAGTCCTCCTGTTCCGAGATCCGATGCAAACCGCCTGGTAAAGGTCCTGGATTTTGTTGTTGTATTCGCAACTTCTCAGTCAATTTTAAAACCGTCAGGTACTCATTCTGATCCACCAATCCAGTAGGAGCTTGCTGAAAGAAATTGAGCAAGGTATCAAGCGCTCGGCGTGCATCATCCTGGGTAGGTGAGTTCGGTGTTGAGAGATGTGGAGGTGATTGCAATCCGCTAATCGGGGTAAGCGATGCGGGTGGAGGAGCCATAGAGCTATTACTGCTGCTATGATGTAAAGATCGTGGCGAAATTGCAGAGTCCAATCCAAAAGGAGGGCCTAACTCATGAACAGGTGATTCGACAGCCGATGAAGGGGCTGTGTCCGGTAGATTATATTTTGGGGTCATAGGATCTGTACCCTGCGAGGCGATGAATGAAGGATCAATCTCTAAAGTGGGGAAGGTCTGGCTTCTCGGACGTTGAAAATTGCTAGCAGGGTTATTCGAATCCATCCCATTGTTCACACTATCTTCAGTATTAGAGTTTCCACTTCGGTTGGTCGGCTGTTGTGTTATCCGAGATTGCTGAGATGGCATCCAAGATCCAGAACTCCCATCAGGAGAAAATGCAAATGGAGTTGTTGGACTAGTCGGCCCTCCTGAAAATGACGAAGGATTGTTGTCGGTAAACGCACTAGACAATGAAGCTGTGCTGTGAGAATTTGAATGTTGCCTGTAGCTTGCTGTTTGAGTAAAGTCAAAATAGCTGTTCAAGCTATCATGTATATGATGAGACCTAAGGTCCTCACTACTCTTAGCGGACGCCAATAGCAAAGGAGAGTGTAATGGCGAAGCAGGTGAGACACCGTTGGATGTACGCGATCCGGAACTTCTACTTGAGTCAATATTGATTGCCATGCGTTCGGAAAGACTACCAATATCGGCCGCGGATGCCCTTCGTCTGAGGTGACTGATGCCATTCTTTTGCTTGAATTTTTCTAGCCAACTTGTACTATTTGTTTTTAAGTGACTTTCGTTGTTGCCAACAGTGGTGGCAAAAAATCTCGCCTTCTCCTTAATCGCAGCATCGGTAAGAGGAATCCCCTGTTTTTGGGTATTTCGCACCCAATTCGAAAGTGCTCTCTCGATATCAGGGAATTTTCCTTTGGCTCGTTTAACTGGAGACAAGCTTCGATCTTCAGGGAAAAGATATTTTTCTCTTTGGCGTAAAACTTTGGAGACGGTACTGGGATTTTTTTTAGTTAAGATCAGGACCAAATGCCAACTATAAACTATACCTTCGTTCGACACCAAACATAGCTAAGAGTGTTAAATTAGCAAGAAAATCACTAGAAGAATTTTTTCATGTCCTACCTCCAATTTCAGTCTGCTTAACAGTAGGATTATCCTCATGATATTGACACATCCGTCTTCGATCACTATCAGTAAGTGTCTTCCTTGGAGTCGGAGCAGCATGAATAGCTGGTAGTTTTTGGGCCGGCTTTCCAGAGTTCGCTGGAGGAATTGCAACAGGTGGTGCTTGGGAGTTCGCCGGATTTGTCAACATGCTCGGCCACGTGGGATGATTTGGCATGATGAGAGGAAGCAGTTGCTGGTGATGTGTGGGATATGTTGTCGGCGGAGGTGCCATTCTAGGATACAGAGGTTCAGTAGGCATTGTATGATGAGGTTGCATATAATCATATTGAATCCTATTTTCGTAGATTGGTGATTGATGTTGTGATGAATTGTAGCCGTTGCCCATTTCCGGCCAACCTTCACCGCTGTATCCATTTTCCTGTGGATTGTGATGTTGCTCATGGTCCATGCCAATATGGGCCATCATAGATTCGTGCATTCTATGATATATGATATCTAAACGAATAAATTTCCTGGTGTTTCCTTACGTTCCAGAAATCTGAGGCAATTGTAGTTGTTTAATGGTACAGAACCTTGCGTAAGGTGTACAATATCAAGGACGTTGAAAGCCTCAAGAGCGGGATACTGCATGCATGATAAGCAAAGCGAAGAGTGGTTCCTGGCAGCGTTAAATATATGAACCCTGCGGAATCTGCAGGAGCAGCGGATTGAGTCTGGCTGATTTTTTCAAATAATATGGAGTTTCGAATGCGAGAATATTTTTGAAATTTGCTTGAGCTAATGCTAGACGCACGCAGCTAAAGGAAACATGCACTTCTAATGTGGTGGTGGTGATGGTTGATTTTGGTGATGATGGTGGTGGCCGTCTGCGGTAGATGGGGCAGAAGATGGTCAATTAACCATACGACAAGGGAGGGTAGGAATAAATGCTGGGAAAAGATGCTGGGAAATGCTCGCTGCAATGCCGAAGGGGGGGAGGAAACACGAGGCGTATGCGAAAGACTGCAATGGATATTATGCTGGGCAAGGCGCGCAACCAAAAAATATGTATGATGTATGTATGGTGGATGGATGGAACGTTATAGTATGTAAGGAGGAGGTAACCTAGACTTTTTGGGTTGTGTGGTAGTGAGTAATGGTCGATTTATGGGAATTTTGCAAGGTAGAGGTTCCGCAGCAGCAGGAGAAGGGAGTACTTGGGAACTAAACAGATTAATGGTGGGGACCAATTGGACTAGAGAGAATAGATTCTAGGGCTTGCTTCTTTACTACTATGCTAGTTAAGACTTCTTTGAATAAGTTTATCAAAATCATATCATAGGAGCAATGGCAAGGAGCAAATCAACAAACGAGCTTGTAGAATGGGATTGCAAGGATACAGAAGGAGAGGAAGAGAACGAATCGAATTCTATGTAAAATTCAATGGAACCGCAGGAAGACAGAAGATGGGCCAAACAAATTCAGAAAAGGGAAAATCAATTCGTGTGAAAATATTCAAAATAGGTTATTTACAAGGATATGAAATGCTCATTGGAAGATTTAGGTGGGTTTAATATGGTTTAGTAAGGTCCAGCTACAGGGAAAGTAGTAAGACTTGAAGACTTGCTTGATTTGCTGCTTTGATCAAATGATTGCTTGGGAGATCTAATCATCCCATCACATCTCTGTGTATATGTGTGTTGTGCACCTATTCAAAATTAGCTCAAGTAATAACTAAATAACAAGTATATCATAAAAGCTATCTAGCCAGAGGAATCGCCGAGCATCTAACATGTCTATAAAGAATTTACAAGCATCTATACGGGACTCGGGGACCTTCATCATGAGGAGTGGATAGGAATAGGACAAGTATCTAATTTCATCTGATTGACCTTTTTTTGAAGCTTTATTCAGTGAAAATATCAAGGTCCACTCTCACCCTCACCCGTTTTCTCCAAGATTGAAAAGTTGAGGCTTTCCAGGTTCTTTTCAAGGGTTTATTCAAATGATTATCGGTCAAATAGGTTAAATTTCAATTCGCATCTCATTTCAGCTGATTCAAATGGAGAATGAACTAAACTATTCAAGACTGAATATCGTGGATGATAACCAGGATATGGACGAATGAAACGTTGGGATGAAGCTCTTTGAATTTGCTTTTACTCCGTACTCCGTACGCTGTTAATCAACGGTACGCTCCGGAAGCCAAAAAAACGAGGTAAAACCGTCAAATGATCTTAGTACTATGAAGCTACTCTGCTTAGCTGGAGTTAGTTGCCGCAGTAAGGACAGTTAAAATGTTTTTTGTTATCGTGTCATTTCAGCACGAAGTACTGTGTTGTCCGAGTTCAATTGAGAACACTTGTCTTCAGTTCTCTTTAAATTCTAAGTTCTATTTAAACAATCCAGCCCCTTCATCGTTTCGTCTCGCCAAATTTCTCTGCATTTTCATAAACGAAACTTGATGGTGTACGCAGTAGGGAATTACAAGGATTCCGGAAAAAGCTCATAGCTTCAGTTCGGAGCAACTTCCACCATCACCAAACTATTTCCCTAAACAAGTAACAATCTGAACCTCTCTAGACCAAAAGTGTTATATATCATATTAGCCAGAATTCGAAACCCGGGCTTTAAGTTACCATGGTGTAGAAGCTACAGCCCTCAAACCTCGTGGAAAAGAGGATCGTTGCAGAAAAGAAAAGGTCCGTCCCTTACCAAATAAACCCCCATAGTTATTCTTATCCTAAGTTTTAGACCCCAATTGAGAGATATCGCAAGGTATTTGCCTCATCATTTTGCATTACTTACACTCTATAAAACAACCTCGCCTCATTTTCGGTCCTGGGGGCCTTTGAAGTAGGTAGGTAACCGTCATCCTTCGTCCCAAGTTTCTAACTGTTGGTACCTACCTACTTACTATATTTGTATGGTTGAGAGCTACAGATATCTGCTGCAACCATCAGCAACCTTCCTGCACCTCAGCTTTATGGTAAGGCTTCATTCAATGCTTCACTTCAAGGCGTTCGTGCAGCCCATTCCATGTACTGCATTTGCATCTGCATTGCCCCTGAGTAACCCACCTGAAAGATACAGGTAACAGGATACGGGATACAGGATAAAGCCATGGTCATGACCGTCTTCATTCATCCCACCCCATAATATCCATTCCATCTCGCCTCGCGTCTACTCTGGTCGCGAGCTCCGGCATCGTAGAATCGCATCGATTGCATGCGTGCATATCAACTAGGGGTTTCATTCTTAGAAATCTCAATACCCCACTATCCATCTTCTTAACTTTTACTTCGCAATAGTTCTATCATTATATCTCACCGAGTTCTCTTTTGAGCAAATTGAATTTGTAGTTGCCGAAAGCGTTAGACCTACTTACATACGTGCGTATGACATCTTTCTTCTTTCCCGTTCCCGTTCCCGCTCAAGGCATGAACTACCATCTATCTATTCCAACCGACAAACACATTTCCACTGCTCCCGCTCCATTACCCATATCAGACGGTGCCGTTATCCTAACCGAATCTCCCGAATGTGGAGGAACCTCGCATTTGAAGTTGGGCTCCCCATCTTTGTGTAGTATCCACTCTCAACTTATCGGTCCAACTGTACAACTCTTGTGTCAAAAGTTCCGGGTGAAATCCCAATGGCCCACAATTCACACAAATCTATTTGCAGTTATTTTTCTGCAACATCATTCATTTCATAACTATTCTTTCCCATTTTTTCTACTCTATATTTATTATTATCCATTTATTAAATCTTCAGCGGGGCGACCGATCAAATGAGCCTTACCTTTGGTTTCATCAAGGGCATTGGCACAAGCGGCCATGAGGCACCGCTATATCATATACGAATGTACACCCTCAACTTCTTTGATTCACCACCCAAATTACAGAAAAACAGCAGTACATATGTGGCGCAATCGCCGTTTGAAACGAAATCTTAGCGATGGAGGGTAGCCAGAAAATAAAATAATAAACGCGTCCAGACGGTCCACCTCTTCTCAAAACATACAGCTTGGCTGCAACCCATCTCTACCAACAGCGGTGAAGGAAACTTCAACCTCGGGATTTGTAGATCCTCAATCACGAGGAAACAAAACTTCATTTCGATTAACTCTATAGCTCAGATCTCTTTCCCTCTCCGTTAGCTTATAGCGGGTAAAACATATATCATGATATGTGCTCAAGTCTCAAGATATTCGTATTCAGCTAGCCATTTCCACGTTTTTGTTGGCGACAATTGAGACAATCTCATCTCCATCGCGGGGAGATGATCCTCATCTGCTCTGCTCACTCTGAGCCTCTACACGGCTCAGTGAACATTTGGTTTTAGGTTCGGGGTTAGGTAACCTTCATATCGTGAATTTGCCCTGTCGAGATCAACTTCCTCATTTTCATAACTTCCCTTTGAACTTCCCCAAGTACATACTAGGTACTCTAGACAATCCCATCTCATCAAGAACTACTACGTATTTACACCATATATCACACGAGTGAGGACGAACCCTATAATATCCCCATGTCTCCCAATTTCTTGAGCTTGCGCCGATCATCCAATTTACTTCAATCCCCCAATTCCTCAATATTTCCCGTTCCAATCCCCCCAATTGCTCAATATTTCCCTTTCCAATCCCCCAATTCCTCAATATTTCCCTTTCCAATCATCAAACAATAACCCAAAAAAGCCAAACCACCCAACATGAGCCCATCAAATCCTCCCCAGTTCCACCAAGCAAGCACCCCATCCATCTATCGACCGCTAAAAACGCATCTGTAGCCGCCGAGGAAAATGTCAAATAATTACTAGGTAGGTATGTAACATTCGATAAACCCTACGAAGCAAAAAAGAAAGTAAAAAATTACACGAGGGTTTGTAACGGTTTCCGAAGCGCCGGATGATAGGAATCAGGCACAGGCACAGGAATAGATGAGATGGATTAGGTGGATCAACAGGTAGGATAACACTCCGTAGGTAATGAGCATGGATAGAATCATTGAATGGATGGACGGGTCAGAATGGAATAGACCAAAAAAATGAAGAGTCTGTGCAGCCATGATTATTTATGATTACTTATGATATGATGCGATAAAATAAACATGCACCGATCCGGACTTTACACCACGGTCCGGAATCTAAAGATCTAGATTCGCGTAGATAGAGATATGTAGTAAATACGAGGAGATAGATTAGTTCTTCACAATTTCGCTAACTTCAGTAAGCAACGAACATTGGGTTCTTGATGTTTGAAGAAAAAAAAGTAGAATAAAAAGTAACAATTATTACCTTGGGTATGTATGTACACAAAAGCAATTCCATGATCGATGCTATGGCCTATCTATCTATCATCTGTAACTTAAATAACAATCATTGTATTTCATATACCTCAAACTAAACTAATCTAATCCTATCGATTTGGAAAATAATACCCACGCTCCCCCTTTTCACAACACAAATAGCCACTCGCTATCCATATCAATATCATAACCATATCATAGACAGGTCAAGGATTAGTATTGCTCCCTCTCTCTATTTTGACGCCAATACCCATGAGCATGTTAGCATGCATCTCCGATTCCATCGGAAATATCGAACTACAGCAGTCACCATTGCCTTATCTCACCTAAAGACTCAACCCCATCTTCAGTTATCTCGTCCAAGCTTCTCGTCCAAGCCGAGACAAGTCCAAGGAATCTAGGGCTCATCATGATATCTTCGTAGGCGCTCTTGTGATCCCATTACTATATCGACTGAAGATCATTGATCCAATTAAAGAATCTCGCCACTATTAATTTAATATATCCCAGGAGCATAGCGTCATGTGTATACGGTACAATCGAGTAGACATCTGTATTTGGAGCCCTCTCCTAGTCATTCAAGCACACTGGAAAAATTTGTCTTTTGGATATTCATTCATGCCTCCCTCATATCGACTGCCTTCGTGGCCTTTGTATATCAATTGAGCAGGGGCGCCGGTGCGCCGGTACAAACCTACGAAGCGGCTACTAGTAGCTAACCACCGAACTTCCCTTCCAGAGTCCAGCAACCCAATGTCCGAATGTGTCTGTACCAAGACTTGACGCCATTGA
Organism: Stromatinia cepivora; assembly: GCA_014898415.1. Classification (NCBI taxonomy): domain Eukaryota; kingdom Fungi; phylum Ascomycota; class Leotiomycetes; order Helotiales; family Sclerotiniaceae; genus Stromatinia; species Stromatinia cepivora. Next base: position 2,679,670 of record RCTD01000001.1, on the reverse strand, counting down.
CTCCCGACGAACGTTGCTATATGTACCGATCAGCTCATCTACCTATCTTCCGATGATCCCTGACTTCTTCGACATCTTTCTCCGCGGTGTTCGTACAACCGGAAGATCCTTGGTTGTTGCACCGTATTCTTAAATTTTTGCGTCTTCTATCGTTTGACAATGGTAACTGTATGAAGAGTTAGTCAAAATTCGGGCCAATTAGGCGACATGTGGAACTTACTGATATCTTCATCCGCTAGTTCGTGACTAAGGCCTACACGTTGTGGTTGATGTTTAACGGATTTTCCATAAACAATAGCTACGCGGAAATCGTCCACAATAGTCTTATGGATTGCGTTACACTTCGATAATCAGTCAGTCACTGGATGTGGTGCTACGTAAGTTCTCGGAATGATGAAGAAGCGACTTACAAAATCTTCAACTGTGCACCTGGTGGAACGTAACACCACTGGTGCGGTGTAATCAGGCAATTTTCCTTTGGGCTTTGTATAAACCCTGACAAGGTTGAGTTTCTCCCACCTGTTCAAGGTTAGTATTAGGTTGTTAGGCAATTACAGTGACCGTAAAAGTCTGCTAGCCCCTGGTAAATGCCTTGCATCTTCTCTTGAGCCAGTGGATTATAGTATTAGAACGCCGCCCCGCTTGATTGAACTATGGGCATTACTCCAAGACAAAATGGAATAACAAAGCTCTCAAATCAAAAACTTACATCTGTTCTAACAGTTCATCAACGTTCCACCCATGCTCAGACGAAATGGGACATGCGTTAGGAATTCTGTAAAGCAAATCAAGTTCCTCTATCGAAATAGCATCGATTTTGTTCAATGCATAAATGACAGGAATATAACTTCGTCCTTTGGCCTCTAGTACGTCTATTAGATCGTCGATAGTTGCATCACAACGAATGGCGATATCTGCCGATGATATTTTGTACTCATTCATGACAGCCTTGATCTCATCATGATCAATATGCGTCATCGGGACAGTGTTTGTAATATTGATTCCACCCTTATCCTTTTTCTTAAACACAATATTTGGTGGTGATTTGTTGATTCGAATGCCAAATCCTTCCAGTTCGTCTTCGATAATCTTCTTATCCGTCAAGGGCTTATTGACATCCAGTACGATGAAGATTAAATGGCAGGTCTTAGCGACCGCAATGACTTGTCGACCTCTACCCTTTCCGTCCTTTGCTCCTTGAATAATACCTGGAAGATCCAGAATTTGTATCTTGGCTCCATTATATAAGATCTGACCGGGTACTGTCGTCAGGGTTGTGAATTCGTACGCCGCAGCCTCCGAGTGTTGTCCGGTAAGTTTGCTCATCAATGTACTCTTTCCCACCGATGGAAATCCTATAAATCCAACACTGGCGACACCCGTACGTGCTACATCAAATCCTACACCTGCTCCTCCACCACTTGACGTAGGGGTTAACAACTCCCTCTTGAGCTTAGCGAGCTTTGCTTTAAGTTGACCAAGATGGAAACTTGTCGCCTTGTTCTTTTGCGTCTTGGACATCTATCGTTCCGTTAGAATTTATCGAGGGTGGATCGGCCGGGTCCCAAAGCATACCTCATCCTCAATTGCTTTGATCTGTAGCGGGTATTAGCATTGAAAAAAAGTGGCAAAAGGGAGAGCATACTTTATCAGCGGTGGTCGACATGGTTGCGGATTTCTCTGGTCAGATCCAGAAGTCTTATCGAAGAAAGTTTATTGCTAGAGAAGTTGGTTGGTGAAAGAATATAATGCGATTTCCCTCAAGCTGGTATCAAATTTTGGAATTGAAGTGATGTGAATTTCATAGTGGGGTTCTGCATCAAAAATTATTTCTATGATCGCATAGTTATAACCTCAGGCACAAATATTCACACACAGTTCCACCTGCACCATTTCTGATCCAAATGTTATGCTAACTAACTCACATGGGCTTTGAATGGCCTCACCAAACAATCATCTACAATTTGACTTTTTTATTGAAATCATGGACATTCAAAATATCTGTATAGCCTTCTTCGTTCTAGGGACCACCGTTGATTTAGGAGGAACCTTGATACCTTCGTTTCGACAGCATGTGATGAACTATGGCAGTCGAGGAATCATGCCGAATGCTTCCAAAGACACCTCCATCCAGAGCAAGCCCACTAATATACTGGAATACATTGGCTCCATCCAAGTTCCTCATATTTGGTTCAGTCACTATTATATTGTATCCGTGGCCTCTTCGATCTTCTGGGCATATCAAATCATCGCACGTGGACCTGCTTTTAACTTTCTTGCCTCGTACTCTCAACATGATACCACGAAATCAATGACGGTTAATCAGATAGCTTTGGCATGGGTATTCATGGCTTTACAGGGTAGCCGGAGATTGTATGAGAGTTTCGCGCTCACCAAACCTTCTCAATCAAAGATGTGGGTTGGACTTTGGGTTGTTGGCATCGCGTACTATATTTTCATGGGAATCTCAGTTTGGATTGAAGGTATTGGTGGGTGACGGCAATTATACTTTTGTGTTGTTTTGCTAGTGACTAACTTCCAAAGCCACACTTAATGCGACCGAATATCCACTGGATCTGATAGAGATCTCGAAGCCTTCTCTGAAGACTTGTGTAGCAGTACCTCTGTTTGTGATTGCATCAGTAATCCAACATGAGTGTCACGAGCACTTGGCAAGTTTGAAGAAGTATACTTTTCCCTCGCACCCATTCTTCCATTACATCGTCTGCCCCCATTACACTAGCGAATGCTTGTTGTATATTGCAATTGCCATCGTGGCCGCACCCCAGGGACAGACTCTGAACAGAACCATTCTGGCAGGTTTGTGTTTTGTGATATCAAATCTCGGTGTGACTGCAGATTCTACTAGGAAGTGGTATGTCGCGAAGTTCGGCGTAGATAGTACAAAGGGTAGATGGAGAATGCTACCTTATGTGTATTGAGATGAGGTTCACTCAGACAGAGTATGCGGATAAATAGCTCGAAAGATAGATGGAGGAGGAGACCATATTGAGACGAGGCCTCTCAGCGTTTACCGAATATTCCTAGCTTAGTACCCAACTTCGATACCTTCAGTACGTCGCGATACGTAAGGCTTAGTCGCTCACGTCTTTCGTATCTTCCGTCAATGATTCCATCTTCGGACCGTAAAAGATCCCAGTTTGCGACTGTTTTTGAACTGAGATTGATATCTGCTTCAATCTCGGATATTCCATGATAATAATTTGTGTATAGCTCATCTGTTGTGATCAACAAGCTTCTTGGTTCCTGAAGAATCCTCCACCTTGGTTGCTCCTCTCTTGTGCCATCCTCTTTGTCCCCATATATATCCAAACATAAACTTGCGCCCAAGCTTACAGTGCAGACGACAGGATGGTAGGCTGATCCATCTTTATGTGGCATGATTCCTTGATTCGGTAGGTATTCATTTATTAGGACATGGTTCGGACGTCTATGGGGACTATCACTAAAGATATGGGGTCCTCCATCTTTGCGCGAGATAGGCAAGGAGAGGATTCGAGAGACAACAGGATCTGTTAGCCATTTGGGCAAAGGCGCATCCAATAAAGTGTTCTTCGTTAAATCGGAGGGCCATGTCTGAAGGCGACGATGAGTTAATTGCTTCCATCGTGGTTTCGGTGCTGTCGCAATCTGCAAATACGATGATGTCAAATCTCAAATCTCCAATCTCAAATCTCAAGCTGATAATGGTGAACGAGCTCAGAATTTACTTACTTTCTGCAACAATACCTGTTCCTCCTCTTCCGTAAGGAAATCGGAAATATAAAATGCTTTCGAGGGAAGGGTCTTGATTTGCACCTCGTGGAGACATGGTGGTAAGGTCAATTGTTGAATATCCATTGTTGACTATTTCCGATAAGCAAAGCACAGGTGAAATATTTCGGAACCTTTCAATGAGGGACTAAGTGGGTGGTGAAGAGCTAGGCAAGAAAGGATATGTAGAGAAGAGAAAGGGTAAGAATGCCATGGTACAATATGCAAATTCCATGATCAAAATACCTAGTACTGTAGTATCGAGAACTCTCTCCGTGAAGTAAGAATAATAATGCAGCGAGTGAACCCATAGAGAAAAGAGGGGAAATTTTAATCCGGACCAACAAAAGTACGGGCTAGCTTTTACGGAGTAATAATCTTGGATACAATGAGTCTTATAGACCGAGAACCGAGTAGTAGAACTACTACTTACTACAGCATGAATTTAATCACAAAATGTACTCTGCACCTACTACGGTACTTACTACTCCATCTAATCTAGTAAGCACTTTGAGTTTTAAGCCATCCCATATTCATGATAATCTTTCCTCGACCCAGAAGGCTCGGAAGAATGGTTTGATACAAACTAAAAGAGGAAAAGTGGTTTATCAATTGATGCGTTGTACTCTGTGTTTGTACTTGGTTATTTGACCAGACTTATGCGAGGTTTGTTTGGCTTGTAGATTAAATTTCTTCTAAAGTTGGACTTTCAGTTAGACTTCCCCTTAATGGATGTACGATTCGCTGTATATAGGTATCTATCTATCTACTTAAGTACGGTACATCTATGTACGACCCATCTTTTCTTCAATTGATGACGCTCCGCTTGTCCATTGCCACTGCCATGCTTTCATCACTTCAAGCTTCAACGACTGGGTTTTTATGTGGTAAGCTCTTCCATGAAACCAAGGAGCCGTTGTTTTTGGATTGCTTGGGTTAGGTAGGGTAGGTAGGTACGGAGTACTGTAGCGTTATCAGATGAATGAGTGAGGCATTTGACATTTCAATTCCAACTCTCTTTCCACCACCCAAAGTAATATTGTATACTATTTTCTATCTATTCGTATTACGTATATATTGATGAATCTACCAACTTTATCTTGCTTGCTCTTAGGATATCAGATTTCTAGGTATCTACTAGATTTACCTACTATACCTACCTGCCTACCTATCTACCTACCTACCTATCTACCTATCTACCTACCCACCTACCTACATACCTACCTACCCACCTAACCTACCTACTACTTTATCCTTAGGGAGTTGGAGGTAGATAAGAGAACCAATAACTATTAGGTCGATAACTTCATACTACTAGGTGGGTAGGTGGATATACTAGAGCGTCATGGACTTATTATTATCATGAAGCTAAATCTATTTTATTTTGTTTGTCTCTATTCTATTCCACCCTATCACAATGTGCCATAATTCATAAAAATCCTTTACCGATGATTTTGGCAATCATTTTCAGTAGATGGTCACCGTATTTTTAGTGTCTAGTCTCTATAGCCTCAACTTATCTTTCCCTCTATTAACAAAACCATCACTCTCCTTCCACCCATCCTCGAAAAAATCTACTTACAATTCACATCCACATTAACGATCCATGATTACGATTTTAATGATATTCTTCATATCTTATTTAACAATTCATCAAACATAAGACCTCGAAAATACGCCATTTAGGATTCTTACTGCGACAAACCAATAAATCGGCGCATTTTACCGATCCAACTATCACTTTAAAGGACTCGGATGCTCCTCCTTGTCCTTACAATTAGATACAATCAAAGTGTCTACCCATAATACAAGCCAGGATGATCTGCAGGATACAGCGACACATAGCCTAGATGTTATGGACACTCAAAATCATGATGGAACGACGGCTACAGGACATGGGGACTTGCCTACCAGCATTGTCGCTCGAAAAGATAAAACCAGTTCCACCACTAATACTATCAAAAGTTCGACTTCTTCCGGAAGAATATCCTCTCCACAGGTGACTGTAACTGATTCGGAGACTATAATGGAAGTGGACATGCCCGATGCGCCTCTTGAGGATATTGATGTGAAGAGTGATTCAGAAGCAGAAACAATCGTCTTACCAGGCAAGGATGGCCACTCGCCCTCGAAAACTCGAAAATCGATTAAACATGAAGATAAGAGTGACGATGAAGATATTCGGAAGCCGTCCGAGTCAAGGAAACGTGAATCTCTATCACTGGAAGCACTTTCTCAAAACGAAAATCACACAGGAAGGCGCAAACGTCCTAGGGTAGAATCATTTGAATTAAGCAAATCCCATCCTATCAATGGAACATTATCCAATCTACAAGACAAACGACATTCGTTTCTTCCCAAATCCTCTGCGCCAGAATTGAGACTTAACAGATCGCCATCGCCACCTTTATCCATTCTTGACAGCCTTGACAAGGCTAAATCCGTCGATAGAGCTTTTCCACGGGACAAACAGAACACATCCGACTCTGGTGATGACCATGTGGATCGCGAAGAGCGGAAACCAGACCGACATCAAAATATTGCCTTAAATGGTACTCAAAGCAAAGAAAACACTCCATCCTTGGACACCCATCCAGAAAGTACTGCTGGCGTCGTGAAGGAACGATCGGAGTCTCCCCACCACGGACGTCCTCACAAACGCAGTAATTCTACTCAATTTCCTTTCAAGTCTATCCATGGTTCAGGCCACAGGAGAGGACGAATACCGCCTCCTCTTCTATCTACCGAGTACCAATCAGACGACTCTTCTGCCAGCGGCCGTTCACATCCTCGCAGCTCTCGACCGCGGCAACGCACAGCCCCTGCTATTAGAGATTCTATTATGACATCCGCCGCCCTCCGTGAAAGAAAACGGACAGATAGCTCAGGCGCAACCACGTTATTGCAACTTGTCCGCAAGGATAATATCACAGGAGTGACAGATGAATTAAACAAGCATCCCCAAGACTTAAATCAAGCAGACAATGCATTGAACACACCACTGCATGCTGCAAGTCTTGTAGGTTATGTTCAAATTGCGAAATTGCTTTTGGCCAAAGGATGCACTGTGGATGTAGTTAATGAGGCGGGTGACACACCACTTCATGATGCCATTGAAAATGGTCATGTTGAAGTTGTGAAACTACTTCTGGAGCATGGTGCCAACCCGCGCAAGGCAAAAAAGGTTGGGGGTGACGAGCCGAGTGACCTAGCAGCGGCCTATCGTGGGGGGGAGGACGACATGGCGAGGGAAACGAGGAAAGACTTGCAGCGACTTATTGAAGATGCCAAGATTAAGAGTGATGCGTCCGGAAATAGTCTCCTGGGCGATCAAACAACTGTAGAAAGTGTAGATCACGACACTCCCTCAAAATATAGCCCTCGCCACAGCCCTACGTCTGAATATCCTAATGTCCCGAACCGTATACGGGCACGCTCGAATAAAACCACGGACCAAGATCTATACCGAGACCTGAGCAAGGTGGAAATGCTTCGTGAAGCTTGTCAGAACGCCGATTACCAAAATGTTTCTAAATGGTTAGATGTTAATCAGGGTCGAAAGGATGCCAAATCTCTTCTCATAGCAGCAAAAGCTGGCGACCTCTTTGCTGTCGAGCTAATGCTTGGACTAGGTAATTTTGATCGCGACCCCGAACCTTTGAGGAGTGAAGACCTCCGGTGGTCTACTCCAATGCTTTGTGCTATTGATAAAGGGCATATTGACGTGATTAAATGTTTGCTTTCAGGAGATTTCGACCCGACTAGACGATGGAATAATAAGACTTATTATGAAATTGCACAGGAAAGAGAGAGGGGGGGTCACAACTATGAGATAGTTGTTGAAAAACTCAAAGAAGCTTTCAACAATTATTCGAAACCAGTCAAACCTTCGCCCTCCAAATCTCGTTCTCCTAAACTCCATCGGGACGCCGATCGCGGCCGTGATTCCAAACGGCCAGTAAGGACTGCCCGTGATCGATCTTCACCATCACGAAAGAGAAGCCCTTCAAAAATGTTGGACAGAGGCACAGATTCACAAAAAGGACAGCACGGAAGTAGTTCATCCCTTCGTCAAAGCCATAACGCGCAAAACCAAGCAAGAAGGGGTCCAGGGCGTCCAAGAAAGGAGGAAAGTAACGCATTGCATCCTACTTCAGACACGGAAAGCACTCCTCTAGGCCCTCCTAAGAAAAAGTTGCAAGCACCCAAGGTAACAGAACCCGATGCTGCCGCAATGTCATCTGAGAATGAACCTTCGAAGCCACGGCGTAAGCTTGTCTCTGGCAAAGAACTAAAAGGAGAACGGGATAAACAAAGACGTGGAAGTGTTGCATCGAATGTTTCTACCACATCTGTTCCAGATCGACGCGGGGTAGACGAGTTGAAGCATGCAGATGGTAAACACAGAAACACAAGCATCGCACGATTAAGCGAACCTGCCGATGAAGACCTAGCGTCAAAACGTTTAAGCACGGAGACGGGTTCTGACAAGGGCGAGAGACATGACAAAACTAAAGGTACAAAACGAGATAATTCCAAAGACCGACTCGCCTCTATCCGCAGCGACAAAAGCCCGATAAAACGACAACGTCGGAGCACAACACCGCCTCCCACAGGTATGCTTGACACAATGGCTGCCACGGAGGTTGATGGAGCTCCATCGAAACGCCGAAGATTAGAGGGACTTTCGAAGCACGTGGTCATGGATCAGAACACACCAAACTCGTCTCCTGACCATCCAGCGCCCAATTTTGATTCAACAACTTCTCAGGACAAGTCAAACCCAAAGACTACAAAGGAGAACACATCGAAAATTCCTTCCAAGGGCGCGGGAGAGAGTGAGACATGTTTCAACAAAGATAACGAGGAAGCTCAAGCAGCCAAGAAAATCGAGCTCGCAAATCTGGCCGATCTGGAACACAAGAATCAGGCAAAATTGGCTCGTGAAGTTCGGGAGGCTAAACAGCAGGCCAAAGAGGCTAAAGAATCTCGGGAGGCGATAGCATTGGAGGAGGCAAGAGAAGCGAAGGAGAAAGAGGCAAAGGAGAGAGAGGTCAAGGAGAGAGAAGCAAAAGAAAGAGAAGAAAAGGAGGCGAAGGAAGCCCAAGAAGCCAAGGAGGCTCAGGAGAGACTAGCCATCGAGGAGGAAGCTGCCAAGCGAGCACAGGAAGAAGAGGATCGAAAAATACGACAAGCACAGGAAGAACGCGACAGGGCAGAACAAAGGCGGTTGTATGATGAGCAGAAAAGAATAGATCGAGAGAAGTTGGAGCAAAACCGGGCCGCTGCGCAAGAACGAGAACGACTTGAGAAAGCGAGACAGGCGCGAGAAAAGGAAGTAGAAAGGTTATCAAAACTGCCGCTTCTACTTCGAGCGTTTGATCAACTTCCGCAACCTGAGACGCTCAAAATTGCTTCTTTGCCCAAGTTCAGGATTATAAAAGGATATCGATATGATACGATTAGACCAAAAGCAACAGGCTACCCCAGTGCTCGGGAGCAATGGATGCTTAATACTGACGTTGCGTTACTGTTAGGAGAGAAAGACCTGGAATTATCAAGATGTGAGTAGACTCAAAGGAACACGAAAAGGAGCGCATGTTTATTGACTGTAATAGACACAGCGTGGGAGCGTATCCCATTAGAGATGGAAGTCAAAGAAGCTATATGGCCCCTCGCGCACGCAAAATATTCCCGTGATCCTTTTACACCAGATATCCTCCTCGATTTGCATGAACGCCTTCGCCTAGAAGAACAAGCTAAATCTTTATTCTTTGGACTCGATCTTTTCTTCGTAAAAGTATGTGCCTTGTTTTTCTAGAAATGGTTTGCTTACTTACACTATCACAGGTCTCTGAATTCATGTTCATTGTACCAAGTTTTCCTCACCTACGAGGTCTTGAAATGGCTGTCGAATACCAGGAGCTTGTGCCATTAGGCGCCCTTCCTCTTAACAAATATGAACAAGATTTGGATTATGATCCCAGCAATCCATTCTGGCCTGCTCCCCAAAGATACATCGATGGATTGTTAGTCACACATTCGAAAATCGAAACAAAAACGAGTACGAAACCTTTCCCGGAATCCAAAGTATCAAGACGAGAATTATCCAACGACAAAGAGTTAATCGCCTTGGCCTTGGCCAGGTCACAAATGCTTTGCAACTCGAGGTCGAATTATCGACCATACATGGCACCGCAAGATCAAGACAATGGTATCACTCCACCACACTCTGACCGATCTAGATCGCTCCACGAAGAAGGTCTGATTCAAGAATCTACTTCTGACCTAACCAACCTATCACATCATCTTGATCTTACGAACGGAACCACCACTATTCTCAATGGCATTATGCGCGGGGCGGATATACTGGAATGAGCGATGTAGTAATACTACACTTGCTATACTTGATAAATAAACATTGTATATAAAGCATACCCACAGGATGACTTTGAAAGGTTGTGCATATATTCCCCATCAGCGAAGTGCCATACTATGTAAATTAATGACACTTTTTTTTTATACAAAATCCTTGATACCACGTTCTTGTACACAGATCGAAATTTTAAATGTTGTGAGACCAGGCGAAGTGACGCTTTTCCATACCCGAGTCCCAATCCCAATCCTAAGTATCCAAAAGGTCTGAAATAGCAGATACTCGAGAAGTGATGACGTCTTCGACAAGGAAATGCCAAACCACTAGGACATAGGGCAAATACACCTATTCCCCTCCACGTTCCGAGATGCTTGAATTCAAGGGGGTGCGGGAGACCTTTTAAACTATATGCCAATCGAAAGCGCAATTAACGTGTATTGTCGGGCCTTTGGCGAAATGTTGTATATACATAGGAGTGAAGAAGTATTGTGGTTCGATGTAGCTTTCCCTTTTGAATTGAAAACGCGTCTTCATCACTTATTGGTTGTAGAAATCAATGTTAGATCCCCTGTGACTCTTGGGTTTTTGTGAAATCGAATCTAGGAATGTGACGAGGGGGGAGGTTTTTAAGGGTGCTGCCTCCTCTTGGGGTAATTAGAATGATAGGGGTGATTGTGATTTTTTGGTTTGATTGTCGCTTGTGATAAGGGAGGTGTGGATGGAGGTTAAAGTATATGAGTAATATGAAGCAATACTAGAGGCTTAACTATAACATGAATTCGTAAATCGATGTCATGACAACTATCACAACCCTACACCAACGACCAACTTCCACCGGCGAACAGATCTATGTTTTTTGTAAACGCTCTTTGATGAAATGGGTCGAACACATATAATTCTTCAGAAGAGCGCCAGTGTCTAGCATCGAATGCGTTTGTGAGATCATGCCAGATTCTGCAGCGCTCGATAAAAGGGAAAGGAAATCGAGAGTTTTTATGCGACGTGAGGATTGGGTGGGTTATAAGTTTGCGTATAGGAAGGATTTTGTCGGTTTATTCGATCACTCCGATTTCGAAAGATTATTTGGGAAAGCATGGGATAAGTCTCCCTGTGACGTTGGCGTATACATATGTCAGAGTCTCTGCTGGACCTTTCTCCAAAGGAAGGTTGAACTAAGATTCGGTGATGGAGCGTTTAATGAAGGTGTAAAATATTCATAATGGTTTGAACATTCATTAATATTGAGTTACCTAGTACTCCGTACGTACTAAGCATTCCGATAAGGTAATACCCGACCCCGCCTGCCGCTTAAAGCGAGGGGCAAATATCGCTATCAGTAGGTAACAACTACATCATCGAAATAAATCATAAATAAACAACCATCAAAATTCCCCTTCATTTGTTTTGCGTAATTCCTTCAGTTTCGTTTCGATACCCTACTTTATAAAGATCAAAAATACAAATAATATGAATCAGGAATCCTGCTGCACTTGTGCGCGTCTGCTTGCACAGATAGGAAGTAGTGAACCACCTTCTTATTCAGCATCTACGGCGGGAATCGATTCCTCCTTCATATCGAGGAGAAGAAGTTTAAGTTTCGATGAGAGAGCGAAAGAAGGTGAAGCATTTTCGGAGAAGAGTGAAGCATATGATTGGGAAAAGGAAAAGGAAGACATGATTTGGAAAGAGAAGGAAGGGATTAGTAGGAGAGAAGATAGAAGATTATCATGTTGTGGCCGCATTATTTGCGGGGAATGTATGGAGCGCAATGAAAGATTTAAGATTTATTGTCCTTTTTGTCAGGTTAGGAGTGGAGAGATAATGGCCGGGGATACGATATCGGATTCTACAGACTTCAAGCTAGCAACAAAAGACAAGCCGCCTTCTTATGAAGAGACCATCGGTTGCCGCTCCTCGCATTCTCAAACTTCCCCCCCAATACATCGCCACGCCCTATTCTCCAAATCACAACAACAATCACTGACACAAGTGCAAAACCAATCACAATCACAGTCACAACCAGACGACACACTCCACTTCCTCTCCCACAGCACCGATTCCATGACTTCCCTTTCACTCCGCTACGGTGTCCCAATCGAGGTATTGCGAAAGAAAAATGGTATAACAAGCGACCACCTCCTTCTCGCTAGGAAAACAATATTGATACCTGGGCAATGGTACAAGGGCGGCGTGAGTTTGAGTCCGCGGCCTGTAGAAGGAGAGGAGGAGGAGAGGAGGAAAGCGTGTGTGAGGAGGTTTATGGTGGGGTGTAAAGTTTTTGAGTAAGTTTAGTTGTGGATATTTTTGCTTGGGTGTACGAGGGGAAATAGGGAAGATGATGGAGGATTTGGGGTTCCAGGTTTATGTAACGAATGTGAAGTGGAAGATCTGGAATTGGGTAACGTGAAACGAAGAATGGAAGGCTAACATTGGATTCTCTAGATATGATATCGCAGTCCTCTATCTTGAGCAAGCGGACTACGATCTAGAGCTCGCAATGGGAGTATACAAAGATGACGAGAGATGGGAAAAGGAAAATCCCATCTCAGATACAGGGAAGGGCAAAGGGAAGACGAAATTTGATGTTGGGAGAAGAAGATTCACAGGACAGAGATAATATAAATTTTGACCCGCATACAATGAATGCTGTGAGATTCAAGGTTTCAGATTCTGTTTTTATTTTTGTATTTAAAATAGGGATCATGAGGTTCATTATATGGTGCATACTGAGCACTTTGTATAAATACAGCACCGTCTCATATAACACCTCTGCAGCAAACCACGCCAGGCTAATATGCCGATCGTGTCCGAATATCCTAAAAGATTTGTTAGCCTCATAATCTCCCTAAATTTTATATATTGGGGTAGTTTACCGAAATTTTTCTCTCAATCTCCCTAACCGAGCGGTCCAACTCTCCTGCAATCATTTGTTTCTTGTCCGTTGGCAAGAGGGTATATCTTTCGCATAAATCTCCGTCAATAACGCCCTTCACTGGCACATAATAACTTCGATATATTAAGTGATCTCTTCCAGCCAGAGGCGGGTCTTCTGATCTGAGATGCTGTTCTAAAGTCTGGAAGAAGTCTACGTCCTCTCGACTGACAAATGGTATCAAGATACCAAGTGTACCTTGAAGTCCAGCCCACAATAAGCAATCTCTACCTCCAGCAACGAGGTTTGTCTTTTGAATGCTCATAGGAATATCCTGGGCATAGTTGTGCGCCATTAATGCTAAACGATGTGGAGCTCCAGCTAGGTATTGGCGTTCATGTAGGAGATGGGCACCTGAACCTTCCTCGTCCGCTTCCTCGCTGGCTTTAGGAGGGCAACGGAGAAGCCAGAGATTGCCAAACTTGTCTCCTCCTGCGACAGTCTCATAATCGACCATGGTAGTACATGACGTCCACCTTGCGATTGTGTCATCCACGAATGGAATGAGTCTGTTTTCCTGGAATTTGTACACAACCATGGTGATACTCTCTTGAACGTCATTTACAATGATGCGACTTCCTTGAGTTTGCAGTCCAACTATCATATTAGGTGCAACTTCGGATTGTGCTTTTCGTAGGAGTTGACGCATTCCAAGGTCATATATGCGTAGATCTTTTCCAACTCCAGCTAATAGTCTACCCTGGAAAGCAAGTAGTGCCATAGGTGGTTCCTCGACTTTAGTTTTGTGTATAAACTCAAGCTCTTTGCCGTCCTCGTGGAAACGATATACGTGAATGAAACCTGCAGAGGATGATCTTGGGCTAACCACCAAATCCTTACCAGTTCCGACAATTAGGAATGTTTCGTCTTCTTGACTGGCGAAAGCAACAACAGCGACGCTGACTGCCGATTCGTTGTCCTCAAGGTGAATTGTAGTCAGAACTTTCTTTTCGGTCATGGGATCGACAATAGAGATACAAGAAGCCCAATGATTTGTTCCCCTTGGATACCCAAACTCCTCAGGGGGGAGCACTGTGGCATCGCCATTTACAACCGAAGGATCCTCGAGCAACTTTTGTTTTGTGGCTGGAGAAAGGATGTTGTTATCTGCTTCAATCACGTAGAAAAGAGGATGTTCAGGGTGTCGGACGAAACGACGAGGAGTGTAGGTTAGAGGAATGGATTCTTGTAAGAGGTTATTGGTGAGTTTTTCGATAGAAAATATTCTGCGGTGGGTTAGCTTTTGCTCCAGTACAAGTGTAAAATGTCGTGGCTTAATTTGTGTTAAATATCTCAGAAGGAACAATTGGAATTATAATATTACGTCCTCATGGTCATGAAAGACATAGGAGGTTTAACGATAAGAAAATCATCATGGTATCTGATGCTGTTAAAAATACGTGGAGCTGTGTTGACTTACCTGAGATTTTGTCCTTGGATTCCCACCATTCCCTCGGTACATTGTTCACTACTGAAGTTCCAGCCCCATTCCAAAGCAGGATAATCAAGTGGCGTGAGCATGAATCCCTTAGTCACAGGGTCTGAGTATCCTAGCCATGGTCTAGAGCTGAGCGCAAGCACTGCAGTCTGACCTTGAACGGATACTCTGAAAAGCTTTACAGGCTTTGGCCCTAGGAAACGTGTTCGTGTATCAGAGAGCTCTCCGGTCACTTCGTCTAAAACAGTCCGCAAATAGACACCGGAATAAAGCCCTATATGAAGATATAGAGTTGAGCCACCAGAAGATGAGTCCGACATGGCCATAATGGAAAGGGCGTTTGGGGGAGAAGTTAAGGCTTGAACCGACTTGTTCTCTAGCGTTGAATCGGGATCTAAACTCAGAATGCGGACTGTCGAGTCATCGCAGCCAACAGCTAAGAATTGACTTCTCTGACGTCCTTCGGGAACTTCGCCAAGACTCAAACAAGTGACTGTACCGCTCATTTCTTTCTTCTCATCATATTCAGCGAGAGATCCATCTGAATCCATCTCAAAATAGACAATCTCTCCAGAACTTAACGCTACAGCAACTTGTCGTTCGTTCGTAGTAGCTGCAACGATTGAACGATGCTGGGGAGCAGCCCATTCATTCACGCGACGGTCCGCACGAATGTGACGGATACCTTTAGGATGAACCTGAATCAAAGAATCCTCGCCAAGTTGCTGTACCGCTAGTGTTGGCGCAGATGATAAAAATCCAGTATCAGTTACTTCTTCCACCGTTTCACCAATACTGAGGACTAAAGTACCGTTTGAGAAAGATAGAATGATGTAAGCGTCATAAACATCACTTCTAGTGAGCTTTGTCGTCCAAACTGCAGATGGTACACCGGGCAGTTCAGATTCAACGATTTCGCTAACTTCCAAACCGTGTTTCAGTGTTCTGAAAGTACTTCGAGCGCCAGTGCCACAAATTGAATAAATTTGTGGTGCATCCTCATCGGTAAGATTTGCGACTTTGCAATCCATTAAAGGGTTCATCGAGTCGATACTTTCGACTAAGCTCAAATTTTCCGCCGGTCTTGGGTGAAAATAGACAGGTGTGTATGATTCATTAGTTCCCGTTGGAAAATCATCGCTGACGAATTCTATTTCTTCGTCATCGTCACCAAGTTTCTCAAATTGGTAGAATTGATGGTTGCCAAACTCGCTTGCAACAAAAAGAAATCCACTTTTAAGGATGCAAAGACTCGCTGCAACAGGCACTGTATCAAAGTACTTGATCTTGAGACGTTTGACTTCGCCAGTTGGCTGCCCATTATCGTCTTCTACCATCTCAATGGTTATCTTGAAAAGATCGCCATCATCTGTTTGTAACAAGAAGAAGAAGGCTCCTGCCGCACCCTTAAGTTTATGCATAACACCTGCTACGATATTTCGTTTCCTTTGTGGATCCTCGGTAGCGCCACGCCGGCGAGGGATAGCAACGCGAAAGGCTTCTTGGTTAGAATGCCTATAGGTGATATTGTCCTCCCCACAAACTAAAACTCCACTTGGTCCGTCTGTTCCTCCAGGTACCTGGAAGAGTATGTTCGCCGTTCGATCGACAGGATCCGACCATTTTCGCACCACATGATTCAGGCCAAGATCCAGTTCATAGTAAACAAGCTGTTTCTCAATATCCTCATAGGCCTGACCTGTTGGGTCCTGATCCGACTCTCCATAATCAACCTCGAGGGCTGCAAACACCGGATTTGCATACCCCACATCCAAGGCTACCAATGCGAATACCAAAGTTTGAGCTTTATGGGCTTCCAAGGGGGATGATATAGTGAGCTCCGCCTGAGAATTGCGATTCAGAACATATACGAGCTTATTCTTCTCCACCGATGCGGTTAGACAAGCTCTGCCTTTCGGGTCGACAGCCAAGTATTGACCTGGAACTACTCTTCGAACGCCCGACTTGCCGAAAGTCTCGAGATGTAGCCGATTGAATTTGTTTTGTGCTGGGATAAACTCGACAATCGTTATACGGCCAGAGTCGGATGTAATGATAATGTAATCTGCGATTGTTTATTTTAGCTCAACTCTCAGTTATGACCGACTTTCTATAACATTCGTCCCCATAGGCTGTTCATATCGGTATGATTCGTGCTGCCATCGATGCTTCAAATCACTAAGTGAAGCTCAAATGGGATGAGATGAATGACTTACCCTTATTGCTGCCAGCCAGTCTAAAAGCTGCAATGGCTCTGATTATACCAAAGACATCATGTGAAAGCGCTGTAAGAATCTTCCCCTGTGATGGATCTGGCCTATGAAGAGTAAGACGCGAACCAGAAGCGGTCACAATCTGTTGTTCTTTCGTTCCAGCAAATTGTCCGAGTATCGCCTGGGTGATGGCGGTAGGAGGATTGATTGTCAAGCTGTACAGGAATTGGTTTGATGTTGTCGCCATATTTTGGCAGCGGCGCAGAAAGTCTGCGCAGCTTCAGGTAAGATTAATCACTTGGCGCGGAATAACAGAAATGGTATCATTTGTAATGGGTTCGACAAGTAGCTTGTCGCAAAGCGTTGGTGTTCGAGGTTGTTTTTCTAAAAGAGATCCATGCCGCTTTAAGCAAGAATACGCGACCACTTGAACATCGAAATCACCTCATGTATCAAATTTCTTAAACGCTGCTTGCAAAGCACTTTTACTTCTACAAAATATACGAAGCTCAACGGTGGCTAAGAATCATGCGTTCCTCAGCTTCATATACCTGTCAAAAGTGCTTACATGCGCTCAGAAAAACGCCTAGGTCGATAGGCTTGGGAAGAAGAAACATCACTTCTGGCAGTAGCAGTAGAAGCCCCAAGCTCTCCTCGAATGCGCCATCGGGAAATCAATTGGCGCAAAAAGATTTAGGTCGTCGAGCAATATCTTTTGGACAAGGTCAGGTAGCGAGAAATGAGCCTCCGCAATATAGAGGTCCAGGTGGCTTGGAATCAACCCCGCCTCCAGAGGTTGAAGGACGAGCTCTCTTGAAGCCGAACAACCTCTTCCACTCCTTCTCGAATTCGCCATCCCCCGAAATCAGGAGACGGGCAGCTTTCATGAAACAGAATGCCTACTGCTCACACCCAGATCATCACCAGACTCGATTGCGAACAAATCCAGACGATCCCGAAGCACGAAAATCTGCTACAGGCGCATTACCACCCGCCCACGTCAGTTTCGAATGCCCAGATTGCGGAATACCTGTATCATGCTCAGAAGAGCACTGGGCGGATGATTATGAGGCACACTTGGAGATATGTGATACCCTACGAGAGATAAATGAGGATGACCACGATCTACGCTCCGGCCGGTTCTTTCCCGAGTTCGAATACCCTTCAGACCAGATTGAGGAAGCCATGGTTAATATGACGAATTGGGATACTCTACTCTTTTCAAGAGAGTTCAAGGCTATCAATGATGAAAGGAGTTTAAGGCAAGCGACTAGGTTATTGACGTACCCTCTTACTATTGGAAGTGTGCTACATGAATTGAGTCCCTACAACATTAAGAAAGGTGGAAGATTGACGGTCGAAGGTCTCAAGAGTTTGAGTGGTATGTCAGACCTTCAAATCTCTCGGAATACTCATAACTAACAAAATCAGCTCTTCGTTATAATCTACATCCTGCACGAACTGGTGGTGGATCTGAGATTAAGAATCTTAGACCAACCCCACCACCAGTGAGAATCTTTATTCTAGGTGCTCGTGCAGAATCTTCGTTGCCAAGAGAAGTCTGGGTGCAGCTAGCACATCTATTTCCTCGGGTCACATTTCATCTGATCTTCATCGGGCCCGAAAGTATGGCGAACAGAGATGCCGAATTTCCTTTACCTGAGCGAACTCCGGGAAATCCTTTTGGCGCAATTGTTGAGGATCGTATAACAAACTCCTTGAAGATTAGTACCTTTGTGGAGTATTATCACACCCTTCACAAAGCTGGTCACTTTTATCCTTATGATCCTTACTTTGACTGCTTCATGCTTTTCCATCCTGGCTTGGGACATCCAGCCAGTTCACATGAGTGGGCGGAAACCATCCCACAACTGTTAGAGACCAAAATACCAATTCTGGTGACTGGATACACACAATACGATATGGATCGCGATATTGATTGGGTTAAGAAGACGGTAGGAGGAGAAATGGACATGCTCATGGAACCAGGAGAGAATCGCTTCCGAAGTTTGAGATGGGATCTAAATGATATGGACCCTCAAGACATTAGCTGTGGTAACTGGGGTGTTTGGGCATTCAGAGGAAAGAGGTATGTTGTCACCTTAACGGATAACGATGACTCGATGCTGACCTGCCACAGATATGAGGCTACGAGGGGCAAAGAATAGTAAATCACCATGAAATGAATTACAGCTACCAAACGGGATATTATATGCGTCCGATGGGCCGTTCGCTGTAAGGAATCATATACCACACCAATGTATTAATTCCTGATGATGTATAAATACAACCCTGTTACATCCATTCCGATTGATTATCATGTAGAAGAATTATCAAATAGATTAAATGACAAAGAAATCAACTCCCGCCTTTAATAAAGTCAAATGACATTCCTCTTTGATGTAACACAGTCCCAAGTTTCTCTACAGTATCAAAACTCCGAAACTCCTCCAACCCGGCCCCTTTCTTTATCTTATCGCAGCCGAGGCGGGGAGAAAAGCGCGGGTACATATTGATTTTCTCCATACAACGTCATCGTGAAAAACAACTTAAAGTCTCTGAAAGTATATTTTTACAAACCCATCAACTTACCACCAAAATGTCTTCCAAATCCCCACGTTCGTTGACAACAATTTATGTTACTCGCCATGGCGTACGTTTTCTCTCGAAGTTTGTGCTGAACCAAAACTGACTTTCTCAAGTTTCGCTCAAATTGGATTGTCGATCGTAAGCACTCCATTTTCTTTTTGGCCGTATTTTAGCATGATCCAATAAGCTTATATTTCCACAAAGCTGTGACAGGTACATACACTGCCAATATCCCAACTCCTACCGGCATACCCAGCGATCCCGCGCTTGCAGGATATGGCGAAGCCCAAGCCGCAGAACTTGGCCTCCATCTAAGCACACTGTCTCCACCCATCGAACGGATTTACTCCTCTCCCTTCTACCGCTGCATCCAAACCATCTCCCCTCTTATACCACACCTCTCTTCCACCACAACCGACCCTGCGACTCTCAAGATCCGCGGCGAAAATGGACTGGGTGAATGGTATGGCACCGCTCGATTCGATCATCCCAGTCCTGCAACACCTGAGTTGTTACATTCTTTATTCCCAGCATATGATAAAGAGTATGTGCCGAAAATTCGACCTAGCGTTAATGGAGAGAGTATAGAGACTTTGCATGATAGAACGGCTTATGCATTACATAGAGTCATAGAAGATGCGGATAGTGAGGGTGTCAAGGCTATTGTTATATGCACGCACGCGGCGACGTTGATAGCAATTGGAAGATGTTTGACAGGAAGAATGCCGGAGGATGTAGGCGAGGAGGACTTTAGACCTTTTACCTGCGGATTGAGTGTCTTCAAGAGAAAAGAGATTGGAAATGAGGTAGGAAAGAAAGTGGATATGTGGAAGGGTCCAGAAGAGAAAATCCCTGAAGTGAGATGGAGAAATGGTAATGGTGTGGGTGGTGGTTGGGAAATCAAGAAAAATGGTGATTGTAGCTTCTTAAGTGGAGGGGAAGAGCGAGGATGGTGAGTTGCTTCTTTTTACTAGAATATGGGAATGACATGCACTAATTTTTCTAGGCGTTTCTCTGGAGATGAATCATTTTCTACCACCCCAGCCTTGCCAGCTCTAGACGCTGGATCTGCGCTTGGGGTTGTTATCGAAGGGAACAAACCAGCAAACCATCCTGAACCATCTAGATTGTAATGATGCACTCTGGAATGGAATGTTTTAGAGATTCACAATTTTGAAGAAATCTTGGATATACTTTAGACCAAACTTTGAATATGGAAGAAGACGATACCCGGCGAGCACGGTGGATAGTTTTGTATACAAGAGAATCATAGAAGATTGATATCTTAGATACCAGAAATAATACAACAATCTCTTTAAATTACATAAAGCAGTCTATACAAGATCAGGCCATGCAAACCATTAAATGTAGTATGTGTATATCTATAGATTTCCCCGCAACCGGCGAATCAAATCACACACCAAAACAAAATCCTAGATAAGCACCTAGCCTGAAGGAGTATTTGATTGTCAAATCTGCATCGGAAAACTGACGAGGAGTACGAGGCCCAGGTATTTTCGACCTTAGCGTGTGTTGTAGGGCCTAGGTGATTCTGGTGTTCGATTTATTTCGTCCATAGCGTGATCCCCTACTTGTGTAATATTTTCATATCTCACACCTAATATCCTGCGGGCTCTTTAACCTTTGGAAAGGCTGGTGCATCTATGTTGCTCAAGCAGTCCTTCTTCCAGTGAGCAGGAGTATACTTGTCCACTATGTTTTTGAATTCCGCCTAGAAATGATCAGTCAATGCCCTATAGGGGGGTTTTGAGGGTGGACAAATACCAATGTACAAAATGAGTCGTCGCCCTCAAGGTGTTTGCCTTGTGGCCTACAACCAGGAACTTTCATAACCTTATCATTGTACCGAATTCTAACATAATAACCATCTAGCTTAGATCTCTCTGTTTCTGAAAGATCACGAAGCTTTCTCCTTGCGATACCAATTGGCTCTGCTTCGATCTGTTTACCCAACCCGAATATCGAAAGCAATCCTTTTCCGGTACTGCGAGCGCTGGGCGGATCATACTTGGGTTCCTCAAACGAGGATTGTTTTTGGCGAAACATCTCTAAAGCAATATGAGACGCATACGGTGGCCAAGGCTCGCCATCGAACGCTCCTAGACTAGAAAGGACGGCGGCGAGAGTTGTGTCATGACAGCCACTCAAGCCAAGCTTTATAGCCTTCTCACCTCCTCTACCAATGCCGGTCGAACCATCCTCACCACCGGTTTCTAGCAGTCCATCTTGCCCATTGTGCTCAACACTTCCAACCATTCTCGACACCAGATCTCCCATTAGCCCTCCGATGCCTAAAGAGCGATATTCTTCTGACTCTTTATATCCGGTGAACCATTCCTCTACTCCTATTTTTTCTATAATGGCCCGGCCTTTCTTGTCATAAAACTCTTTTGGTAATCTGGTTTCGGGACCATGAGCTAGGGTGGAATTTATAGTATCCATGATACCAGAAAGTCTGGGATGAGAGTCGACAGCTACCCGTTTACTTGAATCGGGCATCCACTTGCTGATAAGTTTATTTAGATATTCCATTTCGTCTGTCTGGTTCCAATGATCGGCAGTTCGCTGCGCGAAAGCTCTCGACAGTTGCGCAAACCTCCTGCAACCACTATCGTTTGGGAATAAAGTCTCATCTAGAAGCTAAGTGGTTAGCAGCGAGCTTCGAGATTGAGGACTTGCAGAATATACCAGAAGGCGCGCGTGTGATGATAGTTGGCGGGGGGCAAGATGCAGCGCGGGAGTTAGGTGGATACATGCCCAAGAAGGCCTCTTGTAGTGATTCCAGAGCTCTTGGGATGGGCGTCGCGCGAAGGTACATAAAATCAGTATTATGAATCATTTCAGGTAGAAATTGCAATTGGTCAACGTAAAGTCTTCGAAGTCGTGTTCCCAACCGTGAGGTTGTTTCTCTCCCCTTATCTGTCAATTCACCTAGATTGCAAACATCATCCACCTCTCCTCGAGGCCCTCGTGCAATAGTAGGGCCATCATCACTATCAAATGTTTCCAAGCGACGTCTCCATTGAAGGGGAGTCCAGTCTGAGGAATTAGCTTCCATTGTAGCACTCACCATTCGCCGAGCTGCCGAACAATACGGCCAGTAGGGTTTCAGACCAGCATTTTGAAATCTCGCAGAAACTGGGCTTCGCTCTCCATGTCGAAGGAGGACCTGAACAAGTTGCAACTGTAGATCTTCTGGATACAGCCTTTTAAGCTCCTCTTGTGAATATGGTCCACGGGGTTCTAATGTAGTCATTTTTTGTGATACCTTTTGTAGGTATTGTAACGGAACACGTACGTACGTACGTACGTACTTGAAAATTCAAGCTGTAAACTAAACCTTGATGTTGATGACCTGAGGATCATGATAATGCTTGAAGCCGAGCCGGGGTGTCGGGATAGCCTAGTAAAAAGTCCGTGCTTAGAATTTACCTTATCCATTCGACCTGTAACTACTTTTTTCTCGAATTTGCCAACTCTCACGATTCCTTGCTCCGTGAGTCAAGTCATACTGTGAGTGTGAGGCGGGTGATATGAGCTCCCCTTATGTTTGCATAACATGCCGACGAACAATCAGTCATTTACGTCGAAACAAATCCTTCCAATGGCACTCGAAAGCGGCCTTTAACTCTCTAATCGGTACCTCCCAAAGCTCCACGAGTGAGGAACATAAACAGAACTATGCCGAATCGACAAGAGGATTTCAAGGTGGCGAATCTACAGAGAGCCAAGCACTACCCCGAAGACCACCAGCTACTCGTCATGCTACTAAAGAGCCAGCAGATGCATTGGAGTCAATGTTTGAAGATACCCTCAAGCAACAGTCGATTCGGCAACCAGCTCGTGTATCAGAGCCTTTCCAGCGGCCGCCATCTTCGGTGAAGTCTTACCAACATGGAGAACAATTCCAAAATATGCTCCGGAAGGAACGCCCTCTCAATGACTGTTGGTCCTTCTTCTTGGAACATTTTGGGCCTCCTGCTTGGAAAAATGGTTCGATCACTCGAAGTTCATGGCCTCCCTCTCTCAAATCTGGAGTACCCTTGTTACTGAGGCTTATACTAGATAAGAGAAAGGAGCAGCCTCTTCGCGACGATATGCCTACTTTTCCAGAAATGATAAGGGTCACGTTTGAGTTAGGATTACTGCGTGGCACACAATGGGTTAAAATGATAACCACATTGATTACCAGCATTTCAGAAGCCGGTGTTACAACAGAAAAGGGACAGACATTACTAACCGAACTTCTCAGAAGTTGGAACATCGTTTGTCGTCGACGATCTCGACGACTTCGAAGCCAAGAGTTATCCACCGAACTAGATTCCGGCATCGTTCCTTCTTCATCTGACTGGTCAAGTCTGCCAAAGCATTCCCTCCACAGTATTTTCGTGGAAAAACAACAAAATGGAATCCAATATGCATTTAGTCTTCTCACTCCCCAGTTTTCCCCAGGTGAGATGTATCAGTTGCCTACAATCGCACTGGGAACACTCAAGCTTCTTCTTGAACTTGATAGAACTGGAATTGGAGCAAATACCACAGGAAATGCGCAGCCACTCATGTTAAGTTTCTCAAGTATGGTCAATGCATGTTCGATGGCTCTCAGTGATGCCGCTGTATATTTTCGGGATATCCCTGAATCCGTGGTTAATCTAGTCAAAGATGACTGGCCCACCATCAAGGAATTCGCCGAGAAGCAGAAGGTCACTAAGGATTTCAAACTTAGGGAAACTGAGCGATCCCAGCTTTTACATAAGAAAGTTGTTGATGCGCATGCTAGGAGAGATGTGGCTTTACTAGACAAACTATGGTCGCATGCACAGAAGCTTCCAGTTTACGACCCAACTGTCAAATATGGTTCCGAGTCTGGCTTTGAATCTGGTTATCTTACGCCCGCATTTTACAACCACTTCATTTTGGTATTCATGAGTCTTAGACAGCAACCTCGAGCGATTGATGTTTGGAATCATATGATCAAGAATAATGTAACTCCAGACCTTGGTGCCTGGGATGCCCTATTGAATGGCTGCAAGGCGTCCCGCAATCCAAAAGCCCTTGAACAAGTTTGGGCCATGATGATAGCATCTGGAGAAACTCCCGATGTTACCTGTTGGACCACTAGAATTAGCGGGCTTATTCACTGTTACAAGGCAGACGATGGCATACGCGCATTGGATGAGATGGGACGTCTGTGGTTAGCTGCAGTCAGGAAAAAATATCCCAATTTCGAACTAAAGAATCCCAGAAAGTGGAAAGACGTCCACACTGTTGCTGTTAGGCCCACCATTGCAACTGTCAATGCAGCAGTTTCTGGTCTCATAAAGATGCAAGAAATAGGAGCTGCTAATCGCATCCTTGCCTGGGCAGATCAGTGGGGCATCATTCCTGACGTCCAAACATATAACACCCTTCTTTGGTCAATAGTCCGTGCCGGCCATGCAAATAAGACTCCAGAGCTTTTGACTTCCATGGAAGGTCAAGGCGTTCAAGCAGATGCCGCAACCTTCGTCACAATTCTAGAGCAAACCTTCGCCGATATCGATACACTGACTCCCGAAGAACAAATAGAAGCAATCAACAGCACATTTCTAACCATGGAAAGGATGAATGTAACGCCAAATTTGTTCTTATACAGCAAAATGATCTACCTATTATTGCGAAGTGTACCTAAGGACATCAGCCCGGTATCCGAGGTCATGGCACGAATGGCGCAACAAGGACTGACGCCCTCTACCTACATCTACACCATCCTCCTGGAATACTACTTCGCGCAAACCCCGCCCAATTTCCAAGCAGCAACCACTCTCATCGAACGCGCTCAGCTAAAGGTGGGATCCGTCGACCATATCTTCTGGGATCGTCTCATAGAGGGCTATGCGAGCGTAGGAGATACGACAACGGCTATTCATTACTTGGCCAAGGTGCAAAAATCCAAACAATTTACGAGTTGGAATACGATGAGGACGTTGTTGATGGCGCTGGTGCAGAATAATGAGTGGGACGTCGCGAAGGAGTTAGTCAATAATGCAATTGCGGATACGGGGGGACCGATCGGGCTTGAAGAAAAGGGGGTAGAGGGTCAACATAAGTTTTGGGCGCTAGTGAGGGAATTAGGATTTATTAGTTGAGTTAAGGCGAGGTGATTACTTGTGTACTACTTATATAGTGTGCGAGAAAAAAGAAAGGGGTCTGGGTGGATATCAATCCCCAAGATCTCTACAGACTCTAGATAGACACAGTACTTCTGGATTAGCTGATCTAAGAGAATATTGGCCATTGGAAATGTCACTAAATGTACGAGTATTGGAAAACGTGTCAAATATCAAAAGATACCTAGGTGTGCAAAAGGGAAGCAAGCAAGTCTACGTATCTATATCATCTCATCTCATCTCATTTGAAACTATATCATATCATCTCAAAATAATCTCATCTTACCTTATCCCCTATCCTATCATTTCAAGTCATTGCATCCATCCTAGCCATTCTAAACATGATAAACTCGAGGTCACAAATCAACACAATAAAGAAAGAAAGAAAGAAATCATACGCATCTCATCTCATCTCATCTCATCCCGTCCTGTCAAAACAATTCTCTAATACCTATCCCAAGCCAACATATCTCAGATGATCAAGCCCAGCAGTCATGCTATAAAAGAAAAACGAAGCTATGAGCGTTCTGCACCCGATTGAGAGAATTTCCTACCACCCCATTCCCTTTTCCGTTTCCATGAATATTGACTCCCAATCCAGCCCAATGCCATTGCATCCAACCAGGCATGCAACCAAGCAGTCAAAACCTATAATAATAAACCCATTCATCTACCAAAATTTCTGCCTAGACCCCAATTTCCAAGCAATAATACTCCTGTTGTGTTGACTGTCGTTTCATATCCCATCATATGTACCATCCCTCATTTCATATATCCACACTCCATAATACCTGCAATATTCACAATCACATGATTGCACAAGCACTACTTCTCGCCCTTCTTCTTCTTCCAACTCCACCAGCAGCCACCCCACCTTCCTCTTCATCTGCATGCAACAGCTGCGCTTCTCTCGCCCTCCTCCTTCTCCTTCTAATGCCCGCACCATCTGCCCCGGCCTCTTCATTCGCCATCATATATTCAGCCCATTTTCTCTCCAACCTTGCCGCCGCGGAAAGATCCCCTCTCAGAACTCGCTTCGTATGTTCATCCACGGTCAATTGCCAACCATAGAAACATTTGAGTGTGATGATTTCCGTTGGGAATGTATATCTATTTACATCATTGTCTGGCTTCGTTATTTCCGAGTTTCGAGATAGGACTTCGCGAATGCCAGTCCACGTGACATTTGAGCAATCGAATACTACCATGCGCAGACCAGTGCAGGGACGTGATCGTGAATTTGTTGTACGTGAAGAACGCAGACGAACCATAGTGGCTGCTTCGGCGAGAATTAGATCGCTAATCCTCGTGTTATCCAGATCAATATTTTGGAGACTGGTGCAGGCGCGGATAACAGGAAGCATACCAGTATCGCCTAGGTTCTCGCAGTAGCTTAGTGAGAGGTGTTGGAGAGTAGGAGCGCAAGGAGCCTTGGCGAGATGATTAGATAGTAAGTTATTTGTGAGTTCATTGAGATCTTCCAAGTCCAGATGTGTTAGACGTGGAGTGGTAGCTAAGACGGCCTCCAGTGCACTGTCTGTTAATGCAAGGCATCCACTCAATTGAAGACCTTCCAAATCCCGACATACATGGGCAAGTGATTTTACTCCCACATCAGTCAATCTATTACAGCGGCTCAAATCCAAATGTCGAAGTCTTCGTTGTGGAACCAACGGAGCATCGGTAAAGACGTCGAGTTCTGGGTTTTTACCATGGATCATTGTTTTGAGAATATTATCAGTGATATCTGTACAGCCGCTAAGAACGAGTCGCTCAAGTTGATTGGTCTCGAATATTAGAAGTGCCAGATCCTCATTTTCGAGGCCCCTAACTTCTCCGGCGCGAAGATCCTTCAATTTTGGACAGCCTTGAATGACAAGCTGTAAACCAAGCGCATCCATGTGAGTACACCATGAAACATTGAACATCTCAAGATGTGGACAGGACTGTGCTATGATCTTGCACGTTGCGTTTGTGACAGCCGACAATCCGGTAAGATTAAGGTTTGCTAATCTTCCGTTGCTTTTCAAAAGGTTGTGCAGAGTTGCTTTCTGAAAATTTCGACATCCTTCAAGAGTTGCATTTATGAGATTCTTGCATGCCTTCACGACCACTTCTGCACGCTTGTAATGCTCGACCTGTACACAACCTCGGAGGTTCAAATCTTTGATAAAGGGACCTGCCGATACAATGATCTTCGCCAAAGACTCGGCGGGTATTTCGGCGTAGAATTCCGAAGCGTCGAAGCATGTCCAGAGCTGTCCATCGAAACAAGTTTTATGAAAATCTCGACAAGTATTGGAAGCTCTTACCAACTCCTTTGGCTTCAAGAATGCGAAAATATGCAACTTGATTTCATGCGGCATTTCTTCCCAAAATTTGAAGTTGTCATTTTTGGAGAGTTTAGGTTTTGCTGTCAAGGGTTCTGTAAAATAATCCTCGACGATTTCTAGAACCGCAGATGAAGAAGACGCAGGTCTCTTTGCATCCGCGATGGACAGTTGTTTCAGCTCCTGCGGAAGAGTTGATACACCAGCCATAGCTTCGTTCTCGATACGCCGAATAGCAATGTGACGATATACTGGATCATAGTATGGAGTGTCGGGACCTGGAGTGGCTGGCATTGAATCTACTTCTGAGGTTAGTCCTGAGGCTGGGCCCGAGGCTGGCGCTCCAGAAGAAACTCGTTCTGTTGTTGACTGGGTCGCAGGGCTCTCCGACATTAGGGGAGCGAAACTTATACATGAAAGTGTAGACCTGCTACCATATGGACTAGTCTTCGCTCGTTTCCGACTGAACTGTGCGAGTGTAGGCGAGGAAGATATCCTTTGAAGCCATTTACCTTTGGACTTCACAGGTCTTTCGTTGTTCATGGTCGGCGCTGAACTTTCGAGTGGAGTTGAGAACCCCGCCATCGTGTTGATTGAAGCCTGAGAGGTCATTTGATTGTCAGATCTGAATTGACACACTGAGATAATTTCCTTGTTCAAAAGCTCGATGTTCGGCTTTAGAAGGAGGCAAGTGATCGAAGTATTTGATAGCTAAGGTCTGACTGAGGTTGAAGTGCGGGGGTCCTCGATTTCAATTCACTAACGGCTTTAAATCTGAGCTGACCGGACCCAACATAAACAAGGCGCAAGTGTACTGTAATACCATTTATCAATTACGAAATATGTGCGAATCGAAGTGTAATAGTTATTTCGGGAGACAAGGGAAATATTTAATTCCTTTGTTTATTTTGCATGGACCAGCCAACGATTGTTTTTGTCTTCCTGTGCTCTTGCAATGGAAGTGGGAGATAATTTGGGGGTGGGAAGATTGGGAGATTGAATCTGCTATTTTTAAGAATTAATGCCTCAACTCGCAAAATCGTGTATGCGCATGCATATGGAATATGACAATTCTAGCAAGAGAAACTCACCACCAGGGAAGAAGGATGGTGCAATGTGGATGGATAGGTAATGGATAGATATGTCTAGAATACCGGCCGGTATCAATATCTATCACTTTTCCGGAGTCCTTATCGCGATTCTCCTTATCAGCTCAACTGGGCTTCGCACATGAACAAGTTTCGTGATTCAAGAAATTTGGTCAGATGTTCAAATCTCAAGCATGCGACGAGATTTGGAGATTAAAAGTGTGAGGGAGGTTTAAGATGGCGAGTAGGAAAGTTGCACTGCAATTGGAATTGGAAGATTCGAGGTGAGAGGTGAGAGGTGAGAGGTGAGAAGTGAGAGAAGTGTGGGAGGTTTTTGAGGTAAACAAACCAGATAGCGGATGGAGGAGGAGGAGAAATGATTAATAAATAATCCTGTTAGTAGCATGTACGGCCACCACGGTGAAGACTCGAAGAGGGAAGCGATAGGTTGAGAATACAATCCGACATGCAAGTTGGAGTCAGGAACCAAACCATGGCCCGCAAGACATAAACGCGCAAGCAAATATTTACCAAAAAAGTAAAAGTTATAATAAACTATCACAACTGATCACATAATTGACTTTCAATTAACCTTTCTTGTACGAGTGAGTGTATTTGATTCGAATTGAATTCAGCCTGTGTGTTGTGTTATCTAGAAAGCCACGATGCTATCTATGTATGATCTTTAGTTGCCTTGCTATTTTGGATAAGAAATGGTCTCTAACCATTGTCGACAAAACACATATAAGTAAAGTAAGATACAATTAATAAATTAATATAAACAGAGTCTCGCCTCTCATCCACATCGAGTCAGTCAGCTGAAAAGAACGCCGAACTACACGTATATTAATTTAGTTCATGAATTTCCTCAAGCTCGGATTACCCTCCCAGATTTTAGTTGAGTGGATGTGGATGGATAAGCTAAACCACCCACCCTTGGTACGACTAATCGATTGGCTTCACGGCTGAGCCAAATCGGCTGGTCGGTCTTTAACAAGTAAGTGGATAAGATGGGATAAGACAACGGGCATACCAAAATCCGAATTAGCTGCTAAAAAGAAGGGTTTTTGGTTCGGGGCGATTGCTCTACTGCCAAATACTTTAAGTACTTAGTAGGTCTGGAAGATTCAGCCGCGGTTATTGGCTTGCAGAAGGTATGATTGATATTTCCTACTTATCAGCAATTCATGCAATATTTTTTTTTAAACTTTTGAACCCTGAATAGAATCTTTCAACCAATACCAATATCAATACCACTCTTTCCCTCTGGGGTGCAGCTTTAGTGCGGGGTTAGTCCTCCCGAATACCCAAAAAAGGGACAAAATAATGTAACTTGGAGAATTTGTCCGAAGAGTCAAAGCGGAATCTTTTCATATTCTTTCTCTCCACTTTCTATTAGCCAAGGTTTGAAGGGTCAATCGATTCTTTTGCCAACTCGAACGCCAATCTGATGAAACGTCTGGCACGCTCGTAATACCGCCGCAGGACAGCAGGATGTTATATAGATTTTGGGGGCGAGACCTGCGTGGATGGTGAAGTTTGCATGAATCGAATCTCAGCCTGATAGAGGGGTCGATTTTGGCAGTCGGGTCTATTATCTCGCAGCAGCCAATGCGTTGAATTGTAAAAGATAAACCCAAACCCCGAGGCCAAACAATGTCTCTATGGCTACGCCTCCTTCATGCATCTCTAAGATAGCTAGATTATTTTTTTCAACCATATAACTCGGAGGTCTTCTAGGATGTACATCGTCAAATGTAAAAATGGCAGATCCCGAGGTACCGGGGGATCAATTCCATAAAAGAAAGATCATCGTCAACCCCCCAAAATAATACCGACAACTAGACGATCAATTCACTTGGCGATCATATTCAAAAAAAAATTATATATTCGTAGGACGGGAAGCTATAGTGTGATATAATAGCCTCTACGACGACACCCTCATGAAGGGGGTTACGCGAATGCCATCGGATGTTGCTCGAAGACAGATATAACGAAATAATGATTGGGTCATATCATCGGATACAATTCAAAAGATCCGGCCCCGGGCCAGGAATGTATTACGATCCTGCATGCCATCTCGGATCGATTTTTGCCAACGGCAAGCCTTCAAGCAAAAGATCAAAGCTGGAGAATTCCACGTGTGTATAATATATAAATGCAAGGGTTAACTAGCTGTATTAATTGAATGGAGAACACGGCATGAATGCAAGGAGTAGGAGGCAGTAGTAGTACTTATTTCACGAGCCATTATTGAGCTTTTTGCCCTTGCCTTTGAACATTCGAAGGAGGTTATTGCATTAATGATAAAACGATGGTTGGATGGATCATCCATCGTCACATCGTGGACTTAGCGGTATCAGACCTGATTTAATATAATTATTTATTTATTTCTGATTAATAATTGATTATTAATATCAATTCGATAATAATAAAAGCGAATATTTTTTATACAAATTCTTAAATAATTATTTCAATTAAGAGTTATAAGACTCCCGATAAATATATAATTGGCCATTTGGCGTCTCCTCCAGCTTCTTTTCTCCATCTAAAACCGTTTGTGCTGAACTCCACCTCTTTCTTCCTTCACGTGAGGAGCTGGAAACACACTTTATTTTAATCCGCCTGATCGAACGAGAAGAGCCGTTTAATAACCTTTCCCCGAAGTTGCTAATCAAAATCAAAGTATCAATCAATCATCGGCAAACTTCATTACCATTCCAACATTCATTGTTACTCATCTTAAATAATTAAGCATCTTGTTTGTATTTGTCTATATGTATTATCAGATATAACAATACACTGTATATATCTCAATGAATCAAGGGCAAGCCTTGTACATTTTGGCTACTTCGACCCCACATTTTCACTACAGCTCTATCAAAATTCAATTTCCAATTTTCTATCACAAAGGGCAACACGTTTCGAGTCCCCAACCCACAAATCCTTCGAAGATACATATTTGGATACTTGCATAAGCTCGACAGATACAACGCTTTTCTTCCAACCCTCAGATTTCAATTTTTGGCCGGGCAGAATACTAAATTATTTATTTGTACATTTGTACCTACTCAAAACGACATCATCACAAAATAACAGCTGGAGGTTGCCGAGTGATATTACTATACTATTACTAGGTCATCTTCTTCTACCTGTAACCGCCGAACCAACCATCAGTCTAGCTTTTGAAAGGTATAAGAAATTTTTGAAGATATAAAAGTCCTCACAATTATGCTGAAGACGGATACTTCAAACAATCATGGTTTGTCTTTATTTCTTAATCACAGGTAGTGATAACAGCCAAATTCGAAATGCCTTGTCCGAAGTTTCCCTTTTATCGGCGCATAAATTCGGCGCAATGGTAGAACTTGCCAGTCGTACCTTACACTTTTCTCCCTTTTCCTTCCACATTGCGATAATAAGGAAACTAATGGGAATATATTTTAGCATTCGAGAACAAAACAGCTAGGGAAACCGACCACGACCGCAGTGTCCCCCTTTGCCCCTCAAACCTGTCAATCCCGAAAAACAGAAGTACTGGAAACCTTCTCGCCCATACTTCAGCAGGAACGGACAGAGCTAGAATACGATTTTCCTTTGATGAAGGGCTGGCGGCGGCAGAGTTTGATACAATGTCGAGGTTAGTTTCTACTGCCTGTTGCCAGAAGAGCATTAATGAGGTCATGGGGCGATTTTTGCGCCTGGTTGTCTCAAAATGACTAGCAACACAACATTGGACACATCAGGACTGACGGAATGTTTCTCCAGTGCTAGATCACCCATCGTGACGGAACATGAGCATGGGCTTGGTGCTTCAGGTTTAAGACGAATTCGACAACAACTTCCCAGAGCACCAACTCTACCTTCTTCCGAGAGCTCCTCCAGAGCCGCATCTATAAGTGCTCGATCGAGTTCAATGACCCTTCCTTTTCCCGGCCGAGCAGCCTCTATAGCGATGGCTTCGGGTCCATCCTCTCCGATTATACCATTCACGGAAGATCTCACACGTTTCCCATCTGAGTCATTACATTCCTTCTCTTTCGCTCACCAATCAGATGAGTTCATTCACAACCGTCAAAATGTCTTGAAGAGGTCTGTCGAATTTATGTCACAGAAGCTAGGCTGGGGTACAACAAATGCGGGAATAGCCAGTGCTCAAGCAAGAGTTAATGGGGACGCGGAGATGCAAGGAATGCTCGAGCTTTTGGCGAAAGCCAAATTGGTTGGGGCGAACAACATTGGCACTGGAGGAGAACAGGCGAGGGGTGGACCACTCACCGGACCGGCAACAGCTCAAGACTCACAAAATATTTTCGATACTAGTTTCGCCATCCGTTGCGAGAGTCCGGAGCGGATGGAAAGTTCTCCGCCTTCACCCACCAGCGCTAAAAAAGTCACATCGTCATTGCGCACCTTGCAGGAAGATGAATCACAGTCAATCGAATCCAAGAATGATTTAGTATCAGCCCTAACAGCTGATTCTGAACCTTCATCTAGGACTCCCACCAATGAGAGCCGGACGACGGCAAAAACATCCCCGCCAGTCACTAGACGGCAAAGTCTAAAGAGAACTTTCACTGATCTGGAACCTTTGAGCCTACAGAATAAGCTAATGGATGCTATGTCACAACCCTACATCGCTACCGATTCCCTACACGAATCCATGTTTTCTTTTGCAATGCCACAAACCACCAGCGCTTCTACTTTCGGACCTCATTCATTAGGCCTAGCAAACCACAGTCATTCGAGTAGGTGGGCACCTGCTGCACAAGCTATTTTTACCACCGAAAGCACTTCACCATATACCATTTTAGCCGCCAACGACCTTGCCTGCCTTGTATTTGGTGTCACCAGAGCAGAAGTTCGCAAGATGGGCATCCTTGAAGTTATAAAGCAAGAAAGAAGGGCATGGTTAGAGGAAAAATTAAGTGCCCACAAATTTGAATCCGAGTAAGTGAGCCTCTTATCTTCTCAACATTTCAGTGCTCATAGTGTTTTGCCCCGGTGGGCGTCATCCTTTACCCCGCTCTGGCCGCAAATTTTTCCCCATGAAATGTTAACGATGTTTTCGCAGGGTTGGAAAACAGATTCCTCAACCACCACCGAGCCAAAGTCAACAATCAAGCCCAACGCCAACCAGTAAGTATAACATTCCCCGAAGATCCGACGATTGATTACCTCTATTTCGTTGCTGGTATACTGACCAGGGCTTGCAGCATCAATGCTGCTTGGACGGCCTGGTGGTATCACGGCTAGCCTCCTGAGTAAACCTAATTCACGTCAAGTACAGAAACCCAGTCGTCGAGCGCAGACCGATGATGGTGCAGGCTCCAGTCTTGCTTCGAGAACACGAGCAGCGAAGGGTGGTCTAAATCATCAAAGTAATAAATCTAGGGGCGTTCTTTTATGTGGCGACGTAGTCCCTATTGAAAAACGAAACGGCGCAACAGGATCGGCAAGCTTGTGGGTGAAGGAGAAGAGGGGTGGCCTCATTTGGGTTTTGGAAGAGATTCACGAAGATGTGGCGATCATAGGCCTCGACGACGATGCTGCCATTACGAATACATCTGGATCTATCGATGCGATATGGGGGGATGACATTACTTGGACGGGCGCGGATATTGGGAAACTCCTACCGAGACTCCCACGACAAGGAATTGATGGCAGAAGTGGAGAAATTGATTATGCTGAAGTCAGTAAACGTAGATATTTTACCGCCCGTACCTCTGGACGTGCAAATATCCCTGCAGTCGTCGACAGGATTCCTGATGGCACGGATCTCCGCGTTTCCAGCTTTCCTCACATTGCTGGTATCATGGTTCTTTCTGCGCAAACCTTGAAGATCACGAGTTCCAATTCCGTCTTTTCCGCCGCGTTATTCGGGCAGGACAAACCTGACGGTCGATTGATTACGGACTTAATACCTGATTTCGATAGAATTTTGAAAATTCTTACGGAAGAAGATGGTGTGGATATGGTTGACGGGATTGTTATTCCCGAACACAGCTTTAGACGGGCTCAAGCTTATCTTGCACTCCGGGATGGAAAGGCCGATGCATCAACATACTTTTTGAGGCCAGATGGACTACCAGCCAAACATAGGGATGGATCGGAGATCAAAATTGATGCTCAACTTCGGGTTGTCAAATCAGATCCGAAAACGCCCGCTTACGATGAGAATGTCATAGAAGAAAGGAGTGATGAAGAAGACGGACCTTCACCCTGCGAGCCCGTCATCCAATCCGAACTTGTCTATGCTTTGTGGATCACATACTCAAGGAACATCCACGCCGCAAAACATGCCAACGGCATGGCAACTCCCTTATTATCTGGACTCGAAACTCCATTGCATCAACCTTCCCCAGGTCAAACGGGACCTCCAGCTCCCATGAAAATGGATTCTTCTTCGGATTCCGATGAGCCCAAGAATGAAGCATCGCATGCATCTATGCTCACAGCACAGCTCAAGGCCGCAGCAAAGAAAACAGCAGCCAAGCTTACAGGTCGCGACCGGTCCTCTTCGAAAGCCCAAGAGAAAGAAAAGCCAGCCGCCCCGGAAGCGGTCAAACCTGTTGTTAAAAAGAGCATTGATGATTTCACGATTCTTGAAGAAATGGGCCAGGGAGCTTATGGTCAGGTAAAACTTGCTCGATACAAGAAGAATGGTAATAATAAGGTGATCCTCAAATATGTCACCAAAAAACGCATTCTCGTTGATACTTGGACTCGCGATCGTCGACTGGGAACTGTGCCACTGGAGATTCATGTTCTCGATTATCTGCGTCGGGACGGTCTTCAGCACCCCAATATTGTGGAGATGTCCGATTTCTTCGAGGATTCTGTTAACTATTATATCGAAATGGTACCACACGGATATCCAGGAATGGATTTGTTCGATTACATCGAGCTCCGCGTCAACATGGAGGAAAAGGAATGTCGCAGCATCTTCGTGCAGGTTGCTCGTGCTATCCATCATCTCCATACCAAGGCACTTGTCGTACATCGTGATATCAAGGACGAGAACATAGTCATAAATGGCGAAGGAAATATTAAGCTCATTGATTTCGGAAGTGCCGCTTACATCAAAAGCGGTCCTTTTGACGTCTTCGTGGGAACCATTGGTAAGCTCGCCTCTGTCACCCGGCTAAGATTATAACTAATTTCATCATAGATTATGCTGCCCCTGAAGTTCTCTCAGGCAAGCCATATCCAGGCAAACAACAAGACGTCTGGGCTCTTGGAATTCTTCTTTACACCATCGTGTACAAGGAAAACCCATTTTATAGTATTGACGAGATCATGGACCGTGATCTTAGGGTACCTTATGTCATGAGCGAAGAAAGCATCGACCTCATCAGAAGTATGTTAAATCGGGACGTCGATTCGAGAATCACGATCGAGCAAGTGATGGAACATTCTTGGTGTGCGGATGCAGAGAATGACGAGTAGTTGTCTGCTTCTACGTTAGGCTATTGGCTAATATTACGAGCCAAATTTATATCAACAAATTACAAGCGAAACCAAATATGGAGGAAATACGACAAAGGAAATTTTTGGTCAATTGAAAGAAACAAATGAAGAAATACACGAAAGATAAGAAATACCTAGATTTCATGATGTCATGAAAAGAGATACCCCCTTTATGGAAAGGAAGGCAAAGTTCAGAGATTTGATTTTATTAGCGAGATCTGAACCTACATTACCTGAGGAACTGCGTGTGCGTCATACTGGGTTATTTTCATTGCGCGTTTTATTGGGGAAAGGTGGGAATATAGGCAGCACTGTCGATGAATGGAACGAGGGGAATGGAAATGGATTAGGAGATATAGAGGTGGATGCGATGGATGGAAGTGGAAGCGGAAAGGTGATGACTCGATTTGATAGGAACTGGTCGATGGAGAATGTATTGTATACGAATGATGATGATGTCAATTTACTAGACTCGAGACAATTATGTGTAAGATGAGAGAAGAAATGACCGTGAACCAAATATGCAGCCCAATGGTACTTTTGGTTGATCCATATTGACGACTGAAAATGGTAGGAATTCTCAATAGATAAACCACAGTTCCTTTTGTTCCATTTTGTGACATTGATAATATTAGCCATAGATTTTAGCTGCGCCCGTCGAGATTAAGGGTAGGCACGAAATTCTATACACAACTCAGAGGGATAGATTCCGATCCCAATAATTTCATCGTCCCCAATGTATTTAATGGAAGTCAATATTCTCGGATTCCCTGGATCTTTATAAATCAAACAGATTACTTGAGTAGCGAGCGAATTGAAACACTTGATAAGTGATAAGTGGTCTGGGATACTCGTACTTTATATACAGATAGATAGATAGATACCAAAGTCTGATATTGGGATTTGGGTGTGATCTAATGGTCGGTGTGATGGTATGGTATCATGGTTTGTTGTTCTGATTTGATTTTATTTAATTTGATTTTGATTTTGAGTCTGTTCATGTTTTACTGCTTGGTGAAGCGATGCGGGTGGATTTGGGGAATTTGGGTGCATAGTCCAGAGCGAATTTTGTGATACGTAGTTATAGTTTGATGTTGGGTGATTGAATGTATTAGAGTTGGGGGGGGGGGGGGGGCGTGAACTCTCTCATTGTGTTCCGATGTTGTGTTGAGGGTGTCTGCGTGGGCGTTGGTATGATTGACGGCTATGGGTCACTGTGAGGCGGGGTTGACACTGCAAAAGTGAAATGGAAAGAGTGGAAAGAGAAATGCTAATGAGAAAAAAGAATAATTATTCCATCAACTAACTACCCAAAGAATCTACAAAGATACACAACCCATCTCCTCATCCTCATCCACCTTCCCCATCACTCCACCAAACCTCCGCAAATACTCCTCCGTCATCCCCTCATAATCCCCCGCTACACACGGCCCCACCAAATCCCCCCACCACCCCCTCCCCCTATGCGATCTCAACCCTACATCCCTCATCAATTTATCCGTATACCCAACCAAATCCAGATGGAAATAATTGCCCGCGCTACCGTGCGCCGGATACCGTAGGCCCGAAAATGTATTGATGTATGCTATTTCGCGTATGGCGTCTGAGGGGGTGGGTAAGCTGAGGTGCGAGGAGAAATAGGCCGTGCTCCAGATGGCTTGGGCTTCGGCGGTGCGGAAGGAGGTGTGAGAGGAAGACTAGGGAGGGGGTGGGGAGGTCAGAGAGGGGGGTGAGCAGGTTGTAGAGTCGGGTGGGTGTTGGGGTGGAGGTGTTTTTTCTGTATTTGAGTTGTTGTTTTGAGGGATTTCGGAGTTTGGGGAATGAGGAGAGGATTTCCTGAGTCGCTTTTTCGGTGAGAGATTCCCATATTTCGGACTCGGATGATGGATCTTCTTCAGGTGGGTGTGGAAGCCCAAACTCGCGTATCTGTTGGGGAGTAAGAAATGGATACCCTCGAGTCCACCCCGTTCCACATAATAACATATCCGTAACAACTTCCGTTCCATCTTCGAGAATAATAGCACGAGGTTCAAGCCTTTGGATATCACCCCGATAAACCTTCACATTCTTCGCCACTGTTTCCCAAAAATCGTCGTGGTGGATAAGTCCCATGGGACCATTGCACCAATAAATCTCACTTTCAGGTTTCAACCCGCTAGACCCAGCTAACGCATCTTCCCTCTCGAAATGTGCAAGTTTCGCAGCATCTTCATCAGCCCCTTTCCATATTTTCGACACGATACCATTGATAATCGATGACTGGTGAATGAATCTAGATACCCATGTCTGAGGCGTAAAACAGGAGGGACTTAAAGCAGCAAAAAGCTCGAGTGGCGGACATCTCTGCTCCATTCCGGTATTGGCCTCGTCCTTTGGCGCAGGCGAAGATCGTGGGTCCTTCGCCTGATTTTCGGATTATCCATGTTACTTTCTTGCCGGCTTTGGTGCATTCATATACCATATCTGCCGCGGATTTGCCACCACCGAGAACTGTGATTGATGTGCAGGGGGAATCTGATGCTGGGCTGATGTAGCGATTTGTCCAAAATGTTTTTGATGGATGATGGGGCTTTTGAAGTTTGCTTGATTAGGGAAGGAAGGGGTATGAGGTAGGGAATTTTGACCTGTAGCTACTGCCAGCTTTTTGGTTTTTATTATTCTCTTCTCCTATTTTCCATGGGCATCCCCTTCACTCCGTACCCACCATTTCCCACCCACCTTCTCGATTCCCGCAACTTTGAACCCGAAAATAACTCGATCCCTCAAGCTCTTCCCACCATAAACATGCACATCTACATATTCCTCTAGATACTGCGTAACGTATTTCGCTTCAAAAGTATCATGATATGTATGTGCTTCGGGAAGAAGAACAATAGGACGATCCGAAAACCCCGTCATGCGAAGACCGGATTCGGAACGAAATCCTGGATATTGGCGTGCTGTGCTTGGGAGTTAGAGATGTAAGGTGGTTTAGGGGGGAAAGGAATGAATTTGGAGAAACGAAAGGAGGGAGGCAATACCAGAACTCCATGCACCGCCAATAACATCTTCTTGTTCGAGGATGGCGAGACGATGGGTAGGATGGATGGAAAGGTAGAAGCGAGCGAGGATTATCCCGGATGGACCTATTTGGAGTGTGACATGTGTGTCAATAAGTAGCTAAGCAGCTCGGGAGGGAGAAAGTGTAAAGTAGGACAGATGTAAATGGAGAGAGTAGAATAGAAAGATTAGAGAAACTAGAATAGAAAGTCCCATACCTGCTCCAATAATAACAAGATCATATTCTTCCTCCATCTCCTGATTCTCACCTGCCATAACCGCGATACCTCTGCTTCCTTTCAGATACCAATTTCAAATCGAGTTCCTGATAGCATTACATCCAGAATTAGAAAAAAAAGTCAAGACGAGATCTCCAAATAAATATAAAAATATGATACCAAGGCTGTGTCCACACTTTGCGGCAAAGTATATTCACCACTAGGTAATCGTGAGATTCCAGCCAATAATTTAAATGAAATAAATGGAATTGTGTGCTGTATGTTGGGTATCCATAATAAGCCAACTGTTGGTGATGGGAAAACTTTCTTTGCATATCTATTTCTAATTCTCTCTCCTATCAAAATCTAATCCTTTCCAATATAGCAGGGTACCATGTGACCCAGACGGCTTTCGTCCATCTTTAAAGTTTTGAGTTTATATTCTGGGAATCATTCGACTGCTCCAATGTCCTACACTCATCACTGTATTTACAATTCCTTCTTTCCGGATTCGGTCAACTTCTTCTTTTCCTTAGCGGCCTTTTCTCTCCTGGCAATGACACCTTCTGCACCGATTCCGCCGAAAACCAGACCTACACCCATCCATTGTTTGCCGCCCAATTTATGACCAAACCATACTACTGATAGGATCATAGTGAGCATTTTGCGGGTAACAGTTATGGTTACTAGGAGGAGAGATGAGAACGTTGAGAGTGTGTAGACTATTTTGCATGTTAGTTGTTTGATTTTAAGATTAAAAAGGATCCTGATGAAGAGGGAATCAGGATATAAGGGGAAAACATACAGATAAAAACTTGTCCCACAGCTCCACAAGCTGCAAATCCAAGTACATCTCTCCAAACGCCGGGGTGTCTTTGCATAAAAGCCATTGCGCCAGCTAATTCTCCTGCTCCGCTTGCCAAATCCATACCTAGATACTCTCCCAATCCTGTATGAACTAGATATGGTGACAATAACAAATATGAAGTTGTAATCAAAGTGCTCATGATATTATTTGCACACATCATTTGTGGTCCTTTGTATGGTTGGAAGGTTTGGAAGATCCAATCTTGTGTTGTGTTTGTAAGGCCATCAAATAAAAGATTTACACCCAGGAGCAAAAGTCCCCATGAAGTGTTGCGATCAGGGTTGAGTGCCGCTTTGCTAGGTTTGGCATGAGGGGAGCCCGCATGAAGAGTAAAGACTGCGACACCACTTGTTACGGCAAGGACGACGAGATATTTGTATAATGGGTAGCGTTTCTGAAAGAGGGTTATGTGCAGGAACATGACGGGTAGCAATTTGCATGACTTGGCGAGAATGAACGTTATATAGTCAATATGGGCGAGAGATGCATAGCCGAAAGGGGAAGCGAGTGAGGAGGTAATGGCCACGATGAGAAGGGGAAGGAGAATTCGTTGACTTGGAAAGATGGGTAGCGTTTTGCTATTGGCGGGAGTGTCGAATCTCAGGTAGATATAGCCTACTGTGGCAGCAAAAAGAGATTGTACTGTATTAAGGAAGACAGGAAATTTGAACTTTTCGGGTGCATTTTCTGGTCCGTATGGAGTAGTTGTAAGTCGTTCTTGAAGGAGTGCCCAAGTAAGACTATACATTCATACAATTAGCATTTTTATCCCCTCCAATTAAGGCCGTTGATAGTCTTCTCTGGCTCTCACTCACAAACTGCCGTAAATTCCAGCAACAGCAAAGATCAACTGCAATGCGCCGGCTTCGTTCTGTGCCTTTACTTTCGATGGCGCATCACTTTTAGCCGCACCATTCTGTGCCGGCGCATTCCCATTCATTTCCTTATTCAAATTCCTAGCACTTAAACTTTTTGATCCAGTTGCATCTGATTTACTTGTGTATTCTGAGGATGATTTGCGACGCAAAGGTTCAGCTTGTTTTGTTCTTGCCATCTTTCAGCAATCCGTTGTTGTTGCAGATGCTGCTGGGAAATCGGGAGGTTCACTTGCAAAGAAAACTAAAGGAGATCCCAATGATCAAAGCAGACTTCAAATAGCCAAGGGAAATGGGTATCAAGAAGAGTATTGAAAAGAAAAGAAAGGAGCGAAAAGAAAAGTACACAAGAAAATATGTGACGGGTAAATTAATAAAGATATACCTACTCAGTATTTCCAATTGCCAAATGTCCTCAACTTATTTCCCCTTGTAAAGTCCGAGGTTGTAGCACCATTTCGCCTTGACTTTGAATTACAAGCCACATCTACTAGCCACAATCGAAACCCACGCACAAGCCACATGGTCGTCCCTTTTTATGCTTGTCTGCATTACTCGAGCACTTCAAGTACTCCATACAGGATAAAAAAAGGCGGTCAGATTTACTGAGACGTGGAATAGTTTCAATCCGCAATTGTTCTAGGTAAGTTAGGGAGGGATCCATTAGCTGTCATTTGTTGTTCGTGGGGCTCTCCTTTTTACATTTTCTCCCCGGTGGCTTTTTGTTGTTCTGCTTCGCAATTGAGTTCCAAACTTTCTTCTTTCTTACAAGTAAGGTTGACACTAAACCACCAAAATCTATCAAAACGTCATATTTCTACTATCCAGAAGTGTAAATAGTCATCCTCACTTCACCCCACTATTCTACTTCAACCTCTCGAGCCCCATTCAACTCTTCCACCCCGCACAACCATCCATCCTCTCCTTCTACCTCAGAACCAAAACCCAATTCCAAAAATGTCCAACGCAAACTCCCCCGAAATCCTCGCCGCCTACGATGATGTTCGCTCCGACAAATCCGCGACCAATTGGCTCATAATATCCTACGCCAAAGCCACCGGCAACTCTCTCGCCCTCACTGCCACCGGAGAAGGTGGCCTTGCCGAATTACGTGAAAAGCTGGACCCTACCCAAGCACAATATGCTTATTTACGTGTGGAATACGCCAACGATAGCGAATCTTCAAGAATTAAATTCGCCTTTATTGTGTGGATTGGGGAACAGACAAAGGTTATGAGGAAGGCAAGGGTTAGCATTGAGAGTGGTGCTGTCAAGGCCGTTTTGAGTCATCATAGTGTGACAGTAGATGCGCGGGGTATGGAGGATTTGGATGAGGCGGACATAGTTAAGTTGTGCAGGAAGGCAGGGGGTGCAGATTATAATGGTGGCAGAGGATGATATTTAGGAAGGGAAGGGGGATCGAAAGTGACAATATTAGAGCAGAGGATGATTTGGAAAGAATGGAAAAGATACCCCAGACCATACATACATTGGAATAGACTACTACAGATTATGGTCTCAAAGTTTGAAAAATGCAGCACACATGATTCGCAGTTGGACATTTTGGATTTGATTTATTTCAGTGTTATTGCATTTATGATACGTAATTGGAGTAAATTCATAGTTCCGGATATTCGTATTGTTCTTAGTCTACTCAAATGATCTATCTACTACACTCTCAGAGCATATCTGGATGTGTCGATGGACCCATTTCGTAGTGTAAGATTAAAGACCGAGAAGACATAAGGCTATTTGTGATGTGGTCGTATTTGTGATCGAAGGAGCGATGTGGAAGACGAGTGGGAAAATTGTCTCGAAGGCAGGTGATTCAACGGGTAATGTGCATATCATGATTCGTAACGTAAGAGAATTATCAGGTCATAGCCGGCATGAATGACGAGATTAGGTCGATTCTCGTTCGTTCGATTTGGGACGTCGGAAAGCTGAGAGTCGAGATAGGAGGTCGGTATCTCTGGTTGTCGAATGTTGAGGTGAATCATCTGTATCAATATGAAAATGACATTTGCATCAGGGCAACCCATATGTGCACCATGCAATTGTCAATGACCATAATTTCGTTAAAATTCCACGCCGCAAGAAATGGAAATGTGAAAACGGTAAAAGGAACTGCTTTTGTGGGGGGAAATGAATATCGGTCCAAGGAAATATTATCAAAGAATCCCAAGGTGGAACCATCGCATCAATATCAGCCTTGCGGCAAGTCAAATCTGGATAGACCTGAGACAAAGCTTGCCTGCCTGAAAAAAAATTCGATGTGCTCAAACCGAGCTAGCGATTCATTCTTGAGCATTGCCCTGACTGCGGCGTTGCTTCTCTGCCTCAAGGTTCTCATAGAGAAGGTAGAGAGCCGAGTCATTAGCCTTAGCAGTGCCCATAATGGTGAACATTCGCTCTCCAGTCTCATCGTGAGGAGACTAAGTTACATGTCAGCACAGATATCTTAGGAGGTGGAGTTATGAACCCTTCTGGGATAGAAAATTCTTACCTTAGCGATGGAGATGCGAGCTCCAGAAGTCTTTCTAATCTCACTGATCTTGGAACCAGCCCGACCAATGATACATCCAACCATGTCAGATGGAATGCTGATGTTTTGGGTTTGAAGTTCTTCTCCATTCTCATCGTGGGTGGGTGGTCCACGTTGAGCAGCATCTGAGTCGGAACGGCGGTTATATGATCGTGGAGCACTCTCACTGAAATCGGCTCCATTTCCAGTGCGCATAACACGTGAGCTGCCATATTCGCGACCAGTTCCTCCGAGATTGCCTTGAGACATACTACCCGAGCCACCAGTTTGAGTGCGAACAACGGGGTTATACAAAACAGTACCGGTGCCTCTTGCCCAGTCATCTACCAAGCACTTGCAGATTTCCCAGACGGCT
This sequence comes from Stromatinia cepivora, assembly GCA_014898415.1. Classification (NCBI taxonomy): domain Eukaryota; kingdom Fungi; phylum Ascomycota; class Leotiomycetes; order Helotiales; family Sclerotiniaceae; genus Stromatinia; species Stromatinia cepivora. The sequence goes on along the minus strand of RCTD01000001.1, from coordinate 2,635,390 downwards.
TTTTGGATTCCTTCGGGGTTACCCTGAACTTCCACAATACGTTCGGTAGATTGTGGGAGCATCTCTTTTTGTGCGACCATGCGAACGCCAGAAACATCCTGGATGTGCTTGATCTTGAGTCCCTGTCGGCCGATGATGGTGCCCATTTGGTTGTGGGAGATCAACAACTTGATTGCTAGGTAAGAAAGTTAGATAAAGAGTTGATATGACGGATATAATTTTTTCAACTTACGGTGAGTGCCATTGTTAGATACAACTCCACCCATTCCCATTTGTGGTGCGCCCTCCAATAAAGCTTTCGCAACGATGGAGTAAGCTCTTGAAATAGAATCGCATCCACCTGAGATGGTCAAGACGCGATCATGAACACCTTGGACAACCTTGCTGACGCCGGCTTTCACACCAGTCTCGTCACGAAGGTCGGCGACATTCTTGCCACCTTTGCCGATGATGACACCAGCTTCCTTTGAAGAAACAATAGCTCTCAGTGTGAGTTGAGACTCTGCATATTCTTCATCGGTCTTTGGGAGGGGTTCGCCATCGGGGCCAAGACGAGTCTCATCGTTGACTTGTAAGCGATCCATGGAATCAGTGAGCTCATCACCATTAGGAGCATTGTCGCGATTATCTTGAGAAGACATTTTGTATTTGTTTCGGATTCAACTTCTGAAATATAGAAACTTGAATGAGGTAACGCTGAATAGATCTGGTTGATGGAAGTTAGATTTTGAGGTTTGTAGTTGTAGGATTGAATGATTCACAATCCGAAGACAATGACATATGCTACTATCCAAATGCGATAGTGAATGCGCCGGTGGAATTCAATGCAAACCCGAACATTGCAACTTTGGGAAGAGAACAGGATTTAATTTATGAGCATACCTTGATTGTAAAATATCAAGAAAGAGACAAGTTATGAGAGGGGGCTTTGTGTAAACAGTTGAGATGTGTTATCGCAAAGATAAAGGAGGATGAAGGGTTGACCCGAGTGATTTGATGAGGGGAAGGATTTTAAATCGTGGTGAGTTGAGGAGTGGGAAGGGACGAAGAGGGGGAGAGGAAGAAGAGGAGGAGGGAGGAGAAATCTCTTTGAAAGAAGTCGATGGGATGGGATCTTTTGTTTGTGGAGGGAGAAGGAAATGGTCAAGGTGGAAAGTTGCTTTTCCTTTTTTTACTGGAAAGGTTTTGACGCTAATTATTGGAGGGCGGGGTTTTAAATTGATTAGAATACACCTACCGTGTCTCTAATAGTGGGGGGTATTAAACAAAAATGAAAACCATGTCCTTGTATGAAATATATAATTCACAAGGGCATTCATTTTTTGTGCATCAAAAGATCTTCAATAAGATAAAGATTGCTAGTATTTATTTTTATATATTATTAATAAAATATGTTATATTTACTTTATATAAATAAGTATAACTAATAATAAATCATCCAGAGTTTCTTATATCGAAATATTTCTATTAATCTTGGAAAATAAATATTTCATTTATAGCATTAATATATTTCAGATTTATTATATATCAAAAGATCTCTAATAAGATAAGAGCCGACGATGTATCATTCGTATCAATGGTACCTAGTATATACTACACTTACTTACTTTATGTGTTCATACATTTTTAACATCCAATCATCCCGAGTTCTCAAATCAAGGCAAAGACTTTTGAAATGAGACTCGATGGATGTGATGCTTCCGTCTACATAAAGGGCTGCTTTCATGCGGGAGTTGCTGCTGACGTAGAAAGTATTTGCACATATGTTCTACATGACTCCTATCCATGGTAGAATAGAAATCAAAGACAGTAGGTATGAAGAGGATGAGAAAATTGAGTTGGAAATTTCTTAAATTCGTTATCATATAAAACAAATTCTATATTACTTGCCTCTCATGGCCATCACCACCTTATTTACAACGCCCGCCCACATCGCTTCGATGACATTCATTATATTTCGTAATTGACCAGGAAATTCCTCGACACAGGATTTGTAGGGCCGAAATATGATGGGTAACCATTTTTTGGACAGTGTTACTCGAGAACCCTAGACGAATTGGAGGCTTCCTACATGTTCGCGTATACCTGCATTGCCAGCTTGCAGTAGTGTTCTGCTATCCGACGTTCAAAAGAGGTCAGGCTCGCAGCTGCTTTGAGGAGATCACCTCATTCGCCCCTTTCTATCACATTTTGTAGATGGCTTGTAACAAGTGATCAAGCCAATGCCCAGTCGTGATTCGTGGATCGATAGATTTGCCTTTACTAAGGGTCTCAATAATGAAGTGCGGTCTTAGAGACAAATGAGATGAGGATCACACTATTTATTCTTCTGTATGCTCATTCGGCTTTTTCCCCTCCATTCGTTTCAATATTCCAAGCTTGAAGGCTTCTTCGGCATTGAGTAAAGAAGATTTTGGTATTGGAAGTTGAAAGTCACCATCATCTTCACCAAACAGAAATGCCGCCTTTTCCCGACCTCCAGAAGTGGGCCGCTTTCCAGATCTCAAAAATGGAGAAGAGGACTTTGGAGGTGATGGTTTGTTAGTGGGAATAGATGCTTGATCCGGTTCTAACATCCAAGAGAAGGATGATTGAGCGATGGTAGACCTAGTCGGAATTGGTGCTTCGGGCCGTTCAGATATCGCAGATCTCATACCCTCCCCTTCCGTATTGGGTTGAATGATTACAAGCGGTTCAGCGGAGGAAGGGTCCTTTGCGTCCGTTGAAGTTTGACTGATGTCAGGTGTTGATACAGAGGGCTTGTCTAGGTCATCTGCCTTCTCTGTCAGAACTTTTCCCGAGTCCGAAGTTATGCTAGATGGTTCTGGTGGAGTTGTCTGCACATGGTCTGAAATTGGTGGTAGTAGCACTTTCGGTATATCTGCCTCTTGTATAGCAAGTTCACTTCCGTCATCGATATTTGGTGACGGGATTGGAAGTGGCATGGTAGAATCTTCCAAGTATACTCTTACGAAATCAACTTTCGCAATGGCTATGTCCATTGCCTCGATGCACTTCTCCCGGTCAGTTTCTTTTGACACAGAAACAGATCTCAGGTCTTTCATTGCGTGATCTAGCATGACTGCTAATTGTCTATTTCTTTCATTCATTGTTGCCATGATAGCAGTTGAGGCAGGAACTACACGCCCATCGTCAAGGGACCACCGTGAAGCACCAGTGGCCCTTCTAGAAGAATTAATGCTTCGCGGAGTTTGTAATCCTTGCATATTCTTCTTGACCTCTTCCATTGCATCGCGTACAGCTTGATTGATGCCGAGGCGCTCTCCCCTATTATACACACCTTTTGCGGCGCCCGCAGCCCCGTGGATTAACGCCTCAACACCTCCTTGTTGCTGTAAGAACCGAGTAGGAGTAGTCAATGACGGTCTATTCCGCATCAGTATCTGTCTAGGGCTGAGACTTCCTTCAAGAGGAGTGCCAGGTGGCGTTGATGATTTATCTCGCTGTGGGGATCTACCACTATATTTATGAATGATCTTAGAGCCTCCAGTAGCATTGAAATTATCTCGCAGGAAAATGGCATCATCGACCAATGTTTGAGGATTTGGGGGGCAATCATATTTGAGTAATAACATGAGGGCCAGCGAGTAATTCGATTCCATTACTAATTTATCAGATTAGCCGGGTATACAACATTTAAAGCTGAATTGCCTACGTTGCCAACGGATCCGAAGTAGCATCGCTACACAGATAAGATCTACAAGATCTAGTTCTGGATCTTCCGCGAAAAGAATATCCCATACTGCTAATAGATCATCAAAAGGAAACTCTCTTCCAAAGAGTAATCTAATCCAACGTCTACATAAATCGTCAAGAGGTGAACAATAAAAGAGCTTAAGGGGTGTTTTTGCTTACATCAAAAATATCTGTGGTAATATCTCGATGTCTGTAAGATGCTTGGCTAGTTGCGGATCTAGGCGAGCCAGGTACACTTCATGGATTCGCCTACTCCTTTCAACAATAGGAGAAGCGCCGTTTTGAGGTGTTCCAATACCATTTTGAGGAGTCTTTTGACCGGGGTCACCCAATTCGTAGAACGATTTAGCCGATCTCATTACTAGGGATAAGAGAGTGAAGGCGTCATGCTCGATGAATTTACGATCCAAGCACTGCTTCATAATCGAGTCTGATGAGCTCGTTTCAGATTCGGATGTGTCACCATTAATGTCTCCAGAATCAATAGAATCCCGTTCCACTACCCATAGGATAGGAGCTAGTATCTCATGCATGCCCTGCCGATAACCTACATCCTGATTGATTTTGCAAAAAACAAATAACACATCTAACATGAACCGTTGCGTGTCGGCTTGACGAAAGTATGGTTCTTCTGGCATACATCTTTCGATATCCTGAAATATTTCGGCACGAATCTCTTCATCTTTCCGAAGGGTATTCCATGGCGACTTAAAGTCTCTCAGCATACTTGGACAAGATTTTCAAACTAGTCGAATGCAAGAGTAAAAGAACTCACGTGCTCATCATCATCCAATGGGTCTAATGAAGATCCTAAATAATTTGGGTGTTCGATAAATCTCAAAAAATGTTCTCTCAAAGAAGTATAAGCGCTTCGTGAATCCTCAAGCCCTCGTGTCCAACTTGTGATCTCTGTACTTTGAAACAACAAGAATGTCTATAAAAATGTTACTCAAAAGTAGACGGAAGTGAAACTTAAACCTTACCTTCCAACAGACGGATCTCAACCCGCCTTTACAAGGGTTATCTTCTCCGTCGATTCTCACTGATTTCTTGAGTTCGATAAGGCTTGATGCGGACTTGATCGTCACCTGCCATCTTCTTCTTTTCTCACTCTTTTATTAGAACAATAACGAGCAGAAAAACGATCATTTTCCATATTTCCTTACCTGGAATCTTCTAGCGACATCATTACTACAAGCAGTGATGATGTCCGAAAAGGGAGGTTTGACAACGATCCTATCTAAATCATGGGTAGTGGGGGAAGTTGGAGGAGGAGTGAGCACTGATTTTGGAGTTGAGGCTGAGCCTTGTTTTCGTCCAACCTTCGGATTTAAGCCATGTTTGTTTAGCGTCAGTTTCACGCAATACGTACCAATCAAACGCTATCAAGTGTCTCAGCCTTGTTGTCAGCCTTTCTTTCTAAGATACTACCGAGGCAGGTTATTTGCACTTCGTACTCCTTATCCACTCATCATCTTCTAAATGATTTCATGCACTCCAACAGTTACTCTTCGCAAGCTGCATTCATTCTGTTCAGAGAAAGTATCTATATGTTTACTTAAATATGAAGCTCATATAAGAACAATATAAATAAGTAAGTCTGTTATTTTTCATGCAAGTGGTGTTTGTAGATAAAGAAGAATATATATATCAGAGATCGGTTATCTTATTCTAGACCAATTATCTCAAGCACCGCGGAATCAATTCTACCTCGATATTAATTATCTATCGAGCACCGATACACAACTTTGGGGAAGATAAAGACTCCAAACAACCTGGAAGTACTGATACTTACGAATCCGATGAAGTCATAGCAACTCAGAGTTTACCAGAAATTGCCCTTTCAACAGCCATGTCTTCCGATCTTCTCGCGGAGTTTGATACATTCTATAAATCACCTCAAGATACTCAACCACTAGCTAGCAAGAGTTTCTCTTTTTTTGATAGCACAACCTCTAGTAGCCAACTAGGACAGGCACAGTCAAAACAGCAACCAGCGAAAACTGCGAAGCAAAATGATGATATATGGGGGGGTTTGAACAGCTTCATGAGTCCAATGACTCCAGCACAAGGTGGAACTCCCCAAGAAGATTTATGGGGCTCTTTTGGCATAACAGCTACAGCCCCGAGGCCAACCATCAATGTAGCAAAGCCAAATTACCCGGGAGGAAACATATTCAAAAATGATACTGTTCAGCCAAACCCTAGAATAGTGCGCAGGTCCACCTTTGACCTTATCAACAATAATGTTCATGATATGCCAGAGTCTCCAGCTACGTCCAATAACCATATGAGCTATTCAAATCCTCGACCAACGCTACCACCATCTAAGGCATCTAAGGGTTCGTCGGGCGGAGAAATTCTGTTTGATGCGGACCAAGAAGCGGATGAAGATGATGAATTCGGGGATTTTGAAAGTGTTACTCCTTCTGCGTCCCAAACCCCACCTCCACGACCCCTCGACGACTTTTTCAATTCAATGACCATCGATACAGAGCCATTGAAGAAGCCTCCTGACGTCATGACGAAATCGCCGAATCTCAGTACTTCATTGCCATACCCACAAGCACCAAAATCGCCATCATTTCAACAAAGAAATCCATTTCCCAAGGTAGCTCTTGCTACCCAGCAAGTCAAACGAATCACCAAAACTAAGATTGAAGATAAACCTAGATCTGCTTCTCCTTTAACAGCTTGGCCATCCTATGACGAGAAAGTTCCAAAAGCAGCACCTTTTGTTGACTCACCTGCCATACCTTCCATTGTCCAAGGCATAGATGATGACTGGGGCGACTTCTCTGATCTTCCAACCGAATCCCCGGCAATAACTAGCACAAAACCAAACTCCGGAGTAGCAGCTGATGCTTGGGATTGGGATGCCGTCGATAAAGTCACCGATCCTACTCCAGCGGAGCCCAGTCTTCCACCTCCCACCAATATTCCACCTCCCTCCGTTCTCTTAACCCTTTTCCCCCGGCTCTTCGATCTCCCTCAATCCTCCCTTTTCAAAGCCGTAGCCAACCAACCCTTCTCTCTCAAAAATCGCATCATGTCCGACCCCTCCACCATCAGCTTTCTCCGGGCCTATCTTCTCATAGCCACCGTCGCAGCGCATATCATTGCGGGACGCAAATTCCGCTGGAAGCGCGATACTCATCTCTCACAGGGTATGAGTATTGGCCCTGCGGGCGGAAAAGGCGGCATGAAACTAACCGGCGTCGATAAAGCAGAAATCGCTCGTGAAGATCGCGAGGCCGCTGAGACGATCCGTGTATGGCAAGAACAATTAGGTCGACTTCGCTCAGCTGTAGCTGTAGCCAATACGAGTCTTAAAGATGTATCAAAACATCTGGCGATCCCGGAAATAGGGGATACAATGCATGTAAAGAATCAAGAAGGGGGATTAACGGCCCCAAAAGCATGTGTAATTTGTGGGCTGAAGAGAGAAGAAAGAGTGACAAAGGTAGATGTCAAAGTTGAGGATAGCTTTGGGGAATGGTGGATTGAACATTGGGGACATAGGTTGTGTAGGAATTTTTGGCAGGAACATGAGGGGAAGTTGAAATTTAGATGATGAAGTATAGTCTTTTAAGTATATATATTACATCACTTCATATCATTGAAAATATACAACAATTCATACAAACATATACAAACAGCAATGTCAAAAGAAATTTCAGGATTATCCAAAGACGAATCTTATACATGTAATTAACTTACCACTCTACACCACACATCCCAACATCCTATAAAAAACATTTATCTGCCCTAATCTCCTCCTCTTCTCCCTTTCTCCCCCTATCCACACTTAACCCTAACCATCTCAGCAGTCAACTCAGCCTTCACCTTACACCCAGCACACCATTCGCGAATCATCTCTACCTTGATAGTAGATTTCATACATGGAAGATTGGCTTTGACGGACCAACAGCTGGTTGCGGGAAGCGTGTGTGAGGGGTGTGTACAGGCGTATTGGAAGGAGATTTGTTGGCATATTTTTGTGGTTTGGGGTTGGGTTTAGAGGATGGATGGGTGGATGGGTGGATGGGTGGATGGTGGTAAAGAAAGTGATGGTTGGATTGTTGGATTGGTTAACATATCCCTACAATACATTAGAAATATAAGAGGAAGGGAATGAGCGAAGAGAGAAGGAAGGGAGAAATGGAGGAGATATACCAAAACCCAACCAATTGTTCTTGGATTGATTTACAAGGGAAACTTGGATAAAGCATTATATTATCTATCTACTCTGCCCTACTCGTCCATTTTCTTTGATCCGATTTATTTACACAGGTTGTGGTGGGGATAGATTATCAAGAAGCGGGATGGACGGGAGGAGAGAGAGTGAAATGAGTTGAAAATAGAAGAGGGGAAAAACATGTAGATAGGTGAGTTCTAGATGTGTAGTGAGTGTAATTTGTTGTGAGACTCTAGAGTCAATTCGTTCTGAACATCAGTGGAGCTTCTTCCGTCCGCTGGTATCGTTGGCTATTGAGCAGATAAGATCTGATAGAACATTTTGTTGTGCTTCTACAAATCAGAAGCCTATAGTCTTAGTTGTGTATTTATTGCTGCATATGAGAGTATGGGGCGAGGTTGAATAGTAAATATTGAGTTGAATTTACTGCTTTTGGTTGAAGATTTTGGTATCTCTATGTCTCCCCTACAGGTTTAGCTTCTTCTATATTAGTATCAGCAGTTCCACCCGTAGTTCTCCCCACTCTTCCCCCACCTCTTCCACCTCCTCTCCTCCCACCAACTCTTCTTCCCTTTCCCACTGGCGCCTTTCTATTCCTTAAACTTTCATCCAACTCCTTCACCTTCACTCCATCCTCCCAAAGCACACCGCCCTCCCTCCTCCCCTCAACTCTCTTCCAAAACCTCGTTCCCACAACTCCATCTGCGTCTCCCTCAGTCAACACAACCCCATTATCACTAATCCACCATTTCACCTCCGGTTCCTCTTCCAAACACTTTTTAACATCCACATAAATCAATACCTCCGCATCTCCCCTCATCCCACTTATAACCCCTCCTTCTTCCGGTACTCCGGTTCCGAAATGTACGTGATTCCTTCCCATCTTCTTTAATCCTCCACTTCTTACAATTTCCTCGTAAAACGCAAAATATGTACCATGAACACAAGTCTCCGGCACGTTTCCCACCTCGATAGTAATAGGAACTAACAGGGCAGCTGAATCAATAGCAATAGAATGGCCTTGATTAGCACGAATAACCCAATCCGATGGATTCTCCGAGGATGGAGAAGGAGGTGTTGGAAGTGCGGGATTGGCTTTCATCGAAAAACGCTGTTTAGCATTATCGTGGACGGCGGTGCGGATATCGGTGAATGTCGGCTTAAGAGATTTGAGGCGAGGCCATTGCATCTAGGATATTTGTGAGCTTGATTCTTCTTACTTGTAACATCTCATGTCCATAAAAAGAATATGAGGATAGCCACGTGATTCTCCTCAATTCCATTTTCCATATTCCTCCCTCTCTTGCACCCGTATCCCCCATATTTCCATCAAATCCAAAACAAGAAGAAAACTCACCACCAAATCCAATCTAGCGTATCCCTCCGCATCCAATTTCAACCCCTCATCCTCGGCCGCATGTCTCAGCAACTTAGACAGCGCCTTACTAATAACCACTTCCCTATTCTGTCCTCCCCCACCACCCCTTCCACTCCTTCCGCCTCTGCCTCCCTTTCCTCCTCTCCCACTCTTCTTAACTAAATCCGCTCCATCGATATCTTCTGCAAAAGTAGCCATGTCCGTCGCGCTCACATTCGCCATCCTTGTATATCTGCGTCGCGAGTCTTGCGAGCAAGAATATGAGGCTGAACTGTGGATTTCAAAAGCTTGTGAATGGATACGACGATGTATCTTAAATGCGTGCCCGTAATATCTTAATATCTCAAAATGATTTCCGGGTATTTTGTTGCGGAGGAAATGGCAGTACATTTAAGCACCTAATTGATGAGTTTGATCATGCACACACGCATTATGGCGGGGTATAAAAGGTTGTGGTGGGGTTACACATTAGTTCGCTTATATGAAATTTCTGGAGGCAATAACTCGAGTAGCAATGGAAGAGTCATCGATGAGGTGAGATGAGATGGGATTAGTGCCTATGTATAATTCGAAATCCCAAGGGGGATTGATATTTTTGGTGTGAATATTTTCGTCAGACAAGAGTTGACTTCATCTTCTTAAGCTAGTTGTTCGTAGGACTCAAAATCTTCACATTCAATTCACTAATTATACTACATCACCAAAAGGCACAATATGATATTACTAACAAAATGCCTTGCAAATATTCTTTTTTACATATATTTATTGCTGATAAATAATAATATAATACATTCATAAGTAGAAAGTCTGTCACTTCTCCAATGTTGTGCTCAATCCAGACTCCTCCCAATTCACTTTGGATCCATCTCCTTGTATGCCAAAGCGGAATCCCAATTGAATAGCCATATCCAGCAACGATTCAAGTGATTTTACAACCACAAGAGCAAGCAACCAAAAACCCCAGCCTAGGCTAAACCGCACGCCGAAGCTAAGCAGTAATATGTACCTAAAGAGCATGCCCTAATCCCTTTCGCTAATATGTAACCTCGCTGATATGTAATCCTCAAACCCCTCTAATCGTGCCATCGTATGTACCCGGGGTATCTTGAAAATGTTTCTCTCCCCCTATGGTTATAAAATCAAAAATAATATAAAGAAATATCCTCCTAACAAACCCGTGCGCAGAAGCGCTGAAAGAAACCTGTGACGAACTCCGAATTTTTCTTTGTACAAATGGAATCATAAATGAAATTTACTGGTAAGCACCAGATTGCGAGGGGCCCAATGGCTCCTTGCTTCTCATAAGGCTGCCAGCTCTGTTCCTGGCGCCCAAACCCAAAGGAGCAGATACCTTTCTCTGCCCACGTTCCTCGGCCAATCTTCCTGAAAGGCTTGTAGTATCCCTCTCGGGAGTTCGATCCAGATATCTACGACCACCACCACTGCCGCCTAGACTTGAGTTTACAAGAATCTCTCTCTCCGGTGTTCGTTCATAAGATCTTCTGCCGGTGTTGATTTGTGTGAGTGGAGAGGGTTGTGGCCCCCTGTTAGGACTGAGGGCTGTCGTATATGACCTTCTGAGTGCTAATGATGATGAGGTTGTGCCGGATCTCATGTCGTCTTCGGGAAAGTGAGGACGTGGCATTTCCTCCCGAGGGATTTCTCCCCTGCGTCCGATGTCCGTTTTAGCTCTTGAGGGTGCTCGAAATCGAGCCTCCACCGTTTCTTGGGGATCTTCGGTCTCAGCGCGTCGACTGCGAAGTAACAGAGATGTGCGACGTCCTGCTGCTAGACTTTGCGTTGGTGTTGTGTTCTCAGGCGGTGGATATCTCAAAGTCGGTAATGTATTTGTTGCCAGAAGGGTGCTTCTTCGGGCCTCAAGACGGCTATATGATCTTGGACTCGCCTTTAACTTTGCTATGTCACTAGAAGGCGGCTGCCTTGGGCTAACAGGCTCTATACTTTGGCGGGTTTCAACATCCTGACCACGACCATTCTGTCGAATCTGTGTCAGAGTAGTATCATGATCGTTTGATCTTCGTTCCGACAATGAAAGACAAAGTTCCGTTAAACTGCGACATAAACTGTCTGCTTTTCGACGGACTTGTCGATCAGAGAAATTAGAATGTGCTCCGCCAATGGATGATTGGGAACTTGATATCGGCCCAGGTTGACCGGAGGTTCCCATCATGGCAGAGATTGCCAATGCGTCATTTGCTGTAGCCTCCAAAGACTTGTATATTTCGGGGTCCAATAAAGGCTTCGAATTTAATAATGCGGATCGCAAGAGAGGATGGTTTTCAACTTTGGACACATCTACGGAAGGAGCTTCAGTTGGGGATATGCTATTACCACGTCCACGTTTTGGTGATGTTGACATGGTAGTTTCGGTTGTGGCAGCGGTGGGAGGTCGCTCGTGGGTGGCTCGGGAGACAGCTGCACCAGATGTTGTCGGCAATTTGCCCGTCAATTCCAATCTATGTATACGCGATTTCAGATCATCTAGTTCGTCCCAAACAGTAGAAGGTGCAGTCGTGGACACGGTCGACGCAGTGCCTTCTGTTGCACGTTGTGTTTCATGTTGTTCGCCGACCTCCATCGGTTGCGCCACAAGTGGAGAAGAATGATAAGTAGTAGTTCGGGGAACGGAGTACGAAGTGGACAAATTGGACTGTCGGTAGGCAGTAATTGTTCGGTCCTGTATAGATGGTCGTCGTCCAGCGTATGACTGCGGTTCAAAATCGCCTTCTCGGTTATTGGTTCGTGGAGTTGTAGGGTTCGACAAGGCCGCAGTTGCATACGATCGCTTCCTTTGCTCGTTCGGAATCGAGGTTGTTGAAGTAGCAGGTCCTTTCCTTGCAGGTGAATTGTCATCCAATACTTGTGCTAGACTTTCTGCGTCTTCCGCGTAACGAGCTGTTGGCTTTGTTTCTTGATCGGCTTCACGACGAAAATACGAAGATCGGAAGTTAGGAGCAGGGAGAGATTGGCGCATACCGATGCGGGACTATCGAGACGAGTTAGATATTTTAAGCCACATTTGGAAAATATCCCGATGCAAGTTAAAATTGCAAACATAGGAAAAGAAAATAAGAATGTATTACCTTTCTAGAATCTAATCTATTGAAGGCTGGATTCTTCTGCCTATTCATATCATCTTCCTCTTGCGCAACCTGTAAGAACAAGTCCGCTTCATCAGAATTTCGCTCATCCGGTAATTCTTTCCGAGGATTCCGTCCCTCTAAACTCCTTAATGCAGATTCCCTCTCTGTCAGGTCCGGTTCCATTTTGTTGTTATTCTTGAAGCCCCTCGCGGGTAGAAACACAGGTCGCGATGGTGTATTCTCCAAAGATGATTGTGGTGCATACGATGTTGAAGGAGAAGGAGTTTGATCCAAATGAGATTGGTCCGCAATCCAATTCGTTGTTTGTGAGACGTATGATGCTCCTGGAGATAACATTGTCGAAGTTGAACCTTTTGCGACTTCAGCCGTTATTCCATTCTTGCCATTGATATGAGCAGGCACTTTCCTTGCATTTTTTTCTAATGCGACAATCCTTGATGCCGTTTCGTGTTGAAGTTTCGTGGAAGTATTGGTCGTGACTGAAGCTCTATTAGGTGTAGGCGTGGGATAAGATAATGTTCGACGCGACAATGCTGATTTAGGTGACCCTGATCTAACCGGACTCCCAGTGAATGAATTTAATATCCTCGTGCGAAATGGCTCCTTCTTATTTGGATTTGTCGGACTAAAAGGGGTCGCAACGGTAGAATGATTCCCGGTGAATTTCAAATCAAAACTAGAAGATTTAAGTTTTAGATTATTATTATTATTATTTTCCTCAGCATTCATGTTAGAATTGGCAGCGATGGAAGTATTTGCAGTATTTGCAGTCGCCATATTTGAGTCAGCTGATTGTGATAATGTTGAATGATGATGATATGCTGCTTCTTCTCCGGCGGTTGTTGGTATTTGTGTAATTATATCGGGCGCATAACGTATTCTGGGCAATTTAGAGGAATTATGATCAACTCTATGGGAATGAAACGATAAAGGTCTTGGTCTTGGTTTTGATCTTGTACTTGGTGATTGGGGGATTTGTGACATCTTGAATAAAAATAGTCTAACATATCAAGTCAAAGCGAAGATTGATTGTATGTAAAAAATATTAAAAAAAAAAAGGAATAAAAAAATTGGGTGTGAATGTGAATGTGAATGTGTTTGTGTTTGTGTATGTGTATGTGTATGTGTGTATGTTATGTGTGTGAAGAGAAAAGAAAAAGGTTAGGTAGAATGGTGTGAGGAAGGTCAGGTTCCGTCATCAACCAACCATGCAGCTACTGCATATCCGTCCGTAGGTCAAGTTTTGATAGCAAATGGCCGTGCTCATAAGAAAATAAAGCTATAGAATCGTAGGGATAAATGATAATTGGAGAATTGGGGATTATTGATAATAAATGCCTACTTCTTTACTATATACAACATGAAAGTCTATCTAGATACCAAGCAGTTACAGTGGTACATATATTTCTTTTTGAAGAGAATGGAGAAAATGGAAGAAAATGCACAACGAGAACATCTATTAAAAAGGAGAATTTCGGTTGTGTTCTTTCCCTATTATTTATTATATTAATTGGTGTACCTCCATCCGCATGCTTATTTATCTATGATTTTTTGTTTTCTTTTCTTTTCTTTTCTTTTCATTAATATTTTACGTTTCTCGTAGGGTTCATCTCACTTTTTATTAATCGAAGTGGAAAGGGTTTTTTGGTGGTGCAGTATCGCATAAATGGCCCTGTCAAAAATGCAATAAACCGTAATTTCCATTAGGATTAGGATTAGCTGGGAAGATCTCTTTTCATCATGGATTAAAAGTACTAGGTACGTACTGCGCATTCAAAGTCTACTCCTACTCCTTGGAAATTACGGAGTAAAATCCTTATTCAGTCAGGTATTCCTCTATGAATTCTCGTCCTCGTCAACGCTGTATGTTATGTACTGTACTCATCTGAAATCATATCAAGATCCGAAATGATATCAACCATGACAACTAGGTGGAGCAATAATAATGGTCTTCATGCAGAGTTTTGTATAATTAAATGTTCTTACACATTCGAAGCCTTCCACTGGCTTTTGATTCGAAGAGTACCGCTTGAAAGTTGACCCTCTCTTTACGCTGACGCATGCAATTAATCAATTACTTATCCACCATGACCTCTCGCTGCATAGATTGTGTTCTAAAAGCGAAAGACGTGCATAATGATTGATATACCTAGTACCTATTTGATGTTGGTGAGGGGAACTTTTCGATGATTCTAATCCATAGTGAAAAAGTTCGATGTTCCTAAAATGACAGAGTGCTTTTTATTTGGATTCATTAGACGACTTGACTTTTCTTGATGTTAAATACAGACAGATAATTAACATTTGTAAGAATTAAGGTGAGAAGACATAATTCATGAAATCTTCAAATTTGGGTAAGACATTGTGAGGGGAAGAGCGAGAAATCGCTACTCACACATGGAGCGGATGAACCCTCAAGGCTTAGTTCGGGCCGTGACCACTGCCAGGCGGAGAAATACCTTGTATCATCCAAATCCTGTACTCCATAGTCCACTTTCAAAAATAGCTTTCATTTATTGTGCACAGTGACTCTCGGTATGATTTCGATCGATGTAACATATAATACATATAATACATATAGATGTGTAGAACTCATGGTTCGAGAGTCGAGACCTGTTCTAAACCCCTACTCGCAGCTGTGCTTTGACATGACTACGGGTCTGGTGCGTGCAGGAGAAAGTTTGTTAGCATCGTGCAGCCTGAACTGCAAGTCAAATCACTTGGATGGTGGCTGAATGGCTGGTATTGAATCTGAATTAGTCAATGATTGACTGCCGAAGCGGGAAGAAATCCTTTCATCGGCCTGTGAGTATGTATTGTCGTTGGATGTAACTTTTTCTTCCCGTATAGCTAAGACTCTTCGAAAAACACACAGTACAGCTTCTTAGCTAGGCACTGAAAGTGGCCAATTGAATGTATAGAAAGGCTTGAGCTCGCTTCGAGGGGTATGCTAATGTTCAGTCGATTGGATTGAAAGACCCATGTATAGATACATACCGATGCCCTACCCCTATGCCCTACCTCCAGCTGGTTCTTGTGTAGAAGTGATGAACTCGCAACCATCCAATGGACTGTCAAAACTTCATTTAAAAGTTCTCATTAAAAAGCGTCGGTGATACTTGAGAATTTCTTAAAAGAAATTTATTTCAGCGGTTGTGAACTGCAATATGATGGATGTACTATAACAAAATATTAAAATAAATTTCAAGATTCGAATTAAAAAGGATTAGGGTTATATTATTGAGGTTCAATATCTATTCAAATCCCTAAAAGCATCATCACATTACAGGAAAAACAGCAATATATAGCTGAGAAATGTTTTGCATTATTTTGCCCCTTCAAGCACTGCATTGCACATACATTCAGGGGCAAGGACCCATTGATGTCCCAGAACCATGAGGACAGAATAATTATTGACCCAAAAGATGTCCTTGATGCGGGGGCGTAATTACGTCTGGCCAAATGTGTACTGAAACGTTGTTCAAGGTCCGGCCAATTGCTTTTAAAGTCTTCAAGTTGCATGTGAAAGCAATTGTCCCAAGACTCCCGACTCCCGACTCCCAACTCCCAACAGTCAGCTAGGTAAATATTCGTCTCAACTTCGGCTTCATGGAATAATCACTGTTTGAGGCGATTTGATATGGCCGCAGTTGTGGATACCTAGTAGTAGAGGCAAGTAGATCGCGGCTGAGTTTCTGTCTCTGGAACAAAATCCTGCCAAACATCTCTTGATAAATTAAATTTTCAAATTTTGCTATGTTAAAATGAAACACCGAGGTTTGGATGCGTTTGTATATTACGCACAAAACATGCCATATCCACCTGGTAACCTGCTAAACAACTATTTTTCAAGGTCGTCCTTGAACAGAATAGAATTTTCATTAGCATAATGGTGAATAATCTCTTCTCTCTTTACTATATCTATAATTATCTCGCGTTTGGATCCGAAATTAGTCCCTTACCCTGAGAAGGCATTCAAATGAACAAAGCTTCAATAGGTCGAGAAAAAGAATGAGACGAACTCGGGGCATGAAATTTGTACTTTTTCAACATCTGTCTCATTACTCATGCTCGCTTGGACAATAGCTTGGGGACATCATAATGCAGATATACTCGCAGGTCAGTCAGCTAAACAGCTAGCCTAGATACTTGTCGATGATCCTGCTCACATACTTTCTCATACACTATGTCGCCCTGTTTTTGAGCTGCTCTTTCGACCACCTCGCACTGGTAGTCTCGTACTGAATACCCGACATACATCTCGTTACCAACCGTTTTAATGAGATCTCCCATGTGGGGGTTCTCAAATGCAGTGTCCTGGATCATGCTTCGTTATGAGCATCCCCCACAAGTCGCTCGCCGTATAATAATGCTGGATAATGCTGGGCACTGGGCAGGCGACAAATTGGATAGGAAAATGATTCGGGAGCGAGAAGAGGTACCTTGACTATTTTTCCTTTCTTTTCATCGATCTCTTCTCTCTTCTTGGGATGTTAAAGTACGTTTTGATGTACGTAAAGGTCAGGAGACGGAGACGGATGAAATTAAATCCCCCAGCCACACTGAGCCACACTGAGCCTCATTTATGATTTACTTCCCTCCATCTCCTTCTCCTTCTCCTTCAACGTCAGACGGAAAACGCGAAAAATAACCTTCTGGAGTGATGTTCGTCGAGTGGTTTGACCTTCAAAGTTCCCTCTTAGAGCATCAAAGCGAAACGCAATTTTGTCCCGTCCCTTGATAAATCTTGGTAACCCTTGACAACCTCTCAATCATTTCGAAATATGGGAAAAGGTTTTCTTTCTCACCATTCTATTGGTGGGGCGTCGGATATTTTCCAATGTGACATTTTTTTTCATAGTTTGTTTCATATATTTCCATAGATGTTTATGACCAATTAAAAATGGAGATACGAGATGCAGTAAATCTATTTTGGCAACGCGTATGAAGTATCAAGTATGAAATCCTGAGGCAATTCAAATTTGCAAATGATAATCCATTTATGAATTTATGATTTGACTATGATTTGACCCATCTGCCTGGACAACAAAGCCATCCATGGAGTGGGTTCCAGGTTGTATGCACCGTATGCACCGATGTCAATTTTGTAGCTTCGAATTTGGGGTTTTTTTTTTCTTCTTTTAAGCCTCTTTACGGAGTTACTCTCTGCCTCTTCTCCCCCAAATCTTTTGTCCAAGAGTCTTACTCACTCACTCACCATCTACCTTTTCATTTTACACAAAATTTATTCGGTTTTCCTGCATTTCAATGTTTTTTTACATGATGAATTTCATTATCTGACATCATCCTTCTCCGCTTCTTAAATTTCATATATTTATTTCCTTCTTTAAATACCATACCTACTTACTCGAATTCCCTTTTGTGACTGAAAAGCCGTGGCCATTCCTTTGTTCTCGACCTCGACCTCGACCTACCCGACAATCATCATATTAACTTTCGACTGATTCCTTCAATACATACATACAATTATTACAGAGGTACCCCCAGACGATATACCAACCCTATTGGAAATACCCCACGGGAATCAAACATATACCAACCTGTTCCTTCATCTTTATATGATCAGATAAATTTGTCTCGTATCTCATCCAAGGTTTCCAGCTATCTATCTATCTATCTATTTATCATACCCACGAGTGGTTTGTGTTGTGTGAAATTGTCGCGCGCAAGGGAAGTCTATTACAGATTCTCAACATAAACAGATTACCTACCTATTGCCTCCCTCAACTCAACTCAACTTAACCCAACCTTATTCTATCAATAAAGAAAGATATTTACAAATATACCTACCTGTACGCATACCTACCTATTTATACCTGGAATTACAGTCACCTACACTTCCACGCTCATCTCATCTCATCTCGTCAAATCAAATCAATCTCGAATTTATTCATCCATCCACCCATCCACCCATCCACCCATCCATCCATCCATCACCCATCCATCCATCCATCACCCATCCATCCATCCATCACCCATCCATCCATCCATCACCCATCCACCCACCCATCCATCCTCTACGGCTTTCTTGCAGACGGAAGGCTTGGTTTGGTTGGGTACACCCGCCTTTTAAAGAAAGCAAAACCCTTGAGAGAGGTACGGAGTGCATACCTGTAGTAGGTAGTAGTACTTTTCTCTCTAATAAGTTGCAGGCAATTAAAATAAAGGGCAAATCAAATTCATAGTAAGGGATCTTTTTTATTGGTGCTTGGTGCTTGGTGCTTGGTGCTTTTTTACCCGCCCTGTCTATTTTTAAACCCCCTGCATTTCACCCATTTCACCCCCAATTCGCTGAGAACGGTGCGCTGACTAGTTTAAACCTATTCAGAACCCTGGCCACACCACCAACATTGTCGAGACGTCTTCGTTTCTCGAAACTCTTGACTTTCTAAAATCCTTCCTTCAATCTTGTTTCCCAAAAAAGTTCAATTTTTGAAAAGTTTTACTTTTTCCCAACAATAACATTATATCCTGTCATTTCACTCTTTTGTAATTTGACCCCAGGCACACGAAACCGACCTCACGTCCCTAGTACTGAGTACTGGGTACTTCATACTTCGAATAATTAATAACTTGCGGCGTCTCGCGTGGGTTACCCAGGTAAGGCAAGATTAAGGTTACCCCTCGAGGTAATTCTTGCTTTGTCCTCAAACTTCTCTTACGACTTCTCGCTGTATACATTCCAACCATTCTCTTGGACCGGTCACTTCTTGCGCCATTACCATATTCAATCGCAATTATTAAGGCGCATTTTACCTTGCTTATTGTTGTCGACTCTTACTTGAAGTTTGGTCATTCGATTGGGGAAACTGTTTCAAGATCTTTCATAACTTCTAGTGAGTGAATTTGTTTTTTTTTCTTTTGGTTTAATCCTGAAGCTTGCTTTCTTTTCTTATTGTTGCCTTCATTGATCTCAGCATCATCAAACAAACAACAAAAGAAATTCGTTTATACTCATTGTACCTTTTTTTTTTCTTACAAATGATGATGGCTGGTCCAACAAGCATTGCAATTGCTAACAATGCAACTATGAAAAGGTCCTTTACTGCGATTACTCTTTCTCCACCCCTTTCTCCGGACTTAAGTGAGATATCTAAAACATATTGGGGCATACAATCAATTCAACGCACGCGCGAACTATTGGCGCAGGCTCCGGTTGTCAAGCGTCGCGATCTTTCTGGGAGACGGAAGATGCCATCAGCAGCTGGTCTCCGAATACAAGAGAATCATATACCTTCCTTCATGTCAGTATATGGTATGGATTCGAACATAATGGACGATTCAGCGTTAGACGGCACTCGCACCAAATTATCGGCTAGTCCGTATAACAATCAAAAAACACATCAACCTCCGGAAGTCAAGACCGATAGCAACTTACTTCAAATACATTCCCATCAACATCGGGAAAGCACTTCAACACAAGCATCCGATTCGACGGACTCTTCTCCAACCACGACAGTATCGACGATAGACTCATCTTCACTATCAGATCCATCACCAAGTTCGTCACCTGAATCACCAATCACACTCGTCCCATTATCTTCATTCACTGGATCTTCGTTTGGCCTAGATTCTTTTCAAAATCTGAAGATGGGTGAAATAGATACAAGGCCGCCGCCCATAACCGTTGAACGGCCTATGACTTCACCTTCCCCAAGGAAAAAGAATCCCAAAAGTCTTGCTCTAAACCTCCGACCAAGCATTGATGAATTCGCCTCAGAGCCACCTTCACCGTCTTTTATTAAACCACCACCACTGAAGGCTAGAAAAAAGCCAAGTCTTTTAAGTTTGAATACGGGAACAGCGAATATGACTTTTGAACCTTTGGGACAACAAGGAACCTCATCAATGCTGCAACGCAGAGGGTTGAAACATTCTGTCTCGTCACCACAAATGCTTTCAATGACGACACCAGGCTTTGGTCCTAGTGGTGGAATGACATTGGGTGATCCATCTAGAGGCTTTGGTGGTTCGAGGTTAAAAGAATCTGGCCCGCCGAGGGATACATTCACCATCAATGAAGACGATACACCCTCGCCAACAGGAGTTCAAATGGCAACTCGAGCACCAGGAATGTCTATTGGCGGTGATTCGTTTGATAGACCACCTACTGGCGAGGATTGCAAGTCCCCATCATATCCTGACGGTCCAATCCTTATGCACGAACCAACCATACATCTATATTCGGAGCCTAAGATGGAGGAGGCTGCAGAATTCGATGTTGTGATTAATGTCGCGCGGGAAGTCAAAAATCCGTTCGAAGCAAAGCTTGAGGAGATGAAGAGGGAGGAAGAGGAGAAACAGAAAAGACTCAGCCATACGACTACCGAATCCAGAAACAACTTTGTGGATCCCTACGCCGATATCCCTGGTACAGCCGGAACTATTTCCTCTTTCCAAACTGCTTATGAGACTCAATCGGCTGGTTCCGAGTCGAGTGCCGCAGAATCATCCCCATCCACACCACGACCTAGCACCTCGGAAATGAAGATCCCCGAGTACATCCATATTCCCTGGGATCATAATACAGACGTGCAAGATGAATTGTGGGATTTATGCCAAACCATAGAATCAAGAGCTAAGGAGGGAAAGAGGGTTCTGGTGCATTGTCAACAAGGTGCCAGCCGATCGGCAACCTTAATTATAGCATACGGGATGTATATCAACCAGGACCTATCAGCCAACGAAGCATACAATTTGGCACAATCGAAGTCACGTTGGGTCAATCCAAATATGTCTCTTCTCTTCTCATTAAACGACTTTAAAAAGGTTATCGAAAGAAGAAAGTTGGAGAAACAAGCCGCTGAGAACAAGAATATGGTTATTAAGAATGAAAGCCTGACTAGGCACAGGCAGTCGCTATCTGCCAATGATCTCGATACAGCATCGTCTCTCGGCCGTAACAGAGTCAATTCCTCTCCTGTTTCACCACCCAGAGATTCAGCTGTCAGAGAGCCTGTGATTATGAATCACAAAGTCAAAGAAGAGACAAATTCTGGTTGCAATTCTGCAATTGATCGTCTAAGTCGTTTTGACTTCGGATTTGGCGACATTCCACAAATTGAACCTTTCACTGAGTTCGAGGATAGTCCCGAAATCGAGCGTCTACCATTACAGGAAACTAAATGGCAGCTTGACATGATGTCCCCTCGACCACAGGATGATGACGCGCAATCAGGCATAATGTCGCCAAGGATAACTGAGATGACTCGCAATCCTCTCGAGCATGCTTTCTCACGTGTTATTCCACAAGAATCTTCTAAGGGAACACCCAGCCTTTTCTCTCCACGTGGCTTCGATTTTCAGCGGACAACATTCTTCCCTCCAACCGTCGCAATTCACCCAAACCTTCCACCCGCACAAGATCCTAGAAGTCCACCCATAACAGGCGAAGCGACTATTATTCGATCTATCGACGATTTCCTTTGAGTATTTTGCAAAGCACATAGAATCTATCCTACTACAGAATATCACCGTAATTTCCTTGACCGATGCTTTATTTATACCACATTTCGCAAGCATTATAAGCACACATTTATTTGTATGCCAAATTTTGGATTACCATTCGGCGTTTTTTTTTCCTTTCAAATTTATAAGCAATACGCCGGTTTTTCTCATGATGAACGAAGATGGAAGGGCGTTTGCATAAGTTCGTGGCGTTGGATACATAGGCAGGTCATCGTCACCGCCTCGCTGTAAGATTTTAATGAATTGTCCCTTTGTTCTCGGATGGAGTGGGGGGATGGAAGAGATGGAGAGGAACAGGAACAGGGCACTCACTTGGTTGAGACTTGGAACAATGGGAAAATATGATGAGGCCAATGAATCAACAAGGGAAAAATCCCCTTTTGTATCAAATGTCCTTGAGCCACTTGGTGGATAGCTACAAATAAAATCATATACCCAAAAGAGATATTTATTGGCTATATATTCTTTAATGCTATTATGTGATTATACTGTGCAACACTGTTCATCCGCCAACAATTTCCTCGTGCGTAGATATCACCAATCTGTATTTAATCACCCTCTGCGATGCGAACCTTGGAGCACCTATGTCTCTCAATCTGAGCCAACTAAGAAAAATAAGCAGTAGATCAAGAGGAGTAAGAGGAATAAGAGAAGTGAGGGAGGAAATAAGTGGAGCTGGGCTTTTCGGTGGTTGTCTTTCTAACTATCAGTGAGGATGTGGAAAGTATGTATTAATGGTATTGGGGACCGTGGAGCTAGCTATCGAGGATGAGATACGATGAAGTTAGATAATCTTACCATGAAAGAAAGAAAAGTAGAATATTAGGACTTCTCGGAGTCAAAGGTAAGTGTTAAATGTTCATTGAAAGATCTGGAATGACGAAATAGAACATCTCAGATATATCCGAATGAAATGAAATGGTATCCCACCCAAACATGTCAACATTAGTATCCCATAACTTCAATCGAACCGTTACATGAAATCCATCAAACCCATTCTCCCAATATCCCATGACAGTCCATAAACCATCATTCGTTTCAAACAAATACCATATAGCCATTTAAATACCCGCAACAATACGAATTTGCCCATTCAAGTCCTGATTTTGAGGCGTTTCCTCTCTCTCCCTCTTGATCTCCACCTCCTGGTCTTCAATCCCCTCAAGTCTCTGCCTCTCGATATCCTTCAAAAAACACCAAACCTCTCTCGCGCAAACCTCCCTCGCCTTCTTTTTGCCGTATATGTCTCCGAACTCCCCAACCTTGCCGAGAATCCTGGGATCAGAGCCAAAATCCGCAAAGCCGTGATAGACTGGAGCACCTTCTACCATGGGCACAATTCTGTAGGTAGGCACATTAAATCCAAGCGCATGGCATAGATCTGGAACCAGTGCTGGGTATGACGTTGGTGAGGTACTTCTTTCGCGTGGACTGATAGTAGCTGAGGTTGAATCTAGCGGAGAGACTGGTGCACGGTACGTTTTTGCTAGGGGAGTTTGAAGAGCAATAGGGGCTTTTGGAAATTTCACGGCTCCGGTGGACGGCATGAGATTCTGAGAGATGAGCCACTCGATGGCGAGTTTGGAGATGAATTGTTTAGCATCCTTCTTGCGAGCAAAGGAAGTCAGGCTACTGATAGGCTCGGTGTTTTGCTTGATGATTACAGAGCAGGTGAATCTTTGTGGGGATACTTCGATCTCTGAGTACTCTGCAGCAGGATTGATTGCATTGGCTTGGTGATATTCTGAAGGCTGTTAGAATATACGGTGGATATGAATGGATAGTCTCGTGACTGAGAACTAACCAAGTAGTTTTCCAACCCAGTTGATCCCTCCCATTTCCTCCAATGCTTGGTTCTCAAGCAGTATACCAGCGACATCTGGTGTAATTTTAGCCCTTTTGTTGACCGGTGAGCCACTTCGAGACTTTGTAAGTTGCGCATTTAAACTCTCTTGGTCAATCCTACAAAGCTGATCAATATGACTAAGTGCATAAATGTATAAAGTGAACCCAAAGAACAACGCCCCAAGATTGTAGCGATAGTACCTTGAGAATTCATCGTATCCTAATCAAGAACTTACTGCGCTTGCAACTCATCCTGCTCCTTCTCAAAGTCGCCGAGGCTCTGGAATCGTGCGCCAGAGCCAGAGAAACCAATCGCTCCTGGTTGAGACACCGCCATGTTATTTCTACGGGTTTGAATAGCGGGAAAGGCAGTGTACACGTTTGTAAACGAATTTAGCATCGAAAAGGAGTTCTTGCACCTATCTCAGAAATGAAGTTTTCCGTTTGTCGCAATATTTTGGTGCGGGGTTTGGAGGTTGAATTGATGAAGCCTTGAAGGCTGGAGAAATATCTGCAAGTGCAAGGGTCCATAACTTCAGGCGGGGGAAGTGAGGAACAATTGGATATGGTTGAAAGTCAATCTGACCGACTTCATATTGACTTTATTGAAGAAATAGTGATGATAGTCTCATCACAATGTACCTACTACTCAAATCGACATTATATGCATTGGGATGGAACGTATATCTGAAGAAGTTAATCGGGAACATTATTTATAAGACTTGTAGGCCCGAACTAAAGCCGAGATAATGAGATAGGAGATACCGTGCCTCATCTAATATTATATACTCTAATAATAATTATAAGACATAAGACAAGAGATCAAACTGTTGGATCCTTTAAAAATAACAACCTCATATCAACAAGAACTACCTAGTATCTCTCAATCGTACTTACAACATTTCATTACTTTAAGATGGATTTCCAATCACTTATGGGTTCATTTGTAGCTCAAGACAAAGATAAAGAAGTTCGACCTTCTTCAAGGGGAAGTTGGGCCTGTAAGGAGGTTGATGAATTCGATGCTTTGTAAACAAGTCTTAAAGCCAACATACTGGAAGAAGATGTATTAATATTCGAGCAGGTCGATAGAATATAAGTCCAAGCCAATTGAGAAATATCCAGGTCAGTTGTCGATTAATTCATCAATTCTTGAGCTTATCTATAACCTCCGTTGAAAGATGGTGTGGGTGTGATCCCTCACCAGATAATCATTAGGATCGGTTTAATGCGAATACTTCAACAACTCGATTCAGATCATAGCATTTTCATGATCCTTTTTGGTATCAATACTGATAGGTCAAAATAGCAAAGCTTCATGCGCGACAAGTCAAAAAGTATCTGGGGCTCCAGGAGGGTCTCATATATCTTCCTGCTTTACCAAGCTTCAATTATGAAGATTCTGATATGCAGCCTGCTTTCCGACAACGTCGCTACTTCTACTATCTCACTGGAGTTAATCTTCCTGACTGTATCGTCACCTACAGCATCCATCGTGATCAATTATGGCTTTGGATTCCACCACCAAATTCCGGCTCGTCCGTCATTTATTACGGATCTCGTCCCACAGCCAAAGAGATAATGGCCAAGTACGATTTTGACCATGTAGAAACATTACCTCATCTTGATTCATATCTTACTTGGTATGCGCATACCGAGCCCGGGAAAATTCATGTACTACATGATTACCAAGCGCCAAATAATATTGAGCTTCAGATTACTCGCAAAAACGGATGCCAATCTGTTATCAGCAAGTCTCCATTTGATACCACGAAGTTGGAGCAGGCTATGAATACAGCCAGAGCTATCAAAAGTCCCTACGAGCTTAAAATGATACGGAAGGCCAGTGCGATCACAGCACAAGGGCATATTAATGTTCTCCGTGGACTCCGTCATCTTTCCAACGAGGCAGAAATTGAAGCCATTTTCACAGCGACATGTATTGCTAGACAAGCAAAAACGCAAGCATATGGCGTAATTGCTGGTTCCGGCGAAAATGCCAGCACTCTTCACTACATGGCCAACAATGAGCCTCTGAAAGGAAGACAGCTATTGTGTCTTGACGCGGGTTGTGAGTGGGATTGTTATGCCTCTGATGTTACCCGAACTGTTCCAATCTCCGGAGAATATACCGAAGAAGCTCAAGCGATTTACGATCTCGTGGCTAAGATGCAAGATGAGTGTATTGAAATGCTAAAGCCAGGTGCAAATTACCGTGACGTCCATATGCATGCTCACAAAGTTGCCCTGAAAGGTCTCATAGAGTTGGGACTTGTGGAAGGGGGAACATTTGATGAACTCTACATGGCGGGTGTTTCGGTAGCGTTCTTTCCTCATGGTGTGGGTGCTTGTTTCCTTCCTTCGCACGTTCCGTTAAGCTGACCATTATAGTTGGGGCATTACGTAGGTCTAGAGGTTCATGATGTCGGGCCTGGTGGCATGATCATTACGAATCGCCTGTATGGCTTCAACAAAAAGCCTGCCGATTGGACTGATGCCTACTTCCAAATTCTCTCAAACTCTGGTGCCACTTCAGATGGTGGAGCTATCCTCTCGAAGGATATGGTTGTTACGGTCGAGCCTGGAATGTAAGTTCATTCCATCTCACTTGTTTTAGGCTCTAACAATTTATCTTCAAGCTATTTCTCCCGTTACGCTCTCGAAGAAGTTTATCTCAAATCCCCCAAATACGCAAAATACATCAACAAGAAGCTGCTACAAAAATACTATCCGGTAGGAGGTGTACGTATCGAAGACGATCTTCTGATCACCGAAGATGGATATGAGAATTTGACTACAGCTCCAAAAGGTGAAGAAGCACTAAAAATCATCAATGAAGGAAGAGAACAAGAAGAAGAAGAGAGAGAGATGAACAAAAAAGCTTCAGAGTCTAGAAGGAAGCAAAAGAAAACTTGGTTCTGGTAAACATTGGTAGATAAGCATGGAGATGGTGTAAGAATGATCGAGGCGTATCACTAGGCCTTGCGTTACTTTTTCACGTCAAGCTGGGCATACGTAACTGGGCATACGTAGCTGGGCGTTGTGGATTTCTATTCTACTTCCGTTGAATATTAATGCGTGGATATTTACTTGGATATGACTCAATCTAACTTCTGGCCCATCGATCATATAATTAATACAACCTTTTCTCGCAGGATTTGTTCATGAATGTGTATGTATGTAATTTGCTTGGGAGTCTTGCTCGTGGTTGGGTTTAATGAGCATGAAAGACAGATGTGCAACGAATCATATACTATTCACTGCAACAAACCCACAACTAACCTACGATGCTCCCCCGAGATTGAAAATTCACTACCCAAAGATCTGCTCATCAACATCACTAGTACATTCACTCAGCCAAATGCTGATAATTCAATATATATGGTTTCATGGTTTCATCTCTGTGGAGAAACACCCATCTATACCCAAAGACTCACTCCACATATAAGACTATAGACTACAGTCATCCGATTCGTGCACTGCGCATCAATGGTGAAACTCCTGATGATATGGCACGGACCTAGGGATCATGGCGAGGGCAGACAAAAATCTACAAGAGAACTTTGCTAACAATATAATTTAGTCCCGTGCCTACAAAATCAGCCGAACTTAGCCATTTCAAACCTCATTTTAGATCAAAGCTTCAATGCTTGAGGGCCGTGTCCTACAAATCAAATTGACCAAGAAGAAATTCAGCATGTGCGGGAAAATAAAATTACGGATGTTCGTAGCACGACTAGCACGACCAGCACGACTAGCACGACAAGATACTCCCGTACTACACTGACACGTCTGCCAGACCACGAGCAGAATTATTCATATTGACTCTTTTGCATCCCCTCCGGCGAAACTTCCAAACACTTTCCTGTTGGGAAGATATTGAGAAAACATCTCCGCCCTTTCTTTCTTCCATTCCTTATTGCTCTAATCTGGAATTGGGCTTTCTTTTCAAACGTTCATGATTCATTTGATATGTTTCCCCGCTTTCTTCAAACCGCTCGAATCTAAGAATTATTAAGGCTTCTCGGCAGTACCTCTAATTGAGCTATCAAGCCACTGAAGATCGCGTTGGTCATTTGCGCCGGAGATCCTGAACGTATCATTATCGATATGGCTTTTCCAATAAACAGTATACCATTTGTATCTCCTAGACCCGTTCCCTCAAAACATGATCGAAAGATGCATGGTATGACTTCTATCAAAGAAGAATATACATATATAGATGATAGTCCAACTTCACCAAAAGAGAATTGGCCATTGGGTTTGGAAACAAACACACATCGAAGAAACAAATTAAGTACGAATATGTTGACGACGAATGATATGGGAATCAAAAAGTGGGAAGGAAAGGCGCGGAGGTCGACAGTGTGGGATGACTTGAGAAGGGTATGTCTGTGATTGTGCTTCTTGATCACGAAAATTCTTACAAAGTATAGGATCCTGAATTATGGTACCCCGAAGGAGATTGCCTGGTTTATTTGTATGGCCGAGGACAATCAATGAGAGGACCAGCATTCCGAGTGCCACTGAGTGCATTGATTGATGCGAAATGTCAACCACTCTTGGACACATTCATGCCAAAAGACACTAATGGGTTGCCAATCTCGGACATCAACGAGGTTTTTGATGAATATTATGCGAGTGCCAGTGGTACTGACTATGTAGAGCTGTATATCCCAGCTCCTACGATGGTAGAACGAGGAGAGGCATTCCTCTACCACACTGCGACTCGAAACTTCTTCGCTTGGGTTTTTAAGAAGCCCTTGGTTGGACCAGATTTAGGCAGCGCACTGGTTGGGCTTCTCAACAGTATGTCTCAATTCAGGGCGGCTAATGTCAACAACGTGGACGACATTGTAGCCTACATTGATGGAGAGGGATATGCGGATATGAGGAATGCGCCAGACCATGCCCTTGGAATCATGTATTTTGCAGAACATTTCCATTTTAAGGACATGTGGATCGATGCACTTGCACATTGTGCCGGGATGTGCGAGAGACTTCACAATAGCCCTGGTTTCGAGGTGTGTGTGGAAGTATCTCACCGTACTTCTGGAAACATGTTATCTAACCCCCCGTGTAGTCATTGAGTCGACAAGATCGAGCTTTCATTTCTCGAGCAAGACTGGAGATGGATCTTCGGCTTGACACGTGTGGCAAGATGCTTAGTGGATTCCTCACAGAAGAATTATCCGACACATACTTGCAGCTTAGCTCCGATGCTCAAATCCACCTCGAAAAGTTTAGAGCATTTCTGCAAAGGTATTATACCGCAAAACTTGGTTCCTATCCATCATTGGCTTCGAGATCAGGAAGTGGGGCTTTCTCCAAGAGTCTTTTCAAACAGATGCGGTCAGAATTTCAGAAACTGTATGAGTTTCTCGCGGACTCTAGTGAGACTACCACAAAACCTACAAGTACCAGTGGGGAAGAGTTAGACGTACTACACGCAGTTACAGCCTTCGATGCCCGATACAAGATCGAGCCGTTACCTCACTCTCTACCCCTGCTTCCAGATAACAATGCAAAGCCATCTGCCAAACCACTCACCAAACGATTAACTTTCACCGCAAAAATGTTTCCGAAGAGTGACAAAACTCACAATGACCCTCGCTTGGATTTAATGACCGCCCTTGATAAGGCCACAAATCGACAGAAACAGCACCTTACAGACTGTACGCTTGTTCGTGCTTACAGGGGATTCGAGAAAGAATGCGCCGGCTCAGTCAGTTCCAGAATGGCAACAGCCGAGAATATCTCCCAGGCGGAAGGCCGCAGGATTCGTTGGGTTTTGATATATTCTTCACTTCAAATACTTATTCAAGCGACGGAGATACCCGATCAAGTACGCACTACACAAAATGTTGCTTACAATATTTCCATTCGTACTGGAGGATGTCCACCGTGGAACGACCGACGTTCATGTTATAATTTGATTCGTACACAGAGTGCTCAAGCGAACAAAGACTACCGAAACTCGTTAATCGGATCGAACCCTTGCAATGCTGGGCAGACACCGATCGATGTTATAGCTGCTTTCAACGAATATCTGGCTCAGAAAGATCGACTTGACCTGTCGCGAAGGAAAAACAGTGCCGCCGACACCACATTGTCAATCAAGAATACAATAGCTAAAGATGAGGCTAGTAGCGTCTTACCGATGATGCCGGAGCTCCAACATCCTATTCCACGGAGAAACACCCATCATGAAATACTAATTGAGGGGTCTGGACACGGTTTCGAGTACTGCTTTGCCGATGATTCGAGAACAGAAATTATGGAAGAAGAACAAAGCGTCCACAGAAAACAATCATCGTCCACGACTTCAACAAATGATGCGTCCTCCGAATGGTCCCGTTCCTCTCACGATCCAGACGGAACCAACTTGGAGCCTTCTGATGCTGATTTTCCCAGCAGAAGTGGTTCATTCACATCCGATAATCGTCGGGATTCAGTTTCTTCAACTTATTCTGAAGCTGAATCGTGGGAGCAACCATTCGCATTCGAACGATTGCAAAAGCCCAGACCAATCAGTACATATTCTGTGAGTATATACGACGAGGATATGAATTTGGGAGAAAGTTTTCCCGGTCCAGTATTCTCCCCAACCATATCCGGAAAAAGGCACATAGAACCGCCCCCCCTATTCATCACGAAACCGACCCAGAAGAGGGTGAGCATTTTGAGTCAGAAGCTTGATAAGCATGCTAGTGTTGGTAGCATGATAGTGATGAATGAGGAATTGTCTGCATATTTGAGGGGTTGAACCTAGATGGTCGTTGATATGTATCTTCGGTTTGGCTGTTGGGGTACCAGAGTACACTTTTCTGAATATTCAACGGCCCTATGGTGATGAAGGTTTGATGGTAGAAGATGGAGTTTCTAATGGATCGAGATAGGCGCTGCTCGATTCGCAGTATTGTATTCTCAACAAGACAAGTAATCATAATGTAATAGTATTCATCTCATACGACAAGAAAGGGAATTTTGAGCCATGTCATCGGTTCATGTTTTGCTGAAGAAAGATATCGGTGTTTTGGTCGGCCATGCTGACATGTCGTGATCTGATAACGATGGCACGTTTGGCGTGATGAATTGTATCGAAAGTATCCCAAATATGCTCTCAAGCTTGAAATATATAATTCCTCCACAAGTGACTTACTCCACGAGGAAATCATTCCACACTCCTCTTGCCTTTTCATCGGCATATGGATCTCCCGGCCCCTGTCCAACGACATACCAGCAGTGTGAGTTGCAGAAGCATATTGAAGAAACAAAATCTGATGAAAGAATAATTCCACTGATTATATATCACCCTAGGAATTCTATATATATGCAGATAGAGGCCTAGATTCCTTTCACCAACATCTGCACTTTTACTTTTCTCCAACGTGCATGAATTGTTTCCTCTGCAGCAGTCTATATATCCTGTCATTTAACTGTAGATAGGTAGTCTTGGAATCTACAATTTCCCCAACTTCCCCACGAAAGAATAGATCGAGGCACGTATGTAGTAACAACATGGGTGTCATATCTGTATTTTACTTCCTCTATCCAACTCCAGCCATGCCCTTCCAACAATCATTGACCTTTCTTTGCAAAGCCACTCATGTTCCTAGTGTTGTTGACCTTATCCAGCTCTGAAAATGTGCGCGCAATAGTACGTACGGAGTCAACTAATAGCACTGGGATAAACAATCAGCGCTTGTAGTTCTGTAAAGGGGAGGTTTGACTTACTGCCTGGAAAGATCATCCAGAGGAAGTTCATGAAGAAATAGTAGAACCAAAAGTACAGAAATTCTGGTCTAGAATAAATAACTTTTTTGTGATAGTAATCAAAAGTATGAGTGGCATAATAGAGAACAAGTCCGTATATCTGTCCTACAGTCACGATAATTTGTAATGGGTGTCGAAGTGGGTGGCCAGTCGCGATGAAGGCGGCAACGACGAAGCACATGGGTCCCCATAGAAACTGTACGGGAAGCTATAAGTATTTTGGCTGATATGAGGGGGGGGCTCGCAATTGACCTACTGCTGTCACTGTTTCCATGCAAAGGACAAACGGATCAGATGTCAAATATCGACTATCACTCAAGGCATATTCCTTCCACAGTTGTCCCAACAATTGTTGATCTTTGATAATTTGAGTGTGATGGAGCGAAAAATATCCTGGAAGGCTACGATTAGCCACCGTTTTTTATAAATTGATTCGAAGTCGCATACCTTCGAAGAAGAGGTGGATCGCGCCAGCTATAATCGAAGTTAGGAGAGAGTGTAACAATATTGATAGGAAAGACCTACATAATACTAACCACCATATGGCCGCTTTCTCAGTGCTTGGCAGATGGGGATATGATCTGGCAACAAAGGCGCGAGTACATAGGGACAATACGGCGCAAGCACCGAAAAAGATACTCAGAAGAGCAGGTACAGTCCATTCGTTTGCAAGATAACTAGCTATTTCCATCTCAAGTGGATAGTAGGGATGGTTAACGACAAGTGCAGCTGCAGACTCAATCGAAGCATTCTCCATGATAGAAGCCATTCTTCTCCGAAAAGACCCAAAGGTGATTAAGGATCCAAGTTTGCGCAGAGGGAGGGACAAGGGAAAGAAGATGAGGAGGATAATGAGGAGGATGAGGATATGGGATAATTGCGAACAGCTAGTAAAGAAGTTAATATGCACCAGACACTTGGACCAATGTCATGGACAACAACGTTTTGAAAAGACATCGAAATTGTGCAGCGTCCCCATCAAAAGTCTCAAACCCGGTCTGAAAGGTCCTTCAGGGGCTCAAGCAGGGTTTCTACATAATTGTGACTTCAACTTCGTGGAGCAAAAGCTTGAATAAGGAATTGAATTGAGGACTGGCTCAACCAAGTTAATTGTTTACTTGGCTATTAGCGCCATGAGTATAGAAAACATACTGGGTGCAGTACGATCGATATGCTTTGAAGTATGAACTTTGAAGTGTAATAGAGAAAGGGATAAATAAATTGATGATGTATGATGCTATCTTATTGCCAACAGATTAATTAACACAGCCGATTGTGATCGAATGGACAAATGATGATTTCTATCGGTTGTTCCATGTGGTACCAGTATTGTTATTCGCCGAAGATAATTATTATCGAGTTATTTTGGAGATTGTGCGGAAAAAACACGCTCCCTCCCCACCCAAAGATTTGTTTGTTGCATAATCTCCACTCTAAAACCATGTTGAGCTACTTTCCAGAATCACTGTGGAAACATGGAAGCCATCCATACAGTGTACATCCATGGAATCCATTGTCAACATACGGTTACTTTTGATGTTGAGTAGTCGAGTATGTAGAAATAAATCTATGTTGTACTGCTAATTACGACCAATGGCTTCCTCGGTAGATGAACCCGAAGCTTCAGCTAAGTTTTGATTCGAATTCTAAACTCGTCACCCTGCCCCGGCCCGCTTGTGGAGTAGACTGTGCGGTGGGTGAAAAGGAGAACGCAGAGAACACATTCAGCAATTTGAATCTCTTGATTCGCTACTCTTATGGCTCGCTTTCCTCGTCGCTTTTCATGCTTCTAGCGTTCTTATAGATTAATGATAAAATAGTACACAACAGTTGTTCGATACAGGGTCACAAAATCGAGATTAACATGGTGTATGAAGGAGGTTCAGAGACAATACAATGAATCATGCAAAGATGGGGCGACTCACAGTCTTTGAATCCACATAGAAAGACAATCATGCTAGACGCACCGAATCTTCGCTTATGGCAGTTCTCATCAAATAGTTGTGGAGTTCGTGACCGCTCACGATGAAGAGGTATATTCCTATATTTCTTTCGCGAAATGGCATGGCATATTGATCAAACAGTTCTCCGCGACTCACGGATGTTCGGGCTTGCGAAACTGAAAGGTATCGTCAAGTTCCTCGCTACCTTCGCTCATGTCTGTGTATGAGTTATCCTTGTCAGCGATACTGTCAGCGTTTGCGCGTCTAAAGGGTCTCTTGCCCTCGACTCCACCGAGGTTCAAAGGTGACTCCTTTGTCTGGCCGTAAATATCGACTTCCCCTGCTTTTGAATCATGCCAAGGGGCCATTCCCGTATCCTCTGGTTTCGATAATGACATGAGAATGCAGTCTTGCGAATCGCTGAAGAAAATAGACGGGAATGCAGATACTACATTGAGCCATCTGATGATTGATTTTCCAATGATCCTACCCTCCGGCAGTCGCATCCCAAAAGTAATAATTCTTGGGGTATCCCAAGATGGGTCCCATAGTTGCACGCGGCCTCCGTTTTCTTCACCATCGCATCGAATCATCAGAAGCTCGTTAACACTGGGATGGAAGGTTACCCGAGCTACTGGGGCGTGCATTATCAGCAGTGCTCTAAGTGACCGAGACCCAACATCCCAGACCCAAACTGCGGATGGCATTTCCTCAATCTTGGTTGCTAATAGTGTGCCAGATATGTCGAAGGTCATCATACTAGCGCCAGTCTTTGACTCTGCGGTTGGAATGGCACTTGCTGTTGGGGGTGATGTAGATTGTTTCGCTCGAACGAATTCTCGAGTGAAACCTCCATGGGGAGATGGTAATATGTGTTCAATCCAGATCTAAGCAGTTAGAAATAGCTGTATTGAGGTTAGAAATGGGTTGACGTACGTGTAGAGTATCTGTAGGGTTTACGGAAAGTACGTGTGACAAAATCATAGATTCTGAGAACGGCGGGGCAGCCAACAACACTATTCTTCGACTATAATCTGAGATAGCAATATGTGTTCCCGTCTGACTCCATTCGATCGATTTTATTCCGGCACCTAAAGCGATATCCTTGTCTTCCTCAAAGGCCGGCGTTGGACCACTCCAAGCTTTATACAAATGGCCATCAGCAGTATAGACCAGTAATTTGTGACCTTGGCTGGCAGATTCCCATATCGTTATCCATTTTCCATCTGGGCTCCACGTTATTCCTTGAGCGTCAATTGTTTCTGGTGACCATGATCTTATAACTTCCAAGCTTCCTGATTTGTGTATACTGATTACATCTTTACCACCAGACCTGGTCAAAAGAGTTAGATTTCCAGATCGCGGGCGATGTGAGAATCCTTTTGCAGCGGTACCAGGAGTAAATAGTTTCGGTGAGCTAATATCCACCGATTTCGAAGTACCAAGATTAAAGATAGTCAATTTTAGACCAAACTCTGAAAAGATGCAGACTTCATCATCGGTTCCTCCAAATGAAATGAAGGTCGTTTTCGTAGTTCCAGAGGTCGGGCTGGTAATTGTTGCAGAGAAGTGATTGTCGCTAGGAGAGAATACGCGTATGACATCTGCAGATGCTAGAAGTAAGCGATTGGAAGAAGATGACCATATAAAGGATGTTATTGATGCTGTGAGTTCAGATGGAAGTGATATAGCGCGTATTATATCAAGGGACCGCGTCTCTCTGATATGGAGCTTCGATGGCAGAATAGTCGCAATATATGCGCCATTGGGACTTGGAAAAGATTGATTTGATGCTAAGATATATATACATCAATTTCATGTCCTTACAAGATGGAAGGATTCGGCCCAATACCTACATTTAAAAGGACGAGAAAATTGCATTATGGATGGGGAGGTATGGATTATGAAGTTCTGATAATCAACTCCCAATTTGCATTGTTGGTTCCTAGATTTCTACGGCGTACCTAGGCACAAGCTATAGCACGCACTCATACCGGTACTAGGTACTAGTTGGATCGATAACGATAAGCTTTTGATGAGTAAGCCACACAACAGTACGGTATTATCTAATCCGGCAACTCGGAGAATCTATGCTCTGCACTCGAGTACTCCGTAGTGGAGAGTGACGGAATGGGCCGTTGCCCCTCCAGTTTCAAATCCGTAAGAGCTCCGCCACTCTTACAAACAAAAATCTTTTCTTTTGCAAACTCTTTGAGAATTGAGATAATGTGTCACTGTGACGATAAGGAAGCACAACTTTTCCAATTCAATACTCAGGGAGATGAGGCATAAGATTACTCAATGTTCGAAATGATTGAAGCGTACCCAATTGACTTTGCGCCGCTGGATATTGGAAGCTCAAGATACCTATTTTGATAGGACATATCATCTCTTTTCTTCCAAGATACCTCTAATAGAGCATATCAACTGCTTTCTTCCAAGATGTTGTCTTTGAAAAGAGCTTTTCGAGAAAGTGTACTTAAGGGTGGCAAGCCCAACTTGTTGTCCTGGAAAACACACAAAGCAATATCCACTACTGCGTCGTCAATCCGAGAGCTCCCTGGGCATGAATTGCCTTTGCACAAAGACACTGAACCAGTTAGCAGACCCGCAAACAGAAGGGATGGACTCAAAAATGCCAAGCCCTTCTCCTCCTTTCTTACCGATAATTTCCAAAGACAACACGATTATCTTCGAATTTCAATTACAGAAAAATGCAATCTGCGATGCTTGTATTGTATGCCAGAAGAGGGAGTCCCACAATCGCCACAGCCAGATCTCCTTACAACCCCAGAAATCGTGCTCTTGTCGTCTATATTTGTTTCCCAGGGTGTTTCGAAGATCCGCCTTACTGGTGGTGAGCCGACTGTTCGTCGCGATATCCTGCCTCTTATGCAACAGATTGGAGCTTTGCGATCCCAAGGTCTGCGCGAGCTCTGTCTTACCACAAATGGGCTAAACCTTGCAAGGAAATTGGATAGCATGGTGGAAGCAGGGTTGACTGGGATCAACTTAAGTTTGGATACTCTGGATCCATGGCAGTTTCAGATTATGACTCGAAGGAAAGGCTTTGAAGCTGTGATGAAAAGTATAGACAGGATACTGCACATGAACAAATTAGGCGCTGGCATAAAACTCAAGATCAATTGCGTGGTGATGCGTGGGGTCAATGAAAGAGAAATAATACCCTTCGTCGAATTGGGTCGAGATAAAGATGTCGAAGTTAGATTCATCGAATATATGCCATTTGATGGCAACAAGTGGAGCCAAGGTAAAATGTTGAGCTACATGGAAATGCTTGATATTATACGGCAAAAGTATCCTACACTTCGAAAGGTAGCAGACCACAAGAATGACACGAGCAAGACCTATGAGATTCCTGGATTTGTGGGAAAGATGGGATTTATTACAAGCATGACTCACAATTTTTGCGGTACTTGCAATAGATTGCGCATTACGAGTGATGGCAACTTGAAGGTATGCTTATTTGGCAATGCCGAAGTATCCCTGAGGGACATCCTGAGGAAAACCAATGGCAATCATCCAATTGATGGGCAAGCTTTTGAAGCGATGAAGCAGATAGAAATGGATAGGAGACAGGGTCCTGGAGATGCCCACAGCCCTCTAGGAAGCTCTTCTAACGAGAGAGAGTTGCTAGAGGTCATTGGCATGGCTGTGAGTCGGAAGAAGGAGAAGCACGCCGGCATGGGCGAATTGGAAAATATGAAGAACAGACCCATGATCTTGATAGGTGGGTAGGTTTTATTTTCCATCGAGATGTGAGCGATGCGATGGCATGAAATTATTTGCGTTCTGGCGTCCTGTTAATACCCTGATGTATTTAATCAATATCTTGAAATTTATGTAGCTGCAAATGAGATGTTGCGTTTCTACAGTAGAATGCGTAATCAAGACTGACATCTTATCTAGATGAGAAACACTATCATGGTCCAAAGGCACTCATTCAACTTTTTGGAAGCAGGCCCGCAGGTCGATCCCACCGAATCCCTTTGAATCTTTTACCATATATGCCTCCTCATTCTGCACGCCTGTACTCCAGCAAATCTACCCCGGTTCAAATGAACAATACCAGCAGTGACGTGGAAGAGTCTTCGATGGACACTCTGTCAGGTTCAATCCCATTGGGCGCGCACAAGCTTACTCATCTTACACAATCGGGTGATGCACATATGGTTTCGATCTCCTCTAAACGATCTACGAAAAGAACTGCAGTTGCTGTCTGCAGTATTCATTTTTCCAATAATGTAGCAATTCCTCTCATCCGTGACAATCGAGCCAAGAAAGGTGATGTACTAGGAGTCGCTCGTGTCGCAGGAATCATGGCTGCCAAGAGAACTTCCGACTTGATACCTCTATGCCACCCAATTGCAATTACACATGTCAACATTGATCTACAAATTTCGCACGAGGATGGAGCAGGCACAAAATCTTCATCCTCCGCTCCAAAGACTTCAGTTCCATGGTTTGGCACAGGACAAGGCGATGGATATAAATGGCCGTCATCTGTTTCAGAATATGTTCCTCCCAATGAATTTGGAAGCGTGGAAATTACGGCCAGTGTGTCATGCGATGGAAAAACGGGCGTCGAAATGGAGGCACTTACAGCCGCTTCAACGGCGGCATTGACGATCTACGATATGTGTAAGGCTGTGGATAAGGGTATGCGGGTTGAGGGGTTGAGAGTTGTGAGGAAAGAGGGGGGAAAGAGTGGCACACGGGTAGAGGGAATTTCCGATTGTGAAAAGTAAAGTAATAGTGAGGCAGAGATGACATGAAAGGGCGACTTACCTAATTTCCATCTCTGGCAAGCAACGGCCACATACTCCCGCAACAAACATTGGATTTACCATCGTCATGTATCGCTCTTGGATGAGGCGTATAGTTGGTTTTCAGTCCCCTTCCTCCTAATATTTCTTCCAAGAGACCAAAATTTTAAGAAAGTTACGATGCATGTGTTTTTGGATTTCAGAGGAAGATTGAACATTTGATTGAACCGTTTCATGACTCACGAACTAATAATTATGCATAATCATCCTATTTTCGATATAATCGTATTTGAGTGGCTGATGTGTGATTATTTTCGAGAAATGCTTACTATCTGCCATCCGGATTGGGAAGTCGAATCCTTCGACGCTACACAATTTGGTTCTCACTGCAAATCCTAAATCCTCTCCCGAACAAAATCAAAGAGCAAATTTCCACATCATTGGCGCCGCAACTCAGATTTACGAAATTTACCCAGCTCTTTAGTAGTTATACCAATAGCATATTTCTATAGATTGAAGCTACTGTCAAATCCCACAAAGTGTAATCTCCCCAGATCACAGCATGTTTTGCGCAGCATGGAATCTTTGAAGCCAAAAATCCTATGCTGTGGCACTGTTTTTTCGGTCATGATGCCATCGAGACCTACTCTTATAATAGGCTGTGCCGGCCGTTGCTACAATTTCAACTTTGGGCCAGTCTTTCTTTCTTTCAACAGTTCTTATTTCGTGGGAAGTTTTTCTCCCTTTACTGTCTTTACCAGTTCATTCTTTATTGCTTAAGTTGTTTTTAAGTGCTTGTAACGTTTCTTGTTCAAATACCCACCATGAAATTCTCACGCGCAGCTGCTCTTTCTCTCCTCTCTGTGATCGGGGGCCGCATCTCCGGATGCTGATTGCCCATCTGTCACGACTACAGTCTATCAGCCTATTACTATAACTGTCAAAGAACCTTCGGTCGTAACTTCTACTGTCACTCTTGGAGATTACGGAGAGAGGTCTGGTACGACGATATATCAGACTGTCACACTTGAAGGTAGATCTACTGCCACGCCAATTACTGTCACAGCACCTGCTCAAACCATCACCGTCAACAATGGAGGAACAGTCATTGGAGGAGGCTCCGGATCTAGTTCATCATCTTTGAAGTTGTTTAAAACTTCTACCCCTATTCTCAGTGGAACAGGATCGCTTCTAGGAGCACAGGTTACATCTCTTCCCTCGGCTGGCGCTATTGGAGCCGTTACAGAGGTAAACGTGATATCAGGGGTATCCACAGTCCAGGTCTGCCCTACCGGTGCGTCAACTTATGATTGCACGGAGGTTGTTTACGGTTCAGGTGGAGAAATCATTGTGGTTCAGATCATCACTGTTGATGTCACGGTAGATGTTTATGGTGAGGCTAGCACTGTAACAATAACCAAGATCGCAAGCGCCACTTCGACTCCCAGTCTACCATCTGCACACTCGGCAAATCTTCTCGGAACTAAGACCGGTAGACCATCATTTACCAGTAAACCTATCGGAGCACCTTACTCTTATGGAAATGGAAGCCAGCCTATTTACCCGACAGGCAGTATTAGAACAGGAACTAGCGGCTTACACAAACCCGCTGGAACCGGAAAGCCGTTGAAGCCAACGCACGTCATCTCAGTTGGTCAAAACGGCGCTCTCTCTTTCTCGCCCCAATACATTGATGCGGAGGAAGGAGATACTGTACGATTCAAATTCTACCCCACAAATCACACTGTCACTTCTTGCGATGTCACGGCTCCTTGCGTTATGGATGGCGTCTATGATTCTGGGTTCAAGCCTGTCTTGGCGAAGAACATGACCACATTTGTTGATTTCCCCGTCACAAATGCCACGAACCCGTTATTTTTCTTTAGGTATGTGTCGGCCCTTCGCAGATTTAATACCGCTAATATTATCCTAGTCGTCAAAAGAATGAGTGTGAGTCAGGCATGGTATTTGCCATCAACCCTAAGTCGAAAATGCAATGTGACGAATTCATATCTGCTGCCAAAAGCAAGAAGAATACCACCACAAGCCATGCACCAACCGGCACATCATATTCAACCGGCAAAATTCGAGGAACGGGCCTTCCATATTCCCGTAACGGCACTTACTCATATGGATCTGCCAGCAGCCGGCCCACATCCACGCATTCTGACTTGGGCATTAGCGTCACTGGTTCATCAAAGGCACCTTTTCCTACTGGTGGATCGAATACAGCTATCGGCAGTGGAACTGGACTGCATCACATCGAGACAGGAACAGGGTTGGCACATTCATCAAGCACTTTCAAGTCATCCGGTAGCCCATCAGGCAGTATTCGCAGCTCCGGCTTCCCACACTCGTCAGATTCCTTCACACTGACTGGAAGCATTAACGGTAGTGGCCATGCATCTTCAACCAGTAGTGCAAGGACGACTTCCGTCTCGAGCAGCTCTTCTTCCACCACTAGCAGCCCTAGCTCGTCTTCACACTCGACCACTAGCAGTGCTAGTTCCACCGTCACCACTATATCTTCCATCAACGGTTATGTTCCTTATAGCTTCCCTACTCCCGTCGCTTCATATGTCGCACAAAGTTATCGAGCATAGTCCGAAGATTTGATAGGAGGATTCCATATTTTTTTGAAGATGAGCAGTTTTGTGGCGTAGGCGCAGGCTCGAGTTGAATTTGATTGGTGTCGGTTCCTTCGTTGTCCCTTGTCCTTGTATTTCGTGTATTACACACCTTCTTCCCAATTTTCCCATTCTTCTTCAATGAGCATTATGTAGAATAGATTTCGGCTCGTAAAATGAATAGACTTTTACTTCCCTTCCATTAATATTGTACCGAATGTTTATCATTAGTCTCCCCTTGATGGTATTTCGCGTAACCCGGCACTGATTAAATGTTGTTAACAGGGCGATCGAGACGTAATTACGGGACATTCACATGGTTCAAAGCCACCAAACTGTCAGGAATAGCCGAATTGTATCAATGTTCCCAGGTATCCCAAAGATTGAAATTCTATGAAGCTTTCAAATGATATTATTGACCGCAAATTCCTCAACAATCGATATTTATCGAAATTCAACTGAGTTATATTACGCGAATTATCTGGCATATCGAAATGATGTCAATGCTCCACCCCTAGGTGGTCAGGGGTGGTGTCTGGGTTCTTGGTTCGGAAAGCTCTGAAGAGAGCCCATCTAGTCCTTCTAGGCGTTCTCATTGGAAGCTGTAACTTTCCTCCTCACTATGCATTCATGCGTTGATATGTATTGATATTGATATCGATGACTCTTACTTGATGGCTTGGAAAGATATTGATCATTTCGGGCAACCAGGCTTGCACCCGATTGATTGATATCGATAGGCAAGTATTCAATTTATATTTCCTAGACCTCAACCCTACCGAAATTTCAGATATGCTGTACGACTGGATAGAAATGCGGGGAAAGATGTCAACTGCGACATAAGACTCGACAGAGTGCTAGGCTGGCAATGCATGCCAAGTTCATCTATATCGAGAAGACATC
The DNA here is from genome assembly GCA_014898415.1 of Stromatinia cepivora. NCBI lineage: Eukaryota > Fungi > Ascomycota > Leotiomycetes > Helotiales > Sclerotiniaceae > Stromatinia > Stromatinia cepivora. Next base: position 2,593,602 of record RCTD01000001.1, on the reverse strand, counting down.
GTATCTTATCGAATTTTGAGGAAAACGGATCGCGTCTTTGGAATCTTGCATTAGCAAACGGCCGGTGAATCGCTGCATTGGGCCATGTTGGTGTTGCATCTGCGTACATATTCTGTCTTTCGTGCATCTCCGCGTGTAGGCGTTGATGCTGTCTTTGCAGGATTCAGGGATCTTCAAGAGAGGAAGGATTGGAAAAGGAAGCAAACCGCCGCCTCACCAACTTGAGAGGGATCTCGCCATCCGGAAGAGAAAAATGATCGACCACCAAAATCCTACATCTCCATTAGAACTAAATATCAACTTTTTCTTCACTTTCGCGGATATCGCGGTTTGATTTTTCCGAGAAGATTTATATTTATGTGTTAACCGTGCTGTGCACCTGGACGGTTTAGGCCTTTGTCAGTGTGTCTATTTCTGTACGGTTACTTCTGTTGTTGTCATGTTGCTCTAGCCTGTATCAATGCAATGCACCATGCTGCATACAACCCTCAATCTTAACCCGGGTTGGTGGTTTAAATTCCAATCACACTATCTTGCTTGGCCCGTATGAGTTATTATAGATCCTAAACGCCGACCAATCACGCAGCTCACCGTTGTTGGCTTGCAGCACTGAAGTCAACAGTAGATAGACTTTTAGTTACACAAAGGCTTTTCAGCTATACACCACCCCGCTGAACAAGAGGAAAATTCTAGAACATGTCTGTGAGCTTAATGAGCCAATATCTCCGAAAAAGCTTTCTCCGAGAGGAAGGGATGTTTTTGACAACCCAGAAACCGGTTTCGCGGATACTGATTCGGATTAGAAATTAGAAGGGAAATGTAGTGATTGGACATGAAAAATAGGTTGGGGGAATTTTTCATGCCGGAACTACCTGGTGGTCGGAATCGGCTGCGCTGTTCCAAATTGACTTGTTAGAATCTGACAGGTCATATAGTTAATAGCTTCTCTTTTTCAGTCCAATGGCATTTGCAACTTCTCCATATTAGAGTAGTTTGACCGCTCCCCTTGGTTCATGCTGGTAATTCAAGCCACTACTACTTTATAAAAACTGCAAAGTGCATAGGGAAGCATAGCCCGATGAAGGCGGTCGACATTGATATTGAAATTCCTATTCAAAATCATGGTACCCTAAAGCTCTTTCCCCAATCACGAATAAATTATGGAGAATATATTTGGAAGACTAGGCTAGTCGCATATATGGTAGGCAGATCGTGGGCTATCTGAATCAACCTTGGAATCTGGAGTTTTTACTTTTGTTGAGACCAACCATACGTTACACAGCTTGATTTTCATGGATCTCAGACTTTTTCTTTTCTTCTTTACTCTGGGAAACGCTGTGGGCAGATATCAGGTGGCAATTATGCATTTGCACATGAATAGTAATCTAGCCCTGCATATAACCGTTTGCTTTTCTTGTAACCCAAAGGCCTTATTATAGTTTTCACCGACCGTTGAAGCTTCTTCATATGTAACTTCCCTTTCCCGTAGCTAGCTCTTCAATCTGATCCATGTCTATTCGGATTTGGCCTTGTGCGTTGAATGCCTAGAGTCTCTTGGTTGGTTATTGAAACTTGAGGCTTTCACTGAAGGCTCATCAAACCTATGTCCTTGGACTCAAAGCTCCATAAAAGGATTATAGCCTACGATTTCCTTATCCGAAATTAAATCTCTCTTGACATTCATCCATTGCTTTAATGTAGTCAAACTTCCATATCAAACATCATGCCTCAAGTTTTACCTGGTGATGTTACTGGCCTGTACTATATTCTAGTTAGCAACCTTCCATGGTCATGTACATGGCAAAGATTAAAGGACTTCGCACGCAACCAAGATCATACGGGACATTGTCTTGCAGTTGAACATGCACAGGTATATCCTGAATCTACTTGTGGTTGGGTGACAGTCCGTGGAAAAGAAGACTTTCTTAAAGCACTCCGTAAGTTCTCCTCTTACGAAGAGATCGTGCTAACAGAATTACAGAGTATCTGCAAGGTGGAATGATGGAAAATCGTGCTTTGTGTGCAGATGGCCGCAATGAAACGGATTCTATCCAAGTGCGGGATCTTGCAATGCCATGGACAACACAGTATTCCTGCGAAAGCCCCACAAGAGAAACCACACCTCCAGCACCAATACCTTCGGTGTCTCCAGCACACTCAGGGCCCATTCAACAAATGTCTTTCTACCAAATGGCGCCTTCGGCAAATGGCACCTCAACCACCACTTCGATATCGACTACTTTTAATGATCGAGGTATTACTCAGGTATGGATAGAGGATCCCACAACCCTTTGCCATGATACAGCCTAACAAACTCAGATCCAACAGATCCGAAGTGTTGGGATCTATCCAAATGCCCCATTACCCCCCACCTTTGATCCTATATTATATGCTGGCGATGTGGCGCCAAGCACGCCAATGTTTATACCACCTCTCCAACCGTTTACAACATCGCCGCCTTTCCTGCCGATTTCCGAACAGTATGACACAATGCCAATTGTTAAAAGCAAAGTTATTATCACCCAAATCCCTCACCATGCGTCTACCACTGATTTGAGAAATCTCATACACGCAGGAATCAAAGCCAAATTTCTGGATACTTCATCGGCCGAAAACCCCATTGCTGCTTTATGCAGTATGAAAATCGAGAAACATCTAGATGGGAGGCAAAAATCCCACGCATTTCTCAGCTTCGAGACATATAGTATGGCTCGAGCAATAGTAGATATGCTTGACGGAGTAGACTTCAAGGGAAGAAATCTGCGGGTAAAGCTTGCAAAAGAGGGGGCAGAGCCCAGACAAAGTGCCATACGACCCATCGGCACTGGT